>CM062807.1:572072949-572811722 GCA_031772625.1 Pinus tabuliformis
CTTGAAACGACCATGTGAGTAATGATAACGAGAGTATGCATCTTCTACATTATTTACACTCTATATATCTTCATTACTTTCCAAGTTGACAAATCATGTAAATTGCGCACACCGAGATGGAACTATGCTCAATCTACTCTGGCATCGATTAAATTTGGCTTATGAGTTTTCTACAAAGTTAGGCCTATGATAATTTTTAACTAGTGCAAGTTCAAGCTCCCAAACTTGG
Organism: Pinus tabuliformis; assembly: GCA_031772625.1. Taxonomy (NCBI): domain Eukaryota; kingdom Viridiplantae; phylum Streptophyta; class Pinopsida; order Pinales; family Pinaceae; genus Pinus; species Pinus tabuliformis. Next base: position 572,073,179 of record CM062807.1, read on the forward strand.
CCGAAATTTTAACAATATATAACATATTTCAGTCATGTCAAAGAGTCTGTTCCAAGTTCTGTGTTCCACAAGTATGCTCCACATTCTATAAGTATAATCCAAGCATAGTAATCTAAGACCATATGATGACCTAAAGACAATAATGAGATCCAAATGAAGATCCAAGTTCCTTGGATGAATCCCAAAGTTCTATTTACTATAACAATGTCTACAAAATGATCGAAATGGATTCGAAATGCACCCTAAGATGGAGTGAATCTGAGGTTCTTTTGTAAGGTTTGGCCTAAGATATTTTCATGATCCAAAGTTGCTAAGAATTTTTGAAAGAGCCAAGATGATCTGCATCTTGATTTGAAGTAATTTGAAGTCTTGACTTGAGTATTGATCTGCTCTGAATTTGAGGTTTGGTATATTTTCTAGGGTTTTTGGACAAAACCCTAGAGTAATCTATCCCTTGTTAAAATTACATTTAGGGTTTTGACTTTTGATTTATAGGGTTTGCAAATTTAGAAGGCTTGATAAGAGAATGCCTAGGTTTTTGGACACAACCCTAGGATAGATGCTCCTGCTAAAAGAAGAAACCCTAGGTCATGATAATGATGTCTAGAGCAAGAATGTTGATCTATGGGATAACTGCGAAAGTATAAGATCAAGAGGAGTTGTTACTCATCACAAAAGATACTGATCTATCTCTCTTCCTTTAATATTATTGATTTCTCTAGTAATCTAGTCTCATTTTATTTTCCTTGCTTGATTGTAACTATTCTTTCGTGACCTCCTAGAGAGGATTGCAAGAACATGTTAAAGGTTGTCTAATGTTTGGAAGAAGTTTCTGACAAGTCCTGATTCAAAGGAGCTTTGAATCTTGAAAGGTTTGTGAATGTAGAAGAGCTTTGAATCCAAAAAGAAATATGAATTTAAAAGAAGCTTTGATTCAGAGGGAGTATTTAAACTCTTATGTATTAAGTATTATTTTTAAATTATATTTAATGGCTAAAGTTGTGATAGCCCTTTGACAAGCCTTGTTCTGGATGAAGTACATGTACTTCAGGGACAAACTTGGACACATTAAGGTAAGTTCTCTCAGAAAAGAGCATTAATGAGATAACAATAGGGGTAGAAGTTTGGCCCAACTATTGTTGAAATCATACATTCTCCTAATTTAGAAAGTATGTCTTAAGGCTAGTTACTTAGAAGAGTAGGTACCTTTCTATGATTGGAACAACCACTCTATAAGAGTGGGTGCCTCTATCAAGCTTGTTTACTTGTTGAGTGAGCCTTCTGAACCTTTGCCAAGATAATGTCAACCCCTGTGATGTGAGGATCTGTTAGGTTTTGACCCTGTGGTGAGGAGCTAAATATGCTCTAGGGTTTGCCAACCCTGTAGTTGGAACTGGAAAGGGAACACAGATGTTCTTGGAGGTTTGACTTTGGTGATGGAAAACCTATACTAGTTTGTATACGATGTGGTTGGGAGGCACTAGCAATCATGGTGACTAGTTTGTACCTTTGCTAGGTCCTATATGATGGTACATAAAGTTGTGGTACCTTAGTTGATAAGGTAAGGATGTACATAGGTTGGTTCCTGAGTAGTAGCCTAGATGGTACCTAGATCCTTGCAAGATGTTGGTTAGTACCTTGCATAGCCTAGATGGTACCTAGATCCTTGAAAGATGTTGGTGTAACCTTTGTAGTAGCCTAGATGTTACCTAGATCCCTGAAAAATGTTGGGTCGATAACTGGGCATAGCCTGGATGGTATCTAGATCTGTGAAATAATATGTTGTGTTGGTTTAATGCCTTGAAATCACCTAGATGGTACCTAGACCTATAGATCAACATGTCTTTTGGATTTGTGTCTCATAATAGCCTAAACACCTAGAGTCTTGGAGAAGCATGTCTGTTGGTTGGAATCATGGCGGTGAAGAAAGATTAATTATCATTGTGAACTTGGTTGAAGAAATTTTTGGAGCAACTCTGATGAGCAGGTTCCTCCCAATATCATGCTCAAATCTTTCTAGAGTGAGCTTGTTTGGTATTAGGCCCAAGACGAGGCCTTTGGAGTTCACTCACCTAGACTAGTATGGAGACTAGTTGTTTGATGGTGAATTGTGATCATATTATGTTATAGTACCATAGGATAATGGTACTATGAAGCGTGTAACCTTATTCTTAAAGAAAGATTTTAACAGAGAAAATCTGATAGTCCATTATGAATACCTCCCTAGCTAAAGGGAGTGCTAATGTAGTACAACCGTCATAGTCCCTAAGATTCCTACTCTCATAAGGTATGGGATGACCACTCTGCATCAACACTGCCCCAATGCCCTCAACTAATGTGTCACACTCTAGTACAAAGGGTTGGGAAAAATTTGGTAACGCAAAGACTGGAAAGTACTCATGACCATCTTGAGCTCAAAGGCCTCTTGCACTGTGTCTAACCAATTGAGTGCCCCCTTCTTCATGAGGTCTATAAGGGGTGCGACCAACTGAGAAAACCCCCTCACAAAGCACTTGTAATATGTGGATATGCCCAGTAATCCCCTCAGCTCCGTCACATTACTTGGTGTGGGCCAATCAAGATGGCGAGAATCTTCTCCTGGTGGACTCTAACTCCGTCCTCTCATATCACATACCCTAGTACAACATCTCGATTAGCCCAAATTCGCACTTGGATGTCTTGGCATAAAATTGTTGCTCCTCCAAGATGCTTAAGACCTATTCCAAGTGTTGTAGGTGCTCCTCCCATGTCCTGTTGTAGATAAGCATGTCATTGAAGAACACCAAAACAAAACTGCACAAGTTCTTGCAGAACACATGGTTCATGCAATACTAAAATGTGGTTGCAGAGTTGGTGAGTTTGAAGGGCATCACCAGGAATTCAAAGTGCCTCTTGTGGCACCTGAATGCTATCTTCAGAATGTCCTGCTAACACACCCGAATTTGATGGTACCTTGCACGCAAGTCTACCTTAGAGAAGTACTTGGCTCCTCTAAGCTCATACATCAGTTGATCTATACGGGGCATGGGGTACTGGCTCTTCAAAGTCTTCTATTCAGTGCCTATAGTTGATGCACATCGAAGGTCCCATCCTTTTTCTTTCCTAGCACCGCCGATGAAGCAAAAGGGCTAGTACTAGGCCTGATATGCCCCACACCAATAGCTTCTAGATGGACCTCTCAATCTCGTCCTTGTAGGCCTCAATCCGTTGATACAGAGTAGTGATAATTGCATGTACACCCCTCTCACAACTCAATTGTGCTCAAACCCTCAATTAGGCCTTCCTGGAGGGATCTCCAAAAAATTGTTTGATGCCTCCCCAACAACACAAAGATTCTGGATGAACCAGTCATGCCTAAGTTCCTGTCTCTGAAATAATGAGCACCACCGCTCGCTCTATACCACCACGCCACATGTCTGCTTCCATCCGATGGATGTATATTGACTATGGTGGGTAGGAGTGCATACCCCTCAACACTACCAACTTCCCATCTGGGTCCATGAACTCCATCTCCAGTTTCCTCCAATTGGTAGTGACCCACCCCAATGAATACAACCATTGGACACCCATCACCACATTAGTGGTTGGAACATCAACCACAAAGAAATGGTCAGTCATGGAATAGTTCCCCATAATCAAAGTTAGACTAGGGACATATCTCGTGCACCGCATAGTTTGGTCTCCTGGTACCAATATCAAAGACCCCTCAAATGTCTCCGTATGTATGCCTCTCTACTCCACCATCTAGGAATCAATAAAGTTATGGGTAGCCCCACTATCCACTATTACTGACACACACTACCCCTGCACTGTGCCCCTGATCCGTAGTGTCAAGTACTTTGGAAGTTCCTGAAGTGAAGCAAGAACTACCCTGGTGGGAACAATTAGCCCTCCTCACCGAGGTGGTGTTGGTGGCAGTGGTCCTCCTCCTACAAACTATGGTCCTCTGTCGCCACTGTCTATCTCCTGCTCAGTCTCATCCTCCTGCTCGCTATATGAGTACACCTCGATGTAATGGGCCTTGCCCTTGGTGCACTTGTGCCCTGGTGCCCACGAATCTTGGAACGTGAAACACAACTTCCTCCTCCATAGGTTCCTCCAAGTCTCATCATCCAACTGACCACACCCAATCTCCCTCTAAGGATGATGAGTATATTTGCTCCCCTAAGGAGCCACGGCATGGTGGGTATAGGGGCATTGGTATTGGGAATTGCATCAATCATGTCTCGGGTCTTGGAAATGATGTCCATCAATGTCGTGGGCTTGTAGCCCCTCATCCATCCACACAAGGGATCTGATAACCCCTCTACAAACAACATAATCAACTGAGCTTGAGAAATGTATGACACCATCACAGCCAGACTCTGGAACTACGATATGTAAGCCTCTATGCTGCCCATCTGTCTCAAGTGTGCCAACTCCATGAAATGCAGCTTGGGATCCTAATAGAACTTTTTTGTAAAATTAGATTGTCCATTATTGAGAAAAAACATAGTTTTTGGAGATAGTAAGATAAAACATTCTTTAGCCAATGGAATCAAATGAGAGGGTGCTCATAGATGAAATTTGATGTTAACAGTCCAATGAAATCGATGATTTTTCGATGAGACTCATGGTTACAATTTAATGGCGAGATGCAAATCCCTTCCTAAAGCTCTTCAGGGAGACAATGGAAATTTGTTGCTTGGGCATAAAATATAAATCGAGCAACATAATTGAGTTTTGTAAGTTTTTTTCTAGTGTGTTCAACCAGGGACCAAGTGGGAAAGCTACCCAAAATCACCAGATTTATTGTCTTGAATAATAGAGTCTTAATGCATATATTACATTGTCCTTTACTAAGCAAAACCCTAGTTTCAGAGATTTGCAAATAAAACCTTTTTTAGGTGGTGGAATTAGATGAGAAGTTTGGCACTAGTTGTAATTCTATGTCAGGATTTCAACATAATAGACAATTGTTTCGTGAAGTCCCATTTAGAGTTTAGACTTTATTGCAAGTTGCAACTCACTTCTTGAAATGATTCAAGGATATAATGAGAATTTGGTATGGAGGTATAAAATCCAAACCAAGTAGCATAATTGAGTTCTGTAAGCTCCTACAAGTGTGTTTGCCTAGAGACCATGTGGGCACACTACCGACAATGTCGTGACATATTGTCTTGATAAATAGAACCTTAGTGCAAGAATTACATTGTCCATTATTGACCAAAACCATAGTTTTGGATATTGTCAGATAAAACATTTCTTAGCTAGTGGAATCAGATGAGATGGGTGTGCCAAAATGTAGTTTTATTTTAGGAGTTCAGTATAGGGTTTTCTGGCGTGTTGCAACTTGCTTCTTGAAGCCTTATAGGGATAGAATAAAATTTTTGTTTACGGATATATAATCCAAACTAAGAAACATGATTGAGTTTTGTAAGCTCTTACAAGTGTGTTTAGCCAAGTACCATGTGAGCACACTACCTAGAATTGCCCAAGTTATTGTCTTGAAAAATAAATATTATTCAAAAAAAAAATTGCATTGTCACTTATTGAGCAAAACCCTAGTTTTGCGGATTGTCAAATAATACCTCCTTTAGCCAGGGGAATCAGATGAGAGGAGTTTCCCTAGCTATAATTTGATGTTATTATTCCATTGCAATCAAGGGATTTTCAACTGGATTTTCAGTTGGAGTTTTATGGCAAGTTGCAACTCCCTTCCTAAAACCATTCGAGGACACAATGAGATTTTGGTCCATGGGCATAAAATATAAATTGGGAAGAAAATGTAGATTTTCCTGTAGATTCACAAGCTCAAGTAATCTGCTAAAACAAGAGACAAGAATCTACTTCTACTTTCAACTAGTGGAAGCTAATAGATCAATGAATACAATAACACAAGAAGAAGATAAATCAATGGCACATAACACAAAAAGTTTTTCTAGGGAAAGCCACTGTTCAAAACCCCGCTTATCTATATTGCATTAATCAGAAATATGAGTGAAGATACAAAGCTTGTTCTCACAAGAACAATTCTGCACAAGTATGCTCAACTCTCTCCTTCACAAGCCTTCTCTTAACCAACACTTAGCCAATTTCCAATGCCTGCCAAGCCCCTATTTCCTTGCCCAATTCCTAGGATGAATAGCCCATATTAATGGGAATCTAGTGCACCAAAACTGCGCAATCCAATCTAGGTCCTCTTCTTGAGTGCATGCATGATCTATACAACTCAAAAAATTATACAACAAATAGTACACTGTCCCTGCACTCTAGTCTCAACAGGGTCTTTCTCAAAACTAACATGCATGAGTTTCCGATGAGAGAATCTTCAGTTAACAGGAGTAACACTTGTGGATACACTAGTGCATTAATTGACTGCTAATCCTCTACTAGTTCAACAAACAGTTAGAAACTAGTTTAATTGTCTATAACTTAGTAAACTGAGTTATCTAGTTACACTCAATCTAAACTCATACTGGACCCTTAAAACTTAGGGAGAACACTTACATGACTTTCAAAAGACTTCCAACTCGAAATTCCTAAGTTAATTAAGCCAATTAAACTTAATTAACTATTTACAAGTTGCTATGAGAATAGAATTCTACTTTAATTCTCAGTTTAAATTCAAGGACAAATTTAATCTGGAATTTCTTGTTGCCATTTCTCAATAGAAAAATTGAATTTTCTATGCTCTTGCAAGTGTGATCAACCATGGACGACATGAACACACTGCCCATAATCACCTGGGCTATTTCCCTGAGAAATACAACCTTAGTGCAAAATTTACATTGCCCAATATTAAGCAAAACCCTAGTTCAGGAGATTGTCAAATAAAATAGTTTTCGATAGTTGAAACAAATGAAATGTGTGCCACTAGCTGTAATTTGATGTCAAGAACCCAACACAATCAACAATTTTTAAATTGTCATCCTGATTAGAGTTTTATGGCGAGTTACAACTCGCTCCCTGAAGTCATTTAGGGACTCAATAAGAGTTTGTTCTTGGACAAGACCTCTGGAATTATTGGTCTGGACATTGGGATAGGTTGCATAAGCTTGGGGGTGTTAGTTACATTGTTGGTTGCCAATGGTTGAAAGGAGAATCATAAACCTTGCCCCATTGCCCACACAGTGCCGAGTGTTTAATTAACTAAGATGCCCAAATATGTCCATGCATGGTTACAAGGTTACATTTTTGTGTGTGTAGGTTCTAATTTGTAGAGAAGACTAATGGATATAAATTTGTAAACATGAGTGTGACTGGTAAAATTAAAACACTGTGTTGTTTTAACCTTAAGATAAATCTACAGATCTCCTGGATAGTATTACCCTTAAGTAATATTGATATAAGGTAAGATCTATGGTTGAGGGTACCTTGAAGAAGGGAAGCCTCAGGTTGTCTGAAGACTAGGCCACTAGGTGTTCTGATCCTTTAAAAGTCTCATACATAGCATCTGCATGGTGTCCACTTATTGCATTAAAAGGCTCATTGGCATGATATCTGGAGGTTTGATGGAATCCTGATGAAAGTTGTCTGTTTATGACACAAACTTATCCCAACTAACATATTGATTGTAGGTACACTAGACCTATACACCTTTATTCCCAGTATTCCCTGCAGTATCCCCTGCTCCTTATAACAGCTGCATTGTTATTGGTGTCTCTGATATAAATATGCAGTTGTGAAGGTAACTTCTGTACAAATATTTGAGCTCCTTACACATATAGTAAAGAGGTATTCCTCTGAGCACATGGAAAATGACAAGTATTACTCATCATAGTGTATTCAAAGGTCTTTGACATTCAATGTTAGATGCAGACACCACTTTCTAGCCTCAATCCTGTAATGCATTCTACAGTAAAAGACAAACATCACTTCCCAGCCCTCAAGACTGTAAATGGTAAACTTTTGAGTTCAAATTTAGCAGCAATTACAGTGGGTATGCACAGAAATGAGATGATTCCCTTAGCTCAGAAATGATGACTTGCATGTGTATCGTTGATATTTAATTGCAATGACAGTGTGTGCGCGAATGGAAGGATTTCCATTGTTTGTCAACTATGTCTTGTACTTAGATTGCTGATATTTAATTGCAGTGACAGTGTGTGTGTGTGAATGGAAGGATTTCCATTGCTTGTCAACAATTTCTTGTACTTAGATTGCTGATATTTAATTGCAGTAACAATGTGTGTGTGAATGGAAAGATATCCATTGCTTGTCAATCATGTCTTGTACCCACATTGCTGATATTTAATTACAATGACAATGCACGTGTGAATGGAAGGAATTCCACATCTTATCAATGGTGTCTTGCATTTGTATTGTTGATCTTTAGGTGTAACAGCAGTGTGTGAGTGAATGGAGAGTTTCCATAGCTTACCGATGATGCCTTGCATTTATATTGCCAATATTTAACTGCATTAACAATGTGTGTGTGTGAATGGAAGGATTCCCAAAGCTTATCAACGTGCTTGGCATTTGTACTACCGATATTTATACAATGGTATATGCAGGGAAGTAATTTTCCAAAACATGAATGATGCCTTGTGCTTGTAGTGAGGGTATTCAAAGTTTTCAGGTATACTCTCCACAACACATGCCAAATTTCATAAATGAACTAACACTACCACAAGCATAACCAAGCAGCCATGGTCAGATTGCTACAAGATGACTTTTCCATATGAAGCAAGGTCATCACATTATGTTAAAAGCCCATCCATAAGTCAGAACCTAAGGATAAGATGGTGACCATTCCTTAGGCAAGTTGACTCTCTACGTTTGAAAAGTTCTAGGGCTTTCATTAGAAACTCCATTGCCAGACATAAAGGATATCACGAAGGATGCTCCAACAAGCACCATAAATCCATGCACATGGAGGTACATGCACAATCAGCTGCCAAGAGGTGTAAAATAAGGAGTCAATGGTAGGAATAAGGAGACCATAAAACTCCTTGAATAAGGAATGGCAGTGAAACTCAAATAGGACGGTTTCACTGCCATTCACATGATCACCAAACACATCCCCTAATGAGTCTTGAAAGAACACGCCACCAGTCCCATGAGACCCATCACTTTAATAGATGTCAAACAGACTGTCATGGATATGTCTGCCAGAAAATATCCAAGTCCTAACATTTTCACCACAAATTTCTTCCACCACATCTGGTTCACCATTAAAAATGAGGTCTAGGCATTGAAAGAAAAGTTACACCAAATATCAGGTGCCTTTCCAACCATAAAGGCTACCTTCATCACTCTAATTCCAAAAGAGGACAAAGCACTCAATCCCTCCAAATTCCAAGCTATAGGTCTCTTCTATGTTATTTACAAAATGAGATGAGAGGGGTGCACAAGCTGTTGCTGTAATACAATGATTGCAGCCTATAGATCTAGTCACCTCTTAAGGTTTCCATCTCACACCTCTACTAGTTCTAACACTGCTGGGTTTTTACAATCAAGGGCTCTATACCTTGGCTCATTGAAGTTTTTTACTTTTCAACTTCCACTAGATCTACTCCCTTCAACCACCAAAAAATTGTGACGTGCATATTTTTTCACTAGTATGCCTGATTACAATCAAACTGCAAGATGCAGAATTTTGGTTCCATTTCCACATTGGAGTCATAATAGTGATTTTCTGTAGTATTGTAGGTGTTATGCCCTCAAGAGGTTTTCCCTCCATACATATCAAAGCCCTATCTTGCAATGTAAGTTTTTCCTTGCCTAGGAACTAGATTGAAGTCTGCCATCAAAGGCCAAATTTATATGCCACTTCTGAATTGGTATCATAATAGTGATTTTGAAAAGTATTGAGGAAGTTATGACTATTTTATGTTACAATTTTGTTCAAACTCACTTGGAGTCCCAGTCCTCGTGGAAAAGGGAGATCCATTAGATGTAAAATTTTCTTATTTTTTTTACAAACTCTAGATCTATTTATGTTGCTTCATGGAATACTGACAGTCACAGAATCAGATTTTCTGTGCAAGATCTAGCATACCAGAAAGATGCATTTGCACAACCACCACATTTGGGAAACCATGATGGTCATGTTCAAGACCATGTCGCATGTCCTCCAACCATCATTGATCTCTAATCAAGAGATCTTACTTCTATGACTTTTTTTGTAATGTCAATGATTTTTATTTTGCTCCAACATCTTCTCTCTCACCTAATTCTCTTCTTGCTGACCCCTGCATGCTCAGTAGCAACATATCACTATGAGCGTTATTATTCATTAAGTTCTGTACCTCTTGAATTGGAATTGGGTTGGGTAGCTACATAGCAACTTTGAGTTTTCTTCCAAGTCTGGGTACTTGTCTACGATTTCAAGCACATATGCAAGCTTTGAAAGCATGAGAATGTGCAAGAATAAACTCTTGGGATAAATACCCATTTCATTGTAAGGGCTTCTCTTACGTTGATGTCACAATGTCGGCAAGGACATTTGTAGATAGCTTGACACAAAGACAGTGTCAGCAAGGACATTTGTAGATAGCTTGACACGAAGACAGTGTCAGCAAGGACATTTGTTAGCTTGCATTTTGATGTATATTTGTGGCTTCTTCAGCACAAGCGTACACCACAGCGATGATTCAGTTCTGTGCTTGTGCTGAGGTGAGACACAACATTTTATGAATAATGCTGGTCAATGTTCCTAGAATAGAGTTTAGATTGTTATCATCCTTGCTGGCATGCGGGGGTTTGTTAGACCTTGTATATTCTCATGTTGTAGATGTATTGATTATGTTAGTGAAACTGGCACCTCCCCAGTGACATATTTTCATCACCAAATTGCCAAATGCTATTAAACGGTTGAGCAAGGTTGCAGTGAGTGAACTCTAGTGTTTTTACTGAGGCAAACACCATGCTTCTTTCAAGTAAAATTTCTAATGCTGCAATTCTCAGGGTACTTCAGGACTTGAGCTCTCTTGCTTCCTCACTTAACAAGGAAAAGGATGATTAGGTACTACCTTATAGAGATCATGATGAAAGTGTTATTATAATCAAGAGTCTAAATTTAGCTGTTGAACTTCTATGGCAACAATTGGGTCTCTGCATCAGTAAGACAGAAAAAACTGGTCATCTTCATTGTCTATTGTACCTGTGTCTTCTGGTGCTAATGGAGTTTTACTCCCTCTACCACTAGGCACACAGAAGATCTTTCCATATATTGACGTATTTTTGTAATATGTGAAAAGTTGCAACCTTATCAAATGACACTTACATAGCTAGAATACACCAGTGCTACAGCTCGTGAGATAAAATCAACTACAAGTTCATCTCATTCCTTAGTGCTCAAGATCCCAGCCCATTGATTACACATAATCCAAGGGAATATCCTTCACTTGACAAGTCAAATAACCAGTAAACTCAAGGAAACAATCTCAAGATGAGTCCATATGTGCTACATTATTAGATTGACTGGGTAAACTGATATCCTACTGCTTGTTCAGATTACTGGGTTTTTTTTATTGTACAGACTTTAAACACATGCCCAACCCATTTCCTTGTAAGCACTACTAAGCATAGGATGATAATATGGGCATTTTCATGCATCAGATTCTAGCTAGCTATTGCCTCTGCTTTTAGGCATATGGAAAGTTAAGTTCATTATAGGGGAATGCAATTGCTTGTTTCTTTGTATCAAATTATCTACAAATGTCCTTGCTGACACTATGACATCAACATAAGAGAAGTCCTTATAATGAAATGAGTATTCATCCCAATAGTTTATTCTTGCGTATTCTCATGCTTTCAAGACTTGCATATGTGCCAGAAATCATAGACAAGTACCCAAACTTGGAATAAAACTCAAAGTTGCTATGTAGCTACCTAACCCAATTCCAATTCAAGAGGTGCAAAAATTAATGAATAATAACACTCAAAGTGTTATGCGGCTGCTGAGCTCCATTCTGTAGAAACATAGATTTCAATGAGTTAAAACTCAATTCATGGACAATTGAAGAGTTAGATTCAACATTCAGTGTTGCAATGAGAATATATGAAGTACACCAATCTTATCTATGCATTCATAAGTAACATCTGACAAACACCTTTGGCATCTAGCTTTTAGTTTTTACTGGAGATGCATGAACCATTATATAAACAGAATGCAATCTTTTGGGAAGTCCATTCAAATGTGGAACATTACTATGGAAGCCAAGTTAAGCATTAATATAGCATCCATTAATTTTTTTTGCATTGAATTGTTGTTGTTTGCAATTTGCTTGTGTTTTCTCTAGAATTAAATCCACCACACGCTAGATTTCATTTACCCTACAATGTTATTTCATGCTTGTGTCCTTCTAGTTGTTGGAAGAATTGTCATTGAGGTCAAAGGGTGAATGAGCCATATGCCTTGAGAGGCTTGATCAACATATCAGTGGGATTCTCAACATATATATGTTATTGGTGTTTTTGTTGGATGAGGACGATATATTTGACATCACACCAGACCTGTTCAAAACACTGATCATTGATGTGATCCAATTTCTTGCATGATTTTTGTTAATGCAGTTGATGATGACCAACTTGAAATTTAACTTGCCATAAACAAAGAGTACGAGGAAGTGATTCCAGCAATTACATTCACCTCCAGGTGGTGCGTATAACTGGAGGACGCGGTGAAGAGGAGGCCGAGTTTTCTTGTGGTGTCTTGCAACAGAGTTTGGTTGGGAGATTTCCTGGATAGGAAGCATAGGAATTTGCTGTCACTTTGGAGAGTTTGGGAGCTGGAGAGTGTACTTTTAAGTGTGACTTTTTCACTTCCTGGGCCAGCGTAGAGGCAACAGTTGGTGCACACGTGGGAGGTAGAGTATCAATATTTGAGGCTAAACTTTGTCGGGGAGGTTAAGGGAAGTATTTGAGGAGGAGATTGCTTCATTTGTGGAGCTTGGGAGGAGGATTTCGTTGGGGTTCTTTGCAGGTTGTTTTCTGGAGCAACTTGGAGGGCATAGGGCATATTGGAGGCCAAATTTGGAAGTTTGGATTCAGCCCAAACCCTTTCTGGGTTTTTGACAAGGATCCCAGATATAAAGTTTTAGCATTTTCTAAGCACCAGAGACTGGATTTCTTGCAGTTCCTTTCCAGCAAGCAGTGCAGTTTCTGGGGACAACATAGAGCATTAGAGGAGCAGTCTTTTCCAGCTTCAAGATTATTGTTTTATCACCTGGGTCCTGTCAAGCTTTCCCTTGAGGCAAGCTCAGGTTCATTTCTCCATATTATTGTACTTGCTCCATTTCATTAATAAAATGGCTTAGCTGGTTCTCACTTTTGGAGTTTTAATAAGCATTTGTTGATTGTTTTAATTTCCTGTGTCACAAGTCGATTTTGTTTTGCATATCACTATTTATTTAAGTTTGTAACATTACACTATCCCTTTTAACAATTACCTTTATTAGCATTACTTAATGGAGTTTCATGGATAAATTATAAAAAATTTCCCACTAGGAACATTCTCTTCATATCATCAATGAGTAACACATGCAAAACTTCCAAACATCACAATTTCACACCATATCAAGTAGATTAGGGCATAAATCTTCACTATGAGAAGGAATTCCATGCATTAAACATTTACATAAATATATTTACAATAAAAAAGCACTTACTAGACAATATGAAGTATAGCCATCCATCAACAATGCATCTAGAAGCACCAAAAAGATAGCAATAAATCCATATATCAAAGAGCATCCCAAAAACATCCAAATCTTCTCCAAAATTGCAGGTCAAAATCCTCTAATGAGACCACTGAAAATCCCAAGTGTGATGGTTTGTAATGATACTATGTGTCATGTATTTATACAAACTCTAGCAATTCAAATTTCTAATTATGAAGCCCCTAAAACATAACAAATGATGTGAAGATCATTGGTTACAATACAACCAGGATAACTTAACAACTAATCAATATTTAATCTCATTTTTAGCTCATGTAGGGATGATGTCATCCATGCGAAGTGCTCTCCAAGGCTAGTGTTGAGGCCTCTTGTGCTCAAAGTGTGGGAGAGGGCCTCCAAATCAATAAAGAAAGGGGACATGGCCTCGAAATGTTGCAAAACATCTCCAAATCCCTATTTAGGCTATGTGGACTCCAAATGGGTCTCATGTGTCTCTAAATGGCTCAATATCAAGTCAATGCTCCATTAATGAGGGCATGAAGATGACACAAGCCCTCCCATGTCTCTCCAGATGAGACAAAACCTCCTCTAGGCCATGGATTAGTTGCAATGTGTCGGGTGTCAATGTGTGGTCAGCTGGGAAACATGGTCCAAGCGCATCATCTCTATGTTGTTGGGGCATGAAAAAACAATTTGTGGTGTTGAAGAAGCCCGTAGTGGGACAATCAATGCCTTGCAATGGTGGAGGCCCATGGCTCTCAACGCTCACCCTTCAAGTGCCATTATGACCCACTGGAGGGCTTGGATCCTGTATAGGGAGACCAAGTTCAAGATGGAGACCCACCTGTAATCCCGTATAAGATCCAATGTGTCCTCCTCACCCTCCGATACGACAATCCATCAATGTAATTACGTAAATAAGCTTACTAACCAAGGGAAAAAGTGGACCCTTCATAGTGGAATGCCCTTCCAAATGGGATTTAAAATGTACAGGTGTTACCAAGCTCAACAAGAGAGGTTCATAAAGGACCCTATTAGGCGGTTTTAACCTATAAGAGGGTGACAGGTCCATGATACATCCATCAAATCACATGTGTGATGTGAAATGATGATGGAACAAAATGGGGGTAAAGGGAATGCTCTGAGCCACATGCCATGGCACTAGGGTAGCTATGATGAAGGAAACCCACACCAGTATATGGATGTAATATGCGGATTTATACAACCAATTTTAAGTCTATTTTAGACATCTAAACAAAGACAATACTAGACTCTCTAGGACATATTTGAAGTGTGATAGACTCCTGAAGTTTTGAGACTCGTAGAGAAAAAAACAAAATAGTTTCCTATTAGAATTCTATGGTGGTTGGAAGGTGGCATCAATGCCTCTAAAAGAAAAGGGACATTTGGGGTCAGAAAAGACTCTCGAGAGGACAAAGTCAATGAGACAATGATGATGGTAAAACTCCAACTTGTAGGTTTACTCAAACCTTTTCCTTATGTCCTATACTTTAGAAATTCATCAAATGGGAGATCACAAGTGAAGACAATCTCCAAGATGATGGGTTTTGTGTTGATCATGGACAATTTACTCATGCATTAAACCAAATGTAAAGAGACATACAGTCATGTAAAATAATCAATGGAAAATACAAATAAAGAGAAATTTTGTTAGCTGATTTACCATCCCATAATCACCATCAAAGGCAATGGAAAAACCCAAAGGCAATGACAAATATATATAAGAAAGTCTACCATTCCTCTACAAGGTATTCAAAGTTATGATGTGAAATGATAAGTAGTTCCCTGAATAGGTTCATCAAACTTTAATGATCTCAAACAAGTATGATGGAAAACAACTATAAACAAGAACCTGATCATAGATGCAAATGACAAGGTTATGGTAATGGAACATATGTGGTTTTCAGAGACAAAGGAAGTTTGAGACCATGCCCTGACAATAGAAAACACAGGGGATGCACTCAAGGAGATCTTAATAAGGAAAGCATGAAAATGGTTATGCTAACCTACACGTCAACTTTATTGGTGGTCAGATGAGAAAGTGTCATGATAGGCATGACATTTGCCAATTATATTCCATCTGTTTTATTTCTATTTTTGGTCCTTAAGATCTTTCCATGAATCTCATAATGTGGGAGGTTTCCCCATTTAGAGAATTCACATTGTTCACTTTATTTGGAGATTTAATTGGTTGTAAACTAATTGTTGAAAGAAAGCATGCATGTGGTTGACATTTCCTAGAAGATTATGGTATGTGAGCAGCTATAGGATATGCCTTGAAAGCAACTATAAGAGGAGTGGACACCAAGGAAAATGGACTAAATGACTCCCCAAATCAGCAATGAGTTGACTTATTCTTATCAGTAAGGTTAAAAGGCAGGATTTTGCAACAAGATTCCACCGAAATAGCAAATCATAATACACTTGGCAAGCATGAAGACTTTGTCAAGCTAAGCATGTTTTCTTTCCTCTTCCATAAGAAGTTAAGGTGAATTGCTCTTCATGATTTGGGGCCTCTGTATAGGCAGAGTTGAGGGGATGTACAAGGGTTGAAGAATATTCTTTAAGTAATTTTATAGCAGTGTAACTCATCATTCTCTCACCTACCAATTCCAACGATCCACTCCACTAGTGCATGCTACTAGGATTATTGTAGCCTGTCATGTGTTGCCACTATGATGTAATTCAATCCCTTAAGTAATAGATTGATTTGGGTCAACTAGGCCTTGACTTTAGCTCTTCAAATATTTTAGTTGAAGAGTTGTTAGTTGTATTCAAGTGATTGGTTAGATTTAATGCACTTACAATATATCAATAAGCGACAAAATTTTTCCATAATAGAAAATATTGTACCCTCTAACCAAATGGCCAACTTCATATTTGACCACCACCATATTCATTATCTGAGTATAAAATTGAGGGCGTAGATATTTTACCATGCATATTTTATACAATACCCATAGGGGCATTTTACCAATTGCAAAATATGACACTTAATCGGATAGGACTTTAGATTTTGCATTGAATTTTCCAAACTAACATTGCTAACAAAATTTAAAATATAGGCAAACAGATTTAGACTCAAAGGATTAAATCATACTCAACTCCTTTTTTTCCTCGTAGTGTGGCTCTTCCACTGGATTTTCCGCAGTCCTCTAGATGGTGTCTATCGTGTTCTCGCCTTCCCCTACTCTTCATACCACTAGACCAAATACCCCCCCTCCTTGTTGTCTATTACCCCTTGAAAGAAAAATCCAATGCATGCACCTAACCGATGGAGGCCCACTCCATTTGTTTCCACACCCTTCGCTGACCACCAAGAAGGCTTCATCCTCCGATATTCTTTTTCCATCCTTGCATCGTGCTTCCTTGACCATTTTCCTGTCAAACAAAAGGTCCCTCCATCTTGTAAGAGTATGCCAACTACACGCAGCCTCCCAAATTTTATTATTATATTTTTTTTTGATGTGGCTAGGAAACCTCCATGCACTCAGGTACGAGATCTCTTCTATGTGGCCCAATGCAGTTACAAAGAAGCATGTCCAGTTGACACACACACACACACACACACATATATATGTATGTATATATGTATATGTATATGTATGTATGTGTTTTTTCTTCTTCTTTCAACTTGTCCCTTGTGCACACTTGTCGGTTGCCATGGCTACTACCAAACAAGTCAACATCCCAAGCAATATTGCCCTTCCTCCGCTTTGGAATAAGTTTCCTCAAAATCGACCTTTCTTATTTAGTTAATTTTACAATGTTTATGATAAAAAAGTAAGGTGTCTGGGACTATTATAAATACAAGAGTTATACCTCCTACAATTTAGGAGATCAGTTCGGTGAGAGGAAGTAACCTAGTGACTCAGTGAATAAATAAAGAACCAAGGTAGATTTGAGGTAAGATAGTCTGAGGTCCAAAAAGAAAGGAGAGAGATATATGAAGAATTTAGAAAAGGAACTCGCCAAGGAAAAAAATCTATACGGACTTGTGGAGTGCAAGGCATATTCCAAGAGGATTAACGAGGTCTGAGATAAGTAAACAAATATAAGTATAAGAAAGAAAGTGAAGACAAGCTAAGGAACCTGGTCAAGGTAGTGTAGACAAAATTCAAAAGGGACTACCACAAAAGTATATATCCGAGTAGATTTATGAAATATATATTTGAACAAAGTTTTGAAGTGTATATGTGTTAGAGCAAAGGTCTAAAGGAGCAAATATATGAAACATATTTCTGTGATATATTCTCTGTGGAAAGAGGGAGAGGTTCTTAGTAATAGGGTTCGTGTTTTCTTGTGGAGAAAGGCTATGATCAAGTTTGTCAAGTCCGAGTTGACTATAATCTAATTGCTATGAAGTAAAGATTGTCATAAAATCCAATTTGACCATATTGCTCAAACTAGTTTTTGAAGAGTTTTTTTGTAATAGATTATTTGGAGCGCCTTTGAAGAAATCCTTTGAAGCATTCTTGAATAGACTTTATGTTAGATCTGAAATAAAAGTAAAGTAATCCTTGCAGACCAAAGGACATTCTTTAAAGCACACATGAAGAGCCCAGGAGACACCTTCATCAAATGATAAAATGATAGCATACATTGAGCATCTTTTGAGTTAAAAGTAGAGTGCATTCATGATGACATTAATTGAACATTCTTCAAGCCTTTGTTGAAACAATAATCACTCTTGAAGCATAGTTGAAGGCTAACACTTGAAGACTTGTTTTGTTGAAGAAACCATCGTTGCAGTATAGTTGAAGACCAACACTTAAAGACTTGTTTTGTTTGTTGGAGTAGTCATCCTTGGAGCATAGTTGAAGATCAACACTTGAAGACATGTTTTGTTGGCACAACCATAAAAGTTTCGTTGAAGCAGACTTGAAGTTTTTGTAGAGGTATATTTGAGAGTACTTTGTAGACCTATCTTGGATACATTTTTTAGAAGTATTTGAAGTTTTTGATGGAGGCTTGAAGCAGTGTTTAAGCCACCTTAAGGGATTGAAGCAAACTGAGAGGGCTGGATCCCTAGAGGATTGGAGTGGTCATATAAGGTTGGAGCCTTGTGAGAAACTAGGTTGGAGCCTGGATTAATATGTGAGGATTGGAGTTCTCATACAAGGTTGGACTCTTGTGAGAGACTAGGTTGGAGCTTGGATTTGTAGTTGAATATTACAGTCCTCGCTTGGAGCCTTGAAGTAGTTAAAGATTTTGTTGTACTAGTTTGAGCTTGGGTTTTTAGAGTCCTCATCATTTTCATTAATAAAATTATTTTCTTGTTGCACATCTTGTGTTTTGGTTTAACTGGTGATTTTAATTGACATAATATAACAATTGTAAAGAAATATTGATTCAACCCCCTCTCAATATTTCCAACACTAGCACACCTTACATTTTTTTCACCTTGCAATATTTTTTTTGACATGCTAAAAGGAACTTTCACAATGTAATGTTATTGTTGGTAATCTGGTTGTTTATGATAGAGTAATACGTCTTAGAGTTCCTTCATCTTGGAATGTTCTTATTAGCAATGTATTTGTGTTTGTGTTAAAAGGAAATATAGCATGCACTGGATATAGCATGCACACAATGTTATTGTTTGTAGTATGCTTGTATTTGTGCTATAATTAAAGCTAACACGCGTTAAATTTCTTTCAGCCTGCAATGTTGTTATTGGAAATGTTCTTGTGTTTGGGCTAGAAACTATGCTAGATTTTTTTTGCTCTGCAATGTTGTTGTTGTCAATTTGGTTGTTTATGATAGAAGTAAATCTAGCACGTGTTAGATTTCCTTCACCTTGGCAATGTTATTGGAACTGTGCTTGTGTTTGGGCTAGAAGTTGTGCTAGATTTCTTTTGCTCTACAATATTGTTGTTTTCAATTTGGTTGTTTATTATAGGAGGAAATCTAGCACGTGTTACATTTCCTTCACCTTGGCAATGTGCTTGTGTTTGTGTTAGAAGGAAATATAGCATGCACTAGATTTCTTTTGGCATGAAATGTTGTTGTTGGTAGTATGCTTGTATTTGTGCTACATGTAAAGCTAACATGCGTTAAATTTCTTTTACCTTGTGATGTTTTTATTGGAAATGTGCTTGTGTTTGGGATAGAAGTTGTTCTAGATTTCTTTTTCCATGCAATGTTGTTGTTGGCAACATGCTTTTGTTTATGCTGGAAGCAAATCTAACACGCTCGATTCCTTTCACCCTATAATGTTGTTGTGTGCTTGTGTTTTTGCTATGTGTAAATCTAGCACATGTTAGATTTTCTTCACCTTGCAATGTTGTTATTGACAACTTGCCTCTATTTTGGCTCGAAATAAATCTAGCATGGACTAGATTTCTTTTTCACTACAATGTGGTTGTTGGCAATACACTTTTGTTTGTGCTAGAAGTAAATCTACTATGTGTTAGATTTCTTTTATCTAGAAATGTTGTAATGTGTTTGTGTTTGTGCTAGAAGGAAATCTAGCATACATTAGATTTATTTCACTCTTCTATGAGTTTATTGACAATGTGGTTGTATATGCATTAGAAGGATATCTAGTATGCACTAGTTTTCTTTTGCATTGCAATGTTGTTGGCAATTCAATTGTTTGTGCTAGAAGGAAATCTAGTATGCGTACTATTTCCTTCACCTTACAATGATGTTATTGGCAATGTGCTTGTGATTGTGCTAAAAGGAAATCTAACATGTGCTAGATTTCTTTTTCCCTAGAATGTTTTTGGTAATATGTTTGTGTTCATACTATAACAAAATCTAGCATGCGCTAGATTCTTTAACCCTACAATGTTATGTGTTTGTGTTCGTGCTAGAAGGAAATATACAACACATCAGATTTCTTTTGTCTTGCAATGGTGTTTTTTACAATATGCTTGTTTGCGCTAGAAGTCAATCTAATATGCGATATGTTTCTTTCACCCTACAATATTGTTATGTGCTTGTGTTTGCGAGAGAAGGAAATCTAGCATGCATTTGATTTCATTCACCTTGCAATGTTGTTATTGATGACATGTTTGTGTTTGAGATATAAGTACAAATAGCATGTTAGATCTAATTCACCTTGCAATATTGTTATTGGAAATATGCTTATGTATGTGATAGAAGAAAATCTAGCATGAGATAGATTTTTTTTACCCTACAATATTGATGTTGGCAATATGTTTGTGTATGGTGGAAGGAATTCTAGCATGCACTAAATTTATTTTACAATGCAATATTGGTGTTAGCAACGTGCTTGTGTTTGTACTAGAATAAAATCTAGTATGCAATAGATTTCTTTCACAATGCAATATTGTGGTTGGCAATGTGCTTGTACTTGTACTAGAATGAAATATAACCTACATTGGATTTCTTTTGCAATGCAATATTGTTGGAAATATACTTGTGTTTGTGCTAGAAGGAAATCTATCATGCATTGGATTCTGTTTGCCCTACAATGTTATTGTTGACAATGTGCTTGTGTTTGTGCTAGAAGTAAATCAAGCGTAGGCTAGATATCTTCCACCTTGCAATGTTGTTTTTGGCAATGTGATTATGTTTGTGCTAGAAGAAACTCTAGAATGTGTAAGATTTCTTTTACTTTGCAATGTTTTTGTGAGTAATATGATTCTATTTACTCTAGAAGGAAATTTAGCATGTGGTGGATTTCGTTCGCCTTAGAGTATTGTTGTTGGCAATGTGCTTGTGTTTGTGCTAGAAGGAAATCTAGCATGCGCTAAATTTATTTGACCATGTAATGTTGCTTCTTGCAATATGCTTATGTTTGTAGTAGAAGGAATGATATTGATTGTTAGCTTTCATTTGAGGTGCAATGTTATTGTTCGAAATGGGCTTGTACTTGTGATATAAGGAAAACTAGCACACATTATCTTTCCTTCATAATGCAATATTGTTATTAGAAATACGTTTGTCGTTATGCTAGAAGGAATGTTAGAATGTGTTAAATTTCCTTCATATTGCAATGTTATTGTTGAAAATGTGTTAGTGTTTGTGATAGAAGTAAAACTTGCACGTGTTAGATTTTTTTGCAACGCAACATTATTGTTGGAAATGTGCTTGTAATTTTGTTAGAAGGAATTATAGAATGCACTAGATTTATTTTTTCTTGTTCCAAAAGGAAAAATATCAAGATTTCACCCTCACCAAGGTTAGTGCTCTGATATTGTTGTTGGCAGTGCATTTCTGATTATGCAAGAAGGAAAGCTAGTAATTACTAGCTTTCTTCTAGACACCATTACACTTATGCAACCAATACTCTAGGGGTGACATTGTCTCAATAATCACAATGGCTAGAGTTATAGCTTTTGATGTGCTCTTTTATTGAATTTGGAGCAATTTATGAAGATCAATAATAGTGCAAAAAAAGTGTATATAAATATATGTTGTTGTTGGCACTACATTTGTGCTAGAGTTAGAAGGAAAGATAATGGTATAGCTTTCCTTTTGGCACAAACACAATAATCCAATCATAATTATTTGATCCATGGAGAATAATGTGATCTCTGTATAATTTTGAAGTTTATAAATAAATGTATTATAGAGGTATATTATACTTTTCTTCCAATGCACATGTACGCAACTTTAAAGTATCAAGCACAATTTTTTAACATGTATTGTTTTTCTCTCCATTTTGTTGTATAGTTATGAACTTCCAAAAACAATTTCACTAATGTCTGGATGCATAAGATAAGACTCTTCCTCATCAACATAACAACCTAGGAAAACTTAAATCTACACTTTTCGAGGACCTAAAGTTAACATCCCTTTGTATCCATCCTAAATAGTATGTCCTTAGATGTGTATAGGTAGGAAGTGCTAACATTGGAACTAATGATTTGTAAAATGAGTTTTCTTTGCTTTTAGAATAAAAATGAGAATTATCTAGTATTTATAGTACCAAAACTTTTGTTTGGAAGAAAACCTCTAGTTTGGCTTTCAATTCTCAAGTTCAAACATCAAACATCCTCACTAAGTGAAATATAAATATAATTTCTCCTTCTCATGGGGCTTTTAGACATCTTATGTAGAATCAATCTAATCTTGGAATTTCTTAGATTTTCCAAAGGACCATGTTTTGGTTCTTCAACTTCTAGAAATTTCTTATGATCATTATTCATACACATGCGTCAATACTACAAGTGTCATTTCTTAAGTTAAATAGGAACTTGGTGGTTTGATATGAGTTGATATTTGTCATTCTATGAAACTATCTACATCTCTAATTTCCCGGTCTTTAGATATACTTTGTGTATTTTTGTATGTAAAGTACTTTTTGGTAGTAGGCACTAGATGGTGGGGAACAATGTTTCATTACATACAATATGACTACCATACTATTTAAATTATTAAATCTATATTACTTATTTGAAAGTTGTGTGTTTTTGTGAAAATATAAATTCACACTTTACATGGTTCAACCTTTTAATTACAAATTATGATTTAATTGTTGTTACAGAATTGGTACAAGCTACAATGGAAAATATAATTTTGGCAAAAGGAGACTATGTTGATCTCCTTATTAATGATCAAGTCATTGGGCTAGGAAGGGTTGAATCTACAGAGTTTGGAACTTATTATGTTAGAGAAAGGGTTAATGCAGGTTATGTTACAATTTTAATAATTGATGTCACTCAACCACATTTGATTGAGGAGGATGTTAGTGAAGGGGACATACATCCATGGAAGATCATGGATTTGAGGCACAACATAGGTAAATCAAAATATTGATGCATGTGTTAAATATTCTTGATAATATAATAAATGTTTTTTTTTGAGTAAATATTAACCTTATTTACATTTGTTTATAGGTGCAAATGTTTCTTGTACATTTTATATTGGAGACAAGGCATATCTTCTACAACATGGAGTGAAGGTGGGTGAGGGCTCCATATTCAATACAGAGCTTGGGCATAAAATGCATGGAAAGATGGTAAAGAAATGATGAATAGTGGTTAAAATTGAGAAAGTGTTAAAACATGCTGCTCCTCTACCACATACAACAAGAGCATACACTAGGGGGTGCATTGGAATCTTATGAGATTTGGCTAGAATCAGATTTGGAACCTCACTGTCATGATCATGCCATAAATATTCCCCAAGATAGGGTTAGATTCATATGTACAAATGTTTCTCTTACACATGAATGCATGGGAACAAGCATGTGTATTGCCAAAGGAATGCTAGTTAATGTTCGTGAGGATGACATGCCATGAGGGTGAAACACTAGGTGAAATGGAATTTGGTGTTTTTTTGGAAGAGATAGATGGAAATTGTGAAATACGCAGAATTGGGGATAAGTTTGTACACTATTTGGTTAGATGGCCAATAAACAAATTGGTGGACAACAAAGGTGTGATATTAAGGGTCAAGGAAAAGTTCAAGGAGCCACCCAAGGAAATGGTGATATGGGATGTTATAGAGGTCACACATCCCTTAAACAAATGGGATGGGTATATTTGTAATGGAAAAGATAGAAACTCAATTGATATGCATGTAACAAGGCCATATAAAATGATTAAATGAGTTATGGCTACATTTTTTTTGCAAAATGTCAAACAAAAATAGATGAAGAGAAAGAAATTTGACTTTTGGCAGCAATTGCATGTTGTAGAAAATATTGTCTTCAACATGTGGATAGGAAGGCCATTGCAGGTACTAGAAGGGGTACAAGACAAATAAATAAAAATGATATTAGGGAATTTGTCTTGAATTCACTAATGTCAAACATAGTCATGTCAAAGAGCCATGGCCTACCACCTATTGTTAGAAATGTAAAGGACATGAGATTTAATGGGAATATTATTTGTAAGAAAGCATGGTATAAGCTACATAAGATTCCTCAAAGCACATTATATAACTACCAACATTATTTCCAACATGGACAAATCAAATCTATTCATGGTAACACCAACACATGCAAATCACGGTTACATGCTGTGGTAGCCATAGAAATATTGCACATAATTGTAATGGATAATTTGGATTTTTCACCAAACCAAACATGTCAAGTTGAAGAAGATGGAACATCCACTCCTAAGATTGCTTCCTTTGACTTACAAAACTCTTTGTTAAAAGAGATCATTGAGGCTCTTCAAAAGCTCAATTACCCATCAATATCACAATCAACAATGAACAAGATCTGGAATACTAAGTTTTGAGATGTGGCATTTTCAAAGAACACCAACTTCAGTAAATGCAGTGAATGTATTGTGTTGAAAGCATAGATGAAATCAGCAACTACAAAAGTGTTGGAGGAAAATACATGATGTAGGTTGAACAAACATAACAAGATTGTTATGTGTGGAAGATATTGCAACTATGCCCATAGAATTATGCCAGAGAGGTTTCCAAAGGAGTATTTGAGCTTTATCCATGATAAAATGGATAAAACAAAGACTTCAATCCCAAGGCTACATGTCAAATCAAAATTTATTGTAGGAACAAATTTAGGTTTGTCGTTGATAGGTATGTTAACATGTGGGCACAAGATAGGAGGTTTTGGTCATTTCTCTCTACCATTTGTACATATGGGATCGCAATTTACTATTACATCCCTTGCAAAGTGCTTAAGGGCCTTGAAGACCCACAAATTGATATGTATGGTGATCTACTTTATGAGAGTGGAACTTCAAGAAACCCACTAACAAATGCATTACTTGACACCTCTATTTACTCAAAATGTCAAGTGTAAAAGGATGATTTTATATCTCATGGAATATCAAAAAGTCAAAATGTTGATTTTAGACCTCTTCCTCCACATTTGTTGTTACAGTTGGACAATGCATCAAGTGATAATAAGAATCACTATATTTTCATGTTTCTATCACTTTTAACTGCACTTGGTGTCTTCATCACTATTGAGGTTGGGCTCTTGCATGTGGGGCACACCCATGAAGACATAAACGGAACCTACGGAAGAATGTCTTCCAACCTAAAAAGTAAAGATATATATTCTTTACTTGAAATGATGGATACATATCGCATAATTGAAGAAAATTGAGTATTTCCACCTACCTTATTGAAAAGGTCTATGACTTCAAAAGTTTCCTTAATGGATACATCAAAGAGGGTAAAAATGCACTCATTGGACATCTTAATGTCTAATACTTCCAATTTCTTGTACTCAATGATGTTCCAATACTAAGGTACACATAATCTATTAGAGATATTGAGTGGTTAGAACCAATTGAGTTATGGAATATAGATGATAAAGGTAGACCTATAATTCCCATAGGGAAGCCATCTTTCTTAGCTTCCAAAAATAATGATGCCCATTTAAAAGAACTAAAGGAAGGGATATAACATCATACATAAAAATGTGGAAAGACACTATCAAGAATGAGGATTCACCAATTGTTATAAAGGAATGGAAAAATAAATTAGTGTATTGGGAAAGAGTTCTTGATACATTAGATGGAATCTATAATGATCATAGAATAATAGATGGATGTGATTCATCTTTTGAGGATTTCTGGCCAAGACAAGGCACAATGTTGATGTTGATCGTAATCCACTGCATGTAATCTCAAGTATTATGGATGGAGATTTTGATAATGCGATAGATGAACCAGTATATGTTGGAACCAAATGCAACAAGCCAAAGCCAACATTCAATCCAATGATTGATGTTGAGAAAGGGAAGATGTTGCTAGTTAGATCAGTAAATGAGGATGTAGGAGAGATGATTTGGATGGAAAAATCCATCTCAGATATCTTTAGGGATAATGAAAGTGAGAATCTTCATGTAAAGGTCGATTGGTGGAAGCCTATATCAGGGAAATACAATGGAAATATTTTAGAGCAATATTGGGTACCAAATCCCGATTAGATAAAATTTGGCTCTATTCTAATTAATACCATAGTGTGGGCATGGATGCCAAAGAAAGAACATTGTAAGAAGACCAACATAAATAAATATGGTGTATAAGTTGTTCTTGATCTACTTGAGCAAATATCTTAAGATTAGATTGATATGATTCATGAATGTAATTTTCTTTTTTGAAGCATCTATTAATATACATTCAAACACATTTTTCAATATTTGTTGTATATCAAATATTCTCTTCATATTATTTTTGGAGGAGTTTTATATTATTTAGTATTTCAATGCAATCATGTGGTGATACAAATTACATGATAGTGCCGTAAAATATTTAAGTTTTCAAAGCTGTGTTTGACCAACATGACTTCTCACAATATCAAATATGCATAATCAAATTCAATTTTGCACTTAAAACAACATCTTCTAAACATGGTCTATTAAAACAATAGCGGAGTAGCTAATTAGTATTCTATTTAATATAAACCATTTAAAAACTTAATGAATAAATTCTAGACACTTGTAATAATGTTTGAAGTGAGTTTTCCTTAATATTCCTTATTATAAGTGATAGAAATCAAATTTTCTATTTTGTTGCACTCTAATTTATAAAAAAAAATGATCATTGAACAACACAACTAGACTTATAAAATATTTCCTCTTATAAATTTTGAAGTGGTGCCAACATTGCACTAGTATAATAAATCTGTACTCAACATAGGAAAAATAGTTAATGTCAATTTAAAATGGTCAATAATAGTAAGAAACACAATATTAATATATTGTTAAATAACTTTATAGGTAAGAATTGTTTTACAAATTCTATTATTCATGAGTCAAATTTAATACATTAATATAAATATTAATGACTATAGGAATATTGTAAGGAATATAAGTTTTAGATGAATGTTAATATATTCTTTTCAATATAATATCCTTAAACACTCCAGGAATAAAAACTAAACACTTGTAATAAATAGTTTAGTGAATTTTCTCTCTCTTGTATTTGAAAATAATCAAATTGTACTACTTTGTTACTATTCTAATTCATGATTGATTTTGATTATTAAAATGATTAGTAATATATTTTGGACACATTACTATGATCATTTGTCATTAAATAACTTTATACTTAATATATATCTTGCATATTAATCTATTATTCATTAAGTAAGCCTCAATCAACTTAGTTTTTAATACAAAAGTACAAATAATAAATAAAAATAAATTATGATACTACCCTCATTCAACATTTAATTTGATCGTAAAAAATTATTTTCTCCTGTCAACTCTAAAATGATGCAAATTTCCTACAATATTATGTAATGATGGTGGTGATAATGATGATTATCATCCATTAAGACTAAATATGGTATATAAGAAGCCATAAAGATATTACTCAAAATTCTTTAGAATTTTATTGTTATGCTAAAAAAACATTAAAATAAGTGTTTTAAGATATCAAAATTTTGTTTAGTTGAAAGATCAAGAAGGTTGGTAGCGTCACAAATGTTTTGAAATTTAAATCCAATATGAGTATAAACTTGATGATCTAAGAGAGTTTTTTCATCTTCCACTATATTACTAGTGTTGCAAAGGTGATAGACTTTTAAATTGTGCCAACCTTGTCTTAGTAATAATCATAACTTAACACATACATGATATCTACTATATCAGATTATAATTAAATGGGTTAATACTAGTAACATCCACAACATTCTTTTCATAAACTAACCTTAACAAACTTGGCTTTTAATACAAACCATAAAAAATATTAAAAGAGATAATGTAAGGAATCCAAAATTAAGATGTGAAAGATTTGCTTTTGCAAGTTTATATAAATGTGTTTTATATAGTTTATCATGATATTTTTTTCACAAAAAATGGTGAATATCTACATTAAAATTAGTGAACTACGTGATTTTTTAATTCCTCATTTTCAAACAAATTAAATGGGTTAATAATAATAACATACACCATTATTTTCATGAAATAACCTTAACAAACTTATCTTTTAATATAAACCATAAAAATATTAAAATAGTTAATGTAAGGAATCCAAATTAAGATGTGAAAGATTTGCTTTTGCAAGTTTATATAAATTTGTTTTATAAATTTTATCATGATAATTTTACACAAAAAATGGTGAACATCTACATTAAATTAGCGAACTAAGTGACTTTCTAATTCCTCATTTTGAAAAAACTTAATCTAGTTAAAGTTCTAAATAATGATATATATTGGACACATCAATAAGATCATTTGTCATTAAATAACTTTATACTTAATATGTATATTGCATATTAATCTATTATTCATTAAGCAAGCCTCAATCAACTTTTTTATTAACATAAAAGTACAAATAATAAATAAAAATAAATTATGCTACTACTCACATTCAACATTTAATTTGATACTATTTTTTTTTCTCCTCAACTCTAAAATGGTGCAAACTTCCTACAATAGTATGTAATTATGATGGTGATAATGATGATTATCATCCACTAAGACCAAAAATGGTATATAAGAAGGTAAAAAGATACTACTAAAAGTTATTTCGAATTTTATTGTTAATATGCTCAAAAAGTATTAAAAGAAGTGTTTCAAGATCATCATAATTTTATTTAGTTAAACAATCAAGAAGGTTGGTAGCGTCACAAATATTTTGAAATTTAATTCCAATATGAGTATAAACTGGATGATCTATGAGAGTTTTTTAATCTTCAACCATATTATTAGTGTTGCAAAGGCAATAGACTTTTAAATTGTGCCAACAATTTCTTAGTAATAATTGTAGCTTAACGCATACATGATATTTACTATATCTGATTATAATTAAATGGGTTAATTATAGTAAAATACACATCATTATTTTCATAAAGTAACCTTAAAAAACTTATCTTTTAATATAAACCATAAAAACTATTAAAATAGATAATGTAAGGAATCCAAGATCTTTCTAATTCTTCATTTTGAAAAAACTTAATCTAGTTAAAGTTCTAAATTCTAGATCCATTGAAAACTTCCAAATTTAATGAAATTTGTGTTCAAAGACATAACTTGTGAATCCATAGAACAAATCCTTCATAGAACGTATGAAAAATATTAGGATTTTTTTTAGTTGGAAGTGTTTTGTCTATATGGTTAAACAAAGGTTTTAATTTCATAGGATTATAAAAAATCAGTCCACTAAATATGATGTTGTCAATAATTATAGATATTTTATTGAATCTAGGTATTATTCTTTAAAGGCCCAAATTGTGGACAAGTAGTTCAACTAGACATGTCCTACAAATATTAATGTGAAATTCACTAGTTTTTTAATTATAGAGGATCACTGTGGATCAAAATTGAATGTATATATGTAGCTCCCTTTTTGTGTAGATGTTGGTTCTCAACCTTCATGGTCAAATATTCTCCAAGAAATTATTTAAGCTTGATAATGATAAAAAAAAATGTTAGAACTTCATTTAGATATATGGGATGGAGAAAGAAATTATTATTAGTTTTATTTCAATAGTGTATCTAATTTTATAGATCTAGAAATTTTAACCAAATATTTACAACTTGGAGAAATATACTGGATGGAGACATATACTGGATGCAGAAACACTCCTTTTCAAGTAAAATTGTAGAATCTGAAGGAGCATATTATTTAAGTAGTTGTCCTTTTGGACAAGGTTTTTGTAGTCTACCTAATTTTTCTGCTAATCAAACTTATGAAGAAGAAGAAAGTTACATTTACTCATAAGAGTCTTGAGATCTACATCCAGCTTATCTGACCTTTCATGACGATCCATAATTTTATTTTTAAAAGCATTATGAAACCTTGTAAAAAAATGTAGTGTTAAATTCTCTTTTACAAAACATGTGTGTGTGTGAGAGAGAGAGAGAGAAAATTGGTCCCCATATGGATGAGCCTTCAAGGGATTAGACAAAAAGTGGTTATCCCCACTTGCCCAAATCCATAAAAAATAAAGTAAGAATATTTGTATTAAAGGACTAAATATCAACATGTCATTATAGTCTATAGGAATCTTATTTGGAAGTGCCCAACATGACTAACTTTTGACTACTTAGTGTAGTTTTTGGGTTACAATTTACATCCTATTCATATTATAAAAGAAGTAGAAACTTATTAGATTATTCAAGTTTGGAGTCTTGTTGTAACTGCTATAACTCCACCCTAAAATTTATGCTACCACCAAATTTTGGGTCGTCCTCTGCTTCTCAAGATTTTAATAGGTATGTTGTGGGATGAATTAGTTAAATGGTTCAAGGATCTAGTTGTCATCTAACCCTATTCCTGCCTATTGCTTACTCAATGTGTATTTCATATTTACCCTGGTTCATTTTGGATATTGGTCTATTACTACATTAGGGTTTGGGAAATGTTACTTTGTTTATGACCCATTGCAACCCTATATTATCATGATTAAGGTTGAAAGTCCATGATTATGAACTTAAACATGAATGCAAAAAATTACAGATGTAACCATAAATACAAAGATGCAACAGAAATAACACATCATTTCATTAATATCAAAATATTGAAATACAGTTACAAATAGAATGGAAGTAAACTAGCTTGGGTGATGGTAGCTTATCTCTGAGAAGATATGTGGCGGCTACATGCCTCTAAACTGTGTTACAATGAGGCCCTAGGGCCAGTTTATTATTTAGCAACAAGAGAAAACCATAGACAACCAAAACCATAACCCCAAGAGATGTAACGCCAAGAGTTTGTGGTCCCCATTGGGGTTAGCTGGGTAGCTAACTTCCCCAGGTCGTAACTTGGTCATACTATATTCGTTTGGAGCATAGGATACCTTGTTGGAAAGGTCTGTCCAAGTACTATAGGATTTGTGTAATCTACAATTATGGGCCTACATCAGACCTAAAAAAATTCCGTTTAGGGGGTCAAAATTTCTCTAGAATTTCAGGACCCAAAAAACTGCTAAAAATACTAAATGCTGAAATACACAAGGAAATAGATGAAACTGATTGGAGGTATAGGTGGAATAGGTGGGTGGCCACCAATATCCACCTCAATCATTCCTCCTGTTGGGTTGTGTTATATTCTTTCCATGACTAGCCCACGTAGTTAACTGGGGGGTTAGAGGGGGGGCGAAGCCCCCCCTTCATTGTGCCGATTGCGTAGCGGGGGGCTCATAGGGGGTTTGAGGGGTGTAGGTAACCCCACTCTATGGGGTCTGGGGTAGCGCCTCATAAAATTTTGGTTTTGGAACCTATGTTAGGTTGGGCGGACCCACCTATGGTTTTGTGCATGATTTTCACACATGTTTTTGGACGCGATGGTTTTCGGTCCATGGTTTTGGATTGGATGGTTTTCGGTCCATGGTATTGGATGCTTTGGCATGTATAAATATGTATTATAACATTGAAAGGAACATAATGAAAAATCAAGCTGGTAGTCCCAGTTTTGGGATCTAGGGGAAAATCTTTGTGTATATGTGTTATGCTCTCACATTTTTTATTTTATGTGTTTTAGAATTCATATGCAGGTAATTTCTGTACGAGGTTAAAGCCTACATTTGGTATCGGATCTGTTTTAGCTTCAAGGGGATGCCTTTGTTGCTGAGGGGTTTCACTCAGGCCTGTGGTTGTAGGTTTTAATCTTGTATAGAAATTACCTGCTTACGAATTCTAAAACACATAAAATAAACAATGTGAGAGTATAACACATAAAACACATATACACAGAGATTTTCCCCTAGATCCCAAAATCAGGACTACTAGCTTGATTTTTCATTATATTCCTTTCAATGTTACAATATATATTTATACATGCTGAAGCATCCAATACCATGGAGCGAAAACCATCGCGTCCAAAACCATGGACCGAAAACCATCACGTCCAAAACCGTGGACCAAAAACCATCGCGTCCAAAACCATGTGTGAAAAACATGCACAAAACCATAGGTAGGTTTGCCCATCCTAACATAGGGTCCAAAACTAAAATTTTCCGGGGTGTTGCCCTAGACCCCATAGAGTGGGGTTACCTGTACCCCTCAAACCCCCTGTGACCCCCCGCTATGTAATCGGCGCAATGATGGGAGGGCTCCACGCCCCCTTTAACCCCCCGGTTAACTACGTGGGCAAGTTGTGGAAAGAATATAACACAACCCAACATTCTACGACTTGTTGTTTTCTTTCCACAGGGGGCCACAAGAGAGCTTAGTCATTTATCCAGCCCTGTAACACCCATTGTTTCTCTACACTAAGAGAACTTCTCAGAGCTCACATATTTTGTCAATGCATCTGCAGTATTCTTCAAAGTGTCCACCTTTACAAACGACACCTTTTTGTCTTCTATCATATCCCTCACAAAGTGATATTGAACATTAATGTGCTTTGTCTTTGAATGATATGCAGGGTTCTTTGCCAAGATAATTGCACTTTGGCTGTCACAGTCTATCCTTATAGCTCCCTGTACTAACCCCATACTTGAATACAATCTCTGCAACCAAACTGCTTCCTTGCTTGCATGAGTGGCTGCCATGTATTCTGCCTTTGTGGTTGACAGTGCCACTATAGATTGTTTCTTACTCATCCAACTGACTACACCTCCAAATAGGTTAAACACATACCCACTTGTAGATCTTCTCTTATCCAGATCTCCAACCCAGTTTGTATCAACAAAGCCATGAATATCCAACACTCTGTCCAATCCTAATCTTCCTTGGTAGCACAAACCATAATCACTAGTGCCACACAAATAGCTAAAAACCCGCTTCATTGCTATCCAATTCTCCTTTCCTGGTTTTGACATAAACTTGCTCAATACTCCCACTGCATGTGCAATGTCTAGTCTAGTACAAACAATTGCATACATCAGGCTACCGACTGCACTTACATATGGAACATGGGACATGTCCTCTTCCTCTTCTTGTGTCTTGGAACATTGTTCAACAAATAACTTTACACCTACAGGAATAGGAACCTTCACCGGCTTATGATCCTGCATATTAAATCTCTGCAATATTGTCTCGACATACTTCCTTTGGTTTAACTAGATCTTCCTCTTTGCTTGATCTCTTTTAATTTCCATGCCCAAAATATAGTTTGCAGCACCAAGATGTTTCATGTCAAATTTGGAGGATAACTGGGTCTTCAAATCCTGGATAATTTCTTTGTCATTTCCAACCAGCAACATATCATCCACATACAAGACTAAATAAATAACACGGTCACCAATTAATTTAAAATACACACAGTGATTTGATTTGCTTCTGGTGAAGCCAAGTCCTCATATAAATGTATCAAATTTCTGATACCACATCCTTGGTGACTATTTTAACCCGTTGGTGAGCACCGGTATTGTAGCAATAATGCTGCAACTCTTGGGCTGCTTACTTTACTCTTATCAACCCGGTAGTTCATAACAAACTTGGAAGCGACGGTGCTGTATGCACAAGTACTAGTTCTTGCTGCCAGCTGTCACTTGGTCAGCTAGCGCAAGATCACTAGGAGCTCAAGCCAACTTCTATGGATTCCATAAGAAGCTCTATATGTGATGAAAGAAAGGAAAGCTTACTCTACAGAGGCTACTCTAATTGCAGAAAGGAAAAAGAATGAAATGTAAAGTAAACCTAGCAAACCCTACTTAACCAACTAATCCTACTTTTATAGAAAGCACTATGAAGACCATCAAATGAATGCCATTACCTAGTCAAGGAAGTAAACAAAATCTACTCATGCTATTTCTAGAAGTAAATGAGCGAAACACATCTTTTTGGATTTTTATGTATTTTTATGTGAAATTGATAGGCATGTATTTCATTGTGTGTGAAGGTGGAAGCAAATAGGTGGTGTTGAAGGGTGACTTTGGGCTTTGTGGGGATGTAGGATGGTCTGGATGGCTCCTAGGAAGTCTCGGGTGGCCTTCTGGAGGCTTTTCCATACTCGGCCTTCAAAAGAAAGCCTACAGGAAAATCTACAGGAGGACACAAGGGATCTACAGGAGGTCTACAGGTGGTCTACAAGAGGATGCCGAGAGTAGTTTTGAAGGTTTTGAGGGTGTGAGAGTGGGTGGAAAAGGTAGGTGAAGGTTGGGATGATGTGATAGGGCACCTAGGGTCTACCAAGAATCACTAGGAGAGGGAAAGATGATTGGGAGAGAGGAAGAAGTCCTATAGAAAAATGTAGAAAACTAAGGTAGATTTGAGGTGAACTTTGGGTGACATATAGGGCATGGATCAAAGAGAGAATGTGATGGCTGATAGGCTGACCTACTGTGAGGAGAGATCTGCTGCAAAAGAACTGACAGTCAACCAATAAGATCAAGCAAGGAAGTGAGTACATCTAAAAAAACAGAATTTTGCATCAAGCTAGTCTAAACTATGATCCATGGAAGTGAATGCTGAGCAATGCTACAAGAAAGGAAAGCATGGAAGAAGACTCATTTCAAATATAGAAATGAACATGGTGGAAGAGATCTAAAGCAAAGCATTAACCTTCTAACACACTTGCAAACACTAGAAATCCTATGGAGAAGGAAAATCTACACTTTTGGGGCAACAAGAGGGTCTTTGCCTCAATTCATAGTCCCAAAGGGAGGAAAAGAGGCCAAGGCACTACTACTAGCCTTTTCAATCTTCTTTCTATCACTATTTAACCTGCTATTGAAAACAAAAATGGAAGCAAACTACTGAATCATCGAAAACAACCTATTCTTAACCATAAAAGAAATATATCTAACAACAACCTAATCTACAAATTGAAATGTAATATACAAATACAAGAAAATAGGAGCTTGGCTGCTTGGATTGGGCCCTAACCTAAGAGCTTCAGCCCTTTCAGGTAACTCAGTGCTATCTCAAAAAGGATCTCATCTTTATTATCAAAACAGTAATAGGATTACATGAAACTGTCCACAAAAGTAAGCTCGAAGTTGAACAGAGTTTTACAATAGAAAAAAAACAACAAAAAATCTGACAAAAATTCGACCCTAGTGAGGCGCTAGGCCTTTCTACTTATACAACTGAAGCTCCCAAAAACTTCCTTAAAATCAGGGAGGCTTGGCTCCCAAAACTCGAGATTAAAATAGGTTATCCTCCTTTTGCTCGGCTGCCTCCTAGTGCATTGATTTGGCTGTTTGTACTCCAAGCTGCATGAAGGGGAATTCGAAGTGGGGAGTAATAAATGAGGGGGACTCCCTCCTATAAATCCTCTCCTTTGTCCACTTCGAATTATTGTTGCCAATTTTCCATTGAATCTTTGACTTTGTGTTCAAAACTCAACAAAAAATTGCATTAAACACATATTAGACCTCATGGCATCATAACTAACTCAACTCACTCCATAAGCATAAATATAATTAAAAAAACATGCATTAAGCTAAGAGAATGGTTGATTTAACTATGTTAGGAGGCAAAATGAGCTCATATAATTACCCATTTATGGGGCTCATCATCACCCCCCTACTAAAGGTGTTGCTCATCCTTTGAGCAACTTAGTCCATCTCCTCATCTTTGATGGCCCTGGTGGCCTCTCTAGCATCCCAAGCTTCTGATGTTGTTTCCTCTTCCTTGTAATAGAAGCTGCTTTTATGTCTCTCTCTTTCCACTACCTCTGTTCTTCTTCTTTGGTTCTTCCTTCTAGCATGCCTAACAATAGTGGTGTACTCAGTTTGAGGCCAATCTAATTGACCTGCATCCTCTGCATTGAGTTCTTGTACATTGGCACTCTCCTTAGTGCCTCCTTCATCCTCATTGGGGAATGATATTACCTGATATTCAGACTGTGTGGTAAGGTGTTCCATCTCCTCATACATGCATGCACACAGTCATCCCCAAGTAACCTTTCCATGTCCTCAAAATGTGCAATGGCCTGTGCTTGATCACTTATATATCTAGGGGCAATTTGAGGATTATTTGCAAGTAGCTGGTGTGTGCTGATGAGAGCCATGGGATCTGATGGCTTAGCTCTGATCATTAGTGGCTCATTCTGCTCTCTGATCATCAACCTTTTTACTTCAGTTGTCCTTAACTCCTCATGGTTCATCCATGAAGCCATGGCCATTAGTTGTAGGTCCCCTAGCCTAGCATTGGGGTCCCACACATTCATGTCTGTGAGGGCCATATTATGCAGGTAAAATTCTGCCATTTTTGCCTTATCTTCTGCTATGCTTTGGTCACACAGGTCCATAAATTGTCTTTAATCTTGAAAAAGCATTGTGCCTCTTTGTGACAAAGTCTTGATCTGAAATTGTAGCCATTGGTCCTTGAGGTATAATCCATAGGATTTTGCTGGCGTTCTACATTACAGTGCCTCCATGGATAAGCTAGCCATGCATGCCAGCTGGGTCTCTTTCTACTTTAGCTGCCTTCTTAGCAATTCATTTTCAGTTTGGAGTTGGCTTCTTATAATTTCTCCCTATGTTTGATAGCACTTAACTCCCTGCCCATTTCTCTAAGCTTGTTCTCCATGTGGCCAACATCCTCAACTCCCTTGGATTTGGATATTTACATCCACCTATGTGTTCTTATTCTTTCCTTTTCTAATTCAAAGAATAGTGGGATTGCAAATGTTTGTGGAATTATCCTTCCTCGGGGATCAGGTTCTTATGGCTCTGTAGCTTCCTCCTTCCCTTTTGGCTACTTTTCCATTGTTTTCTCAAGTTGTTGGGTCTCCTGTAGCCTTGACAGTGTCTCCTGTAGAACTGTCTATGCCTCTTGTAGGACTGTTTTTGGGTCCTATAGTTGCACTTTTTCCTTCCAGGTGGAAGATCTAGGAGTCCCTCTTTCATATGTGATAGGGGTTTTAGAGGGTGATTCTTCCCCTTTGACAGTGGGTGAATCTTTAATTGTAATGGGAATTGTTGAAGATGGTTGGGGTTTTCCTGTTTTTATCCTTGTGCTTTTCCTGGCCTTGAAATACATTGAGGTATGCCTCTTCCTCTTTTGTTTTCACTTAATTTGTGTGCTGAGGGCAGTGAGAGCAGCTACTGCCTCTCTTTCTAGGGTCTCAGGGGATACTTCTGTGTTCTCTGCCCCTTTTTCTCCTCCTTCTGTCTCCTTCTCTGTCTCTATTTCTTCCTGATCTGTTTCTTTAGCTTTCTCCTCCTTTATCTTGGTTTCTTCCTTCTTCCTTTCTTGTTCTTCTAAACCACCAATTTCTTCTCCTTCTCCCACTTTTTGCTCTTCTTCCTCACTGACATAAGGACTGATAACATAGGTGAGGGCCTTTATGTCATCTTCTGCTATCATTTTCCTGAAAATTTCCCATGCTAAGGGGATTGTAAATGTATGGAGGCCTTCTTCCACTAAAATTTTGATTAACCCATGGTGAGCCAACTGATCTGGACTCCCTGCCTTAAACTTAATGCTGAACTCTATGAGGGACTGTAGGAGGAAATAGGAGATGCTGATTTTTTGGGGTGTTGGAGTGTTCATGCCATATCTCAGCTCACGAAGGATTCTAAAATGGTAGCCATAGACTATGCTATACCTCCCCTGACAGGAAATATATTTGATGATTTGGTAACTAACCTCATCCCAAGGGTAGGGTATGATTGTCCTTCTAATGCCATTTTTATCTTCTATAGGATGTTCATTGTTTTGGAAGAAGTTTTTCTTAGCAGCCTGTCCAAGTGGTTTTTCATCTCTGCTCCAAGGTAATCCAAGAGGAAGGGTAGTAACCCTACTGATAAATTCAGGGGTTATCTCCATGGAAAGACCTCTAAAAGTGACAGTGGCATGTGTTCTCGAGTGAGGGACTAAAGAGAGGGCAAATTCCTGGGAAATTTCCTCATCAAACCCTCAGAATTTCTCAAAAAAGTTCATCCAATTTGCCCTTGTGAATATGGCCACTACTTGGGGATGTTCATGGAGCCAGGTGGAATTAGTGGGCTCTTTCCTCATGAATCCTCCTATCATTGTGCTTATACCCATTTTGAACACTAAATGTAGATATGGAGACAATAATTTTGAAGAAACAGGAAAACCAAGGAAAACTGTGTTTTTTTTTTTAAACATGAAATTTTTCTTTATGTAATTTCTCTTCTTCTATGGACTCAATTCCTCCTTAAAATGATATAATTCCTTACACATACTGATAATAAAGGTGGGTGTGCATGGAACCTACCTCCTCAAGCCAGAAATCGAGCAAAAAACCTGTGTTTTCTTCTTAAAAATAGCTCACTACCCCTCCTGTAGAATTGCCTGTAGGTGCTCCTGTAGAACCTGTAAGTGCTCCTGTAGACAATACCGAGAGCAGGAGGATGGGTGAGATCGATGGAAAACAATGGTTTCAAGGCTGTGGGGTGACAAGGAGTTTTTTGTAGCTAAGTTTACGAGGAGAGAATGAGGTAAAAGGTGGTGAGAGTGCTCGAGGAGGAGTACTTATTACTTCTTTTAGATATTTCCGGTGATGGGGGTGAGCTGGAAAAAA
Source organism: Pinus tabuliformis (assembly GCA_031772625.1). Lineage (NCBI taxonomy): Eukaryota > Viridiplantae > Streptophyta > Pinopsida > Pinales > Pinaceae > Pinus > Pinus tabuliformis. Next base: position 572,112,042 of record CM062807.1, read on the forward strand.
TGTATGTTGGCCATATTTGGACCATTGGTCCTCACCTACCTTGTCATCATGGTTTCTTCCCGCAATTACATCTCATTATTGCATTGGATTTTGCATACCCTCCACTACCTGTCCTTGGTATCTTTCTCTGAGTTGACTATGTGCACATGTGGGTGACATCTTCGGATGAGTGTAGTCAACTAGATGAAGGTGGCCAAGTTAACTAGCCACCTTGTCCTTGTTCAACCTCAACCATCTCATTTTATCATGCATATCTTTTAATTACACAAATGCAAATAGAGGAGCAGGTTAGTCACTTACTTGTGAGTCGAATGTATGTGCTGTGAGGTATTTTGGCTCCTTTTACTGCTGCATGCTTGTATTTCTTTTGCTGCATGCTATCTGCTTTCTGAGGTGTGGTTGTTTGCCTTGTGCAGGTTTCCTTTGGCTAGATCTAAGCTTCATATGTCTCCTTCAATCCTCATGGTTGCACTTCTTTTACTGCTGTAGCTTGATTTTAATGGGATCAACTGCTACAGGAATTCCTACAGGAGCTCCTATAGTTGCTTCTCCCTTTGAAATTTTAGATTTTTCTATTCTTGGAGCTGTGAGGATGATGCCAAAAATGTGGATAGAGATGGAGAGGTAATAGGTAAGCTGCAGGTGAGATTTTAGGTGCTATTTCCTTTCTTATTTTTGTTATTTTTTCTCTTTTTACTAAAAAATGTTTTTTCTGTGTTTCTCTGGGACAAGAAGAAAGAAAATGATGTTGATGATGTGATGCAGGTGTGGAATGGATGGAAAGGAGGGTTGATAGCTGTAGGAGGGTTTATATGTTCTTCATGAAGCTTCCTAGCCCCTCAAATTTCTTTTTGGAACCATTTCTAGCTCTCTGTAATTCCTACAGGAGCCTCCTGTAGAACACACAGTGTTCGGGAAAAAACGCAGTGGGGTGGAAGAAAGTTCAGAAATGATGGAGAAGAGTTTAGAGGAGATGAAATAGGTGCTGATGTGAATGTCAGGGCTCTATGGCATCTCCTCTTGCTTTCTGTGGTCCTCCTGCAAACCTGCAATGCACATTAAAATTCAGTTTTTGTTTTTGAAAACAACTAGGGCACCTCAAGGAGGTTTTCACCCTAATTGCCTTCCCTGGGTGCCTCCAAGGGAGGTTTTCACCCAGGGATCTTATTCTCTTATTCTCTTTTTTTCTTACCTTTTTTGACATCACTGGGCTGCCTCGGGAGAGGTTTTCAACCTAATGATGGGACCTCAAGTGCCTCATGGAGGTTTTCACATGAGTCCTTATTTTTCTTCTTTTCCTTTAGTGAGTGGGTGGAGTGGAGGCTAAGACATGCTCCACTACCATCATTGTCTTATTCAAATCTTCAATGAACTCTTGATTGGAGAGGGGCTTGTAAATTTTCAACCGATGTCCATTGACAAGCATGGGGATGGCTTCATCATCAATGGTTCTGATCAGGATTGAACCATTTTCATTACATTTTTCCACAGTGTAGGGTCCCAACCATCTTGTTCTTAGCTTGCCTTTGAAGTTTTTATAACTTGAATCATAGAGTAGTGCCCAATCTCCTTCTTGGAATTGCTTCTCCTTGATATTTTTGTCATGCCATATCTTCCTCTGAAGCTGAACTACCTCAGTGTGGAGAAGGGCCTGCAATCTTTATTCATCCAATCCATTGAGCAAGAGTAACCTTTCCTTCTATGCATGGCTGAGGTCTACGTCCAGCTGAGCTACCATCCTTAGTGTACTAAATTCAAATTCTATTGACAGCAAAGCCTTCTTCCCATAAACTAGTTCATAAGGTGTGAAACCTGTAGTGGTCTTCCATGTTGTGTTGTAGGCCTAGGTGGCCTCAACTAATCTGTCTGCCCAGTATTTTCTGCTGCTGCTCACTACCTTGGTCAGAATTCCTTCCAAAGCTCTGTTAGTGACTTCCACCTGCCCATTGGCTTATGGATGGTAAGGGGTGGAAGTCTTGTGCTTGATCTTATGATGTGTGAGCAGGTCATCAATCAGATTAGAAGTGAACTGGTTGCCTTGATCTGTGACCAACTCTCTTGGATACCCAAATTTGTAGAATATGTTTTCTCTCAAAACTCAGCTACTTTTTCCTCAGTTGCTGCCTTGATTGCTTTTGTTTCTACCCACTTTGTCAAGTAATCGGTGCACACAATGATGTATTGTTTCTATCTTGAAGGAGTGCTGATAGGACCCACAAAGTCCATGCCCCATTTCTCAAATGGCTCAAAGGTCACTTGAGGTTGCATGGGCATCTCATCCTTTGGAGTAGGTTTCCCCATCCTTTGACACCGATCCCATTGGCTGGTGTATCTCCTCACATCTTGATGAAGAGTGGGCCAAGAGTAGCCTACTTGCAATATTTTGAAGGCAGTTGTCTTTGCTACAAAATGACCTCTACAAGGCCCATCATGACAGGTCAGGAGAATGTCAAAGACTTCCTCCTCCATGACACATCTTCTCAAGATCTGATCTAGGCTAAGTTTGAAGAGATTACCCCCAATCCAGGTGAAAGGGGCGCTTTTTCTTACTATCTTGCTCTTCTCTTTTGAGGACAGGTGTGGTGGAAACTGTGCTGAAACCAAGTAGTTTTCTATATCAACAAACCATGGAGAGAGTACTGAAATAGCAAATAGATGTTCATCTAGCATTTGGTCATCCACCATTCCTTCTTCACCTGCAGACAAATTTACTCTAGACAAAAAGTCAGCAACAACATTTTCTTTACCAGGGTTATCAACAATGGTTACATCAAACTGCTGCAGTAAAAGCAACCATCTAATAATGCGAGCATTTACATCTGGTTTGCTCATCAAATATCTAATTGTAGCATGATCAGTGTGCACAAAAGTTTGATAGCCTGTGATATAATGTCTGAATTTGTTTAAGGAATGCAATATAGCTAGGAGTTCCTTTTCGGTGACTGTATAGTTTAGCTCTGCCTTTGACAAGTTTTTACTTATCAAGTATATGGCATAAGGCAAATTTTCATCAATTCGTCCTAAGGCTGCTCCTATCGCTTTGTTTGAGGCATTTGTGTGAATGTGGAAAGGTAGGGTCCAGTTTGGGCCTCTCAAAATTGGGGCGGTAACTAGCTTGCTCTTCAAGGCCAAACAAAGGAGAGGCTAACTTGTTGAAATCTTTAATGAATCTCCAGTAATACCCAGCTAAATCTAGGAAACTTCTGACATCTCTCACCTTTTGAGGAGGTGGGACCCTTTGGATGATGGCAATTTTGTTGAGGTCCACATGCAATCCTTGTTGAGATATTGCATGACCTAGCACAGTCCCTTCAGTCATAAAAAATTCACATTTTTCTGGATTGAGGGACAGGTTCATCTCAATACACTTGTCTAGAAATTTTCCTAGGTTAGATAAAAATTCATGAAAATCAGAGCCATAAGGAGTAAAGTCATCCATGTATATCTCTACTACATCATAAACTAATTCAGAAAATATACTCAGTACTACTCTTTGGAAAGTGGCAGGTGCATTACACAAACCAAAAGGAAGGACTCGACATGCAAAGGTACCCCAAGGATAAGTGAAAGTGGTCTTATCTTGGTCTTCTGGGCTGATTTGAATCTGATTGTACCCACTCAACCCATCTAGGAAAGAGAAAAAAAATTTCCCTGCCAGACTGTCTAATACTTGATCTATGAAAGGTAAATGAAATGGTCCTTTTTAGTGGCTTTGTTCAATACCTGATAGTTGACACAGATTCTTCACTTAACATTTTTCTTTGGCACTAACACTAAAGGAGAGACCCATTCACTATCGGAGATGGAGTGGATGAATCCTGCATCAAGCGATTTCTACAGCTCTTCCTTAACAATATCTTTAAGTGTTGGATTATCCTCCTTTGAGGCTGACTGATTGGTTTGCAATCTTCCTTAATGTCTATATGATGAGTACATACTGAAGGGTGCACTACCTTCATCTCCTTATAACTCTTGGTGAAGGAATCTAAATGCTTTCGTAATAAGCTGCACAACTCCTTCTCCTGGGAAGTGGATAGGGATGGATTGATTTTCAAGATTCTTTCTAGGCTAAACTCTATATTCTTAACACGAAGAGAGGTCGGATCGGCCACACAAAGATCAATTAAGGGGTTGGTTTGGGTTTCCCTCACTGGGAGGTGGATTTTGAATCAGATTTTCAATCATATCATCCTCATCTTGCGGTTTTCCCCACATGGCGGTTTCTAATGCACAAAGTGGTGCAGAATCGACCTCAGCCTCATCCTCCTCCTCCAGCTAGAGAGGTAGATCATGTTCTAGCAAGGGTTGGGCAGGAGGATATAGGATTAACTGCTTGGACATATGCTCGTTCTTTATGGTCATGTTCCCAACTCGACAGCTGATGTAGGTATCGGTAGTAGCCAACCAGGGTCTTCCCAGGATGAGAGGATACCCAATGAGATTTTCCTTCTGCTGGAGAACTAAGAAATCAGCAGGGTACTCCCAAGAATCAATGTAGACCATCACATATTCCACAATCCCCTCAGGAGTCACGGTGGAGCGATCTGCTAACTATACGGTTATGGTCTTCCTCAAGGAACCCTGAAGGTTGAGTTTGAGCATTGTGTCCTTTTTCATCACATTAATGGCAACTCCCAGATCAATCAAGGTATGTGGGATCATGGTGCCATTGATGTGGACATCAACTACTGGGCTTCCAGGGTCCAGATATTTTGGACAGATTACTTACCCCAACATCTGGTTAGACATTTGTCTTATGACATTGATGGTTGGGGCATCTCTCTTGAACCTTCCTTGATGCCTAAAGAACTTCCCTTTGATCAACGTATTATAGATAGGCACCTCTTTTATGGCTTGGAGAAGTGGTATCTTCACACATAATTGTTTTAATTCTCCCAGGAGTTCAGTTTCTTTTGGGGTAGGTTGGACTGTCATGGATAGTCTCTTAGGAAAGGGTGGAATTATTTTAGGTTCACTTTCCTCTTTATCTTCCTCAACCTCCCTAGGTGGAGGCTGGCTATCTGGGAGAACTTTCCTAGATCGCAATTTAATCTCCTGAATCTCCACACAATAAGTTGGGCAAAATGGTTCCCCACTATATATTTGCTGAGCCTGTCTGTTGTTTGGGTTCTGGTTTGGCTGGGCAGGAATTTAGGGTTGCCTTGGTGGAACAGAAGGTAATGGTTGGGGTTGAGCAGGTGGTGGAGGCAAAAGAGCAGGAGGAGAGTTTTACTGGGGCCTCCACCCCTGATGAGATGCATTCCACTGAGGCTAGGCTGAGCATAGGATTGAAATGAATGAGTGACTGGTTGGGCATGATATTGAGATGGGAAGGACTAAGGAGGAGGTGTGGACCAGGAAGGATGAGTAGGAGGGCCCCAAGAAGGTATGGAAGTGACTTGGTTGGCATTGTGGTATGCCTGAGATGTCCCTTGCATCCCTTGCTAGTATGCTTTAGGTCCATGTGGTCTCCTTTGGTTCATGAAATAGAGTGGTTCAATGGCTCCTTCGGTCCCTTAGTATACAACTTTAAGTCTAGGTAAGGAAGGGCAGTTATCTATAGAATGATATTCTTCATAGACTGAACAAACCTATATAGAGTTCAATGGACATTCATTCCTAGGATGCCTTCGGGTACATTTAGGACAAAAAATGGCCAAAGCCCTCTCTGCTTCCTCTTGTTTTCTTTTGATATGTAAGGTATCCATTTGCATGGCAAGAGTCTGCAGCATCTCACTCTTGAAGTCTTCCAACATGTTTCCAATTTCTCCTCTAATGGATGAGCTAGAGGAAGAGGTATTGGCTATGGGTTGACTCCCTCTACCTTTTTTTCGGGCTGCTCTGGAATGGTTTCTAAAGACAGTCTTTATGTCCTCATAGGGCAGTTGGTAGATGTCTCCCTTGGCCAACAAATGGAGGATGTCTAGAAGGTCTTCCTGAATTCCCCTGAGCATGACCAACTTCAGAGATTCAGGGTCAAGTGTACACCTGGCCCTTTTGTAACTGAGTTGGAACCTCTCTTCATAACCTTCCAAGGATTCATCAGTTCCCATGGTCATTTGGAAGATTTCTTCTTTGGTATCTTTTGACCTATAGTAGTCTCGATACTTGTCATTAAAAGCCTGCTGCTTATGAGCCCAAGTTGTGATGCTATTGTCAGATAATCCCATGAACTAGTGCAAGGTTGCATCCTTGAGAGTAGAAGGAAATAGTTTCAACTTTTGCTCATCTTCTGCATAGTCATAGGTTCAACAGATAACATCAAACTCAAACATGAAGGTGTCAGGATCTTCTGTAGTCAAACCATGGAAGTGAGGTAGGGCTGAAGGACTTATATTCTTCATTTTGGTGTCTCCATTGGTCTCCCTAATGGGAAAGGTATCGTCTATTCTCTCTCCATGCCCCCTAGCATTTCTGTTTTCAGCCATTGCCTCAGGAGGGATATTTTCTTCTTCTTCTTCCCCTATAGGTTCTTCAAAAATCTCTGGTTGTTCACCTAAAGGTTTTTCTTGATCACTGCCATCGAAGAAGAGAGAAGGTTGGTTGTGTGAAGTAGTGGGGGTGTTGGGCAAGAATTTTCCTGAATTATCTCTATTCCTACGAGGCATGAAAGGAAATATTTTTGGTTGTTTTTTGTTTCTTTTTTCCCCACACTGATAGTACCTGCAAAACTGAAATTGATTGAACAAAACAATTTGCAACTAATTGAAATGAACTTGCTGAAATGAAATTTGCAGAATTGAAGAGGAAAGCAAGGAAATGCAGAACTAAAAAAGTAGTGACTAATCTACTTTTGCTGAAATGGAAATTGCAGAATTGAAGGAAAGCAAAAGAAATGCAAAACTGAAAGAAAGGAAATGACTATTCTACTTTTGTTGAAATAAACTAATAGCAGAATGTTGCAAGAAGAAAATAGAAGAAAGCAGTAATCACAGAATACTCTGATGCTTCCCCAGCAATGACACCAAAAAGATGGTGAGCACCAGTATTGCAGCAATAATGCTACAACTCCTAGGCCACCTACTTTACTTTTATCACCCAGTAGTTCGTAACAAACTTGGAAGCGACGGTGTTGTATGCACAAGTACTAGTTCTTACTGTAGGCTGTCACTTGGTCAGCTAGTGCAAGATCACTAGAAGCTCAAGCCAACTTCTATGGACTCTAGAAGAAGCTCTATATGCATGATGAAATAAAGGAAAGCTTACTCTATAGAGGCTACTTTAATTGCAGAAAGGAAAAAGACTGAAATGTAAAGTAAACCTAGCAAACCCTACTTAACCAACTAATCCTAATTTTGCAGAAAGCACTATGAAGACCATGAAATGAATGCCATTACCTAGTCAAGGAAGTAAACAACATCTACTCATGCTATTTCTAGAAGTAAATGAGCAAAAACATCTTTTTGGATTTTTATGTGAAATTGACAGGCATGTATTTTATTGTGTGTGAAGGTGGAAGCGAATAGGTGGTGTTGAAGGGCAACTTTGGGCTTTGTGGGGATGTAGGATGGTGTGGATGGGTCCTAGGAGGTCTCGGGTGGCCTTCTGGAGGGCTTTTCCATAGAAAATATACAGGAGGACACAGGGGATCTACAGGAGGTCTACAAGAGGTCTAAAGGAGGATGTCGATAGCAATTTTGAAGGTTTCGAGGGTGTGAGAGTGGGTGGAAAAGGTAGGTGAAGGTTGGGATGATGTATGAGGGCATCCAAGGTCTACCAAGAATCACTAAGAGAGGGAAAGATGATTGGGAGAGAGGAAGAAGTCCTATAGAAAAATGCATAAAACTAAGGCAGATTTGAGGTGAACTTTGAGCGACCTGTAGGGCATGGATCAAAGAGGGAATGTGATGGCTGATGGGCTGACCTGCTGTGAGGAGAGATCTACTGGAAAATAACCGACAGTCAACCAATAAGATCAAGCAAGTAAGGAAGTGAGTACATCTAAAAGAACAGAATTTTGCATCAAGCTAGTCTAAACTATGATCCATGGAAGTGAATGTTGAACAATGCTACAAGAAAAGAAAGCATGGAAGAAGACTTATTGCAAATATAAAAATGAGCATGGTGGAAGAGATCTAAAGCAAAGCATTAACCTTCTAACACACTTGCAAACACTAGAAATCCTATGGAGAAGGAAAATTTGTGTTTTTGGGGCAGCAAGAGGGTCTTTGCCTCAATTCATAGTCCCAAAGCGAGGAAAAGAGGCCAAGGCACTACTGCTAGCCTTTTGAATCTTCTTTCTATCATTGCTTAACCTGCTATTGAAAACACAAATGGAAGCAAACTACTGAATCATCGAAAACAACCTATTCTTAACCATAAAAGAAATATATCTAACAACAACCTAATCTACAACTGAAATGAAACATACAAATACAAGAAAGGAAGAGCTTGGCTGATTGGATTGGGCCCTAACCTAAGAGCTTCAGCCCTCTAAGGTAACTCAATGCCAGCTCAAAAAGGATCTCATCTTTATTTTCAAAACAGTAATAGGATTACATGAAACTGTCCACAAATGTAAGCTCGAAATTGAGCAGAGTTTTACAATCACAAAAATATAACAAAAAATCTGACAAAAATTCAACCCTAGTGAGGCCCTAGGCCTCTCTACTTATACAACTGAAGCTCCCAACAACTTCCTTAAAATCAGAGAGGCTTGGCTCCCAGAACTCAAGATAAACATAGGTTATCCTCCACTTGCTTGGCTGCTTCCTAGTGCATTGGTTTTGCTGTTTGTTCTCCGAGCTACATGAAGGGTAATTCAAAGTGGGGAGTAATAAATGAGGGGGATTCCCTCCTATAAATCCTCTCCTTTTTCCACTTCGAATTATTGCTGCCAATTGTCCATTGAATCTTTGACTTTGTGTTCAAAACTCAACAAAAATCTGCATTAAACACATATTAGACCTCATGGCATCATAACTAACTCAACTCACTCCATAAGCATAAATATAATAAAAAAACATGCAATAAGCTAAGAGAATGGTTGATTTAACTATGTTAGGAGGAAAAATGAGCCTATATAATTACCCATTTATGGGGCTCATCACCCATACAGAGGCTTCTTTAACTTGCATACCAGTTCTTTCTTACCCTTCACCACAAAGCCTTTGGGTTGCTTCATGTAGATTTGCTCTTCCAGATCCCCATGAAGAAATGTTGTCTTCACATCCATCTGTTCTACCTCAAAATCAAAAGCAGCAACAATAGAAAAAGGTAATCTAATAGAGGTTACCTTGGCAACGGGAGAAAAAATATCACCAAAATCAATTCCCGACACCTGGAAATAACCTATTGCTACCAACCAAGCTTTATATTTCTCCACCTTTCCTTCTGAATTTGTATTCTTCTTGAACACCCATTTGCTGCCAATGGGTTTCCTTGCAGCCAGCAACTCCACCAGATCCCAAGCCTCATTTTTGTACAAATATTCCATTTCATCAACCATGGCCTCTTTCTAGAGTTCTCCATCCTCTGAATCTACTGCTTCCTTCATAGTTCTGGGATCATATCAGTAACAGATAAAGCGGAATTTGAACAGAAAGCAGATGGAATATACCTTTCTGGCTGCCTTCTTTCTCGAACTGATCTTCTCACACTCGGAGTTTGTGGCTCTTCATCTTCTGATTTCTCTGCTGTAGAGTCTGATTCTTCCTCCTTTAGCTCAAACTCTATCTTCTCAGGTTCCTTCGGTTGAAATTCATGTTTAATAACATCTTTCACCTCTCTGAACACCACATATCAGCTGTACACAACCTTCCTTGTTACTGGGTTCCAAAGCTTATAACCCTTTAAACCATCCTTATACCTAATAAAGATGCACTTTTCAGATTTACTATCCAACTTGGTTCGTTTCTCCTTTGGAACATGTACATATGCATCACATCCAAATACCCTCAGATGTGAAAGAGAGGGTTTCTTACTAGTCCATACCTCTTGTGGAGTTTTATCCTCCAATGCTGATGAAGGTGATATGTTGACCAGGTAACATGCTGTCTCCACCGCCTCTACCCAGAATTCCTGTCCTAACTTGGCACCATTGAGCATGCTTCTTGCCCTTTTCATCAACATCTTGTTCATTCTTTCTACAACTCCATTTTGTTGAGGTGTATATGGAGTAGTCTTTTTCCATGTTGTACCACATTTCTTATAGAATTCTTCAAATTCCTTACTGCAAAACTCTCCACCGTTATCTGTCCTCAACACCTTTATCTTCTTCTCTATCTGGTTTTCCACCAGAGCCTTGAATTCTGTAAACCTATCAAAGACTTCAGTCTTCTTCTTAAGGAAATATATCCATGTATTCCTTGAGAAGTCATCTATAAATGATACATAGTACACAGACTTACATAGTGATGGAACCTTCACAAGTCCAAACACATCACTATGCACAAGCTCTAATATATGTTTCGCCCTCTTACCACCAGAGGGGAACTCACTCTATTATGCTTCCCATATACACAATTTTCACAGAAATCAAAATCCAGAGAGCTATTACTCATACCTTCTACCATACCTTTACCGTGAAGTATTCAAAGGCCCTTCTCTCTAATATGTCCAAGCCTTTGATGCCATACCATCGTCTTCTCTCCAAAGACCACTAGATTTTCTGCTCCACTTTCAGAAACCATAGAACTGTTGCACCCATAAACAATAGTGATACCTTGCAACTTGTATAGAGTTCCAATTAGAACTCCCCGCATCAATACTAGTGCTCCTCGAACCATCTTGTAAGTGTCATTCTCAAACGCTGTTTTTACACTTGCATCATCCAACTCGCTTACAGAAATCAGATTTCTAGCCAATGTAGGAATATACGAAACACCCAGAAGTGTTCTAACCCTTCCACCTTGTAACTTAAACTTTACTTTTCCCCGACCAACGATTCTATCCTTCCTATTATCCCCTAAGAAGACATCACCACCATTGTATTTCTCATACTTGCATAACCACTCTCTATGGGGAGTGAAGTGAAAGGATGCACCTGAGTCAATCAACCATGCCTCATGATCTACATGTGTACTTGAAGAAGCCAAGTACACATACCCACCTTCATCTGAGGTCGTTTTCGCCTCTATAGAAGGAGCATTATTAGATCCCTTTCCTTTATCAGGAGCTTTAGATTTACAGTCCCTTTTGTAGTGCCATTCCTTTTCGCATTTCTAGCACACCACCTTTACAGGTTTTCCTGGAGATTTAGATCTCCCTCTAGATTTAGATCTCCCACTCGATGACTTATTTTTGTTTTTGTTCTGGGACCATCCTTGTACAGACAATGCATCACCATTCTGACTTTCCATATTTTCCCATCTCATCTCCTCTGTTAGCAAGGATGAGACTATTCCATCAAACTGCAAGGCAGTTGCATTGCTACCTATTGCAATAACCAAACTATCCCACGAATCTGGTAGAGAACAAAACAAACTGATGCACTTATCTTCATCTGAAATTTTAATATCAATAGATGCTAATTGACTTACCACAGTATTAAATGCGTTCAGATGCTCTGTCACTGAGTCTCCATCTTTCATCCTTAGGTTATACAGCTTTTTCCCGAGGAACAATTTCTTCACCAAAGACTCAGATTGGTACAAAGTCCCGAACTTGTCCCATAAAACCTTCATCATAGCTTCCCCTGATACATTCAGCAATACTGAATCTGAGACACACAATCGTATTGTGCTCTTTACCTTCTGATCCAACTTCTTCCATTCTTCATTGGACACTCCCGTAGGTTTAGTACCCGTATCTAACACGATCTGTTGATCTTTATCCCCCAATAGGTCCTCCATCTTGATTTTCCACAACTCAAAACTCTGACCATTAAATTTCTCGATCTCTATCTTTCCATTGCTCGCCATCTTCTTTCACTACCAAAATCAATCTCGCAAATCTCCCACTAAATAGGGTCTACAACAGGTCCGAGCAAAACCCCTTGTCAACAAAGGCTCCCTTGAAGCCAAAACAGCTCTGATACAAAATGTAGGTTTTAACCCCGTACAGAAATTATTTGCATACGAATTATAAAACATAGAAAATAAACAATGCGAGAGCATAACACATAAAATACATATACACAGAGATTTTCCCTTGGATCCCAAAACTAGGACTACCAACTTGATTTTTCATTATATTCCTTTCAATGTTACAATACATATTTATGCATGATGAAGCATTCATTACCATGGACTGAAAGCCATTGTGTCAAAAACCATGGATTGAAAACAATTGCGTCCAAAACCATGGACTGAAAACCATCGCGTTTAAAACCATGTGCGAAAAACATGCACAAAACCATAGGTAGGTCCGCCCAACCTAACATAGGGTCCAAAACCAAAATTTTCCATGGCGCTACCTCAGACCCCATAGAGTGGGGTTACTTGTACCCCTTAAACCCCCTGTGACCCCTCCTCTACGCAATCAACGCAACAAAGGGGGGGCTCCGCACCCCCTTTAACCCCCCGGCTAATTATGTGGGCTAGTCATGGAAAGAATATAACACAACCCAACAGTGGTAGACCCTGTTCAGTGGGAGATCTGCGAGATCGATTCTGGTGGTGAAAGAAGATGGCAAACAATGGAAAGATAGAGATCGAGAAATTTAATCGTCAGAGTTTTGAGTTGTGGAAACTCAAGATGGAGGATCTGTTGGTGGATAAAGATCAGTGGATCGCGGTAGATCTGGGTACTAAAACGACAGGAGTGTCCGATGAAGAATGGAAGAATTTGGATCGGAAGGCAAAGAGCACAATACGATTATGTGTCTTAGATTCAGTATTGCTAAATGTATCAGGGGAAGCTACGGAAAAGGCTTTGTGCGACAAGTTACAGACTTTGTACCAATCTAAGTCTCTGGTGAATAAACTGTTCCTTCGGAAAAAGCTGTATAACATGAAGATGAAAGATGGAGACTCGGTGACATAGCATCTGAATGCATTTAATACTGTGGTAAGTTAGTTAGCATCTATTGATATTAAAATTTCAGATGAAGATAAGTGCATCAATTTGTTGTGTTCTCTACCAGATTTGTGGGATAGTCTAGTTATTGCAATAGGTAGCAATGCAACTGCCTTATAGTTTGATGAAATAGTCTCATCCTTGCTAACGGAGGAGATGAGATGGAAAAATATGGAGAGCCAGAATGGTGATGCCTTGTCTATACGAGGACGGTCCTAGAACATAAACAAAAATAAATCATCAAGTGGGTGATCTAAATCTCCAGGAAAACCTGTAAAGGTGGTGTGCTGGAAATGTGGAAAGGAGGGGCACTAAAAAAGGGACTATAAATCTAAATCTCCTGATAAAGGATAGGGATCTGATAATACTTATTCTGCAGAGGCGAAAACCACCTCAGATGAAGGTGGGGAAGTGTACTTGGCCTCTTCACGTACACATGTAGATCATGAGGCATGGTTGATTGACTCAGGTGCATTCTTTCACTTCATTCCCCATAGAGAGTGGTTCTACGAGTATGAGAAATATGATGGTGGTGATGTCTTCTTAGGGGATGATAGGAAGGCTAGAATCATTGGTCATGGCAAAGTGAAGTTGAAGTTGCAAGCTGGAAGGGTTAGAACACTTCCGAGTGTTCTACATATTCCTGCATTAGCCAGAAATCTGATTTATGTAAGCAAGTTGGATGATGCAGGTGTAAAAACAGTGTTCGAGAAGGATATTTGCAAGATGGTTTAGGGAGCACTAGTATTTATGCGAAGAGTTTGGATTGGAACTCTGTACAAGTTGCAAGGTAGCATGTTTGTTGATGGGTGCAACAGTTCTATGGTTCTTGAAAGTAGAGCAAAAAATCTAGTGGTCTCTGGAGAGAAGACCATGTTGTGGCATCAAAGGCTTGGACATATTGGAGAGAAGGGCCTTTGAATACTTCATGGTAAAGATATGGTGGAAGGTATGAGTAATAGCTCTCTGGATTTTGATTTCTGTGAAAATTGTGTATATGGAAAGCAGAATCGGGTGAGTTTCCGCTCTAGTGGTAAGAGGGAAAAACATATATTAGAGCTTGTACATAGTGATGTGTTTGGACCTGTGAAGGTTCCATCACTGGGTAAGTCTATGTACTATGTATCATTTATATATGACTTCTCAAGGAATACATGGATATATTTCCTTAAGAAGAAATTTGAAATCTTTGACAGGTTTAAAGAATTCAAGGTTTTGGTGGAAAATTAGACAAAGAAGAAGATAAAGGTGCTGAGGACAGATAACAGAGGAGAGTTTTACAGTAAGGAATTTGAAGAATTTTGTAAGAAGTTTGGTATAGCATGACAAAATACTACTCCATATACACTTAAGCAAAATGGAGTTGTAGAAAGAATGAACAAGACGTTGATGGAAAGGGTAAGAAGCATGCTCAGTGGTGCCAGGTTAGGACAAGAATTCTAGGTAGAGGCGGTGGAGACATCATGTTACCTGGTCAATAGATCACCTTCATCAGTGTTGGAGGATAAAACACAGCAAGAGGTATGTACTAGTAAGAAACCCTCTCTTTCACATCTGAAGGTATTTGCATGTGATGCATATGTACATGTTCCAAAGGAGAAACAAACCAAGTTGGATAGTAAATATGAAAAGTGCATCTTTATTGGGTATAAGGATGGTTTAAAGGGTTATAAGCTTTGGAAATTAGTAACAAGGAAGGTTGTGTACAGCCAAGATGTGGTGTTCATAGAGGTGAAAGATGTTATTAAACATGAAGTCCAACCAAAGGAACCTGAGAAGATAGAGTTTGAGCTAAAGGAGGAAGAATCAGACTCTACACAAGAGGAGGAATCAGAAGATGAAGAGCCACAAACTCCAGGTATGAGAAGATCAGTTCGAGAAAGAAGGCAGCCATAAAGGTGTAGTCCATCTAATTTCTGTTCAAATTTTACTTTATCTATTACTGATGATGATCCCAGAACTGTGAAGGAAGCAGTACATTCAGAGGATGGAAAACTCTAGGAAGAGGCCATGGTTGATGAAATGGTATCTTTGCACAAAAATGAGGCTTGGGATTTGGTGGAGTTGCTGGCTGGAAGGAAACCCATTGGTAGCAAATCGGTGTTCAAGAAGAAGACAATGCCGAAGGAAAGTTAGAGAAATACAAAGCTTGGTTGGTAGCAAAAGGTTATTCCCAGGTTCTGGGAATTGATTTTGGTGATACTTTTTCTCCTGTTGCTGGTGAGAACTAGTATTGCAGTAATAATGCTGCAACTCTTGGGTTGCCTACTTTACTCTTATCAACACGGTAGTTCGTAACAAACTTGGAAGCGATGGTGTTGTATGAACAAGTACTAGTTCTTACTGCAGGCCGTCACTTGGTCAGCTGGCCCAAGATCACTAGGAGCTCAAGTCAACTTCTATGGATTCCAGAAGAAGCTTTATATGTGATGGAAGGAAAAAGAGAGATTACTCTACTGATGCTATTCTACTTGCAGAAAGGAAGACATAAATGTAAAGTAAACCTAACAAACCCTAATTAACCAACTAATCCTACTTTTGTAGAAAGCACTATGAAAACCATGAAATGAATGCCATTACCTACTCAAGGAAGTAAACAACATCTACTCAAGCTATTTCTAGAAGAAAATGAGCAAAAACATCTTTTTTGGATTTTTATGTGAATTTGTCATGCATGTAATTTATTTGTTTATGAATGTGGCAGTGAATAGGTGGAAATGGAAGGTGTTTTTGGGACTTGAGAGGATGTAGGATGGTGTGGATGGGTCCTAGGATGTCTCAGGTGGCCTTCTAGAGGCTTTTCCCGCAATCGGCCTTCAAAAGGGAGCCTACAGGAAAATCTACAGGAGGACGCAAGGGATCTACAGGAGGTCTACAAGAGGATGCCGAGAGCAGTTTTAAAGGTTTTTAAGGTGTGAGAGTGGATGGAAAGGGTAGTTGAAGGCTAGGATGATGTGTTAGAGCACCTAGGGTCCACCAAGGATCACTAGGAGAGGGAAAGATGATCGGGAGAGAGGAAGAAATCCTATGGAAAAACGCAGAAAACTAAGGCAGATTTGTGGTGAACTTTGAGCGACCTGTGGGGCATAGATCAGGGAGAGAATATAATGGATGATAGGCTGACCTACTATGAGAAGAGATTTGCTGTAAAAGAACTGAAAATGAAACAAGGAGATCAAGCAAGCAAGGAAATTAAGTACATTAAAAAACAGAATTTTCCATCAAGCTAGTCTAAATTATGAGTTATGGAAAGAAGTGCTGAAAAATGTTGTAATGAGAGAAAGCATGGAAGAAGACTTATTGCAAAGACATAAATGAGCCTGGTGAAAGAGATCTGAAGCAAATCATTAACCTTCTAATAAACTGCAACACTAGAAATCCTATGGAGAAGGAAAATCTGTGTTTGTGGCAACAAGAGGGTATTGGCCTCAATTCATGGTCCCAAAGGGAGGAAAGGATGCTAAAGCACTGTTGATGGCCTTTTGTATCTTCTTTCTATCACTGTTCAACCTGTTGTAGGAAACACAAATGGAAACAACCTTCTAAATCACCAAAAACAACCTATTCTTAACCAAAAAGAAATTCGTCTAACAGTAAGTAATCCATAAACTAAAACAAAGGATAACGAGGTTTCTTTTGCCCAGTAGTGTTTTCGGAAGATTTTTCAAGAGTTGAGTTCTCTTGTTTCTTCTTATTATTTTTCCCTTTTTTCTTGCCCCCTGGTTGCTTTGGATTCTTGTCCTTGTTAGATGACACAACATTAATCTCTGAGGCAAGAGGTTTGTTATTTGCTTTTCTACTAGAAACTACAAGGGCTTTACCTGATGGAGCCTTTGCAATTTACGTGCTTGAGGTACCGATCACGCCATCACTGGCATGAGAGTCCCTGTTCGATTTAGGAGGGGGAGGAACGGAAAATTCTGGTCTTGGAGCATCAAGAATTTTGTCGTAGAGTGTGCCAGACTAAGTATAGATTAATTCTAAATATTGGGCACGAGAAATGACTTGCTCTTCAGTGAAAACTCCTCCTTTCACCATGTCCTTAGTTATAGATGGTAATAAGGACTTAATAAACCACTCAGCTAAAAGTTGATCAAGAACATACGTCTTTACCATTCGATGATGACGTTGCCACTCATGAATATGATTAGATATGTGAATGGCTATTGTTTCTTTAAAGTTCGTACGGAGTTATGTTCCCATTTTATACATTATGGGTAACTGAAAGATGGTTAGAAAAGTAGTGCCAAGGGCGCTGAAGTTATCAAATGAAGCTCTAGGCAATTCAATATACTATTTCGTTGCCGGACTAGTGAGTGTTCTCTGAAAAAGGCAAAGTCTAATCGAATCATCATTTAGGGTGTTAGATGAGCACGACAAATGAAAATTCATTATGTGATTCGATGGATATTCACCTGGATTTCCATTGAATTTAGGAATATCGGAGGGAAGTTAATGAGGAATTTCTGGCCACCAAGGGGCGTAAGAAATTGGATCATTTGTCAACTGGTTCAAATCTGGTAATTCCAGAGTTTCTACAAAAGGCAACTGTTGATTCAGGTTTGGTGAAGCATACCCAGGATAAGATGGCATCACCTGAGCAGTAGGTCTTTGCATGCCAGAATAATGTATCTGGTGCTGGTAACTTTGATAAGGTTGTTGGACATAACCAGTATAGTATGGTTGTTGATAACCATTTTGAAAATGTTGTTGTCCATGACCTACAAAGCCTTGTTGCTAAGGTCCTCTATAGGTTTGCTGGAATTGCAGTTGTTGGTATTGTACCAGCCATGGTTGTTGGACCATTTGTTGTTGCCCAATACTGGAAGATTGACCAAGATGTGGGGTGATAGCACCCGTTTGAGCCTGAGTCGTTCCAGGTAAGGAAACACTAAATTGAGGTTGTGACTGAGCCATAGAGATAAGAGGCTATTGTATTGCAACCTGAGAGACTTCAGGTTGACTCACAATAGGCAGTGCTTGTACTTGCGACACAGTCACAATAGCAGGTGTACTGGGAATATTCGGCACAGGATGTGTTGGTTGCATTGAATATACAACCCTTGGTTGTTGAGGAAATATTGGTACCCAACCGCTGGATGTAATTCCAGTTTGACCTAAATTTTGGTGTAAACTCTCATATGGTTGTTCTCCAGGAGGGAACAATGAAAAAGCATACTGCCCTCCATATGGCGGCAGTCCAGTACTCAAAGGATATATAGGTCCTTGAAGACTGGTCTGCCCAAATTGATACTAGCATGTAGGATCAATTTGTCGAGTTTAAACATAATAAATACCAGATGGGACTCCGGATGAACAAATAGGAACAAACCATGTCGTCGAAACAGCCCTTGAGTGGACTCCAGCTAGTGATTGATAACTAGTTGGGACAGATGGTATACTAGCAAACATAGTAGGAATGGCAGCAGGAAGCTCTGTTGTAGTTGTGTCAGATGACATAGTCCTAGATGTTGATGGTTTCTTAGACATGTTTAGTCTATCCAAAAGATTTCCTATCGATTCAATAGGAACTTGTGATGAAGGATGATTAAAAGAACTAACTTTAGGAGTAGAAGGATATAAGTGGATCCCACTTCCAAAATGTAATGGGGTACTGGATGGAAGATCCTCTACTATCTCCACAATAGCAATCAGTCTAGGTGGAAGAGGCAAACTGTCAGGTCCGTAAAATATTTCTAGAGCCGAAGAAGGTATAGATTCTGCAGTGACAGATACTAGAGGGGTGACACCTTCTGAATTCTAGAAATCAACTTCCAGATGTTCAGGTAAGTGAACTTCAGTCCCTGTACCAGCTCTAGCTGGAGTTGTTTCAGTTATAGAAGTGTCTACCATTACACTAGGATCAGTTATAATGTCCTCTTGTAACTGTGGAACTTCTTTAATAAAGCCAGATGTATCAGAAATGATCAGAGTAACTGTAGTCTCTGACGATGTTGAAACACAAGTTTCAAATAAATCAGGTGAATTGGACTCAGTTAAGCGAGACCGTTTTTCCTAGAATGGCTTTGTTTCTGGAGTCAAAGGGAGTTGACTCGCTAGTCTCCCCGAACGACGGGGTTTTGATTGACTTTCTTCCACGATTGCAGATTACTTGATCAACTCAAAATTAAAGGGAAAGTGATGTTATTCCGATTTTAATAAATTTTAATGACACTTTGACACAACTTTGCTTTTTCAATATTTAAGAGTCAAGAAAAAGCTAATGATGACTCTAGTCCCCTTTGATTTTTAATGAGCCTGAAGTGACAAGTGCTTAGATGGACCTTTTCTCTTAAGAAGTTGAAAAGGAATGAAAGTGACTACTCTGGAAATCTAGACAGGGGGATTATCAAACCAATCACAAAACTGAAATATACACCTTGGTGATAAATTAAAGAGAAATTACCAAGGACTTATGTACGACAATCAATCTTCCCGAATGATGTGTTCATTGCATTGCGATCAATAGGGTGGCAGACACGACTTCCTATGGATAAAGGATGTAAGCCCATTTTGGTCTCCCAGTATATACTCGATGGTATGGGGAGCACAATTCTGTGCTAGCACTTGTCGTATCAAAGAGGAGGAATCACCCAACCTTCGATGAAAACGATAGTTACTAGATTTTACGATGCTGGAACATGTCTCTAGCTTAGACCTCTAGATGTGATGCATTAGGTTCCAAAGCGTTGTTAGGTTCATTGAGATTTATTTTAGAGTTGATCTTGTTTAAAATTTTGTCTTTCGAAGGTTCACTGCATGATGTTGATTTGAAATTCCTAAAAATGCAATCTACGATGATAAGCAATCGTTGTTTGTTTTGATCAATTAAAATCCTAGCTACTAGGGAAAGAAAATTACGATTCTTTCAAACAAAGAGCAAAGAGAACATTCTAAGTGCACTTTCCTAAATCATTTTTCACAGACAAGATAGATGCAAATGCAAAATGCATGTATTTTTTGTTCGTTCCCTTAATGTGAGAAATGCCAGAAATGAAAACTAAGTATAGATCTGAAATATTTCACTCAAAGCAATGTTTTGACAATTTCTTTTTCAAAATGGAGAGGAAGACTAAACGACACTTTTCAATTTCGAATAGAAAACACTTTCGACACTTTGAATAAAAAAAAATCAAATCAAATGCATGACAAAAAGTTCAATCGACTATTCAAAGAAGGGAGACTCGAACACACTTCTCGTTTTGACACAAAAACGACAGTTACGACACTTTTGTACCAAAACGACAGATCGATTTAAGCAAATTTTCAACAAAGGATTGTAAATGATGGACAAATACATAAAAACATTTACTAATCCTAATCAATGGAGGCTGATCTATGTAATGTAAGTAGTCTTCGGTAAAGGGGTACTATTCATAAGTAGCAAATCAACTAAACAGAGCTAAAACCAAGGACAAAAAACCCAAATTTCAACGAGGGAAATAGGCTCAGTTAGTCATTGCACCTATGCTTCACAAAAGCAAGTATGAATTGCACCTACTACACTCGAGAAGTGTGATGCATACTGGTTGACAATGACAGATAGTGTGATGGGCCAGGGAGCACAATTGAGATGGGTTTTGGCTGAAATTTGCAACTAATTTCAGTGAGTTAAGCTGAGCTATGATGGACAGTAAAGAGCAAAGTACAGAGGAATGACCTTGGGAGGTTACTGAGCTACCACAAGGGCATCTCAAATGCTTGTAAGTCAGATGTTCAATTCATAAACTAAACCGGAGATTGACTGAAGCAGCATTCATCTACTATGCACTTGCAGAGCAAGAGCAGTTCGAAGGCTATCTGGCTAACTTCAAGCTCCCTATATAGTTTATAAAGCAAAAAAAATAACAAGGAATCACCTATTCTCTCCCCAGCGGAGTCACCGTTTTGTTTCTAGGAAAACTATTGTCTTTTCAATCTGCTAGCCCTCTAGGATTGGCAGCTATCCTAGAAACAAACAATCAAAGCAATTTGGGATTTCCTCTATGTATGATAGATGAGAGAGAGGCAAAGGAACCAACCTGGATCTTCTGCTTGACTCCTTGCTTGATTTCTCTCCCCATTGACAGTGCTTGCAACTCCTCTCCTACTTGTCCCACTTTAGAGAATACTTGTAGAGACAAAGTAACAAAACACCATCAAAGCATCTTGATCTATTATATCATAAACATTGTAAAATCATAAGTACAATGAACATACAATGGAATTCACAAATACACAATTGTATGGAGGAAAACTCAAAGAACTTTATTAAATATGAAGGGAGAATTACAACGCATCTATCTAATCCAGCATCATCCTCCTAGCATCAAAGCCCTCTTCACCTCATGAAAAGCAAGATCACTCAACAATACAATGCTCCTTCTCAAAGACAAACTATCAACACTTCATTGCAAATTACAAAATTCCAGCCTCCAGATCTCTCAGATGAGGGATCCATTTATAGATGTGTGCAAGGGTGTGAGTCATCCATGGGTTTTTGATTAGTGTCATTCCACTTGTTGTTCTTGGTTCCACTTGGAGATTTCTTGGATCTCATACTCATCCCTGGGCGAATTCAGAGAGGCAAGTTTCATAGGAGAAGTTTCTAGAAGATTCCATGAGCATCCACTTAGAAAAATATATCAGAAATTTGTCCATCCTCGCTCATCACACCCTACAGAAGGCCTATTCAGTATGCATCACACCTGGCTAGTGTAGCAATCAGTATGCATCGCACCCTAATAGTGGAGCAGTCAGTATGGTCCTGTTTTGGCCAGTTCTGAGTGGTTTTTCAGGTGGAACTTCTAGGGAATGATGTAATCAGTTGATCATGATCCTTTAGGGTATGAAACAACACTTTTAGGGGTTAAAGAGCCCTAGTTTATTGACATATAAGATTTGGGTTGCAGAGCCCAAATATGTCTATAACAGGTGGTTGTTAAAATGTTGATTTAGCTCCTAAATCAACCAAGGAATTTGGGAAGGAGCATCCATTGATTTGTACCGTAACTATAGGATACCTTGGGTACTCATATTTGACAGGTGCTTCTTTTCCTGATAGTAAGTCAGATAGGGTGCCGACTACTTGGACAGTTGGGTTAGTTGTTATTCTCCTCTTTGGCTTTTTTATACATAATTCTTTGATGGTTTTTGCATAAATTGGGATATCTTGGATAGCTTGGAGGAGTGGAATTTTTATACACAATTTTTCTAGTTCTCCTAGAAGATCACAATCAGGATGTTCTATTGGGCATGGTATGATTAACCATTCTAGGAATGGAGGAGAAGAGGTGGTTGCTTTTTCATGAGTTTGTTGTCTAACCAAACTCTCTTCTTGTAGCGTTTGTTCTAAAGGTAACGAATTTTCAACTTGACCATTTTTGTCTCCCTCTATTTCTATTATGTGCCCAGATCTTAATTGAATGTCATTGCACTCCCTTAACTCGATTTCTAGTTCTGGTCCTTGGATTATTTGAACAAATTGAACCGATCTATTATTGGGGTTCGGGTTGGGTTGGGTTGGGAGTTGTGGTCTTAAGTTGGTTTGGGGGTTTTGTTGCAATGTATAAGGTGCTGGTAGTGTAGCTTGAGGGAGAGGAATCACTCCAGCTGGCTAATTCATCGGTCTTTTCCAGTTCGACTGTCAGGTCTGACTCTGCGAGGTGGAGGGTGACCATTGTGTTGGATATGCATTGTTTTGCAAAATGGTGGACGGTAAGGAAAGTTCGTCCAATTGGTTTGATTTGTTTGATTTGGCCATGATGATATGGGAAATGGCTCTTGTGACCAGTTAGGGAAAGGAGGCTAATTCTGCCATATTCCATTATATTGTTGAGCATTAAATTGAGGAGTCTAAAAAGAAGAGGATGGATCAATGAGCATACCTATTTGTCATGGCTGCCACTGGCGGCGCTGATTGTGCAGGTAAACCTGTTCTATTTCTTCTTCTGCTTCCTTGTAAACTGCTTTCAATCTCGAGAGTGAGGGGTAGCTTTCTGTGGCGTGATCTTTCGTGAAAATGGCACAAACTTGGACTGTATCCAGCAGGCACTCTTTGTGGCTGTGTTTCTTTCTGCATCTAAGGCAGAATATTGCCAAGTTTTGCTCTTCTTCTACTTGGTTTTGTTTAGATTGCATGATGTCGAGCTGTGTTGTCAGAGTCCCTAGAATATTAGTCTTGAAATCCTTTAATAGATTTGCAATTTCTGTGTGGGTTATACTTCGACTGGGGACCTTACTATCCCTTGTGATTATGTCACGTTCTGCCGGCTTTAGTCTTGTGCTGCCTCTCGAACTCCTGATACATAAGTCAATGATGTCAGCAAAATTTTCCTGATATATGTCACCTATCCACATAATGTTTAATGTTTCAACCCATTGTTCTTTCATCCCTTTAATTAATGTAGTTTTTAACACATTGTCAGGCAAGGGTAAAGATGCATAAGGAGATCTCTGAAGATTGTATTGAAAGGGTTCTACATATTTCTCTGGTGTTTCATTAGGTCTTGTTGTCATTTGAAATATTTCATCCTTTAATTCTCTGGACCTATAATAATCCTGATATTTCTTTAGAAAAGCACCTTTCATCTGATCCCAGTCATTTATAACACCTCCACCTAGCCCCATAAACCATAGTAAAGCTGCTCCTTTTAATGTGGAGGGAAATAGTTTTAGCTTTTGGGGATCGGTGGTATAATCATACCCCTGGCATAATACATCAAATTCAAACAAAAATGCAACTAAATCTTCCGATGTTAGGCCATGGAATGTAGGAATATGCTGGAGAGGAATTGCCTTCACAGGTGCATTAACTGCAGTGTCCACAATGTGATATTGCAGTGTGGAGGTTTGAGGTGGTTGTTGATTTTGGGCCATTTGAGCAAATATGTGCCAATATCCTTCTGGGATTTCTAGGGATTTATTCCTAGGCTAACTAGAAGGAGTAGGAATGGCCTTGACACCACTTCCTTGGTTTGGAATAATGAGTGGTCCTTGCTGAACTATTATCGAGGGGGGTTTTGGCTCTTCAGGTTCTTCAGTTTTGTTTTGGATGATCTTAATAGCACTCCCCTTATCTGGGCTACTGAGTGTTAGAACTATTTAGAGAGGGGATTTTGGCTCTTCTATTTCCCCTGTTTCTCCTCCTCCTTCGCAGAGTTTGCTAGAGTTCCCTTCTTGAAAAGAAATTGGGCGAGAATTCTCAATTTCTTGAAAATATTGCTCAGTCTCTTTTGTTATGTTGTGCACCTTAGCAAAGGCTACAGATGGTGAACCTGTGGCCTGAAGGGAGCCAATAGGTTGTCTAGAAGCAACTTTTCTAGGGCCCACTGATGGTTGAGATACGGCTTGCTTAATGATATTGTCTATGAAGGTTGATCGACCAAGGGTCACCAGTCCCTTGGCTTTGTCAAGTTTGGGTAGCGGTTTTGGAGTATTTTCAAGTTTTTTCTTCTTAGTCATACACACAACTCAAATGTTCATTTCTAGCCACAAAAAAATTAACAAATTTGCTGGAAAGTAGGCGAGGGAGTAGGGATGTTACATGCTCCGTGTGCAGGTTCTTACCTTCCATTTTTAATACCCAATTATTTCCTAGCAGGCACTTATTAGATGCACACTACTCTCTGAAAGAAAAAAATGGCTACACTCTCCCCGGAAATGGCGCCAAAAATGTTCAGGCATAAAAGGTGTCTTTTTAACTCCTATTTATCCTACATTAATTATCAATCCAGGAATGATTTTCTATTTCAAGAGTGTACTCAGTCTGAGACAAAAATTTAATCCAAGAGTAATGTTTTCCACTTTGCAATAAAGTGCTTCAAATACAAGAGTAAACGAATGCTTGAAATAAGACCTATTTGAAAATAAAAGAAACTCAATTCTCTAAAACATTCACTCAGAAATTAACAACAACTATCAGTCAAGGATGTAGTAGTAATAACTCTTTCCTTTGTCAACTGATGAAAATGAAATCAAACATAAACAAGATCCACAATCTGAGAACTCTGACAATAGTAGCCAATGTTCTTTATAGTTGTTGATCTCACACTCCACACTAAAGCGACTAATGAGAAATGACAAGGAATCAAATCAATAATGCTGCCAATAGAAAATGGAATAAATGTGCTAACTGTAATGATGCTAAAAGGCAAAACCAAATACTTGGAAAAAAGAAATGAATAACAATGTTATCTAGTAGAAATGAACAACAATATTATTTAATAGAAAACGAACGGAAATTTGCAATGAACAACAAAGTTAGTTTACTGGAATGAACATCAAAGCTTTATAATTGAAATGAACAGCATAGCAATATAGTTTCTCAAGATAATAATCTTATTATGATGAAAAGGAACGACAACGCGATTCAATGACAGTAAGACAATTCATAAACTCTGGAAATGAAGAATAGCAAATTAATTCAATTTAAATGAATGAAAACCAAACCAAACCATCACACGACTGTGATTGAAAGTAATGGTACAGATAGCAAGTAGATCCACCAGGGCCAGGCCCTTAGCCGCTAGTGAAACACCGTTGAACTACTCCAGTATAAACGAATGGAATAGCAATTGACTTATGTATTAATAATATGAAAATGTTACAGGAAATTGTACTCTATTTTAATCAATGACAATCGATGATCAAATTAGAAATACAACAGTGAGTTCTGAATAACGATAATTGATAATCCATGAATATTTACAAGCGTTGTCCCTTTTATAATGGACAGGCGGATAAAACAAGGAATAACAGATAGACTGTAAAACAACAATCTTGAGGGATCAAGAGATCCTGAGGGATACGCTCCATCTTCTAACTCCAGTCAATCCCTTTGTCTTCTTTCACTGATGCTGTGATTTTCCATCCTTATCTTTAACTGTGCGGTCCGATCCTGATCTGGTCGTCTGAATACAGCTTCCCATTGAAAGAACAACAGTTACTCTGTTTTGTCTTTTCCTTCAAAATGGTAGTTTTCCATTTCTTCTATTTTATGCATGGAAAAAGACAATAATTAACTAATTCTCAATGATCAATAACTCCCTAGTTTTCACTATAATTCTTTGATATATTATCATCTTAGGAATAAAAGGAGTTATGATAAAAGGAAAAGATAAGGAAATAAATGGAAAATTCATACCTTTTCCATGGCTCAACAGATGGGTAATTGAGCTTTTGAAGAGCCTCATTGATCTCTTTTAACAAAGAATTTTGTGTGTAAGTTGAAGGAAGCAATCTTAAAGGAGCAGATGTTCCATCTTATTCAACTTGATGTGTTTGGTTTGGTGAAGAATCTGAATTATCCATTACAATTTTGTATCTTTTTCATTACAAAGGTACCCATCCCATTTGTTTAAAGCATTTGTGTCCTCTATAACATCCCATATCACCATTTCTTTCGATGTCTCCTTGAACTTTTCCTTGACCTTTAATATCACACCTTTTTTGTCCACCAACTTATTTATTGGCCATCCAACCAAACAGTGTATAGACTTATCCCCAATTTTGCATATCTCACAATTTCCATCTATCTCTTCTAGAAAAACACCAAAATCCATTTCACCTAGTGTTTCACCCTCAACAATGTCATCCTCGTGGACATTAACTAGCATTCCTTTGGCAATGCACATGTTTTTTTCCATGCATTCATGTGTAAGAGAAACCTTTGCACGTATGAATTTAACCCTATCTTGGGGAATATTTATGGCATGATCATGACAGTGAGGCTCCAAATCTGATTCTGGCCAAATTTCATAAGATTCTAATGCACCCCCAAGTGTATGCTCAAACCCTATTGGATGTGGTAGAGGAACATTATGTTTTAACACCTTTTCAATTTTCACCACTATGCATCCTTTCTTTACCAGCTTTCCATGCATTTTATTCCCAAGCTCTGTATTGAATATGTAGCCCTCACCCACCTTCACTCCATGTTGCAGAAGATTTACCTTGTCTCCAATAGAAAATGTAGAAGAAACATTTGTACCTATAAATGAATGTAAATAAGGTTAGTATTTACTCAAAATAACATTTATTATAGTATCAATAATATATAGCACATGCTTCAATATTTTGATTTACCTATGTGGTGTCTCAAATCCACAATCTTCCATGGATGTATGTCCCCTTCATTAACATCATCATCAATCAAATGTGGTTGAATGACATCAATGATCAAAATTGCAACATAACCAACATTAACCCTTTCTCCAACATAATAAGTTCCAGACTCTACAAATTTGACCCTTCCTAGCCCAATGACTTGATCATAATAAGGAGATCAACATAGTCCCCTTTTGCCAAAATTATATTTTCCATTGTAGCTTGTATCAATTATGTAACAAAAATTGAATTGTAACTTGTAAGTAAAAGGATGAACCGTGTAAAGTGTGACTTTATATTTTCCCAAAAACACACAACTTACGAAAAAGTAATATAGATGCAAAAATTAAAATAGTATCGTAGTCATATTGTATGTAATAAAACATTGTTTCCACAAATAAAAGCTAACAATCAATATCATTCCTTCTACTACAAACATAAGCATATTGCTAGAAGAAACATTACATGATCAAATAAATCTATCACATGCTAGATTTCCTTCTAGCACAAACACAAACACATTGCCAATAATAATATTCTAAGGCAAAGGAAATCCACCACATGCTAAATTTCCTTCTAACATAAATAGAAGTATATTACTCACAAAAACATTTCAAAGTAAAATAAATCTTACACATTCTAGAGTTTATTGTAGCACAAACACAATCACATTGCCAAAAACAACATTGCAGTGTAGAAGATATCTAGCATACGCTTGATTTACTTCTAGCACAAACAAAAGCACATTGCCAACAATAACATTGTAGGGAGAAAATCCAACAAAATCTAACAACTATCGCAAACACAATTACATTTCCAATAACAATGTCGCAAGGTAAAATAAATTCAACACATGCTAGCTTTACATGTAGCATAAATACAAGCATACTACCAAAAACAACATTTCATGCCAGAAGAAATCTAGTGCATTCTATATTTCCTTCTAACACAAACAAAAGCACATTACCAAGGTGAAGAAGATCTAAGTGTTAGATTTTCTTCTATAATAAACAACCAAATTGAAAACAACAATATTGTATAGTAAAAGAAATCTAGCACAACTTCTAGCGCAAACACAAGCACAACATTTCCAATAACATAGCCAAGGTGATGGAAATCTAACACTTGCTAGATTTCCTTTTATCATAAACAACCAAATTGACAACAACAATATTGCAAAGCAAATGAAATCTAGCATAATTTCTAGCCCAAACACAAGCACATTTCCAATAAAAATATTGCAAGGTGAAAGAAATTTAACACATGTTAGCTTTACATGTGGCAAAAATACAATCATACTACCAACAACAACATTGCATGCCAAAAGAAGTCTATTGCATGTTATGTTTATTTTTAAAACAAATCAACAAAGTGTAATGGTGATTCTCTGTTGTGAAAACCCATATGAAAAGTGGCATAATGCTAATAAGACCAATGTAGCTACTGCCAAGATACCCACTCACCTTTCCCTTTATCCTACAAAAAACTCCCAGGTGTGAAATCCTTTTTTGGCCGAGTGTTTGCTTATAAGAGGGGAAAGTAACGAATAATTTTTCTTGCTAGAATAAATTTCTTTGGGCAAAATAGGGTGGAAAACATGAAGCCTCATCTCCTTACCAAGAAAGTAAGGCTAACTAGGCCTGATTGATATCCATGCTTGATTGCTAAAATTGGCAACTAGGGCAAAAATCCATGTGGGTCATCTTATTAATGGAAGCTAATATTTTTCTTGGATCCCTCTCATCGAGAGGTGTAGGATTGATCTAAATATCATCCGATTCTGATAAGTATTCATGGAGATATGAATTTATTTGTGTTATGGGACAATTTTTCAAGGTCAGCCATCAACCAAATAAACCCCACTTGTGCTCAACGTTTTAGTATAAATAGAGGTGGCCTTCAAGTAATTTTAACACACTTGGGATCTTTTCCTCTCTACTTGTCTTTGGGTTTTAGTAGGAGGAGAGATCCTAAGGGATAATGCTGCCCTAATCTAGAGGGCAGAGGGCAGAAGTCGGAACTGCCAAGAATAACTGGAGAAGCCAGAACTGTCGGGAATAGCCGGAATTGTCAGAACTACCAAGAATAGTCAAAATTGTTGGGAATAGCTAGAACTATCTGAACAATCAAGAAGCTGACATAGAGGGCAGAAACCAGAACTGGTAGAACTGACGAGAAAAGTCAGAACTGGCTGAACTACCGGAACTGTCAGGAATAGCTAGAAAAGCCAGAAAAATCGAAACTGCCAAAAATTCCAGGAATAGCTGGAATTTCCGTAACTTACAGAACTGATGGGAATAGCTAGAATTGTCGGAATTTCCAGGAACTGCTGAAACTACCAGGAATAGCCGGAAAAGCTGAAACTGCTAGAACTGCCGGGAATAGCAGGAATTTCCAGGTTTTGCTAGAATAGTCGGGAAGCTGACACAGAGGGAAGAAGCCGGAACTGCCAGGAAAAGCCATAACTACTGGGAAAAGCCGTAGCTGCCAAAATTGCCGGGAACAACTGGAATTGCTGGAATTGCCAGAACTTTTGGGAACAGCCAAAATTGTCGAAAGTGTCAGTAATTGCCAGAACAGGTGGGAAATTTGATGCAGAGGGTAGAAGTCGAAATGGCTGGGAACAACCTGAATTGTCGGAATTGTCGGAACTGCTAGGAACAACTGGAATTGTCAAAACTGCCAGGAACAATCGGAATTTCTGAAATTGCCGGAACTGCCGAGAACTTCCACAACTGCTGAGAATTGCCAAGAACAGCTAGAACAAACAGAGTATCTGTCTCTGAAGGAGAACAACATGCAAGGGATAACTAACTAACATTGGGACAATTGTATCATACTTAGCAGCAAATACACCAAGCATACAATGTTACAACCAGCATGCAAGGGACAACTAGCATGCAATAGCAAGCATGCTAAGGACAATAAGCATGCTAGGGACAACAAGCATGCTAGGGACAACAAGCAAGCTAGGGAAAATAAGCAAGCAAGATGCAGCCAGCACATAGGTCAGTATGGAAACATGGTGCACCAATGCCACATAATGTAGTACAGTGATGGGTACAGTCATGATTAATGAAGGATGATGAGATGTAGCATGGTGATGATGGGTGCAGCACAATGAGGTGCAGCATGATGATGAAATGCAACACAACGATAGGCGAAGGAGTCAACTTGGAGAATCAGTACAAGCAGCATGTCTTCAACTGATCTCATGTATCATCTTCTTAGAGATGATCTATGCTCTTATCTAGATAAGTCAAAGTGTTGACTTCTGTTGTAAACGTACTATCTCTCTCTCTCTCTCTCTCTCTCTCTCTCTCTCTCTCTTTTGAAATATTGAAGAACATATAAGAAGAATTGATCAAGGGTTTCCCCACATTGGGGTTTGTCCCTGGTTAGCACCACATCTTGTGTCCTCTTGTCTTGATTTGTGTTCTGCGATTTATGTTTATGTTCTATCTGCAGTTTACTTTAATTCTAATGTGATTGCTAATCTGGAAAAGAATTGAGCTAACTGTGAAAATTGAAATAAATTGCTCTAAACATAAAAAATACCTAAAATTAACATGGAATCAGAGCTAAGGTGAAGGCAATGCCCAAGCAAGAGTGAAAGAGAAATCACCGAAGACAGTTGGGAAAGAAAAAAAAGGATCAATGGATTCCTCATCCCTCTTCAAATTCACCAAGGGTGAATTCGAAGCATAGAGTATTATAAGAGTGGCATAGCAGAAGCTTTTGATGGCCTACCTAAAGATCACTTCAATGGGAAGTCCAGATCTAAGGGTGTAAGGAAAGGAAGATGCCTTGGTTGCAACAAGTTCGGCCATTATGAGGAGTGTCCGAATGGCAAAAACACATCTCTTGATGAAGATAACAATCATTCCAGGGACATCTTCAACGATCAAAGGAATGACAGGTAATGCAGGTCATCAAGGAAATGGTTGACTCTTCAAAGAAAGCAAGGAACCCCAGGAATGAAGAATCAAATGTTGTTTTTGATAATGTAAAGAAGTGTTATCTTGTATTGGCCCTCTCCTTCAGATTCTTTTGGAATCTGGCTTATTGATTGTAGTGCTTCAAGGCACTTCATCAGATAGAAGGGTGCACTCTCTAATTTGGTAGAGATGGAAACAATGATGGGATTATACTTGGAGCTGATGCCACCTATCCCATAAAGGGTGTAGGGAATGTTACCCCTCAATTGAATGAGGGTAACTCGATTCATTTACAAAATCTCTTTTATGTACTTGATCGCAAGAAGAACCTGGTGTCCATTTCAGCAATGGAAGTCAAACGTTATAGGGTGGCACTCATCAATGGAACGGTACATGTTTGAAAATAGAATTTTTAAAGATGTTTTTGAGTTCAGGGTTGTATCAAGTTGTAGGAAGTCAACTGGGGACCATGTCCAGTGACACATAGCACCAAATGTCTATAAGTCATATGGTGACAGAGATGCCTAAATTCAAAAAGTGCATGAAAGTACATGTCTGAGATGTACCGAAGGAAAATCTTACAAGGGGACCATTCCCCTCATGTAGCAGGTCCACAGGTTTGGAACAACACAAGGGGTTTGAGATTGATGATCAAGAATCTCACATATGCAGGTGGAAGAAAGCCCTCTATGGCTTGAAGCAAAACTCCTCGAGCATAGTATGAGAGGATTGATAGCTATCAGATGAAGTTGAGATTCACTAGGAGTGAAATCGATCCAAACCATTACCCGAAGGTTGTGGATGATAGACCACTCATACCGGCACCTTATGAGGATGACCTATTTTTGACAGGTGCAGACCCTCTCATTTGTAGAAGAGGGAGTTGGATTGTAGATGTGGAATGATAAACTGCAAGTCTGTGACTACCTCAAGGATCTTATCTTTAAGAAGTTACATGGTAGTGATGTCGGACCATATTTGGGAAATGCCTCTGAGTTTCATAAACTCATTCGTGTTGATGTTCTTGGTGAACTTCTGTCCAGACATGTTTTTAGTTAGCATTGTGAGATCATATTTGGTTGAGCCTCACTGGATTGGTGCCAAGAATCTTCTGAGATATCTTCAGGGAATAATTTCTCATGGAATGAGATACACTGCCAGAAATATGAAACTGTGTGATTATTCGAATGTTGAGTTGGGAGGCAGTGTGGAGGATCACTAGAGCACTTCTCAGTGCTGGTTCTCTTTGTATTCTTCTTTGATATCATGGATGAGCTCGAAGCAGAAGTTGGTTGCTATAAGAACCGCTGAGACCGAATACATAGCTACGAGTATGATCTCGTGTGAAGCTGCATGGTTGTAGAAGCTCTTAAGTGATCTGTTTGTACACATGATGAATACCACTTTGATTCTATGTGACAATCAGAGGGGGCATTCGATTATTGAGGAATCCTGTATTCAATGATTGCTCCAGCAAATAGACATCAGATATTGCCTTATCTAGTATATGGTAAGTCGAAGAGAGAGGAGGCTCCATCGCATTGAGACTGATGTATAGGTCGCAGACATTTTGTCAAAGCCCCAGGGAAAGGTCAAGTATGTGACTTTCCAGAACGACTTGGAGTCATTGAGAGACCTTCTTATAAGGGTCCCGCATGTTGCATGCATTGAGCTCTAGGACCTCTGGGGGCTTGGGGTACATACTGGAGCAACATACAACCACATGGAAACTCACCCTCCCCTGGTGGTGTTCTATGTACAAGATGACAGGGTCAACACTCCCCTGTGATACCCCATGGTGACTGTGGAACAAGATGATTAGTTCTCCCATGGAAACTGTGGAACGAAATGATTAGTTCTCCTATGGGTCGGGATGATTAGTTCCCCTGTGGCAACTGTGGGACAGGATGATTAGTTCTCCTATGGGATGAGATGATTAGTTCTCCCGTGGCAACTGTGGAAAAAGATTGTTAGTTCTCCTGTGGGCCGGGATGATTAGTTCTCCCATAGAAACTGTGGAACATGATGATTAGTTCTCCTATGGCAACTATGGAACAGGATGATTAGTTCTCCTATGGGCTGGGATGATTAGTTCTCCCGTGGCAGCTGTGGAATAGGATGATTAGTTCTCCTGTGGGCCGGGATGATTAGTTCTCCCGTGGCAACTGTGAAATAGGATGATTAGTTCTCCTGTGGGCCGGGATGATTAGTTCTCCCATGGCGACTGTGGGACAGGATGATTTGTTCTCCTGTGGATAGGATGATTAGTTCTCCTGTTGAGGCATCCTACCGATGCAGTCTGGGACTCATGGGAAGTACCTCTCATCTTATCAATGAATAGGGAAATGGGGTTAGGGACCATAGTAGTACTATCGATGGACGCATCATTGTATCTACCGCACTTCCTATGCTAGGATGACCTCCATTGATCTGGGATCAATGACACTGTTCTAGGATTAGTATGAGTGGTTTGAGACACTCTCTTATGATATTGATTCGGGATCAATAAAACTGAATTCGATCAGTAAGAGTGATGTGGCACACTCTCTTCAGATGAAACTGACTTCGGGTCAATAGAGAATGGTATGAGACATTCTCGATCAATTCTTCTTCTTCATGGTTCAACAGAGTAGAGCAAAGTAGAGCAGAGCTTAGCATATCAGAGCAATGCAGGGCACTGATGGCAGAGATTGTACAATCGGACATATGGATCAACAGATGGAGATCTCCCTAGTTGAGAGGGAGTGTTAAAATTGGCAACTAGGGCCAAACTCCATTTGGGTCATGTTATTAATGGAAGTTGATATTTTTCTTGGATCCCTCTCATCGAGAGGTGTAGGATTGATCTAAAGATCATCCGATTCCGATAAGTATTCATGGAGATATGAATTTATTTGTGTTATGAGACAATTGACCAAGGTTGGCTAGCAACCAAATAAACCCCACTTGTGCTCAACGTTTTAGTATAAATAGAGGTGGCCTTCAAGTCATTTTGACACACTTGGGATCTCTTCTTCTTTACTTGTCTTTGGGTTTTAGTAGGAGGAGAGATCTTAAGGGATAATTTGTTGCCCTAATCCAGAGGGGAAAAGCCGAAACTGCCAGAACTGCCGGGAATAGTTGGAAAAGCCAGAACTACTGGGAATAGCCAGAAAAGCTGGAACTGATAGGAATATCTGGAATTGCCAGAACTATCGGAAATACCAAGAATAGTTGGAACTATCGAGGACTTCTGGAACTACTGGGAAAATGACAGAACTGCCGGAGCTGCTGGGAATAGCCGGAAAAGGAAAAACTGTTGGAACTACCGGGAATAGACAGAATTTCTAGAACTGTCAGAACTACCAGGAATAGCTAGAATTTCCGGGAACTGCCAAAACTGCTAGGAATAGCCAGAAAATTCGGAACTGCCAGAACTACTTAGAATAGCCGGAATTCTCGGAACTGCCAAAACTGTTGGGAATAGTCGGAACCGTCGGGAATAGTCGAAACTGCCGAAACAGCTGGGAAGTTGATGCAGAGGGTAGATGCTGGAACTGTTGGGAAAAGCCAAAACTGCTCGGAATAGCCAGAATTGCCAGAATTGTTGGAACTATCGGGAATAGTTGAAATTGCCAGAACTGCCAGGAACTATCGGAATAGGTGGGAAAGTTAATGCAGAGGGCAGAATTGGGAACTCTCGGGAGCACCCGGAATTGCCAAAACTACTAGGAACAGCTGGAATTTCCAGAAGTACCAAGAACAGCCGGAATTGCGGAAACTGTCGGGAACTACTGGAACTACTGGGAACTGCTGGAACAGCCAGAGCATCTGTCTCCGAAGGAGGGAAACATGCAAGGGACAACTAACTAACATTGGTATAGTTGTATGGTACTTAGCAGAAAACACACCAAGCATACAATGTTACAACTAGCATGCAACGGACAACTAGCATGTAACAACAAGCATGCTAAGGACAACAAGCATTCTAGGGACAACAAGCAAGCTAGGGACAAATAACAAGCAAGATGCAGCTAACACATAGGTTAGTATGGCAACATGGTGCAGAAATGGCACATAATGCAGTATAGTGATGGGTACAATCATGATTAATGCATCATGATGAGATGCGGCATAGTGAGGATGGGTGCAGCATGGTGCAGCATGGTGAGGTGCAACATGATGACGAAATGTAGCACAACGATAGGTGAACGAGTTAGCTTGGAGAATCAGTTGAAGAAGCATGTCTTCAACTGATCTCATGTATCATCTTCTTAGATATGATCTATGATCTTATTTAGTGGTGAGCACCAGTATTGTAGCAATAATGCTGCAACTCTTGGGCTACCTACTTTAATCTTATCAACCCAGTAGTTCGTAACAAACTTGGAAGCGATGGTGTTGTATGCACAAGTACTAGTTCTTACTGCAAGTTGTCACTTGGTCAGCTGGCGCAAGATCACTAGGAGCTCAAGCCAACTTCTATGGATTCCAGAAGAAGCTCTATATGTGATGAAAGGAAAAAGAGAGATTACTCTACTGATGCTATTCTACTTGCAGAAAGGAAGACTGAAATGTAAAGCAAACCAAGGAAATCCTAGTTAACCACTAATCCTACTTTTGTAGAAAGCACTATGAAAACCATGAAAAGAATGCCATTACCTACTCAAGGAAGTAAACAACATCTACCTAAGCTATTTCTGGAGGAAAATGAGCAAAAAAATCTTTTTGGATTTTTATGTATTTTTATGTGAATTTGTCATCCATGTAATTTATTTGTTTGTGAATGTGGCAGCGAATAGGAGGCATTGGAGGGTGGTTTTGGGACTTGAGAGGAGGTAGGATGGTGTGGATGGGTCCTAGGAGGTCTCAGGTGGCCTTCTGGAGGCTTTTCCCACACTCGGCCTTCAAAAGAAAGCCTACAGGAAAATCTACAGGAGGACAGGAGGAAAAACAACGTTCTACAGGAGGATGCGAGAGAAGTTTTGGCTATTTTGAGGATGTGAGAGTGGGTGGAAAAGGTGGATGAAGGTTGGAATGAGGTTTTAAGGCACCTAGAGTCTACCAAGAATCATTAGGAGAGAGAAAGATGATTGTATTTTCTCATGGAGAGAGGAAGGAATTCTATGGAAAATGCAGCAAACTAAGGCAGAATTGAGGGGAGACTTGGGTGACTTGTAGAGCATGGATCAGGTGGAGGATGGAATGGATAATAAGCTGATTTGTTTTTGGAAGATATCTGTTGCATAGAAAACTGAGAGTCAACCAATGAAATGAAGTAAGTGATGAAATAAGTGCATCTAGAAAAATAGAGTTTTGCATTAAACTAATCTAAACTGTGATCTATGAAAGTAAATGTTGATAACTACTGCAAGAAAGGAAAGCATGGAAGAAGAATATGGTAAATAGAGAAGTGAGCATGATGGAGAAGTTCTGAAGCAAAGCAAGCTAGAATATTACCCAACTAAGAAGCTGCAAACACTAGAAATCCTATGAATGAGGAAAATCTATGTTTTTGGGGCAGCAAAAGGGTCTTTGCCTCAAATCATGGTCCTAGAGGGAGAAAGAGAGGCCGAGGCATTGTTTCTAGCCTTCTGGATCTTTTCTCTATCACTACTTAACTTACCATAGAAAGCACAAATGGAAGAAAAATGTTGAATCATCAAAAGAAACCTATCCTTAACCATAAAAGAAATACATCTAACAACAACCTAATCTACAAACTGAAATGAAACATAAAAATAAAAGTAAAGAGGAGCTTGGTTGCTTGGATTGGGCCCTAACCCAAGAGCTTCATCCCTCTGAGGTAACTCAGTGCTAACTCAAAAAGGATTCCATCTTTATTCTCAAAATAATAACAAGATTACATGAACTGTCAAGATAATAAGCTCAAAGTTGAGCAGGGTTTACATAAGCAATACTGCAGCAAAAATCCAACAAAAAATCTAACCCTAGTGAGGCCCTAGGCCTATCTACTTATACAAATGAAGCTACCAACAAATTCCTTAAAATCAGGGAGGCTTGGCTCCAAAAACTTGAGATAATCATCAGTCATCCTCCACTTGCTCGGCTGCTTGCTAATGCCTGACTTGGCTGCTTGTACTCCAAGCTGAATGAAGGGGAATTCGAAGTGAGGAGTAATAAATGAGGGGGATTCCCCCCTATAAATACTCTCCTTTGTCCACTTTGAATTATTGCTGCCATTTGTCAACTGGATCCTTAACTTTGACCACAAAATTCATCAATAATCCGCATTAAACACATATTAGACCACATGGCATCATAACTAACTCATCTGACTCTATAAGCATAAATATAATCATAAAATCATACAATAAGCTAAGAGAATGGTTGGTTTGAATAGGTTAGGAGGTAAAATGAGCCCATATAATTACCCATTTATGAGGCTCATCATCACCCCCCTACTGAAAGTGTTGCCCATCCTTTGGGCAACTTAGTCCATCTCCTCTTCTTTTATGGTCCTGGTGGCCTCCCTAGCATCCCATGCTTTTGATGTGGTCTCTTCTTCCTTGTCATAAAATCCTGCCTTCCTGTCTCTCTCTTCCCACTACTGTTTCTCTTCTTATTCTTTTCTACCTTCTAGCATGCCTAGCAGCAGTGGGGGACTCAATTTGAGGGAAATCCAATTGATCTTCAGCCTCTGCATGGAGCACTTATACATTGGCACTCTTCTTAATGCCTTTTCCATCCTCATTGGAGAATGATACTCCCTGATCTGCAGACTATGTGGTAAGGTGTTCCATCTCCTCATAACATGCACACAGTCATCCCCAAGTAACCTTTCCATATGCTCAAAATGTGCAATGGCTTGTGCCTGATCACTAATATATCTAGGGGAAATCTGAGGATTATGTGCAAGCAAGTTATGTGTGTTGATGAGTGCCATGGGGTATGATGGCTTAGCTCTAACAATTAAGAGTTCATTCTATTCCTTTGTCATCAACATTCTTATTTCTGCTGCCCTTAACTCTTCATGGTTCATCCATGAGGCCATGGCGATTAGTTGCAGGTCCACTAGCCTATCATTGGGGTCCCACACATTCATGTATGTGAGGGCCATGTTATGTAGATAGAATTCTGCCATATTTGCCTTATCTTTTGATGTGCTTTGGTCACACAGGTCCATAAACTGCCTATAATCTTGGAAAGGCATTGTCCCTCTTTGTGCCAAAGTCTTTATCTGAAATTGTATTCATTGGTCCTTAAGATACAAGCCATAATATTTTGTTCGTGTCCTACATTGCAATGTCTCCATGGACCAGCTGGCCATGCATGCCAGTTGGGTCTCTTTCTCTTGCAGCTCTCTTCTTAGCAATTCATTTTTAGTTTCAAGGTGACTTCTTGTGATTGCTTCCCTGTGTCTAACAGCACTTAACTCTCTACCCATTTCTCTATGTTTGTTCTCCATATGGCCAATATCCTCAACTCCTTTGGATTTGGCTATTTGCATCCACCTATGGGTCCTTATTCTTTCTTTCTCTAATTCAAAGAATAGTGGAATTGCAAATTTTTGTGGGATGATTCTTCCCCCCTCAAGAAGATTGTAGTAAGAGCCAAGATTAGGCTGAGGATCAGTTTCTTGTGCCTCTGTTGCTTCCTCCTTTCCGTGCGGCTATCCTTCTACCCTTTTTTCAAGTTTTTGGGTCTCCTGTAGTTTTGATGGGGTCTCTTGTAGAACAGTCTGTGCCTCCTGTAGGATTGTCTTAGAGTCCTATAGTTCTACTTTTTCTTTCCATGTGGGAGATCTAGGAGCCCCCCTTTCATAAGTGATAGGTGCCTTGGAAGGGGATTATTTTCCTTGGGCAGAGGCTGAATCTTCAATAATAATTGGCACTTTAGAAGAAGGATAGGGTTACCCTGTTTTGATTCTTGTGCTCTTCCTAGCCCTGAAATACATTGAGGTCTACCTCTTCCTCTTTTGTTTTGGCTTAATTGGTGTGCTAAGGGTAGTGAGAGAATCCGCTGCCTCTCTTTCTAGAGTCTCAAGGGACACTTCTATCTTTTCTGCCTCTTTTTCTGTCTCTGTTAGCTCTGTTTCCTCCTGTTCTGTTTCTTTATCTTTCTCCTCCTCTATCTTGGTTTCTTCCTTCTTCCCTTCTTGTTCTTCTTAACCCCCAGCTGCTTCACCTTCTCCCCCTTGCTGCTCTTCCTCCTCACTACTAGTGTGATATCATAGGTCAGTGTTTTTATGCCATCTTCAGCTATCATGTTTTTGAAGATTTCCCATGCTATAGGGAGTGTGGATGTATGGAGGGCTTCTTCCACTAAAATTTTGATTAACCCATGGTCAGCTAGCTGCTCTGGATTTCCTGCTTCTACTTTAGTACT
This sequence comes from Pinus tabuliformis, assembly GCA_031772625.1. Lineage (NCBI taxonomy): Eukaryota > Viridiplantae > Streptophyta > Pinopsida > Pinales > Pinaceae > Pinus > Pinus tabuliformis. The sequence goes on from CM062807.1 coordinate 572,151,350, forward strand.
GGAGTCAATGAGGGACTGCAGGAGGAAGTAGGAGATGTTGAGCTTCTGAGGGGTGGAGTGTCCATGCCATACCTTAATTCATGAATGATTCTAAATTGGTAACCATAGACAATGTTGTACCTCCCCCCACAGGAAATATACTTGATTATTTGATAGCTAACCTCATCCCAAGGGTATTGTATGCTATCCTTTCTTATGCCATTTTTATCTTCTATAGGGGTTTCATTGTTTTGGAAGAAGTTTTTCTTGACAACCTGGCCAATTGGTTTTTCATCCTTACTCCAAGGCAACCCAAGGGGAAGGGTAGTGACCCTACTGATAAATTCAGGGGTTATCTCCATGGAAAGGCCTCTAAAGGTGACAATGGCATGTGTTCTGGTGTGAGGGACCAAAGAGTGGGCAAATTCTTGAGCAATTTCCTCATCAAACCCTCGGAATTTCTCAGAAAAGTTCATGTAGTTTTCTCTTGTGAATATATCCACTACTTGGGGATGTGCATGGAGCCTGGAGGAGTTGGTGGGCTCCTTCCTCATAAAACCTCCTGTCATTTTGTTTATGCTTCCTTGGAAAACCAACTATGGAAATGGAGAGAACAATTTTTTGAAGAAAAACAGAGAGACTATGTTCCTTTTTAAGAAATAAGCAGCAATTCTTTTTATGAAATTCCTCCACCCAAAAGTTCTATTTCCTCCTCAAAATTAAACCATTTCTTGCATATTTTGATGTTCAATGGAGGTGTTCCAAGAACCTACCTCTTTAGCCCGAGAATTGTGCTAAAACCTGTGTTTTTCCATCTCCAAAACAGCTCATTGGCCCTCCTGTAGGATTCCTATAGGTTCTCGTGTAGAACCTATAAGTGCTCTTGTAAAAAATGTCAAGAGCAGGGATATGGGAGAGATCAGTGGAGAATGATGGTTACGAGAAGGGAGTAGGAGCAGAGTTTCGAGGAGAGAATGAAGGAAAAGGTGGTGAGAGTGCTCAGGGAGGAGTACTTATTGCTTTTTTTGGATATTTTCCGGTGATGGAGGGTGAGCTGGCCAAGTGTACATTGGCCCTATTCAGACCACTAGTCTCCACCTGCCTTTCCATCATGGCCCTTTCCTTGTAATCATCCCTCATGAATTCATCGGAGTTCACACCGCCTCCACTACTTGTCCTTGACATCTCTCTTGAGTTGACTAAGCACATGTGTGGGTGACATCTTTGAATGAGTGAAGTCAACTAGATGAAGGTGGCCAAGTTAACTAGCCACCTCAACCTCAACCATCTCATTGCTATTGCATGCCCTCTAATTTACAAATGCAAATAGAGGAGCGGGTTAGTTAGTTACCTGAGATCCGAATGCGTTTGTTGTGAGGTGTTGTGGCTCTCTCTCTCTGTTGTATGCCTTTGTTTCTTTTATTGCATGTTGTCTGCTTGCTGATGTGTGGCTGTGCCATGTGCAGGTTCTCCTCTGGCTTTATCTGATCTTCAGGTGTCTTCTTCAACCTTCATATTTTCCCTCTCATGTTGTTGACGCTAGATTTTAATGGGATCAGCTGCTATAGGAATTCCTATAGGAGCTCTTGTAGCTGCTTCTCCCTTTGAAACTTCAGATTTTTTCTGTGCTTGGAGCTGTGAGGATGATGCCAAAAATTTAGATAGATATGGAGAGGTAATAGGTAGGCTTCAGGTGGGGTGGATGGTGCTGTTCCCTTTCTTATTTTTTGTTTTTTTCTTTTTCTAAAAAACTATTTTTCTGTGTTTTTCTTGGGCGGGAAGAAGAATGACGCTTGAGATATGAGGCAGATTTGAAAATGGTGGCAAGGAGGTTTGAAGATTGTAGGAGGATTTATAGATCTTTTATGAGGCTTCCCTGTTCCTCAAACTACCTTTTAAATCCATTTCTAGCTCTCTATAATTCCTACATGAGCCTCCTGTAGAAAACACAGTTTTTGAAAAAGAAGCACAGTGAGGTGAAAAGAACACTAAGAATGATGGAGGAAGGTGTGGGAAGGTAGGATAGGTGTTGGTATTAGTTTCAGGGCTCCCTTGGCACCTTCTACTGCATCCTGTAGTCCTCCTGCAAACCTGCAATGCAACTGAAAATTCATCTTTCTTTTTCTTTTTCCTCTTTTTTTTTTTAATTTTTTTATTTGAAAACAACCAGGGTGCCTCATGGAGGTTTTCACCCTAGCTACCTACCGTGGGCACCTCGAAGGGAGTTTTTCACCCATGGATCTTATTTTCTTTCTTCTCTTTTTTTTTAACATCACTTGGGCCGCCTCAGGAGAGGTTTTCAACCCATTGATGGGACTCAAGTGCCTCATGGAGGTTTTCACTTGAGTCATTTTTTTATTGTTTTTTCCTTTTTCTTCAGTGAGTGGGTGAAGTGGAGGCTAAGACATGCTCCACTACCATCACTTTTTTATTCAAAACTTCAACGAAATCTTGCTTGGAGAGGTGTTTCTTGTAGAATTTCAACAGTTATCCATTGACAAGCATGGGGATGGCTTCATCATCAGTGATTCTGATCAGAACTGAACCATTTTCATTGCATTTCTCCACAGTGTAGGGTCCCAGACATCTTGTCCTTAGCTTTCCCTTGAAATCTTTGTATCTTGAATCATAGAGTAGTTCCCAATCTCCCTCTTGGAATTACTTCTCCTTTATGTTTTTGTCATGCCATATCTTTCTCTAAAGTTGAACTACCTCTGTATGGACAAGGACTTGCATTTAGTGTTCATCCAATCCATTGAGTTGGAGTAATATTTATTTCTATGCATGGCTAAGGTCTAGCTCCAGTTGAGCTACCATCCTTAGGGTATTGAATTCAAATTCTATTGACAGCAATGCCTTCTTCCCATAGACTAGCTCATAGGGTGTGAACCCTGTAGTGGTCTTCCATGTTGTCTTGTAGGCTCAAGTGGCCTCAACTAATCTGTCCACCTAGTCTTTTCTACTGTTGCTCACTACCTTGGTTAGGATCCCTTCCAATGCTATATTAGTGACCTCCACATGCCCATTGTCTTGTGGATGGTAAGGGGTGGAAGTCATGTGCTTGATTCTATGATGTGTGAGCAGGTCTTCAATCAAATTAGAAGTGAACTGTCTACCTTGATCTGTGACCAACTCTCTTGGATACCTGAACTTGTAGAATATGTTCTCTCTAAAAAATTCAGCTACCTTTTCCTTTGTCTTTGCTTTAATTGCTTTTGTCTCTGCCCACTTTGTCAGGTAGTTGGTGCACACAATGATGTATTGCTTTTGTTTTGAAGGAGGGCTGATAGGCCCCACAAAGTCCATGCCCCACTTCTCAAATGGCTCAAAGGTCACTTGAAGTTGCATGGGAATTTCATCCTTTGGAGTAGGTTTCCCCATCCTTTCACACTGGCTAGTATATCTCCTCACATCCTGATGAAGAGTGGGCCAATAGTAGTCTGTTTGCAGTATTTTGAAGGCAGTTCCTTTTGCTGCAAAATGACCTCCACAAGGCCCATCATGACAGGTCAGGAGGATGTCAAAGACTTCCTCCTCCCTGACACATCTTCTCAAGATCTGATCTGGACCAATTTTAAAGAGATTGCCCCAAATCCAAGTGAAATGGGTGTTGTTCCTCACTATCTTTCTCTTCTCTTTTGAGGACAAATGTGGTGGAAACTGTGTTGAAACTAAGTAGTTTGCTATATCAACAAACCATGGAGAGAGTATTGAGATAGAAAACAGGTGTTCATCTGGCATTCGGTCAGCCACCATTCCTTCTTCACCTGTAGGAAAATTTGCTCTAGACAAAAAGTCAGCAACAACATTTTCTTTACTAGGCTTATCAACAATGGTCAAATCAAACTACTACAGTAAAAGCAACCATCTAATAATGCAAGCATTTACATCTGGTTTTTTCATTAAATATCTAATTGTAGCATGATCGTTGTGCACAAAGGTTTTATAGCCTGTGATATAATGTCTGAATTTGTTTAAATAATCCACGACAACTAGGAGTTCCTTCTCGGTCACCGTATAGTTTAACTATGCCTTTGACAGGTTTTTGCTTATAAAGTATATGGCATAAGATAACTTTTCATCAATTTGTCCCAAGACTGCTCCTATTGATTTGTTCGAGGCATCTATGTGGATGTGGAAAGGTAGGGTCCAGTTTGGGCCTCTCAAAATTGGGGTAATCACAAGTTTTCTTTTCAAGGTATCTAAGGCTTCTTGACAGTTTTCCGACCATATAAATTCGACATCTTTACCTAAAATACCAAACAACGGAGAGGCTAGTTTGCTAAAATCTTTAATGAATCTCCGGTAATACCTAGCTAAGCCTAGGAAACTTCTGACATCTCTCTCCTTTTGAGTAGGTGGGACTCGTTGGATGATGGCAATTTTGTTGGCGTCCACCTGCAATCCTTGTTCAGATATTGCATGAGCTAGCATGATCCCTTCAGTCATAAAAAATTCACATTTTTCTGGACTGAGGGATAGGTTCATCTCAACACACTTGTCTAGAACTTTTCCTAGGTTAGATAAAGCTTCCTGAAAGTCAGAGCCAGAAGGAGTAAAGTCATCCATGTATATCTCTACTACATCATGAACTAATTCAAAAAATATACTTAGTACCGATCTTTGGAAAGTGGATGGAGTGTTACACAAACCAAAAGGAAGGACCCAGTATGCAAAGGTACCTCAAGGACAAGTGAAATTGGTCTTATCTTGGTCTTCCAGGCTGATCTGAATCTGATTGTACGTGCTGAACCCATCTAGGAAAAAGAAAAACCTTTTCCTTGCCAGACCGTCTAACACTTGATCTATGAAAGGTAAAGGGAAATGGTCCATTTTAGTGGCTTTGTTCAATTTCCGATAGTTGACACAGATTCTCCACTTACCATTTTTCTTTGGCACTAGCACCAAAGGAGACACCCATTCACTATCATAGATGGGATAGATGAACCCTGCATCAAGCAATTTATGCAGTTCTTCCTTAACAATATCTTTAAGTGCTGGATTCATCCTCCTTTGAGGCTACCTGACTGGCTTGAAGCCTTCCTTGATGTATATATGATGAGTACAAACTAAAGGGTGCACTCCCTTCATCTCCTTATAACTCCAGGCGAAGGCATCTTGGTGTTTTCTCTGCAAGCTACACAGTTCCTTCTCCTGGGAAGTAGATAGGGATGGATTGATTTTCAAGGTTCTTTCTAGACCAAACTCTATATTCTTAACACGGAGAGAAGTGGAGTAGGCCGCATAGAGATCAGTTTAGGGGTTATTTTGGGTTTCTCTTACTATGTCCTATAAAGGCGATCCACTGGGAGGTGGATTTTGAATCAAATTTTCAATCATATCATCCTCATCTTATTGTTTTCCTCCCATGGCGATTTCTAATGTATAAAGTGGTGCAGAATAAACTTCATCCCCATATTCCTCCTCCAACGAGAGAGGTAGATCATGTTATAGCAAAGGTTGGGCAGGAGAATATATGATTAACTGCTTAGACATATGCCCATTCTTTATGGTCATGTTCCCAACTCAATAACTAATGTAGGCATTGGCGGTAGCCAATCAGGGTCTTCCTAGAATGAGAGGATACCCAGTGAGCTTTGCCTTGGGCAGGAGAACTAAGAAATTAGTCAGGTACTCCCAAGAATCAATGGAGACCATCATATCTTCCACAATCCCCTCAGGGGTCACGGTGGAGCGGTCGGTTAACTGTAGCATAGTTGTGGTCTTCCTCAAGGAGCCATGGAGGTTGAGTTTGAGCATTGTGTCCTTTGTCATCACATTAATGGTAGCTCCTATATCAATTAAGGTATGTGGGATCATGGTTCCATTGATGTGGACATCAACTACTCGGCTTCCAGGGTCTAGATATTTTGGACAGATTACCTACCCCAACATCAGGTCAGACAACTGCCCTATGACATTGATGGTTGGGGCATCTCTCTTGTGCCTTCCTAGATGCTTAAAGCACTTCTCTTTGATCAGCCTATTGTAGATAGGCACATCTTTTATGGCTTGGAGAAGTGGTATCTTCACACATAGATGTTTCAATTACCCCAAGAGTTTAGTTTCTTCTGGGGTAGGATGAACTGTCACGGATAGTCTCTCAGGAAAGGGTGGAATTACTTTCGGTTCACTTTCCTCTTTATCTTCCTCAACCTCCCTAGGTGGAGGCTGACTATCTGGGAGAACTCTTCCAGATCGTAAGTTAATTTCCTGTATCTCCACATCATAAGTTGGGCATGATTGTTCCCCACTATACACCTGTTGAGCCTGTCTGTTGTTCGGGTTCAGATTCAACTGGGTAGGAATTTTGGGTTGCTTTGGTGGAGCAGGAGGTAATGGCTGTGGTTGGGTAGGTGGTGGAGGCAAAATAGTGGGAAAAGAGTTGTATTGGGGCCTCCACCCCTGATGAGGTGCATTCAATTGAGGTGGTGGCTAAGAATAGGATTATAAGGAATGGTTAACTGGTTGAGCATGATATTGAGATGAGAAGGACCAAGGAGGAGGCATGGACCAGGAAGGATGAGTAGGGGGACCCTAAGAAGGTACGGAAGTGACTTGGTTGGGGTTGTAGTATGCCTGGGATGTCCCTTGCATCCCCTGTTGGTATGGTCTAGGTCCATGTGGCATTCTTTAGTTTATGTAATAGAGCTGTTCAGTGACCCCCTCAGCCCATTGATATAAAGCTTTAAGTCTGGGTAAGGAAGGGCACTTATCTGTGGAATGATTTTCTTCATAGGATGAACAAACCTCCATAGAGTTCAATGGGCATTCATTCCCAGGATGCCTCCTGGTGCATCTAGGGAAAAAAATGGATAAAGCCCTCTCTGCTTCCTCGTGTTTCCTTTTGATATGCAAGGTATCCATTTGCATGGCAAGAGTCTGCATCATCTCACTCTTGAAGTATTCTAGAATGTTTCTAATTTCTCCTTTGATGGATGAGTTAGAGGAAGATGTACTGGCTATGGGTTGACTCCCCCTACCTTTCTTTCTGGCTGCTCTAGAATGGTTTCTAAAAATAGTCTTTATGTCTTCATATGATAATTGGTAGATGTCTCCCCGAACAGTAGATGGAGGGTGTCTAAAAAATCTTCCCGAATTCCCCTGAGCAGGATCATCTTCAGAGACTCAGGGTCAAGTGTACACTTGGCCCTTTTGTAACTGAGCTAGAACCTCTCTTCATAGTCCTCCAGGGACTCATCACTTCCTATGGTCATTCGAAAGATTTCTTCTTTAGTATCTTTTGACCTACAATAGTCTCGATACTTGTCGTTAAATGCTTGTTGCACCTGACCAGAAGTTGTCATACTATTGCCAGGAAATCCCATGAACTAGCGCAATGCTGCATCCTTGAGAGTAGAAGGGAATAGTTTCAACTTTTTCCCATCTTCTGCATAGTCATAGGTTTGAAAAATAACAACAAACTCAAACAAGAAGGTGTCAGGATCTTCTGTAGTCAGACAATGGAAATGAGGTAGGGCAGAAGGGATTATATTCTTCATTTTGGTCTCCCCATTGGTCTCCCGAATGGGAAAGGTACCTTCTATTCTTTCTCCATTCCCCCTAGCATTTTTGTGTTCAGCCATTGGCTCCAAAGGAATGTTTTATTATTCTTCTGCCCCTATAGGTTCTTCAAATATGTCCGGTTGTTCACCTAAGGGTTCTTCTTGATCGCAGCCACTGAAGAAGAGAGAAGGTTCGCTGTGTGAAGTAGTGGGGGTGTTGGGCAAAATTTTTCCTGAATTATCTCTATTCCTATGAGGCATGAAAGGAAATCTTTTTGGTTGGTTTTTGTTTCTTTTTCCCCACACTGATAGTACCTAAAAAACTGAAATTGACTGAACAAAACAATTTGCAACTAACTGAAATGAAATTTGTAGAATTGAAAAGAAAAGAAAGGAAATGTAGAACTAAAGGAAAAGAATGACTAGTCTACTCTTATTGAAATGAAATTTGAAGAATTGAAAAGGAAATCAAGGAAATGCAGAATTGAAGGAAAAGAAAGGACTAGTCTACTTTTGCTGAAATAAACTATTAGCAGAATATTGCAAGAAGAAAATAGAGGAAAGTAGTAATCATAGAATACTCTGACGATTCCCCACCAACGGCACCAAAAAGTGGTGAGCACCAGTATTTCAACAATAATGCTACAACTCCTAGGCTACCTACTTTACTCTTATCAACCCGGTAGTTCATAACAAACTTGGAAGCGACGGTGTTGTATGCACAAGTACTAGTTCTTATTATAGGTTGTCACTTGGTTAGCCGGTGCAAGATCACTAGGAGCTCAAGCCAACTTCTATCGATTCTAGAAGAATTTCTATATGTGATGAAAGGAGAAAGAGAGATTACTCTACTGATGTTACTCTATTTGTAGGAAGGAACACTGAAATGTAAAGCAAACCAAGAAATCATAGTTAACCACTAATCCTAATTTTGCAAAAAGCACTATGAAAACCATGAAAAGAATGCCATTACCCACTCAGGAAGTAAACAACATCTACCTAAGTCATTTCTGGAAGCAAATGAGTGAAAAACATCTTTTTGGATTTTTATGTATTTTTATGTGAATTTGTCATGCATGTAATTTATTTGTTTGTGAATGTGGCAGCAAATAGGAGGCGTTGGAGGGTGGTTTTTGGACTTGAGAGGATGTAGGATGGTGTGGATGGGTCCTCGGAGGTCTCGGGTAGCCTTCTGGAGGATTTTCCCACACTCAGTCTTCAAAAGAAAGCCTACCGGAAAATCTATAGGAGGACACAGAAAATCTACAGGAGGAAAAACAACGTTCTACAGGATTCCTACAGGAGGAGGCCGAGAGCAGTTTTGGATGTTTTGAGGGTGTGAGAGTGTGTAGAAAAGGTGGATGAAGGTTGGAATGAGGTTTTATGGCACCTAGGTTCTGCCAAAAATCATTAGAAGAGAGAAAGATGATTGGATTTTCTCAAGGAGAGAGGAAGGAATTCTATGGAAAATGCAGGAAACTAAGGTAGAATTGAGGGGAGACTTGGGTGACCTGTAGGGCATGGATCAGATGGAGGATGGGATAGCTGATAACTTGATATATTTTTGGAAGATATCTGCTGCATAGACAATTGACAATCAACCAATGAGATGAAGCAAGCAATGAAATAAGTGCATCTAGAAAAACAGAGTTTTGCATCAAACTAATCTAAATTGTGATCTATGAAAGGAAATTTTGATAACTTCTGCAAGAAAGGAAGCATGGAAGAAGACTATGGTAAATATAGAAGTGAGCATGATGGAGAAGTTCTGAAGCAAAGAAAGCTAGACTATTACCCAACTAAGAAGCTGCAAACACTAGAAATCCTATGAATGAGGAAAATCTGTGTTTTTGGGGCAGCAAGAGGGTCTTTGCCTCAAATCATGGTCCCAGAGAGAGGAAGAGAGGCCAAGGCACTATTTCTAGCCTTTTGGATCTTTTCACTATCACTGCTTAACCTGCTATAGAAAGCACAAATGGAAGCGAACTGCTGAATCATCAAAAGCAACCTATCCTTAACCATAAAACAAATACATCTAACAACAACCTAATCTACAAACTAAAATGAAACATAAAAATACAAGTAAAGAGGAGCTTGGCTACTTGGATTGGGGCCTAACCCAAGAGGTTTAGCCCTCTGAGGTAACTCATTGCTAACTCAAAAAGGATTCCATCTTTATTGTCAAAACAATAACAAGATTACATGAACTGTCAAGATAATAAGCTCGAAGTTGAGTTGAGTTTACATAAGCAATACTGCAGCAAAAATCCAACAAAAAATTAAACCCTAGTGAGGTCATAGGCCTCTCTACTTATACAAATGAAGCTACCAATAGCTTCCTTATAATCATGGAGGCTTGGCTCCCAAAACTCGAGATAATCATCAGTCACCATCCACTTGCTCGGCTGCCTGCTAATGCCTGACTTCACTGCTTGCACTCTGAGTTGAATGAAGGGGAATTCGAAGTGAGGAGTAATAAATGAGGGGGATTCCCTCCTATAAGTCCTCTCCTTTTTCCACTTCGAATTATTGCTGCCATTTGTCCACTGGATCCTTGACTTTGACCACAAAATTCATCAATAATCTGCATTAAACACATATTAGACCACATGGCATCATAACTAACTCAACTCACTCTATAAGCATAAATATAATGATGAAATCATGTAATCAGCTAAGAGAATGGTTGATTTGACTAGGTTAGGAAGTAAAATGAGCCCATATAATTACTCGTTTATGAGGCTCATCATCTAGATAAGTCAAAGTGTTGACTTTGTTTGTAAACATACTATCTCTCTCTCTCTCTCTCTCTCTCTCTCTCTCTCTCTCTCTCTGTCGAACTATTGAAGAACATATAAGAATAATTGATCAAGGGTTTCCCCACATTGGGCTTTATCGCTAGCTAGCACCACATCTTGTATCCTCTTGTTTGGCTTGTCTTCTGTGATTTATGTTTATGTTCTATCTGCAATTTACTTTAATGCTGATGTGATTGCTAATCTAGAAAAGTTATTGAGCTAACTATGAAAATTGAAATAAATTGCTCTAAGCATAAAACATACCTAAAATTAACGTTGATGAACTATATTAGTGGTAAAATTTGTTCTTTGCACTATGATTGATAATGTACCTTGAAAGACACACGTGTTATCATCCTCATAATGTTAACAGTTACACATCCATGACATCTCTGGTTCTTCCATCTTCTATGACATAATCAATGTAGTTTAAGCCTTCGAAATTTCTAGATCGAATGTTCTTAGAAGAATGTGGCAGGCTTAAAAGTTAGTGTCCAAGTAGTTATTCACCTTTATCACAAGCTGACCAACTAGTTTTCCTATTCTAGATTACTCTCAATATTTCCTTACATGCCACAAAGAAAATAAGGTATTGTAAATACAATCTCTCTCTATTTCTAAAGGAAAACAATCTCTGTTTAATGATAAAAGATTTTTTTTTTGTTATTTTTGGAACAGTTGCCTTGAGAACATTTCCAAAGAAATCATAATACATGAAAAGTTTATATACTCTCAAAATCTTCCAAGTTCACACAATCACAATTGAGCCTCAGTAACTATATAGTTATGAGGCACCCTAACCCATATTCATGTAATCAGTTTTCCTTTAGATGATTATGTAATAAACAAACTTTCCAAACAAATATGAATTCCATTGACAAGAATCTATATACCCATATGAAGGTCTTACAAGGAAAGGAACATTTGTACCAGGAAGATCCACATGAAGAAATCAATAGAACCACACAACAGTGTCTAGGTTTTGCTAGCATATTATTAAAAAAGGTTTCATTTCTCCCCATGTAGGTTGACTATAGCAATGTAAAGTTTCATTGTTCAAAAGTTTAGGGCCTCCTTGGTAAAAACATGCATGTCATATTCAGTGACTCTGGCATACTCTGAGGTAGATTCAGTAAAAAAAATTGTTCATCAATGGAGTTTTTGAATTTTCTGGCTAAGTTAAGGCACCAACACACAACTGTTATGAATGACCTCGTCAAGTCTCAAGAGAGATCCTCTTTTGTCTCATCTCTATATCAATCCATGAAATGGTGGAGAGCCTAACAGCCTTCTCTTTTAATCACCAAAGCTAGACCAAATTGACAAGTTGTATTCCTACCTAACCAAACATTTCCCATGTTTTTGCTTTCTCATAAAAAGATATTAGTCTAGGGGATATCCTGATGCAAAATGTACCTCTCGGCATACTATTTTAACACCTTGCTTTAGGAGATTAACCCACTGGCCTTTGTTCTGTGGTGACTTTCCAAACCCAATAGCTCCTCCATAAGATTACTCTCATATTGAATCTAAAACGATTTAACTATGATTAATTGGTATCAAATACAATTTGCAAGGAAGGGTCACAGTTTCAGGTTTGGACCATTTAGTCAGGTTTATAGCTTAAATGGTTGTTTCACTCTTTGAGTTAAACTATCTTTGACATATATGATATAACTGACCTAATCTATTTTTATGTCACTACTACAACAATCTATGAAATGTGCATGCAAGGTCTAAAATCAATGCTTAACTTGGCTTCCATACTAATTCTCCACATTTGAATGGACTTCCCAAAACATTGCATTGTGTTTATATAATGCTTCATGCATCTATAGTAAAAACTAAAGGCTAGATGCCAAATGTGTTTGTCAGATGTTGCTTATGAATGCATAGATAAGATTGGTGTATTTCATATATTCTCAAGAGAAAGCCTCTTTTGTCTCATCTCTATATCAATCCCTGAAATGGTGGAGAGCCTAACAACCTTCTCTTTTAATCACTCAAGCTAGACCAAATTGACAAGTTGTATTCCTACCTAACCAAACATTTTCCATGTTTTTTCTTCCTCATAAAAAGATATCAGTCTAGGGGATATCCTGATGCAAAATGTACCTCTTGGCAGACTATTTTAACACCTTGTTTTAGGAGATTAATCCACTGACCTTTGTTATATGGTGACTTTCCAAACCCAATAGCTCCTCCATAAGATTACTCTCGTATTGAATCTAAAACCATTTAACTATGATTAATTGGTAGCACATACAATTTGTAGGGAAGGGTCACAGTTTCAAGTTTGGATCATTTAGTTAGGTTTATAGCTTAAATGACAGTTTCATTATTTGACTTAAATTGTCTTTGAAATATATGATATAACTGACCTAGTCTATTTTTATGTCACTACTACAACAATCCATGAAATGTGCATGCAAGGTCTAAAATCAATGCTTAACTTGGCTTCCATAGTAATGTTCCACATTTGAATGGACTTCCCAAAAGATTGAATTGTGTTTATATAATGCTTCATGCATCTCTAGTAAAAACTAAAGGCTAGTTTCCAAATGTGTTTGTCAGATGTTGCTTATGAATGCATAGATAAGATTGGTGTATTTCATATATTATCATTAGAATACTGAATGCTAGATCTAACTCTTCAATGGTCCATGGATTGAGTTTTAACTCGTTGAGGTATCTCTTAAAATGGGCCAGTATCTTGAGCACTGAGGAATTAGATGAACTTGCAGCTAATTTTATCTGTCTAGAGGTAGCACTAGTGTATTCTAGCTATGTAAGTGTCATTTAATAAGGTTGCAACTTTTCACATATTAGAAAAATACGTCAATATATTACAAGATCTTCTATGTGCCAGGTGGTAGAGGGAGTAAAAACCCATTAGCATCAAAAGACACAAGGTATAGTAGACAATGAATATGACTAGTTTTTCTATCTTACTGATGCAGAGACCCAGTTGTTGCCATAGAAGTTCAACAACTAAATTTAGACTCGTGATTATAATGACACTTTCATCATGAAATCTATAAATTGGTACCTAATCATCCTTTCCCTTGTTAATTGAGGAAGAAAGAGAGCACAAGTCCTGAAGTACCCTGAGAAATGTAGCACTAGAAATTTGAATTGAAAGAAGCACGACTTTTGCCTTAGAAAAAACACTGGATTTCATTCATTGCAACCTTGATCAACCTTTTTTTTATATCATTTGACATTTTGGTTATGAAATATGTTAGCAGGGAGGTGGCAGTTTCACTAACTTAATCAATATACCTACATCATGAGAATATACAAGGTCTAACAACCATTCACATGCCAACAAGGATTATAACAATATAAACTTTGTTCAAGGAACACTGAGCAGCATTGTTCATAAAATTCCATTTCTCACCTCAGCACAAGCACAAAACCAAATCATCTCTCTGTTGTACGTTTGTGTTGAAGAAGCCACAAATGCACATAAAGGTGCACCCTAAATAGATGTGCTAATACCTTTCTGTTCATCCAATGAAGGTGGGTTGGACCTCAGAGTTGTTTTGAGATTGCATGAAGAGAAGGCTGGTACTTTGCCTTTGAATTTAGGATCATTTAGCCTATTTGGAAAGAAGAAAAATTAAAGAGGTATAGGAATGACTTTGGCTATTGGGTTTTGTTGTTTAGAATGATTAGGTGATATGTGTTCTCCAAAACATACGTAGAAGAAGGCTTGGCATTTAAACTTGTACTCTTGTAACTCTATTTTTTCTTCATATGATATATAATAAGCAATTATACAAAGCCAAACAACCTCTGCATTCCAATAAGAAGACTCTATATCCCCCTCTCCAAGTCTTGCAAGGAAAGGACATACATTGAGAAGAGTTTATATACACTCAAAACCTTCCAAGATCACATAATCACAATTGAGACTCAGCAACTTTACAGTTATGAGTCAGACTAACCCATATTCATGTACTCTATTTTCCTACATGAGAAAGTGATAAACAAAGGAAATGAAGACCTTTTTAATATTTCTATCGTTGATACAACCCATATGCAGTCTTAGGCAGGTAGAAACCATGTTTCTACCCCAAAAGATCAACCATATGAAAAGCATGATGAAGATCATGCTTTCCTTTCTCATAATTTAAATCCTGAATACACTTTTGAGGTCACAAAAATACAGTTCAATAAACTAATCCTATTTTCACAGACATTGAAAGTAAGGGAGCTGTAGACTTTCATCGTAATACACTTGGCACCTCAACATCTCATTCTGAGTTTGAGTAGGAGTAATGAAACCCCCATGTTGCACTTTGATGTTGGTCATGATCGTGTAAGAAATAAAGGGAAGTAACCATGGTTTCGTAGAGTTTGAGGTCAATATACTTTTCAAAGCTAGCAAAGCAATAATGTGACCATTACGATTATATGAGTGAAGAAACAATTAATTTTATAGTTCAATCTTAAAAGATCCTATGTCATGGAATCCGACAGTCCTGCTATTTTTTATGCCTACGATCTAAATTTATTCCTCAAGCCAGATGGGATAGGGAAGTCTCATCCTTTTATTGTCAATACTCATCTGGAAGACAAAGCTATTGACATATGTGATGGATATTCCTTGGTAGACAAACAATGGCTATGTTATAAACACACACTTATTGAAGCTTTCAGTCATAAAAATCCATTTCCACCTATAGATAGCTCTATTGTTGACAATAACAAAGTTGGATAGCCCCAGAAGATTGATTAAACTTGTAATGAAACCCTCGATGACATATACAACTACAGTGCTGAGAATGAAAACGATGTCATGAAAATCATTGATGAAGAATACAGGCTTGACCAAATAAAACATTTCTATCTGGACCACATCAAATGCAAATATGTTCTCTTCTCCATGAACATGTGGAAAATCATTCATGCACTAGATTTTTAAAGGAAATGTAGACAACAAACCTCTATCAAATCCACATGAAGTCAATGTTGAGGGACAATTTTGGTGCATGGAAAAGGTGCACTCTGGAATGATCAATGATATAGGTCAAAATGATCTTGAACCATTAAGAGGACATTTTCTCAACATAGTCATAAACAAGATATGGCTACTATGACCACTCAGTTTATGGGGTTTAGGGTTTGATGGTGATACAAACACCGTTACGAAGTGTTGTGTTGTGTCTGTGTATCAATTTCTAGGCATTATATTTCATAAACATACTCTAAGATGTTACTTATAGTGGACCACTATAAAACAATCACGTTCCATCTTTCTAATTCCATTCACTGTGTGTTCAATTTTTGAATGAGAAACCACTTTTTAGGGGTATTATTGGTGTTCTGGATCAACAAAGATCACATTGGATATTCTATTGAGTTTGAAGAGATTCGTTGGAATCATTCTCATTGAAGATTATAGACTAAATATCTATGGACCAGACTGCCATCTACTACTTATTTTGCTTACCCCTAGGATCTATAATTGCAATGTATATCTACCATGAATTTTCGGTATTCTCTACTTTACAATAGTGATTTCGGTACTATGGTTTGTCATCCCTACATTTGACATTATTTGATGTATGGATTCTCCATATCCAATGTCTGGTTTCTTCTGAATATTTTTGTCACTATATATTTTGGTTTGGCTTTCTATTCAGGACAGTGACATCATTGTAATCCCAAACTAAAGTAATGATATCCGTACTTCAGCACATTGGCATCTCAGTGAATCAGTTATCACAATGGTATGGCAACTCAAAGACCTTGTTGAAGGTGTCATAACTGTTAGGTTTAGTCTCTAATTAGTTAGCATTGCATATAGTCTCATCGCACTTGTAATTATGTATAGATAAGTTTGCATACTTGTCAAATATATATAGTCAAACATGCCCTAGCCACAAGCCTTATATATTGTCCTAAAGGGATTAAATCACAATGAAGAGAGGCTCCTTCGCTGTCCCAAAAGAAGGTTCTTTATCACAACAAGGAGGCTTCCATACTCTATCGAAAGAAGCTCCAAAAGATCCCTAGCTACAGTCTTCTATTCACAGCTAAGATGCAATCAAAGGGAGCCTAAATAAATCCCTAATCCACAATAAGAAAGAGACTCAACACATAGTCTTAAAGGATGCATTTTAGGTGTTGTTCAAGTAAGGAGAACTAGCATGTCTTAGTTGCAATTTTGAAGCCTGGGCGCATTGAAGGGAGAAGTCTCTACAGTTGTATTATGAGGAGGACCTATACGTTGTCGAAAGAGGTTCTAACCAACAGTTAAGGAGGGCTCTACTAGGCTGGCTAGAGGAACTATATACCATTATAAAGGAAGGCTTCAAAATTATGATGAGGTCCTAAACCACATCAATGAGAGACCCGAATCCACTGATGTGAAGAAGCCCTAAAAACATATCGAGACTTGAAGGATCAACATAGTATTTTAGTGGCAACATGATGATGAAAGCATTGTGATTGAAACTATTCCTGAGGACTATTTATAAGGTTGGTAACCTATAGTAATATTATATTAATGAAATCTGTCCTAGACCAAAGTTCAAATCAGAACACTCAGATTGAGTCAATTCCTTATAGGACTTATACTACTGCATCAATATTATTTGTTGACTGAAGATCAGAGGCCAGACTTGCTGCTGGGCTAGACCATAGGCCATAGATAGCAGCAAAGGTATTGACTTGAAAGCATGACAATGGTGGAGCTGCACCTCAAAGTCATGCATTGGTAACTGTGTGAAGGAAGAGGATTGAATGTTGATGCCATATCTCATAAAGCGGTTATAGCTAGTGCAACAAGTAGTTATCATTGTTTTTGGGAATTGTATAGGGTCAAGGGTTGACCATGTTTGACTCAGTTTGATGAGCATCCTATTGCTGCCATATGAATGAACTTACATTGATGTCAGAGTGTCAGCAAGGAAATTTGCAAATATCTTAACACAAAGAAACAAGCAATCAAATTCCATTAAAATGCACTTAACTTTACATATGCCCAAAAGCAAAGGAAATAACTAAGCTAGAATCTAATCCAAGAAAATGCCCCATATTATCATCCTATGCTTAGTAAAGCTTACAAGGAAATGGGTTGGGTATGTGTTTAAATTTTGTACAATAAAAAAGATAGAATCTAAAGGTAGGCCCAACAATCTGAACAGGCAGCAGGATATGATAATAATTTATTCAAAGAGCTATGTTCTAATAAAAAAAATAGAAAGCCAAAACACATACCTTTTTTAGGAAAAAAATATGGAAGATCAGCCTCACAGAAAAAAAAATGGTAGTAAATAGAGAGCTTATAAACTTGTCTTGGCGGTCTGGAAGGGTTGTTGACAGAAGCACCTCACCTGTTAATCCTACAGGATACTCCCCGACCATATTGTACATAATGTGTGCATATGCTCCTCAAATCACATGGATCACGGATTATCAAAGCACACGGATCATTGATTATCTGTCTGCTCAAAAGTTTCCCAAATTGTTGAATCACAGATTATCATGTGTTTTGTGTGAATTTGGGCAAGCTTAGAAGTTGGGTTGCAAACTGCTACAAGTGTCCTTATTTTTCTACAAGAAATAGTCTAATGTGAAGGTGAATATGCTAAATGTGATATTGGATGGAAATGATGATAAGGAGAAGTTGGAAAACTGAAAAGTGCACATATCCAATGCATCAAAACAACTTGTGGTACGGTTAATCTAACAAAATTCAAGGTTGTAGTGTTTCTTGTAGTTGTAAAATAGAGTAGAGTGTAAGAAAAAATGAATAATACATAATGAACAAAAAATTAAAAATAGTAATGGAAATGAACTAAATTCAAAGTAAAAATTCTATATAACTAATGTAATAGTGTTACAACTATCATCAACAAATGTTAAGATAAGCTGCAAGAAAAAGTTGCTCATAAACAAATGTGTGAACATAAATGATACACGATGGATATTGACCACCTAAGTCAATGGGTCTTAACACAAGGAAACTTAAAAACCTTAGAAGAAAGCTAAACTAAGTGTTGAAATGAAATATCACTTTTATTAACAAACATGTTGTTTGTACATGACAAAGTTACAAAAAATGCTTGGAATCTAAACCTCTCGTATTATTCACATGTTTTCCAATTATTTTCTTCTTATCCTATTGTGCTACTCAAGCCTATTGTTTGTACAAGTGGATAGGAGGAAAACTCCTTGAGAGGAGGAAAACTCCTTGAGTGGAGGAATGCTTTACCTCGAAAAAGCAATAAAAACCAAGATCTTGTTTCCTCGATCACCACGTAGCGGTAGTAAGGAGGATTTACTATCCTTAGGAAGTCATGTTGGGTTTATTACTAAACCAACCAAAACCACTTGTATGCCCTAGGATGATAATGGTGTTTCTCCTTAGATGATTTCCAAGGCCCCAAAAAAAGCCATCCTTGTGGGGAAAAATTATCCTCACATTAACACCCATACAACATCTATATACCTATGGTTTATAATGATGGCAAATAGTGCTCCCCATCACCTAATTGTGCAAAAATCCCCAAATAACCTAGATTCCATGTCAAACATGTCCTCAATATTAGCATATCATCCTACATTATCCATTAGCTCATGGAGATAGAGGGTTCAAGGACTCTCACTCCATGGTTGGGGACTATAGTCCATCGAGAGGTCAAATTTCGGGCTAACTGTATTAAGGACACCTCAAGGTCAACCAACACTAATTCAGTGTATTACTTGTAGGTACAGTGACCTATCAAAATGTCATAATATTGGGTAGTAGACATTAGTAAGTAGGACACTAGCGAACAATAAGGAACCTTGATGTTGGCGATAAGCACCACTAGGCCAAACATTCACCTTAGATGCACTGGGAGGTGGTTTTGTACCATGTGCATAGTTTGTATTATTACTAAACCAACCAAAACCACTCCTACGCCCTAGCATGATAATGATGTTTCTCCTTAGATGATGTCCAAGGCCCCAAACAAAGCCATCCTTGAGGGTAAAAATTATCCTCACATTAACACCCATACAACATCTATATACCTATGGTTTATAATGATGGCAAATAGTGCTCCCCATCACCTAATTGTGCAAAAAGACCCAACTAACCTAGATGCCATGTCAAACTTGTCCTCAATATTAGCATATCATCCTACATTATCCATTAGCTCATGGAGATAGAGGGTTCAAGGACTCTCACTCCATGGTTGGGGACCATAGTCCATCAAGAGGTCAAATTTCAGGCTAACTGTATCAAGGACACCTCAATGTTAGCCAACACTAATGCAACGTATTAGTTGTTGGTACATTGACCTATCAAAATGTCACAATATTGGGTAGTAGACATTAGTAAGTAGGACACTAGCCACCAACAAGAAACCTTGATGTTGGCGATGAGCACCACTAGGCCATCCATTCACCTTAGACGCACTCGGAGGTGGTTTTGTACCATGTGCATAGTTTGTAATATTACTAAACAAACCAAAACCACTCCTACACCCTACGATGATAATGGTGTTTCTCCTAAGATGATGTCCAAGGCCCCAAACAAAGCCACCCTTTCGGGGAAAAGTTATCCTCACATTAACACCCATACAACATCTATATACCTATGGTTTATAATGATGGCAAATAGTGCTCCCCATCACCTAATTATCAAAAAATCCCCAACTAACCTAGATTCCATGTCAAACAGGTCCTCAATATTAGCATATCATCCTAAATTATACATTAGCTCATGGAGATACAGGGTTCAAGGACTCTCACTTGATGGTTGGGGACTATAGTCCATCGAGAGGTAAAATTTCGGGCTAACTATATTAAGGAAACCTCAAAGTCAACCAACACTAATTCAATGTATTATTTGTTTGTACATCGACCTATAAAAATGTCACAATATTGGGTAGTAGACAAGAGTAAGTAGGACACTAATGACCAACAAGAAACTTTGATATTGGTGATGAGCACCACTAGGCCAATCATTCACCTTAGAGGCACTGGGAGGTGGTCTTGTACCATATGCATAGTCTATATTATTACTAACCCACCAAAACCACTCGTAGGCACTAGGATGATAATGGTGTTTCTCCTCAGATGATGTCCAAGATCCCAAACAAAGCCATCCTTGTGGGGAAGAATTATCCTCACATTAACACCCATACAACATCTGTATACCTATGGTTTATAATGATGGAAAATAGTGCTCCCCATCACCTAATTGTGCAAAAATCCCCAACTAACCTAGATGCCATGTCAAACTTGTCCTCGATATTAGCATATCATCCTACATTATCCATTAGCTCATGGAGATAGGGAGTTCAAGGAATCTCACTCCATGGTTGGGGACTATAGTCCATCAAGAGATCGAATTTCGGGCTAACTGTATCAAGGACACCTCAAGGTCAACCAACACTAATGCAATGTATTAGTTGTTGGTACATTGACCTGTCAAAATGTCACAATATTAGGTAGTAGACAGTAGTAAGTAGGACACTAGCCACCAACAAGAAACCTTGATGTTTGCAATGAGCACCACTAGGCCAACCATTCACCTTAGAGGCAATGGGAGGTGGTTTTGTAACATGTGCATAGTTCGTATTATTACTAAACCAACCAAAACCACTCCTACACCCTAGGATGATAATGGTGTTTCTCCTTAGATCATGTCCAAGGCCCCAAACAAATGCATCCTTGCCTGGGAAAGTTATCCTCACATTAACACCCATACAACATCTATATACCTATGGTTTATAATGATGGCAAATAGTGCTCCCCATCACCTAATTGTGCAAAAAGCCCCAACTAACCTAGATGCTATTTCAAACATGTCCTTGATATTATCATATCATCCTACATTATCCATTAGCTCATGGAGATAGAGGGTTTGAGGACTCTCACATGATGGTTGGAGAATACAGTCCATCGAGAGGTCAAGTTTTGGGCTAACTGTATTAAGGACACCTCAAGTCGACCAACACTAATTCAATGTATTATTTGTTGGTACATCAACCTATCAAAATGTCACAATATTGGATAGTAGACATTAGTAAGTAGGACACTAGCCACCAACAAGTAACCTTGGTATTGGCGATGAGCACCACTAGGCCAACCATTCACCTTAGAGGCACTGGAAGGTGTTTTTGTACCATGTGCATAGTGTGTATTATTACTAACACACTAAAACCACTCGTAGGCCCTAGGATGATAATGGTGTTTCTCCTTAGATGATTTCCAAGGCCCCAAACAAAGCCATCCTTGTGGGGAAAAATTATCCTCACATTAACACCTATACAACATCTATATACCTATGGTTTATAATGATGGAAAATAGTGCTCCCCATCACCTAATTGCGAAAAATGCCCCAACTAACCTAGATGCCATGTCAAACTTGTCCTCAATATTAGCATATCATCCTACATTATCCATTAGCTCATGGAGATAGAGGGTTCAAGGACTCTCACTCCATGGTTGGGGACTATAGTCCATCAAGAGGTCAAATTTTTGGCTAACTGTATCAAAGACACCTCAAGGTCAGCCAACACTAATCAAATGTATTAGTTGTTGGTACATCAACCTATCAAAATGTCACTATATTGGGTAGTAGACATTAGTAAGTAGGACACTAGCCACCAACAAGAAACCTTGATGATGGCAATGAGCACCACTGGGCCAACCATTCACCTTAGAGGCACTGGGAGGTGGTTTTGTACCATGTGCATAGTCTGTTTTATTACTAGACCAACCAAAACTACTCGTAGGCCCTGGGATGATAATGGTGTTTCTCCTTAGATGATGTCCAAGGCCCCAAACGAAGCCATCTTTATGGGGAAAAATTATCCTCACATTAACACCCATACAACATCTATATACCTATGGTTTATAATGATGGCAAATAGTGCTCCCCATCTCCTAATTGTGCAAAAACCCCCAGCTAACCTAGATGCCATGTCAAACATGTCCTCGATATTAGCATATCATCCTACATTATCTATTATATCATGGATATAGAGTGTTTAAGGACTCTCACTAGATGGGGTGGGACTATAGTCCATCAAGAGGTCAAATTTTGGGCTAACTGTATTAAGGAAACCTCAAGGTCAACCAACACTAATTCAATGTATTATTTGTTGGTACATTGACCTATAAAAATGCCATAATATTGGTAGTAGACAAGAGTAAGTAGGACACTAGCCACCAACAAGAAACCTTGATATTGGAGATGAGCATCACTAGGCCAACCATTCACCTTAGAGGCACTAAGAGGTGATTTTGTACCATGTGCATAGTTTGTATTATTAGTAACCCACCAAAACCACTCGTAGGCATTGGGATGATAATGGTGTTTCTCCTTAGATGATGTCCAAGGCCCCAAACAAAGCCATCCTTGTGGGGCAAAATTATCCTCACATTAACACCCATACAACATCTATATACCTATGGTTTATAATGATGGAAAATAGTGCTCCCCATCACCTAATTGTGCAAAAATCCCCAACTAACGTAGATGCCATGTCAAACTTGTCCTTGATATTAGCATATTAACTAGATTTATTATTTCCTTGTGACTCAAGTTGAAAAGTGGAAATACAAAAATATTTAATAAATAAGAGAAGATATTATTTCAAGGGTGTTACCAAGCATATTGCTTGAGGTTTTATATGAGACAAGTATATATTGCTAGAAAATAGAGATAGGGAATAATTAATAAATTGTTAAATTCCTTATTTGAAATAAAGAAAATCCTCTACTTTTAGTTTTTTTTTAATAATTACTAAATTCTTTATTTGGACTAATTGCTTATTTGAAATAAGGAAAAATCTCTAATTTTTTTTTCTTTTAGTAATTACTAAATTCCTTATTTGACATTAATTAAAAAAAATTAAAATTAAAATTTTTTACTGCATGCATTCATATCGAACTTTTAATTACAATTCCATTCCAAATACCTTTTTTTCTAGAAATAGAAAGTATACATTATTTTGTAAAATTTCAGATTTTTCAATTGATATTATTTTACAAATTCACAAGCAGGATATCTACATGCATCAACATGCACTATTTTGTCAGCAAATACATGCACGATTTTGTCAGTAAATATAGGTTGTTGAAGTAAGTGAAAGTAGTTAGTAAGAATAAAGTAGCTCATAGTAAACTAAGTGTTGACCCCTCCCCATCATCTGATCTGATCTCATCAGTCAGTATAAATAGAGAAATTCTAATCCCAGGATTGATCCCACCACAACTGAGCTGTTAAACTTACTTCCATGCATGATTTTGTCTGATTTTCACAAGAACAAATCTTCAAATTTACAAGTAGCACAAGTTTTTGGTTCAGATTTTTATCTTTTGGAAGCGAGAGTTAATGAAAAATACAGGTTTTTTCCTACTTCTGATTGTAATTTTGATTACCTTTGTTCACTTTTTAAACAATTTTTTAAACAGAGAACATCTTATGTAGTTGATTGTACAATGACTGGAATTTTATAGACGTGATGTCTTAATTTTGGTTGATAAATGCTCTTGTTTTTGGTATATATATCATCAATTTGTGTAGTACATTTGATAATTTCATTGAAAATTCATTTCACATTGGTTGGTTAGTTGCAAATTTGTTTGCATACAATAATTTTTTTTTTAGGAGTGGACTAAAGCAGTTTGAATTTATTTTTTGTTTGACATATACTGATATAGATCATCAGTTCGAGTAGTATTTTTTATAGTTGCATTGAAAATGCATGATTTTCTCATTAGTCATCTTGTAACAAGTTTGTTTCCCTACAAAGTAAAGTTGTTCCACTTTGGAATCTAAATTGAGTCTCATTTATCAAATAATTTCACATTGTTGTACAAGAAATCATATAGTCTAATGTGGCATAGTTCTTCTATAACCAAAAACTGATAAACAACTACAAATGTTCATAGATTTATTGTCTTCTTCCTTTTCCTACATGAGTAAATGGTTGAAAGTAGACCCTATTTTTCTCACAATTGAGAGATCTTACAAGGATGCAAGTGCTCGTAGAGGCTTCATACATATCATCAAGAATCTGGAAGCTTTGCAAGATTGTTGATCTACTAGGGGGCTCTAATATGTATTGTTTGAAAAGCTAACTAGGATTTCTTCAATTCACGATGGATATTTCTTTGAATCTTTCAACTTATCACCACAATAACCTCATAACAGAGTTTCAAACAAATTTTTTCATAGGATATGCATGAAAAATGACTATGCTACACCAATGCAGGAAAGGGAAAATGCACCTACAAACACCGATGGGGGGCATTTTCTATTTGGACCATTGGAAATATATTGACAATGTCCACAAGTTAGGGGTATTCAAGGCATGCCCCCATATTTTTGGTTTAATTCAATGATGAATACTGACTGTAGTTGTAAAAATTCAACATCTCAAGGGAATTATTTAGCAAAGTTACAGAAGAGAGAGAACTAGCATGAGAATGATGATATTCCCTCATCTTTTCCATGAATATATCTATCTAATTAGTGACAAATGAGTGATCAATTTCCCAACAGTAGGCATTTGCTGTAAATAGCACCCCCAAACAGGGTGATGAGACCACACAGATGAAGGATGTCTGTTGGATTTATTTCTCATAAATACCAACCCACAATACTAAAAAATATATCCACAACCAGACACCAACAATGTTTTCCCTCATTGAAAGCTTCTCTAGGTATCTCACCTGAAATTCAAACAATGACAAACCTCTTCTAGTTAGGAAAACATAATGCAAGGTAATGATCTCCATTGAATCCATCCCCTCTAGTTCCATAGTGTTGGAATAAATAATTTTAGTTACTGGCTGCTATTTGGGAATCCCTTAAATTCGTATACCTCGGCTCTTTACAATGATGAATCAAACAAGTGGATAATGTGATTTCAAATATATCTTAGCTCACTTTCAGTGAACATTGATTTAGACAAGTGGGTAATGAGATTTCATGTTGCTTACTCTACAACTCTGCCTTCAAATTTTAAACACAATGCTTTCCTTCCATTTCTACCACAACACCTCTAGCTTGGCACAGACTCACACATATTTCAAGATCATTGGCTTTATGGAATTCCAGCTATGGAGGAATGCATTCTTTCAGCATGAGGAAGAATGTAAGAATGACAGGGAAAGAAACTCTCCATGAAAACGTATATGTTATGTCTCCCATGCATGGGGATCACATGTCTTCCATATGGTATTTTGAGTTTGTACTTGGAACATATGATCAACAGGGTAGATAAAAGAGCCTTTAATATACCATGGTCAAAACATTAGGATATCCAAGCCCAGGTCTTTACAAGGAGCTCTCAAAGCACAACCTCATCTCCTTGAAAGAGAATTCTAGGATGAGAAATGAAGCAGGGAGAACAAAATCAATCCATCTACATTTTGGGTTAAGGAAGGTATGGTTTTCCTGATGTAAATCTCTTGATGAGATGATATAGAAAGTATGATAAGCATGAGGAATTAACTTCTTCCAAGCCATTGTAATAGATAGTACCTTTGCACAAACTCACACAAATGGCTTTGCTATGGTGAGGAGAGACTCTAGTGGTTTCAACTGTCTGTTAGCAAATTGTCCCTGTGTCTTCTTATTTGGTGAGCTAAACTCCTTTTGTTTCCATGTGTCACAATTTGGGTAGAGAGTGCCACTTTCATGTTTCCTCCCCTTGGGACTTTGTATTGATGATGGTATTGAGGTGTAGAGGGATTTTCCTCCCCCTCGATACATACTCAGAGGGTTCCTTTGTCTTCTGAAACTGCTTGCTTAGCCATGTGATTGACTTGGGAGTTGAATATTTTTCTAACTTGAAAATAGTGGACTTATTTAAATGCATTGAGTAGCATGACCATTTTATGATAGATGCATGCTAGGGCTTAGGAGGAGGGAGTTCTTTCCTACTTCAGTGATCTTGTGATTATAGTTGGAGACCTCAACAATAACCCAGGAGTATGGTTTGCTTGATGAAAATATCTCGATGAGATCATATAGAAAGTATGATAAGCATCATGAATTAGCTTCTTCCAAGCCATTGTAATAGATAGGACCTTTGCACAAACTAGCATTAATGGCTTTGCTGTGGTGAGAAGACACTCTAGTGGTTTCAACTGTTTATTAGCAAACTATCCCTATGCCTTATTTTTTGGTGAGCCAAACTCCTTTTGTTTCCATGTATCACAATTTGGGTAGAGAGTGCCACCTTTCATGCTTCCTCCCCTTGGGATTTTGTATTAATGATGGTATTGAGGTGTAAAGGGATTTCCCCCCATCGATACATACTCAGAAGGTTCCTTTATCTTCTAAAACTACTTGTTTAGCCATCTAATTGACTTGGGAGTTGAATCTTTTTCTAACCTGAAAATAGTGGACTTATTTAAATTTTGAGTAGCGGGACCATTTTATGATAGATGCATGCTAGGGCTTAGGAGGAGGGAGCTCTTTCCTACTTCAGTGATCTTGTGATTATGTTGGAGTCCTCAACATTAACCCAGGAGTATGGTTTTCCTAATGCAAATCTATCGATGATATCATATAGCAAGTATGATAAGCATGAGGAATTAAATTCTTCCAAGCCATTATAATAGATAGGACCTTTGCAAAAAATTGCATTAATGGATTTGCTGTGGTGAGAAGACACTATAGTGGTTTCAACTATCTGTTGGCAAAATTTCCCTGTGCCTTCTTATTTGGTGAGCCAAACTCCTTTTGCTTCCATGTATCACCATTTGAGTATAGAGTGCCACCTTTCATGCTTCCTCCCCTTGGGACTTTGTATTCATGATGGTATTCAGGTGTAGAGGGATTTTCCTCCCCCTCGATACATACTCACAAGGTTCCTTTGTCTTCTGAAACTGCTTGCTCAGTCATTTGTTTGACTTGGGAGGTGAATCTTTTTCTAACCTGAAATTAGTGGACTTATTTAAATGCGTTAAGTAGTAGGACCATTTTATTATAGATGCATGTCAAGGCTTAGGAGGAGGGAGCTCTCTGCTACTTCAGTGATCTTATGATTATGTTGGATTCCTCAACAATAACCAAGGAGTATCGTTTTCCTGATGCAAATATCTCGATGAGATCATATAGCAAGTATGATAAGCATGAGGAATTAACTTCTTCCAAGCCATCGCAATAGATAGGACCTTTGTAAAAATTGGCATTAATGGATTTGTTGTGCTGAGAAGACACTCTAGAGGTTTGAACTGTCTGTTAGCAAATGGTCCATGTGTCTTCTTATTTGGTGAGCCAAACTCCTTTTGTTTCCATGTATCACAATTTGGGTAAAGAGTGCCACTTTTCATGCTTCCTCCCATTGGGACTTTGTATTGATGATGGTATTGAGGTGTAGAGGGATTTTCCTCCTCCTCGATACATACTCAGAGGGTTCCTTTGTCTTCTAGAACTACTTGCTTAGGTGTCTAATTGACTTGGGAATTGAATCTTTTTCTAACTTTAAAATAGTGGACTTATTTAAATGCATTGAGTAGTAGGACCATTTTAAGATAGATGCATTCCAAGTCTTAGGAGGCAGGAGCTCTTTCCTGCTTCAGTGATCTTGTGATTATGTTGGAGTCCTCAACAATAACCTAGCAGTATGGCTTTCCTGATGCAAATCTCTCGATGAAATCATATAGCAAGTATGATAAGCATGAGGAATTAACTTCTTCCAAGCCATTATAATAGATAGGACCTTTCCACAAACTGGCATTAATGTCTTTGCTGTGGTGAGAAGACACTCTAGTGGTTTCAATTGTCTGTTAGCAAACTATCCCTGTGCCTTCTTATTTCTTGAGCCAAACTCCTTTTGTTTCCATGTATCACAATTTGGGTAGAGAGTGCCACCTTTCATGCTTCCTCTCCTTGGGACTTTGTATTGATGATGGTATTGAGGTGTAGAGGGATTTTCCTTCCCCTCGATACATACTTAGAGGGTTCCTTTGTCTTCTAAAACTACTTGCTTAGCCATCTGATTAACATGGGAGTTGAATATTTTTCTAACCTAAAAGTAGTGGACTTATTTAAATGCATTGAGTAGAAGGACAATTTTATGATAGATGCATGCCAGGGATTAGGAGGAGGGAGCTCTTTCCTGCTTAAGTGATATTGTGATTATGTTGGACTCCTAAACATTAACCGAGGAGTATGGTTTGCCTGATGCAAATCTCTCGATGAGATCATATAGCAAGTATGATAAGCACCAGGAGTTAACTTCTTCCAAGCCATTGTAATAGATAGGACCTTTGCACAAATTGGCATTAATGGATTTTTTGTGGTGAGAAGAGACTCTAGTGGTTTCAACTGTCTGTTAGCAAACTGTCCCTGTGCCTTCTTATTTGGTGATCCAAACTCATTTTGTTTCCATGTATCACGATTTGGGTAGAGAGTGCCACCTTTCATGTTTCCTCCCCTTGGAACATTGTATTAATGATGGTATTGAGGTGTAGAGGGATTCCCCCCCCCCTTGATACATACTCAGAGGGTTCCTTTGTCTTCTGAAACTACTTGGTTAGCCATTTGTTTGACTTGGGAGTTGAATATTTTCTGACATGAAAATAGTGGACTTATTTGAATGAATTGAGTAGCAGGACCATTTTATGATATGCATGCTAGCGCTTAGGAGGAGGCAGCTCTTTCCTGCTTTAGTGATCTTGTGATTATGTTGGATTCCTGAACAATAACCTAGGAGTATGGTTTGCCTGATGCAAGTCTCTCGATGAGATCATATAGAAAGTATGATAAGAATGAGGAATTAACTTCTTCCTAGCCATTGTAATAGATATGACCTTTGCACAAACTGGCATTAATGGCTTTGTTGTGGTGAGAAGACACTCTAGTGGTTTCAACTGTCTGTTAGCAAATTGTCCCTGTGCCTTCTTATTTGGTGAGCTAAACTCCTTCTGTTTCCATGTGTCACAATTTGGGTAGAGAGTGCAACTTTCATATTTCCTCCCCTTGGGACTTTGTATTGATGATGGTATTGAGGTGTAGAGGGATTTTCCTCCCCCTCGATACATACTCAGAGGGTTCCTTTATCTTCTGAAACTGCTTGCTTAGCCATGTGATTGACTTGGGAGTTGAATATTTTTCTAACTTGGAAATAGTGGACTTATTTAAATGCATTGAGTAGCATGACCATTTTATGATAGATGCATGCCAGGGCTTAGGAGGAGGGATTTCTTTCCTACTTCAGTGATCTTGTGATTATAGTTGGAGACCTCAACAATAACCCAGGAGTATGGTTTGCTTGATGAAAATATCTCGATGAGATCATATAGAAAGTATGATAAGCATCATGAATTAGCTTCTTCCAAGCCATTGTAATAGATAGGACCTTTGCACAAACTGGCATTAATGGCTTTGCTGTGGTGAGAAGACACTCTAGTGGTTTCAACTGTTTATTAGCAAACTGTCCCTATGCCTTATTTTTTGGTGAGCCAAACTCCTTTTGTTTCCATGTATAACAATTTGGGTAGAGAGTGCCACCTTTCATGCTTCCTCCCCTTGGGACTCTGTATTGATGATGGTATTGAGTTGTAGAGGGATTTTCCTCCCCCTCGATACATACTTAGAGGGTTCCTTTGTCTTCTGAAACTGCTTGCTTATACATCTGATTGACTTGGGAGTTGAATCTTTTTCTAACCTGAAAATAGTTGACTTATTTAAATGCATTGAGTAGCAGGTCCATTTTATGATACTTGCATGCCAGGGCTTAGGAAGAGGGAGCTCTTTCCTGCTTCCGCGATCTTGTGATTATGTTGGAGTCCTCAAGAATAACCTAGGAGTATGGTTTTCCTGATGCAAATCTCTCGATGAGATCATATAGCAAGTATGATAAGCATGAGGAATTAACTTCTTCCAAGCCATTTTAATATATAGGACCATTGCACAAACTTGAATTAATGTAGAGTGATTTTCCTCCCCCTCGATACATACTCAGAGGGTTCCTTTGTCTTCTGAAATTGCTTTCTTAGCCATATGATTGACTTGGGAGTTGAATCTTTTTTTAACTTGAAAATAGTGGACTTATTTAAATGCATTGAGTAGCATGATCATTTTATAATAGATGCATGCTAGGGCTTAGGAGGAGGGAGTTCTTTCCTACTTCAGTGATCTTGTGATTATGTTGGAGTCCTCAACAACAACCCAGGAGTATGGTTTTCCTTATGAAAATCTGTCGATGAGATCATATACCAAGTATGATAAGCATCATGAATTAACTTCTTCCAAGCCATTGTAATAGATAGGACCTTTCCACAAACTGGCATTAATGGCTTTGCTGTGGTGAGAAGACACTCTAGTGGTTTCAACTGTCTGTTAGCAAACTATCCCTGTGCCTTCTTATTTGGTGAGCCATACTCCTTTTGTTTCCATGTATCACAATTTGGGCAAAGAGTTCCACCTTTCATGCTTCCTCCCCTTGGGACTTTGTATTGATGATGGTATTGAGTTGTAGAGGGATTTTCCTCCCCCTTGATACATACTCAGAGGGTTCCTTCGTGTTCTCAAATTGCTTGCTTAGCCATCTGATTGACTTGGGAGTTGAATCTTTTTCTAACATGAGAATAGTGGACTTATTTAAATGCATTGAGTAGTAGGACCATTTTATGATAGATGCATGCCAAGGATTAGGAGGAGGGAGATCTTTCCTGCTTTGGTGATCTTGTGATTATGTTGGAGTCCTCAACTGAAACTACTTGCTTAGCCATCTGATTGACTTGGGAGTTGAATATTTTTCTAACCTGAAAATAGTGGACTTATTTAAATGCATTGAGTAGCAGGACCATTTTATGATAGATGCATGCCAGGGCTTAGGAGGAGGGAGCTCTTTCTTGCTTTAGTTATCTTATGATCATGTTGGAGTCCTCAACAATAACTACATCCCTTTGCACAATGTCCTTGAGGAACCTGAGTCCTGGATACGTTGTTAGTGCTTCCGCTTGTTATTAGTTGCTTGTCCCTATCTCCAAGAAAATTTTAATTTCTAGGGACCTCTTCCACTTAGCAAAACACAACGCAAGGTCTTGATCTCCATTGAATCCATTCCCTCTAGTTCCCTAACGTTGGCATAAAGAAATTTAGCTACTGGCTGCTCTTTGGGTATCCCTAAAATTCGTATACTATGGCTCATTGTAGTGATGATTTAGACAAGTTTATAATGTGATTTGAAGGAAACCTTATCTTATTTTTAGTGAACATTGATTTAAACTAGTGGGTAATGAGATTTCATGTTTCTTACTATACTCTCTCTTCAAATTTAAGAAAAAAATTCCTTCCTTCCACTTATGCCACAACACCTTTAGCTTGGCATAAAATCACAGATATTTCAAGATCATTGGCTTCTTAGGTTGGCTTTATTGAATTCCAGCTATGGAGGCATGCGTTATTTCAGCATGAGGAAGAATGTAAGAATGACAAGGAAAGAAACTCTCCAAGAAAACATATATGGTATGTCTCCCATACATGAGGATCATGTGTCTTCCATATAGTATTTTGAGTTTGTAATTGGAACATATGATCATTAGGGTAGGTGAAAGCGCCTTTAATATAGCGTGGTCAAAAGATAGAATCTCTGCAAGGGATACAGGGCAGCAATGAAATATTGGGTTATGAGAGGAAGCCCATCCTTTGATAAGAAAACACATGTGATGTTTTCATATGGGGTTTCTAGATAACTCATGCTAGATTTTTAGGTAACTCCTACCAGCTCCATGCAGAGGACCCTCTTTTCCTTATAGAGAGACTTATCCTAGACCAAATCCATCTCTTTTACCCAACTTTCTGTCCAAAGCCTGAGATGGTAGGATAACTTCTGTTTCCACTTTAGAGGAATACACTCTGTTTAATGGTGGGAATTCGATGCATTGAGGCATTCAAGGAGGCATTTTTCTTTGAAACAATTTGGTCATTTAGTGAAGAGATGTAACTTGTTCATAAGCATGGAATGTGAAAACTCTGAAGTATGGATAAGAAGTCTTAGGATGTCTAAATTACTTGTGAGAATGGAAATCTTCTTAACTAACTTGTTCATAGCATGGAATGTTAAAACTATGAAGTATGGATATGAAGTCTTGGATGTCTAAAATTACTTGTGAGAATGGAAATATTCTTAACTAAAACATGATACGAAGTGTTTAAGAAAAGTTCATTTTTTGTTTTACAAAAGTAATTATAATTTATATTTTGAGAGTGGAGATTTTTATAGGTGATTATATTGTGAGAGGATTTTTGGAAAAATTGTGTAGAAGTTTACTTTGTCCAAAGTTTCGGGTGGATTAGAAAGCAAACAAATTATGAGAGCCAGTGGGAATTCGATGCATTGAGGATTCTCTTTTACTTGGCTCCAAATCTAAGTATTTCTTCTTCTTAGCATTGTGATAGTCATGCTTATATATTTTTGAGTATGAATGGTTCTTGCTTTTACAAGAGCAGCCTTTGAAATCCCACTTTATACTGCCACCTATGAACTGCTCAATCTTCATGATAAGGCCTCAGCAAATTATGAAGCCACACAGTGAACTGAACTCCCATATTGTGAGAAAGCTCATAAATATAGGGTGGGATACTGTTTGATGTTTTCCTCTTCATGATTGTCCTCTGAAACAACCTCTACACACTGCAAAAGAAGAGCTATAAGATGCAATCCTTCTTCTTCAGAACAAGAATTTGTAGTTGGACTATTAATGTTCCTAAAGCTTCCTTCCTTGTTACATCTGATTCATTGAATCTCTCAGCTTCCTTTCTTACTAGCCATAAGAAAGGCTAAGTATTTATATGAGCACAACAAGAAAAAGCTCGAATTCCACAAGGATTGGAAGGACAATAAGAAGTCAAAATGTGACCAGAGAAATAAAGAGTTCAAACCCCGCCTTATAAAAATAAGCCAAATAGTTATAAACAGAATCAACCAACAGAAAGTTAGACCAAGCCAGCCGAAACAAAGGGGAAAAGGAGGCATAGACAAAGGCTAATGTAGAGGATGCAGTAAAGGTGGCAGTGGAAACAAAGGCTTCAGTGACAGAGGTACAAGCATAGGCGTAGATAGAAGCAAGAGTGGAGGCAAATGCAGTGGTTGTTATACCCGTTGATCTACTCGTCAGGTGTATCATGTTACCAGCGCATTACCTCGATTCACACCTTATACTAGATGTATCACTAAGGGTTTATTACATCCGAGTCTTCCAATAAATACCTTAGGTTGGTTAAGATTACAAAGAATAGTACTGAATTTGCATTTTGCGCATATATATATATATATATATATATATATATATATATAATCTATAAGTATATTTTGGTTATTTTGGTTGAATGCTTATCTAATATCATATCATATGGAATGTAAATAAATTTTGAATTTAATATTTAGCAAAGCATATTCATTAGCAAACACTATCCATCAATTAAGCGTAATTGAATGCTGTAGCAAGCTAGAATTAAATTTGCATGGGTGACTTATACCCGTAACTCACGTTTTGATTGGGTAATACAAACGGTTTTTTATACATCGATAAAAAAACCAAGAGTTGATGCACGACTTATAAACTGAACATCCAGAATAAAACGTTGAATCCTCAATGGTATCAGTCATACCACTCTAAATGGTTGGAGAAGTCCGCTTTAAATTTCTGAAATTGATGATGCAAAGGAAATGATGGCATATTTAGTCTTTGTTTTTCTGTTGAACATTCATTCTCTTTATAGTTATTCTTGGGTTATGGTTTTCTCTGAGGTTGCACCCCTTTCAATCCTCTTTCTTTTGTGAATATCACGAGTATAAACATCATTTTCCTTTGCATTTCCTTCGCTCTTTTGATTTCCATGACCTTACATAGTTAAAGCATTTTTTTCCCAAAAATAGCAACCAGGGTCAAATTCAATAAGATCTAAAAATGAGAAATTTCTTATATTTCCTTAAATGTTAAGGAAAATTTAATTATTCTTTAAATTTATTTTAAGTTTTTATATACTAATTGATCTGGATTTGCATTCACACTAGATTATTCATTTTGTGAAGAGTTAGGAGAAAATATACAATCGTAACCATTTTCCCCAATTGTAGAATTATCAAACTAATCAATTTTATATTGCTTATTATATTTGAGAATAAGATTACATATTATTTTAAAAAATATGTTTTCAATCAATTCTATGTTTTGAATTTTTTTAAATTAGAAATGTAAAATCATAAATTTAATTAACTATATGTTTTAATTTTATTTTATTTTTAAATTAAAAATATAAAATCATAAATTTAAATGGTTCAAATTACATTATAATGCACTTAATATTTATAATATGGGTAGCCCTTTCCAAATTTATACTTTCCATTATATATTAAATATTATCCATTAAAATAAAAATAAATGTCTACAAATTTTAATAATAATAAAGAATTTGGTATGTTAATATTTTTTATTAGTAATTTTAAAATTATAAATTACAATTTTTGAAATTATATTACATTTTTCATGTATTATTGTATATAATATTTATAAAATTAAATAAAATAACCATATATTTAATAGATTTTTTATTATTATCAATTTTTTGTTTTGAAATTTTTCTAAAATAAAAATATAAAATTATAATTTTAAATGGTTCAAATTTCATTGCAATTCACTTGATATTTATAATATTTATGGGCTTTTCCAATTTTAGGTTTTCTACTTTACATTAAATATTATTGATTAAAATAAAAATAAATACCTACAAATTTAAGTAATTGCATGAGAGACTTTAGCCCAAAGTGAATGAGATGTTCTAAGGTTATGTAATGTTATTTAAACTTGTTAATTTAGTCCAATTACATAAATATAAAATAAAATAAAATAAGGATTATAATTATTAATAATTAAACCATTTTAGATTCATCTTAACTCTAGATTTAGATAGCCTACAAAGTGATCAAATTTCTCAAGGTGCAAGCTTTTCCTTTAGACCCATCTTAACTCTAGATTTAGTTAGCATAGAGAGAGAATTTTTTTCTTGATTATAATGTTAGAGTTTGTTCTATTTGCATAGTTTGGGAAATCTTACAAAGACCCATGATTTCACACGAGTGAGAGAGACAATTTACTTAATGTGGTTTATAAACATGTATATGCATCTCCTAGATGGGGAGGGGCAAGTGGAGGGATATGGAGATGAGTATGAGATTGTTTTGTGTGAGAAATCCATCACAACTTGTTAGATTTACCACTCTACAATGTTTCTATGTGCTTGAGTTTGTGCTAAAAGGAAATCTAACACATGTTATATTTTCTTTTACATTGCAATGTTGTTAATATAACACACATTAGACTTATTTAGCCCTAAAATGTTGTTATGTTCATGTGTTTGTGCTAGAAGGAACTATAGCATGTGTTAGATTTCTTTCAAATTTAAATATGCATGTGTTTGTGTTGGAAGAAAATTTAACACAAGCTAGATTTCTTATACTCTACAATGTTGTTGTTGGCAACATGATTGTATTTGTGGTAGACATAAATCAAGCGCTTGCTAGATTTCTCACTCTATAATGTTTCTATGTGCTCGAGTTTGCGCTAAAATGAAATATAACGCATAGATTTTATTTTACATTGAAATGTTGTTAATCTAACACACATTAGAATTGTTTAGTCCTACAATGTTGTTGTGTTCTTGTGTTTGTGCTTGAAAGAAATATAACATGTGTTAGATTTCTTTCAAATTAAAATGTGCTTGTGTTTGTGTTGGAAGAAAATTTAACACAATCTAGAATAATTATAATCTACAATGTTGTTGTTGGCAGCATGCTTGTATTTGTGGTAGACATAAATCTAGCACTTGTTAGATTTCTCACTCTACAATGTTTCTGTGTGCTTGAGTTTTCACTAAAAGGAAATCTAACACATGTTAGATTTTCTCTTAAATTGCAATGTTGTTAATCTATCACACATTAGACTTATTTAGTCCTAAAATGTTATATTCTTGTGTTTGTGCTAGAAGGAAATATAGCATGTGTTAGATTTCTTTCAAAGTTAAATGTGTTTGTGTTTGTGTTGGAAGAAAATTTAAAACAAGATAGATTTCTTATACTCCACTATGTTGTTGTTGGAAAAGTGTTTGTATTTGTGGTAGACATAAATCTAGCACTTGCTAGATTTCTCATTGTACAATGTTTCTATGTGCTCGAGTTTGCGCTAAAAGGAAATATAACACATGTTACATTCTATTTTACATTGAAATGTTGTTAATCTAGCACACAGTAGAAATATTTAGTCCTACAACGTTGTTATGTTCTTGTGTTTGTGCTCGAAGGAAATATAACATGTGTTATATTTCTTTCAAATTAAAATGTGCTTGTGTTTGTGATGGAAGAAAATTTAACACAATCTAAAATTATTATACTCTACAATGTTGTTGTTGGCAACGTGCTTGTATTTGTGGTAGACATAAATCTAGCACTTGCTAGATTTCTCACCCTACAATGTTTCTATGTGCTCGATTTTGTGATAACAGGAAATCTAAAACATGTTAGATTTTCTTTTACATTGCAATGCTTTTAATATTGCACACATTAGACTTATTTAGTCCTACAATGTTCTTATGTTCTTGTGTTTGTGCTTGAAGGAATATAACATGTGTTAGATTTCTTTCAAATTAAATTGTGCTTGTGTTTGTGTTGGAAGAAAATTTAACAGAATCTAGAATTCTTATACTCTACAATGTTGTTGTTGGAAACGTGCTTGTATTTGTGATAGACATAAATGTAGCACTTGTTAGATTTCTCACTCTACAATTTTGTTTTTGGCAACATGCTTGTATTTGTGTTAGACATAAATCTAGAAGTTGCTAGATTTCTCACTCCAGAATGTTTCTATGTGCTTGAGTTTGCGCTAAAAGGAAATCTAACACATGTTAAATTTTCTTATACATTGCAATGTTGTTAATCTAGCACACATTAGACTCATTTAGTCCTAAGATGTTGTTATGTTCTTGTATTTGTGCTAGAAGGAAATGTAACATGTGTTAAATTTCTTTCAAATTTAACTTTGCTTGTGTTTGTTTTGGAAGAAAATTTAACACAAGCTAGATTTCTTTTACCCTACAATGTTTTTGTTGGCAACGTGCTTGTATTTGTGGTAGACAAAAATCTAGCACTTTCTATATTTCTCAATCTACAATGTTTCTATGTGCTTGACTTTGCACTGAAAGGAAATATAACACATGTTAGATTTTCTTTTACATTGCAATGTTGTTAGAATAGCACACATTAGACCTATTTAGTCCCAAAATGTTGTTATGTTATTGTGTTTGTGCTAGAGGGAAATATAGCATGTGTTAGAATTCTTTCAAATTTAAATGTGTTTGTTTTTGTGTTGGAAGAAAATTTAACACAAGTTAGATTTCTTATAATCTACAATGTTGTTGTTGGCAACGTGTTGTATTTGTGGTAGACATAAATCTATCACTTGGTAGAATTATCAATCTACAATGTTTCTATGTGCTCGACTTTGCACTAAAAAGAAATATAACACGTGTTATATTTTCTTTTAAATTGCAGTGTTGTTAATCTAGCACACATTAGACTTATTTAGTCCTACAATGTTGTTATGTACTTGTGTTTGTGCTAGAAGGAAATATAGCATGTGTTAGATTTATTTCGAATTAAAATGTGCTTGTGTTTGTTTTGGAAGAAAATTTAACACAATCTAGAATTCCTATACTCTACAATGTTGTTGTTGGCAACGTGCTTGTATTTGTGGTAGACATAAATCTAGCAGTTGCTAGATTTCTCACTCTTGAATGTTTCTATGTGCTTGAGTTTGCGCTAGAAGGAAATCTAACACATGTTAGATTTCTTTTACATTGCAATGTTGTTAATCTAGTACATGTTAGACTTATTTAGTCCTAAAACGTTGTTATGTTCTTATGTTTGTGCTAGAAGGAAATATAACATGTGTTATATTTCTTTCAAATTTAACTTTCCTCGTGTTCGTGTTGGAAGAAAATTTAACACAAGCATGATTTCTTATACTCTACAATGTTGTTGTTGGCAATGTGCTTGTATTTGTGGTAGACATAAATCTAGCACTTGCTAGCTTTCTCACTCTACAATGTTTCTATGTTCTTGAGTTTGTGCTAAAGGTAAATCTAATGCATGTTAGATTTTCTTTTACATTGCAATTTTGTTCATCTAGCACACATTAGACTTATTTAGTCCTAAAATGTTGTTATGTTCTTGTGTTTGTGCTAGAAGGAAATATAGCATGTGTTAGATTTTTCAAATTTAATGTGCCTGTGTTTGTCTTGGAAGAAAATTTAACACAAGCTAGATTTCTTATAATCTACAATGTTGTTGTTGGCAACGTGCTTGTATTTGTGGTAGACATAAATCTAGCACTTGCTAGATTTCTCACTCTACAATGTTTCTATGTGCTCGAGTTTCCGCTAAAGGGAAATCTAACACATGTTAGATTTTATTTTAAATTGCAATGTTGTTAATCTAGCACACATTAAACTTATTTAGTCCTACAATGTTGTTGTGTTCTTGTGTTTGCGCTCAAAGGAAGTATAACATGTGTTAAATTTCTTTCAAATTAAAATGTGCTTGTGTTTGTGTTAAAAGAAAATTTATCACAATATTGAATTCTTATACTCTACAATGTGGTTGTTGGCAACGTGCTTGTATTTGTGGTAGACATAAATCTAGCACTTGATAGACTTCTCACTCTACAATGTTTCTATGTGCTCGAGTTTGCACTAAAAGGAAATCTAACACATGTTAGACTTTATTTTACATTGCAATGTTGTTAAAATAGCACACATTAGACTTATTTAGTCCGAAAATGTTGTTATGTTCTTGTGTTTGTGCTAGAAGGAAATATAGCATGTGTTATATTTCTTTCAAATTTAAATGTGCTTGTTTTTGTGTTGGAAGAAAATTTAACACAAGTTAGATTTCTTATACTCTACAATGTTTTTGTTGGCAACGTGTTGTATTTGTGGTAGACATAAATCTAACGCTTGCTAGAATTCTCAATCTACATTGTTTCTATGTGCTTGACTTTGTGCTAAAAAGAAATCTAACACATGTTAGATTTTCTTTTACATTGCAGTGTTGTTAATCTGGCACACATTAGATTTATTTAGTCGTACAATGTTGTTATGTTCTTGCATTTGTGCTAGAAGGAAATATAGCATGGGTTAGATTTCTTTCAAATTAAAATGTGCTTGCGTTTGTGTTGGAAGAAAATTTAACACAATCTGGAATTCTTATACTGTACAATGTTGTTGGCAAAATGCTTGTATTTGTGGTAGACATAAATCTAGCAGTTTCTAGATTTCTCACTACTGAATGTTTCTATGTGCTTGAATTTGCGCTAAAAGGAAATCTAACACATGATGGATTTTCTTTTACATTGAAATGTTGTTAATCTAGCACACATTACACTTATTTAGTCCTAAAATGTTGTTATGTTCTTGTGTTTGTGCTAGAAGGATATATAACATGTGTTATATTGCTTTCAAATTTAATTTTGCTTATGTTTGTGTTGGAAGAAAATTTAACACAAGCCATATTTCCTATAATCTACAATGTTGTTGTTGACAACGTGCTTGTATTTGTGGTAGACATAAATCTAGCACTAGCTAGATTTTTCACCCTACATTGTTTCTATGTTCTTGAGTTTGCGCTAAAAGTAAATCTAATGCATGTTAGATTTTGTTTTACATTGCAATGTTGTTAATCTAGCACACATTAGACTTATTTAGTCCTAAAATGTTTTTATATTCTTGTGTTTGTGCTAGAAGGAAATATAGCGTGTGTTAGATTTCTTTCAAATTTAAATGTGCTTGTGTTTGTGTTGGAAGAAAATTTAACACAAGTTAGATTTCTTATACTCTACAATCTTGTTGTTGGCAACGTGTTGTATTTGTTGTAGACATAAGTCTAACACTTGCTTGAATTCTCAATCTACAATGTTTCTATGTGCTTGACTTTGTGCTATAAGGAAATCTAACACATGTTAGATTTTCTTTTACATTGCAGTGTTGTTAATCTAGCACACATTAGACTTATTTAGTCCTACAATGTTGTTATGTTCTTGTGTTTGTGCTATAAGGAAATATAGCATGGGTTAGATTTCTTTCAAATTAAAATGTGCTTGTGTTTGTGTTGGAAGAAAATTTAACACAATCTGGAATTCTTATACTGTACAATGTTGTTGTTGGCAACGTGCTTGTATTTGTGGTGGACATAAATCTAGTAGTTTCTAGATTTCTCACTATTGAATGTTTCTATGTGCTTGAATTTGCGCTAAAAGGAAATCTAACACATGATAGATTTTCTTTTACATGGAAATGTTGTTAATCTAGCACACATTACACTTATTTAGTCTTGAAATGCTGTTATGTTCTTGTGTTTGTGCTAGAAGGATATATAATATGTGTTATATTTCTTTCAAATTTAATTTTGCTTGTGTCTGTGTTGGAAGAAAATTTAACACAAGCCATATTTCTTATAATCTACAATGTTGTTGTTGGCAACGTGCTTGTATTTGTGGTAGACATAAATCTAGCACTTGCTAGATTTTTCACTCTACAATGTTTCTATGTTCTTGAGTTTGCGCTAAATGTAAATCTAACACATGTTACATTTTGTTTTACATTGCAATGTTGTTAATCTAGCACACATTAGACTTATTTAGTCCTAAAATGTTTTTATGTTCTTGTGTTTGTGCTAGAAAGAAATATAGCATGTGTTAGATTTATTTCAAATTTAAATGTGCTTGTGTTTGTGTTGGAAGAAAATTTAGCACAAGCTAGATTTCTTATACTCTACAATGTTGTTGTTGGCAACGTGCTTGTATTTGTTGTAGACATAAATCTAGCACTTGCTAGATTTCTCACTCTACAGTGTTTCTATGTGCTCGAGTTTGCGCTAAAGGGAAATCTAAGACATGTTTGATTTTATTTTAAATTGCAATGTTGTTAATCTAGCACACATTAAACTTATTTAGTGCTACAATGTTGTTATGTTCTTGTGTTTGTGTTGGAAGAAAATTTAACACAATCTAGAATTCTTATACTCTACAATGTTGTTGTTGGCAACGTGCTTGTATCTGTGGTAGACATAAATCTAGCACTTTATAGACTTCTCACTCTACAATGTTTCTATGTGCTCGAGTTTGCGCTAAAAGGAAATCTAACACATGTTAGATTTTATTTTACATTGCAATGTTGTTAATGCTAACATGTTTCTGTTTAGGCTAGAAAAAAATCTAGCCTGTGCTAGATTTTTTTTGTTGTGTAGTGTTGTCATTAGAAATATTTATATGTTTGTGTTATAAGTAAACGTAACATAGACTAAATTTTTCTCACCCTACAATTTTGTTATGTGATTATTTTCGCATTAGAAGGAAATATAGCATGAATTATATTTCTTTCACCTTGTAATGTTGTTATTTGCAACATTCTTGTGTTTTTTATAGGAGGAAATCTTTGTACACTATCCCATTCTTAGACCATATATTCCATATGAAGGGCCTTCTAATCATTTCAGGGTTTAACATTTTTTATATTGTAACAATAGTCTTTGTAGGCATGGACTAAAACCTCATAGTCTCTAAAAGGCAAGGTCAAATGTCCTAGGAGAAAATATTGTTGCAATGATTTTATTGACATTGTGTTTATGTTTTTGCTAGAAGGAAATTTAGCATCCACTAGATTTCCTTTACAATACAATGTTGTTGTTGGCAATCTTCTTGTATGCGATAGAATATAGTCTAGCATGGGTTACATTTCCTTTGCCTTGCAATATTTTTAATGACAATGTGTTTGTGTTTGTGGTAGAAGGAAATATAGCTTGTGCTATATTTATTTTGTTTTGCAATGTTTTTCTTGGAAATATGGATGTGTTTGTGCTAAAAATAATTCTAGCACGTGCTAGATTTATTTCACCTTACAATGTTTTTTTTGACAATATCCATGCGTTTGTAATAGAAATAAATCTAGGATGTGAATATTTCTTTTGCTTTGCAAGATTCTTGTTGACAATATGCTTTTGTTCGTATTAGAAGTAATTCTACCACATTCTATATTTCTTTCACCTTCCAATGTTGTTATGTGTTTGTCTTTGTGCTAGATGAAGATCTAGAAGAAAATCTAGTGATCGCCATAGTTAATGTTCTTTCATTGTGTTTTGATTTTATTTTTTCTAAAGCAAACTAAGAATATACATGACTCTAAGAGATAAATTTTGTGTATATACATTGTTGTTGTAGTATCTACAATTTCTTTTATTTATTCACAATGTAATGTCTTTTGGAAATGTTCTTGTGCTCGTGCTAGAAGGAAACCTAGTAGATGTTTGCTTTCCTATATTCACGATTAAAAGAACATAAAAAATTATTTGGGGGTGCCTTTTTTCTAACCTTGATTAGCTATTATTGTGAGTTCTACACTTGTTATTGTTCTTTTTCATTTTGTTACACATATGATTATGCGAATAGTTATAGATACCATGTACTATGAAGCTAGTGAGAATTCAAAGGAAGCATCCAAGGAAAAAGGAAGCTCAAGAAACATGACACCAAATTCTATAAATCATATGACAATTTTAGTTTATACTTTGTTAAAATCGTTAGACATTGTGTTAATAACTAGTTGTTGATTAATAAAACCCATGGAAATAGCCTTAGGAGTAGGGTTTTAATGAGGACAACCCATACTAACATGGGTATTTTCTTTTCCAAGAAATTTTAACTATGTGATAACTTTTGGTGTCATATACTAAACTTGCATAACATATTTACTCATTTATTATTGTGCGTGCAAATGGAAATCATGTATTATAAGGTTGTTTAATACTATTTG
Source organism: Pinus tabuliformis (assembly GCA_031772625.1). Taxonomy (NCBI): domain Eukaryota; kingdom Viridiplantae; phylum Streptophyta; class Pinopsida; order Pinales; family Pinaceae; genus Pinus; species Pinus tabuliformis. Next base: position 572,194,472 of record CM062807.1, read on the forward strand.
TTATTTCATGGCATCCATAGTATTTTTCTTTCTAGAAACCATGGAAGCTGGTGGGCGTGAAATTCAAAGTAAAGTAGCAAAGAGAAAAAGAAAAACAAGAGATATACAAATGATGCCCCCTTCAACTGGTATGGTGGTTTTATATTTTATGTACTCTTTTAGAAATGGTTGGATTAGGTGGTTTCTTTTCTTAGAAATTTTACCCAGGTGATAACTTTTGGTGTCATATAGTAAACTTGCATAGCATATGTACTCATTTATTATTGTGCATGTAAATGGAAATCGTGTATTATAAGGTTGTTTAATAATATTTGGTATTTCATGTATTCCATATTTTTTTTTTCTAGAAATTGTGGAATCTGGTGTGCCCGAAATTTGAAGTAAAGTAGTGAAGAAGAAACAAAAAATAAGTGATATACAAACATTGTCTCCTTCAACTGGTATGGGGGTTTTATATTTTATGTAAAATATCTTAGAAATTGTTAGCTTAGGTGGTTTTTCAGTATTTATAAGAATATTATGTGACAATATTTGAAATTATATTTTTATTTTGATTAATGCAAATTATTTTTTGTCGTTATTTGCATAATTGGTTGGCCCAAAAGCAAATGAAATGTTACAACCATCACTTAAGAAAAAGAAAAGTTATTCAACTCAAAAGGTAGTATCAATAACACCTTCTACTTCTACTTTTGAAATGATTAAAAAATACAATACATATAATAAATATGAGTTTGTGCAAGATTGGTAAATCCAAATAGAAGCTCCAATGAATATGTTTCCTGATATGTATCTATTTGTATCAATAAATGGAAACGAAACAACGATATTAGGAATAATAATTAATTGCTATGCTTACAATGAAAATGACGTTGACTTTCAAGTGGAAATGATTAAAGAAAATGAGGTAAAATTAATTTCATGTCAAGTGGAGTATACAAATTTTAGACCAGATTTGATTGAAGCTTCAAGTACTGATTCAAAAAATATGATAAAGAATTCAATGTTCAAGTTGGATAACTTTGAGAGATTCTCTAAATCTGGACTAAATAGTTGTGTAGATCTTTTAAAACACATCTCCACCGTTCTGAGATATCGCTATGTAAGAAGTAAAAAAACATCTTTTGTACTTCTTCATTTACAACAAAAGGTAAATTTCTTCATAAAATACCAGATGATAAAATTGATTCTCAATTACTTGCTTTGAGAAGAGTATATATATCTGATTTAGAGGAGAACATAATAGAAAGTGATTTCAAGCCCACTACAAAATTTCAAAAAACTAGGAAAGTTGAATTTGAGACAACGAACCTTGCAAATCAATGTGATGAGATTCATGAAGCCTTCAAGCATCGCTATCTATTTTCAAACTCCTTTAATAGAAAAGTGGTTGTTGAAAGATGTAAATAATCCCCCAAAGTGTTCAAATTAAGATCACGAGATGCTTTAAATGTTCAAGTAGTAGTGAAATCATTCCTAGAGAAATTTCAAACCTCATTACCCAATGCTCTTCTAATTCCATTTGAATTCCATTTGACATCAATGAGCCTAATCCATTGGTCAACTCTATCAAAATTATAAATGAAACAGATCTAAATTCTAAGAATATCAATTTTTGGATAGTTGATGGTCAACATATCATTCAAGCAGCAAAACAAATTTTAACAAATCCTAAATATAATGTATCGGCAGAAGCAAAAAAAAAATATAAAAAACGTAATGCTCGATTCTTGCATCCATCAGTTGAACCCACTGAGGTGATCCGCATTTGTTGTCAATTAAATTCTCCAAATAAGGTATTCTTCAAAACTCCATTTATTGATTATATGTGCTCGACAAGACATTTCTTAATTGCCAATGACAAATTAAAGAAAAGGAGGATTGGATGTTCTAAGACGACTGAAGACAAGGTATGTAACTTTAATTATTTTTATATTTAACATTTTATTATTGTATCTACTTTTATTGTAGATAAATGAGTAAAGATGATATTATAAGTCATATTTTCTGATATTTATAATGATTTCTCATTAGATTATAACACCTTATTTAGTTTCATTTTAACATTGAATTCTTATTAGTTTATATTTATTATTTTATCAGGTTGATGATGAAATGTTGTGCTCATTCTTTGACTGTCCAATTACAATTTTTTCTGATAAAAAAATTCTCTTATATCTTTATGAACCTATTTGGGATAAATGGGACATTGTTTTTAACTATTACCAACTAGGCACATTAAAGTGTTCTCCAAGCCAACCCGATTTTGAGAACTACAAGAGAAATAGTCTACACATTTTAACAACAGCTACTCTTCGGCCCGTTCAGGGATTAACCATGGAAGAAATTGCTTCAGTAGAAGATAAGCTATTGGATGGAAGCATTTGGTTTTCTATTCCAATTAATCATCTAACAAATGCCATAAAATTAAAAGATTATTGTTCTAAATTGAAAACCAACAGAAAAATATTGGATGCAATGGTTACATATTGTCAAATTCATGATCAGAACTTGAATGAGATGACTCTTACCACATTCAACATTCTTGAGCATTATGAAATTAATGATATCATATTTACCAATTTTTGCAACATGGTGGAGGGGCCTACTTATGTCAAAGGAACACGTAATACAAAGATAGAGTCCCTTTCTCAGTGAGCATGTGGAGTCCTTGACAGAATGATAAATGGATCAACAAGTGTTCGATAGGTTGATAAAAATTTTGAATTTGGTTGTCATTTTGGGGGCCCTGATCTTTTGTCAACACTTTTGCACTCTTTTCCATTTCAGTTGCAACCAGTTTTACATATTGACCTTGTTGTTTTGGATACACTGGCTTTGAAAAAAGAACAATTCCAAAAGGGATATTACATTGAATTTTTTCGATTTCTTATCGAAAAAAATGAGTTGAATGACTTTACTATAGTTCTCTTAGTAGAACTTTGGTTTTGTAATGATGTACGCTAGCCTTCGGAAATTTCCATAAAGAACTCCAAGTTCAACTATAAAATGACTAGTGGCATTTATGAATATAAGTCCCAAAACAATTATAGTTATGATATAGTTCTTACTATACATTTCTATACTTCAGAATTAAAAATTTTGGAGGCTATAAAATACTCTCATACATTTGATGAAAATGAGAGAGATTATGATTTTTGGATGGATTTCGTGGAAAAACATCAACAATGTAGTGATGCAAAAGTGGTTATTTCTCTGTATGCGGGGAAAAATTTAATCAAGGTCTGTTGTACATATGGAAGAAGAATTTCATGTGTTGTGCAAACAGAGTCACAAAGGACAATCACGTTAAATAATTACAAATCTTTTCAACTATCAAATCCGGTATCCATTAATTCTTGGAAAATTCAGGTATTACAATTCATTTATTTTTTTCTTATAATACTTTAGATGCTATTTTTTTTCATATTTATTAATTTTCAAAGTGTTTACTAAAATGACTAATGATGGAGATTCTAAAACAGAGAATGATGAAAGTGGGAAGAAAAAAATTAATCAACATAGTGCTTATGTTGTTGAAAAAAGTATGGAGATAGAAACAGGAGGAAAAAGAGGAGAGGAAGAAGTTATCATACCAGGTACATAATTTGTTTGGTTTTTTCTCTTGATAATTTTCAATTTATTTAATTTCCATATTCATAACATTTTTGGATGACTATTATAGGGAATTATGAGATGAATGAAATTAATCAAGACAATGACCATGGAATGATTGAGATAGAAATGGGTATTAATCATTGTAACTCTATCTTTTCTTATTTTATTATTATTTTAAATTATTATTTTTTATTGTGATCCATATCATTTCATATGTTGATTATAGTTGGAAATAAAGATAATGAATATAATGACCAAGGTACTATCCCACAAAATGATGTGACCCAGCCCACACTTCCACGTAACCTTGGTTATCCACCTGTCCGGGATTAACGATGTTGGTGGATTTGGTTTGTTGTTTTGGCGGTTGATTGAAAATATGAGTATTGGATATTTTTATTAGAGTTTGTAAACATTAATGGGGCACGTAAATGCCAACCTACCGGTACCCAGCCTTGGGCTTTGTCCTCCTGTTTGATCTTTTACGCAAAATCTTTATGCTTCCTGGTCTTTGTGTGGGTTCTGCTCTATTATGGAAACTCTGCAAGGGTTCCTGTCAAAGTGTTTGGTCTCGTTCCTGTGCTTATGGAAAACTCTGGCTTTGGGCATGGCTGCGAATGAATGTTGGTCTTCCGAACTTGCTTGTGCTATTTGCAAGGATTTTCCCTATTGCATGAACTTGTCTTGGCTCTGGAGGTTAGTCTGCTCGAATTCTTTTACATTGAGTTCTTTCTTTTGTTTAATCTATTGCTACTTAGACTCGATGTCTGGTCTCTCAGGCCACTGGTTGTTCTTTACTGTTGTTGTTGGTACTCTTTACTTCTGCTATGGTGCGAAAGTCGATTTAAGTTCTGGTTCCGATGTGCACAGGTGATGGCACAATGATTCTCTCGGCTACAAATCAGGTAACTTGTCCCTCTGTGCTTTATACTTGCCCTCTTCTGGTGTAGTAACTGACCAACGCCTGCTCCTCTTATCTCAGGCTTCTTTTGGTTGTCTGCAGCTCTATTCTATGATATTCTTGGTCCGGTCGTGCCCAGGTATGCTACGCTTTCCCTTTGCTTTTGTTATGTCTCGGTTCAGGTAACATTGTGCAATGTATGCTAACTATGACTCATTTGGTTTGTGCAGGTTGAGGGTTCGACCTGGATGCGAGGACTTAACACAATTCGGTCTCCAAGCTAGACAACCCTCTGCTGGTAGGCTCTGTCTTCCACAGTTTGTCAACTTGCAGTTAGGGTTTCTTTTTGTTTCTGTAGTATTTGTCCCTCACTATCCGGTTGCTGTGTACAAACTGGGTCATTCTCATGACTTAGGCTTGAGACTAGTTTCAGTTACGGTTCTAGTCTGGCTGTCTGGTTGAGGTTGAGGGTTTCCTTGACATCAAACCCTGGACTAGGGTTTGTCCATTCTATCAGACGTTGTGTACTTGATTTGTTTTGGACAATGTAATACTTAATTTGCATGGAACAGCAGCAATGTAAATATAAATTATCTATCTCTATTTGCTTACAAAAAAGTGTGAAAGTTTGTCCAAAATTACCTCTGTTGCAATTCGTTTCTCCGGTGCTTTGTTTCTGTATTCTCTTTTCGATCGATTCACTGTATGTCACTCTTCTAGCTGTGAATTCAATTTGCTTGCCCGTTCGCTCTGGTTATGGGATTTATATGTTTGCTCTGGTTATGGGATTTATATGCATGTTACAATGTTGCTTTCTGTTAAGAGAGGAAGAAAAAAACACAACCTATAGTAGTAGGCCCGTACTCTGTCTGTTATCACTGAATTCAACTAGTTAATTGATAAAACATAATGGCACAGCATGTAGGCAATGATACAGATGGACGATAGGAAGAAATTTACGTTCTGTCTTTTTTTATTTCTCGTATCTGGAAATGCTGAACCTTTTACATGTGTTCCATTGTTACATTTATACATCTTCGTTTACAGTTAATGAAAATGTAGTTACTTTTGGTTATAGGCAGTATAGTTGTATAACTACTAAATTCTCGGTTCTGTTTTCATGACAAGATTTACATTTAGACATTTTTGTCTTTTCTTTTTAAGTTGAAATAACAATCACTAATCTCCTGTTTATTAACGTGAGATACGTAACAACCCTAACCAACCAACTAACTTTTTACTAATATAGCAATTAAGAGAAAAAAACGAAATCCTACCTCCTTCTCTAATAAGCTCAACATGAAAGACAATCCAAATGCTAAATCAACTTTCCAACATAACAGAGACATCACCTAGTCATGGTTCCCTAGCTGGATGCTCTCGCATCAGGCTCCCGGGGCAAAAATAAATCATGGCTCCGATCCATGAGCTTCTTGATTGAAGAACCTGTCTGCTCAATCTGCTTGGCATCAAGCCATGAACTGTCCTCAATAGGACAGTTCTTCCACTTGACCAAGTATTGCAAATACTCCTTCCGCCGATTTCATTTGGCCACCTGAGTGTTGAGAATGCTCTCAATCTCAGGAGGTTGAACGTAAGGCACCTGTCTCTTCCAAGCTTCTCCTCCATCCTAGTATTCCGTGTGGGCCGCGTGGTTCCATCTTCTTCCTTTTCTTCTGGGTCAGCCGTGTAGGGGAACAGGTCTGCTACATTAAAGATAGGTGAAATTCCTATTCCATGTGGCAACTGTATCTCATAGGCGTTTTCCAAAAATTTCAGGAGGACTTTGCAGGGTCCTATCTTCTTGTACTTTAACTTATGGTATGTACCCTTAGGGAAGCGTTCTTTGTGCAAATGTGTGAGGACTTCATCCCCCACGTTAAACTGTACTTCCCTTCTCTTCAAATCTTCTTGCTGTTTATACTTTAGGCTATTGTCCTGCAATTTAATTTTTACCTGTTCATGTAAATCTCTCATCGTGTTAGCAAAATCTTCTCCATCTGAGCTTCACCTTTCCTGCAGTCCAAGATCCCGCAACTCATGCACTCCGTGAGGATGCATGCCGTACAGGATCTGAAATTGGTTCAAGCCTGTGCTGCGGTTAGGCAAGTCGTTATAAGCAAAATCCACCTGTGCAAGCACTCGATCCCACATCCGCGAATTCTCTCCAACCAGGCTTCGTAGCAGGTTTCCTTGACTCCTATTTACAACCTCTGTTTGTTCGTTGGTTGCAGGTGATAATCAGAAGTGTAACTTAGCTGTGTGTCCATTTTCTTCTATAGGGTACACCAAAACCATCTTATGAAATTCACATCCCTGTCCGAAAGGATAGACTTAGGCAACCCATGCAGCTTGACAATCTCTATGAAAAACAAGCGGGCCACGTGAGTGGCATCACTGGTTTTTCTGCAAGGGATAAAATGCACCATTTTTTAGAATCTATCCACTACTACCATCACTAAGTCGTAACCTCACTATGTCTTAGGTAGGCCTAAGACAAAGTTGAAGCTGACTAAGTCCCACAGTCTGCCTAGAACAGGTAACAGTGTGTACAGTCCCGTGTTTTGACTATGACCCTTCGCCAACTGGCACACTTTACTTCTAACCACAAATCGTTGTACATCCCTCCACATCTTTGACCAAAAGTAGAAATGGTTGAGCTGTTCGAGTGTCTTTTCCATTCCAAAATGTCTGGCCAGACCTCCACTATGCTTCTCCCGAATAATATTCTCTCTCATCAAGCAGTCAGGTATGCATAGTTGTCCTCCCTTAAACAATAGCTTCTCTTGTAGGTTGTAGTCCAACCATGGGTTGTTATCTCTCACCAAGGGATTCTGACATGCCTCATAGGCCTCCTTAAAGTCTATATCAATCTGGTATAAATATTTTAAGTTCTCAAAACACAGCACTTTCACAGTACTTTCTTGCAGAAGTAAAGCTCTCCTACTTAGTGCATCCGCCACCTTGTTGGCATGCCCGCTGATATGTTTCAACACAAGGTTGAAACTCTGCAAATACTCCACCCATTTGGCATGTTTGTGGTTCAACTTGTGCTATTGCATAACATACTATAGTGCAGAATTATCTGAAAACAACACAAATTCATTTTCCAGCAGATAATGCCTCCAGTGTTTTAATGCCTATATAACAGCATAGAACTCCTTGTCATAAGACGAATATTTTTGTCTGCTTTCATTTAGCTTCTCACTGAAGAATGCCATAGGCTTATCCTCCTGGCTGAGTACAGCTCCATCACAGCAAATCTGAAAAAGCTTCTTGAAATCTGGCAATCTCAGGATCGACATCTCAGTGATATTTCTCTTTAATAATTGGAAACTTCTCTCCGCTACCTCTATCCATCGAAAAGGCTGACTAGCCTTTTTAATGGTATCCAACATATGTGCACAAATTTCACTAAAATTCCTTATGAATTTCCGGTAAAAACTCGCTAGTCCATGAAAGATGCATACCTCAAATAAATTTTTCGGAGATGACCGGTTCACTATCGCCGCAACCTTCTCCGGATCCATCTTCAATTCATTTTTTGCTATTACAAAGCCCAAATAAATAAATTCCTTCTACAGAGAGGTACATTTATTCAAATTTATTAGCAGTTTATTCTACTGTAATTTTTCCAGCACTTTCTGTACGTGTTGAAGGTGCTCTTCCCTTGTCCTGCTGAAAATTAGTATGTCATCCAGGTACACTATCACAAATTTCCTGATGTATTCCTTCAACAACTCATTCATTAACCTCATAAATGTATTGGGCACATTGCTCAGTCCAAATGGCATGAGCAGCCATTCGTACAGTCCCTCAATCGTCTTAAAGGTTGTCTTCCATTGATCACCCTCTCATATCCGGATCTGATGATACCCGCTCTTCAAGTCTATCTTAGAGAAATATGTTGCCCTGCTTAAACAATCCATCATGTCATCCATCCGTGGCAATGGAAACCTGTATCGGATGGTGATTTTGTTGATGGCCCTTGAGTCTATGCACATCCACCACTCTCCTCCCTTCTTGGGAGTGAGAACCGTTGGGACTGCGCAAGGGCTCAAACTTTCCCTTATCAATCCCTTGTCTAGTAGTTCTTGCACCTGCTTCCTAATTTCTTCATTGTCCTTGGGGCTCATTCGGTATGCTGCTTTGTTTGGAAAACTGGCTCTGGTTATGAAGTCAATATGATTACTTATGCTTCTTTTGGGGGTAATTTGTGTAGCAAGTAATCCACCACTATATCTGTAAATTCCTGCAACATTCGCTGGATTTCTGTAGGTAAATCTGATACCTTTGTATGCAACAACACTATTTTTGCTTTCTTTACAACTGCATAACCCAGCTCACTGTCCTCAACTTGTTTCAGAAATTGTTTTCCACTAACCAACAATGATCTTGGTTCACTTGTCCCTGTTGTCCCTTCCTCTTTGATGGGCACAAGCTTATGCTTGATTCCATCCTTGACAAACTTATAATAGTTCGTCAATCCATCATGTACCACTTTCCTATCGCACTGCCAAGGCCTACCTAGCAGTATGTGACATACATCCATCAGCATGGTGTCACAAACGACTCTATCCTTATATCTGCCTATTTGAAACTCCACCTCGAACTATTCATCCACCAACAACTGATGGCATTTTTGCAGCCATGAGACTTTGTAAGGGGTGGGATGTTTCAAATGCTTCAATTCCAACTTTTCTACCATTTTTGTGGACACCAAGTTATCTGTACTACCACTGTCAATAATTAACTTACAACACTTACCATGTGGCTTACAAAATGTTCTAAACAAAGCCTTCTGCTATGTCTATTCGGTGACCTCTTTGACTGGTTTTAACAACACCTTGTGCAGCACTAGGGCTTCCCCTATCTCTGGAGCATTTTCTGCTTCTTGGGGAGGTGTCACTGCTTCCTCTGGTTGTGCAACATATGCACCCCTCTGTCCAGCTTGATCTGCCTCTCAACATTTAAATGATTTGTGTCCCCATTTATGACACCTATAACACTGATAACCAGCCCCTCTACCTCGACCATTTCCCTTGCCTCACTGGGATGACCTATCGCCTCTCGCATTATCACCTCTGTCTGTTGATTCAGGATCTCTGGAATTGCTGCTTTCCTCATTGCTCCTAGTAGTCTGCCCTCTACCATATGACTAGCCTTTTCACCTGCCGACTCCTCGTCCTCTCCGAGCATTCTGCCTTCTAGTAATTTTCTCTTCAGCTTTCATCGCATTCTGATACGCTTCTTCAGTGTTCTTCGAAGATAAAATACTGATTTCATCTAAAATTTCTAGTCTTAAACAATTACATGCCTAGCTGTCCTTTCCACAGTATCCTATGTGTATCCGGCTCTTAAGTTCACTTGATAGAACACCTTCGTGTACTCCCTTACCGTCATTCCTTTCTGTCTCAAATTCTGCACTTGCCTATGTAGTGAAATCTGATAGTCTTTTCGCAAATATCTGCCCTTCAACTTGGCCACCATCCTTGGCTAGGTTTTAATCGGCAACTTGTTCAATCTCTTTCTCTTTGTCTAGACACTATCCCACCACAGGGTTGTGTGTCTCTTCAATTTCATCACAGCAAACTTAACTCTGTGATCTTCGCTGACTCCCTCACACTCAAAATACTTATCCATCTCACTGATCCAATCCAATAAAATCTCTATGGACAGTCTGCCATCATAGGTTGGGAGTTCTGGTTTGGGTTTACTGCTTGCCACTAAAATAGATCTCAACAATCTCACTTCTGGGGTCTCTCCTTCCTGTCCATTTGTTGCTACTTCAACTTCCTCTTCACTGTCATCACCTATCTCTAGGTCTCTTCTTCTCCCTGCCTCTACTGCGTCCAAATGGGTAGTAAGAATTCTAATCTCCTCTCTCAGTCCTTCCTCTACTATCCTTCGGGCACCTCTGCCACGACCCCGCCTTCCTCTCTCCATTTCTCTAACTAACCTTAAAAACTACTCTGATACCACTATGATGTGACCCAGCCCACACTTCCACGTAACCTTGGTTATCCACCTGTCCGGGATTAATGATGTTGGTGGATTCGGTTTGTTGTTTTGGCGGTTGATTGCAAATATGAGTATTGGATATTTTTATTGGAGTTTGTAAACATTAATGGGGCGCGTAAATGCCAACCTACTGGTACCCAGCCTTGGGCTTTGTCCTCCTATTTGATCTTTTACACAAAATATTTATGCTTCCCGGTCTTTGTGTGGGTTCTGCTCTATTATGGAAACTCTGCAAGGGTTCTTGTCAAAGTGTTTGGTCTCGTTCCTGTGCTTATGGCAAACTCTGGCTTTGGGCATGGTTGTGAATGAATGTAGGTCTTTCGAACTTGCTTGTGCTATTTGCAAGGATTTTCCCTATTGCATGAACTTGTCTCAGCTCTGGAGGTTAGTCTGCTCAAATTATTTTACACTGAGTTCTTTCTTTTGTTTAATCTATTGCTACTTAGACTCAATGTCTAGTCTTTCAGGCCACCGGTTCTTTACTGTTTTTGTTGGTATTCTTTACTTCTGCTATGGTGCAAAAGTCGATTTAAGTTCTGGTTCCAATGTGCACAGGTGACGGCACAATGATTCTCTCGGCTACAAATCAGGTAACTTGTCCCTCCATGTTTTATACTCACCCTCTTCTGGTGTAGTAACTGACCAATGCCTACTCCTCTTATCTAAGGCTTCTTTTGGTTGTTTGCAATTCTGTTCTATGATATTCTTGGTCCAGTCATGCCTAGGTATGCTACGCTTTCCCTTTGTTTTTGTTATGTCTCGATTTAAGTAACATTGTGCAATGTATGCTAACTGTGACTCGTTTGGTTTGTGCAGGTCGAGGGTTCGACTTGAGTGCGAGGACTTAACATAATTTGGTCTCCAAGCTAGACAACCCTCTACTGGTAGGCTCTGTCTTCCATAGTTTGCCAACTTGAAATTAGGGATTCTTTTTGTTTCTGCATTATTTTTCCCTCACTATCTGGTTGCTGTGTACAAACTGGGTCATTCTCACGACTTAGGCTTGAGACTAGTTTCAGTTACGGTTCTATTCTGGCTATCTGGTTCAGGTTGAGGGTTTCCTTGACTAGGGTTTGTCCGTTCTATCGAACGTTGTGCACTTGATTTGTTTTGGACAATGTAATACTCAATTTGCATGGAATAACAGCAATGTAAATATAAATTATCTTTCTCTGTTTGCTTATGAAAAACTGTGAAAGTTTGTCCAAAAATTACCTCTGTTGCAATTCATTTCTCTGGTGCTTTGTTTCTGTATTCTCTTTTCGATCGATTCGTTGTATGTCACTCTTCTGGCTGTGAATTCAATTTGCTTGCCCGTTCACTTTGGTTATGGGATTTATATGTGTGTTACAATGTTGCTCTCTATTAAGAGAGGAAGAAAAAAACAAAACCTACAATAGTAGGCCCGTACTCTGTCTGTTATCACTGAATTCAACTAGTTAATTGATAAAACATAATGGCATAGCACGTAGGCAATGATACAGATGGACGATAGGAAGAAATTTACATTCTATCTTTTTTTATTTCTCGTATCTGGAAATGTTGAACCTTTATATGTGTTCCATTGTTACATTTATACATCTTCGTTTACAGTTATTGAAACTGTAGTTAATTTCAATTATAGGCAGTATAGTTGTGTAACTACTAAATTCTCGGTTCCGTTTTCGTGACAAAATTTACATTTAGACATTTTTGTCTTTTCTTTTTAAGTTGACAGAACAATCACTAATCTGTTGTTTATTAAGGTCAGCTATGTAACAACCCTAACCAACCAAATAATTTTTGACTAATACAACAATTAATAGAAAAAAACGAAGTCTTACCTCCTGCTCTGATAAGCTAAACATGAAAGACAATCCAAATGCTAAATCAACTTTCCAACCTAGCAGAGACATCACCCAATCATGGCGCCCTAGCTGGATGCTCCTGCATCACAAAACTACAATCAAGACCAAAATATTATTATGGATGATTATAGATGATTCTTTTTTTGTATAGTTGTTTAATGAATTTTGTTCATTGTCACAATTTATAACAATTTTTATGTTTATTATAGTGACAAGCGAGGAGAACCAAAACATTGATCAAATGAAAGTTAAACAAAACTTTAATCAAGAACAAAATATAACATCAGGTACTTATAATTTGTACATTTGTTTTCCTTGTTATTTAATGATTATATTCATTTTCACAATTCAAAATATGTTATATGTTTAATTTGGAAACAAATAAAGGTAACCAAGATGATATTGAGGTGCAACGTTACAAATATGAAGATAATTTCATATCAGATACTTATAACTTGTCTTCTTGTTTATCTTATTATTCCTCGAACTCAAATGCTTGTAGCTACCATAACATTGTATATTTTTATTATAGGAACAAATAAAAAGGATAAAATTAACAATCAAAATAATGTTAAAGATGCGTGTGTGTGTGTGTTTCTGTTTAAAGGTTGCATTACTAATGTTTTTCTTGGTATTGGTATTTGATTGAAGGTTTAATAAGAAGTAGAATTGGTATTTGATTGAAGTTTTAATATGTTTACTCCAGGTCCTATCAAGATGATAAAAGAAATTATTGTTTCATCTATAAATAGTGCAAAAACCACTCAAGGTAAGTGTATCGTTGATGAGCCTCATAAATGGGTAATTATATGGGCTCATTTTACCTCCTAACCTAGTCAAATCAACCATTCTCTTACCTTATTGTATGATTTTCTGATTATATTTATGCTTATAGGGTGAGTCAAGTTAGTTATTATGCCATGTGGTCTAGCATGTATTTAAAGTAGATTATTGATGGATTTTGAGGTCAAAGTCAAGGATCTAGTGGCCAAACTACAACAATAACTCGAAGTAGAAAGAGGATAGGACTTATAGGAGGGGATCCCCCTCATTTATTGCTCCTCACTTCGAATTCCACTTCATTCAGCTGGGAGTACAAGTAGTCGAATCATGCACTAGAAGGCAGCCAAGCAAGTGGAAGATGATTGAGAGTTATCTCAAGTTTTGGAAGACAAGCCTCCCTGATTTTAAAAAAGCTGTTGGTAGCTTTAGATGTATAAGTAGAGATGCCTAGGGTGTGTTGATTCCTTGAAAATCACTGCATCAACATCGGGGAAAACCTCCCGGTTCGGACCTTAAAGGCACCTCCTTTTCCGTTTGGTGTGGTGGCTCCAACTGGATATAATGGGACCAGTTTCCCAATGATTTATAAATGGGATGGATAAGTGATAAATTTTCTAATAACTAATGTCAATGATGGATGATTCACTCTGAAATGCAATAATATAAGAAACTAATTTATCCTAGGAAGTCTTTCTCTTAGTGCAATTTTGATGATTCTTATTGACAAGTAGGCATATAGATGACTCTACTTATAAAGAAAAATATTTATTCATATGATAATTACTTTGTTCAAGTAGTTGAACAAAGTAATAATTAAAACGTTATCACACTAATCTTTATATATCATTGACATACTTATGTATAAAAAAAATAACAACTCTTAAACATTCAATAGTGATAAGTCAAAGAACTACTATGAAAACGTATACATACATCAATAATAAAAAATGAATAAATGCTAGTTCACATAAAAGGATGAAGAAAAAACATAGATAATAGTACCATATGTATTTGAGTCTCCTCCAATATGAATTGCATTCAGATCTCGCCTTTCAACTTGGAAATTATTTTATAGGAAGCAATAGTGCATATCATATAAAAGTATTCTTCATCAAAACATAGAATTCAGGTCCAGTTTTTATAAAAATAAATATATCAGAAGCACAGTAGTGCAACTTCTGATCCAAGTCTTAATACAAAAATTTGAGGACCCTTTCTAAAAATATGAAAGGGTCTATAAATACTATTAATCTAACAAACTATGAAACAAATATGCTATGTGCTGGTGTAACCAAATCACGAATATATGAAAATATTCTCGAAATAGGCATGCTTGCAGTCGGTCAGAGTGGTTCACTGCATTGGCTAATCATCTCCTGGCTTGAGCTGAGAAATGGCTAGCATCAGTTGAAGTTCTGACAGATGACTCATGTTTGAGTGTAACTGAGCAGTATATGTGGCATCAGTAAGTTCGGGAATCATATGGCCGATTGCATCGGTGAGGCATTTCATCGTTGTCTGCTGACTATGTGGTTTAACAAGGAAAAACCAAAAAAGCTTCCCATGTTAAAGTTTGTATACCTGCGATCAATCTTTCCCTCTGCTCTAGCTCCTGTTTCCATGTCTGTTCTAATGCTTTCACCGATGGAAGTTTCCCTGGAGAACACTGTGTAATTAAATTTGAAAAATAAAGGGTATCATTAATCAATTCAACCAAATTGCTTATTGCTGATCTGCATCTTGATGTCGCACTTTCTACTTTCATTAGTTGAGATTGCCATTCAGCGAATAGGATTTCTTTATGCGGTTCCAGAATTTGTGGTAGATTAGCAACTTTTCCTTCTTTGGTTTCTTTCCAAGAGAGAAAATCTATTAATCTTTCATCTGCATTCTCTAATTTTAGTCTCGCATCAACTGATTTTTCAATCATCGATGATGAAATTTCACAATGGGGAAGAACGAGTGAGATATTATGACATAATAGGCTCAACTGATTAGACAATGCTTTGGTAATTTGTAGAGCCTCCGATCTGAATTCTCCCACTTGGGGATATTCTTTGAATCTTTCTATTTGCAGTGATAGTTGAGCAATCTGTTCTTCCTTTGATTTGCTCAACTGTTCATTTAATGATCACAGCTTGCTTAATGCTTGGGATAGTTCCTGTTGCTTCTGAATAGCATGTTAGTCAATCCTTTGTTTTTCTTTGAGTAGTTACTCATTCAATTGATCATTTGACTGCCTCTGGGCTGCTAACTGTTGTTCCAACTACTCTATCTTCTGCTGCTTCTCTTGTACCTGTGTTTCTAGCAAAAGGATTGCTTGGTCCTTTTCCTTGAGCAAGTTGCTAACCTTCGATGCTTTGTCCATTGTAGCTGCTGTGTATGCTCCAGCATACTGAGACACTTTAGTGAGATCTTCAGAATGATTGACTTCCTCTCTCTATACCACGTTTTTTATTTGCATTTGTGAAGTCAAAAGAGGAGATTGATCAACTTTCCTCTTTTTCCTTTGTCTTTTGATTATAGCCCTATGCTTAGGGCTGCAGAAGACATCTAAGGGTGGTATTTCTTCTACATGTAAAATAATTTCATCGGATGGATTCTCGGGGATTATTTCTACATCCTTTTGAGTTATGGGCGGGCCTCTAGTTACTTCAATCGGAACTGTATTAGTTACTGATTTCTAACCGGTCATTACCTCAAGTGTGTTGAATCCTTGAAGGCTCTCAGTATTACTAATAATGGAGTCAAATTGTTGTCATTCTCTGATCAGTTTAGGATCAACACAAATGTTTGAATCAGTGAGTTCACTACTTTTTCCTTGTCCCTACTTTTATTCTGGTAATTTCTCTTTTTCAGGAATCTTCTCCACTACAGAAGTCTTGTCTGCAGCTTTCTGTTCACTTTGACTCTATGGTTGAACTGTAGGGGTTGTGGCTAATAGGTCCAAAGGCAGAGTTTGTAACTTCTGGGCTCTGAGCCTATTAAACGTTTCTAGCCCCTCTTCTTCATACATGATCCTAGCCAATCCTTTAACTTGAAAAAATGTTTCAGCTGAAGAAAATAAATCATCAAAGTCATCTGCTTCATGATCAAATTTGGCAAGTTTAGCTTGAGCGGTAACGTTATGGGCAACCTTTTTTGGATCATATTGCCTATTCGAAATAGTGGCAAGATTCAACATCTAAATCGTCTCTGCCTCTTTCTCTGCATGCTTGTAATTATGTAAAGTGAAAATGCCACATCGTAGGGGGAATATAGGCCACATCTGTTTCTTTGAATCCCTAAGGCTTCTTGATGTCCCTTCAACTGTTATCTGATATGCCAATTCTCAGGCTAACAATTTATTGGGAACATATAGAGGGAGAACATGGGGTTTAGTGAGACTGCCAAAAAGCCTCACGTAGGTAAATTTCTCCTCTCTGGACCAGCTACCTAGTGCTGTCAGGTCAATTTCTGCTTCCTGGGATATCCTGGGGGCAGGCTTATTGAAAATAGAATAAAATACAAGTAAAACAAAACCATTGCAAATTTTGTACAGGTGATTTTTATAGTGTGCCTTCCACAACTGTTTGTGATAAATGTGAATAGGATTTGGATCTTGGGAAGTCCACTTCCATCCGAGTACCAGGTATTCAGAATTAAAACAAATAATATCTAGAATATATGCACTGTAATAGAAAGGAGGAATGATCTGGGAAGTTGTATATGCATTCCTTCTGTATTCTAATATCTCAGTGGCTAGTCTATCAGACAAAATATTTACCGAATCCATAACATAACCATTAATTGTAGCTTCCATTAACGGGACCATTTCTACAGTAAATTTGGCAGAATCATGCTGTCCCCACAGTCTACACATCATAGCTCCAGCATAGAAATAAGGAGAAGCTAATGAGTCGATATAATACTTACCCGATGAATCATGCGTATGTTTCTCCAGGAAATGCCTCCATTGCTTCACCCGGTCAAACTCCAAGTCGTTTTCCTTTGCAAATGCTTTTAGGAATGCCTTGTTGTATCGCTTCTTGAATGGAGGTAGATGGTACATTTTCCTGAGATCTTCAGGCTTGAATGAGCCGAATATCCTTCCATCTGCCATGTAAAATTTTCTATTTGAAGTTGGGATTTTCTCAACAACCCATCTAACCACATCAGTGTGTGGAAAATTTTTGGCCCGCACTGCTATCCTGTGAAGGTATGAACATGCGAATTCTTTGAGAGTTACCTCTGACTTGTTGGTTGAATCAGCTATGGATTCATCTTCTAATTCTTCAAGCTCCTCTGCTTCTATCAAATTATAAATGCTTTCCCAGCTAGCATTTCCCAAACCGAGACATGTTGTATCTGATATTAATCCCTTCTTGCTTGGTCTTAGTTCTTTGGCCGCAGGAGTTGCTTTGGCCTTCTTAGATTTCTTCCCCATCGTCTCTGGATTCATAGGTTCGAAGAAACTCTACACAGACAATTGTAAACCATAACACAGATATTTTGTTGCTAAAATCGAATATGACAATGAACATAATTACGGTGATTACCATATGATAAATCAGATATAGTTAAGAATTACCACGAATGAAATCTTTTTGAAGGACTTATTCTTAACTGTAAAATTTAATAGCCATTCGAGCCACCAATAATGGTGAATAAGTACCATAAATACCCATCTCGTCGATTGTATAAATAATTATTTCAAGCCTGCTTCAGATTTCCTCGATCAGCGATCAGCGATAAATCACAAATCGCAATCTGGAGTTTCAAAGGGAAAGGTTTAGTGACTTGCAACGAATATCTCCGATTGTCAAAAAGTGATATTATAATAAAGCAGAATATTATGCATGCAAACCGTTTTAGTGCATGTTTTCTTCTTTGAGATGCATGCCCAATTGATTGATCGCAATAGGGATTTGGCTTACGCTTTTATCCCTTTGCCAACGGATATCTCTGATTGACAATTGTGATTTCCTTTATCGGATCGGAGGATTTGATGGGGCCTTTTGTATGTGTACCTATGTCATATGATATCTCCGATTGCCGATTGCGATTTCCTTTATCGGATCAGAGGATTTGAGGAGGCTTTGTTTTGTGTATGTCCCTTTGTCATTGCGATATGTGATCTTTGATCACTTTATCACAAATGTGGAATTATTTATAATATTTTAAAGGAACAATTTGTTTTCATCAAAAGGCTTTATAAAATGAATTCTTTACATTGGGCCTTTTGATAAATATTTTTCTTGTAATGAGGTCAATACTAGTTTTATTTAACAACTCACAAATCTAACTAAGTTTATTTCAAAAGGGACCCATTTCTTATTAAGAATTTTGTGTAAAAGTTTTTATAGAAATGGGGGGCTGTTGTATAGCACAATAATTGGTGATTCACTGGAGGAAACAGTTATCTCTAAGAAAATAATATAATATTTTAACCTTCTTAATCTGAAAACCTTAGTGGACAGAGAAAATCTAATATAACTAGGTAATCATAAATTCTGAATATAATGAAAACTATTTTTGCTATTTCTTTCTCATCTCAAAATTAAATACATTCTAAGTTCAAGTGAACCTTAATTTGTTGATAATGAAAAAACAAGAGACTTCTCCAACTTAGCTTGTATAATGACTCCTTTGTCACAGGTAGAGCCACTGCTACCAGCAAACATTCATAGTCTCGACAGGGTTACCTTTTAACCATTTGATCATTCATTGTCCCATCCATTTCAGAGTATAATTTAAAAGAATGAATCCAAAAGATATGTTTCCACACTTTTTTTATTGCATTTTCTCTTTTCCTTATTTCTTTATTTTGTAAGATAAAAATCCATTGTCCTGGTTTGGTGACCAGCTATTGACAATTCCATTCACTAGTTGTAATTTAACTGAACAAGCTGGATCGTGATGAAATCCCTTGTCTTATAATTATAAGCCATTACCCTGTTTTGGTATGCAGTGTTGGTAATGTCAGTTGAATTAGTCGTGTATGATTATGGTAAGTAGGCTCATGATGAGACCTCTTATCTTTTATATCAAATATATTTTAAAATTACACTCTGAAAAATCATAAACTTTAATGGATGGGATGAAT
The DNA here is from genome assembly GCA_031772625.1 of Pinus tabuliformis. Taxonomy (NCBI): domain Eukaryota; kingdom Viridiplantae; phylum Streptophyta; class Pinopsida; order Pinales; family Pinaceae; genus Pinus; species Pinus tabuliformis. Next base: position 572,213,727 of record CM062807.1, read on the forward strand.
AATTTTCTTCTTAAGAGAACATGGATGATAGTTTTGAGAGTTGAAGATGATAAGATTGGATCAATATTTGCTTTCTATTGATAACCTATTTTAGGCTTCTAAAACTTAGAATGATTTACAGTATTTTCAAGTTTTGAGAAGATTTTACAAAAATAAAAAGGGTTTTCAGAGTTTAATTATAACTAATTTCCTAGAACGTTTTCTTTTCCTTCAAGGCTTCCATCTATCAAAAGTAAATATTATGACTATTTTCTTTTAAGTAACTTTTTCAAAATAGTAAATACCAATAGAAGGCTATTTACAACTTTATTTTCTAAGAGAGAAAATAACTAATTATTCACACAAATATAGGATATTTACAAAGTGAGAAGGGGTTACCTCCTCAATTGAAGAATTTTTTCATAATAAGCCCAATGACAGGAAGAGAATATCTCTTTCCTGATAGATCTTACAATATGAATGTTGATGGACCTATCTTTTCACTGATTTGAAATGGTCTAAGCCACAATTTTTGAAATTTAGTGTGTTTTCCTTTATCCTCGTGGGCTTTGTCCCATTTCAAAACAAGATCGCCAACTTGTCAATGTTTTGAGCCTGTTGAAGTTGTATCAAAAGAAGACTTAATAATTTGTTGATGCTTTGCATGTGTGATTCGGGCTTTCTCCCTTTCTTCCTCTCGTTTCATGATCTGATTATGTCTCAATTGAATAGAAGATGAGGGATTTTCTTCAATAAACTACACTAAGGCTAGTTATGGAAGTACTAAGTTTGATGGTATGAAAACCTCCTTTCCATACACTAGATTAAATGGAGAAGTGCCTATTGAGGCCTTCTGTGTTGTACGGTTTATCCATAGTGAAAATATCAAAGGCCGATGCCAATTCTTATGGTTCAGATCAATAGTTCTCTTAATGATTTTGATAAGATTTTTATTGGTGGATTCTGCTAGACCATTACCCTGAAGGTAGTAGTTTGCAGAATATTTCAATTTGAATCCTATTTTGATGGCAAATTCAAGTATGGAATTACCAGAGAAATGAGATGCATTATAAAAAATAAGAGCGTTTGGGACACCAGACCTGGTAATGATGAACTGATCTATGAATTCAATGATTTCTTCATAGTTTGTTGTCTTCAAAGGAATTTCTTCTACCCACTTAGTAAAGTAATATGTAGCTGTAAGGATATACCTATGCTATTTGGATGAATGTGGAATAATTACTCCAATGATATCAAATCCCCATTATTCAAATGGTTGTTCAATATTGACTGGTTGCAAAGGAAAAGCTGGCTTCCTTTGTCTTCCACTCGTAGTTTAACATGTTCTACGTTTCCTTACATATTCATGAGTGTCTTTAAATAAGGTGGGCCAGTAATACCGAACACAAATAATTTTGTGGGCTGTTGTATCAGCTCTGAAATGTCCTCCTGTCGAACCATCATATAGTTCCTGCAAGACCTTTGGTGCTTCAGGTTTTTCTAAGCATCTTAACAAAATTAAATCATAATTCCATATAAACAACACATCATCAACAATCATGATGTTTTTTTCTTTCAGCCTTATGGCACGTTTATTTTTATAGGTGTTAGTTGAGAGCATACATAACACATAGCGGATTTATACTCAGAGACATAGACGACAATAGCAGAGAATAATTCATAGAGACAGATGAATGGAGAAACAACAATATTACTCAGTCAGAAATAGTGGAATGGATAAAACAATCACTGGAGAACAGAAATCACTTTGCATTACATAACAAGCTTGGGCCTTGGCTTGCTTTCCTTGGCCAGAGAATTTACAAATTTATAGAGGCAGCAGAAGGATCTAGAATCCTATGTGTGATTCAGATGGAGATCTGGAATGACCTAGAAACCACTAGCGATGTAGGAGGATCTAGAATCCCACATGTGATTCTAGAAACTAATGGTGGTGTATAAAGATCTAGAATCATGGAGATCTAGAAAGATCTGATCTAGAATCCTCTATGATTTGGCTTCACACTTAACATTCTCCCACTTGAAGCCAAATAAGAGTCATCAAGTCACACTGAGTCCTACCATGCCTCTACATAACTCATGTTTATTTCGTGGTAGAATCTTAGTGAGCATATCAGCACGGTTCCTATCTGTATGGATCTTTTCCAAGGATAACTGTTCTTCCTCCAACACATGCTGGATCCAATGGTAACTTAAGTCAATGTGCTTGGTTTTTGAATGAAATTCTGGGTTTTTTGACAAGTGAATGGAACTCTGACTATCACAATATAACACATACTTGTCCTGCTTTATTCCTATCTCTCCTAGGAATCGTTGCATCCACAACATCTCTTTACAAGCTTCTGTTGCAACTATGTACTTTGCTTCTGTTGTAGACAGGGTTACTACTATTTGTAGCCTTGACACCCAAGATACTGTTGCACCTGCAAATGTATACAAATAACCTGTAGTGAACTTTCTAGTATCCATATCTCCAGCCATATTTGCATCTGTAAATCCTTCAAGCACAGTCTCATCATGACCAAAACATAAACAATAATGACTAGTACCCTTGAGATACCTTAAAATCCATTTTACTTCTTGCCAATGTTGTTTGCCTGGATTGGTAAGGAACCTGCTCACTACTCCCACTGAATATGCGATGTCTGGTCATGTGCATACGATGGAATACATTAAGCTGCCAACTGTTGATGCATAAGGAATTCTGCTCATCTCTTCTTTCTCTTTGTCATTACTAGGACATAATTCAGTACTCAGCTTGAAGTGGGCTGCAAGGGGTGTACCAACTAGCTTGGAATCCTTCATATTAATCATGTCAAGCACCTTCTTGATATATTTTTCTTGTGACAGCCACAACCTTTTGTTTTTCCTATCATGCATAATCCGCATGCCCAATAGCTGTTATGCTAGTCCCAAATCCTTCATTGCAAATTTTCTACCCAAATCTTTCTTCAACCTATTGATATTATTCTTATCATTCCCAACAATCAACATGTCATCCACATATAACAATAATATTATATACTTTCCTTGGTCATACCTCTTGATATAGACACAATGGCCAGCTTCCAACCTCTGAAAACCATGTTCCAACATGAATGAATCAAATTTCTTGTACCATTGTCAAGGTGCCTGTTTCAACCCATAGAGGCTCTTCTTCAACCTACAAAAAAGGCCTTCTTTGCCTTTTTCCATGAAGCCTTCTGGCTGCTCCATATAAATTTCTTCCTCCAATTCACCATGAAGGATAGCAGTTTTTACTCTAATTGTTCACATTCTAGGTCTAAAGCAGCAATTAGACCAATAATGACTCTAATGGATGACATTTTAACAACAGGTGAGAAAATTTTAGTGAAGTCAATACCTTCTTTTTGGGAAAAACCTTTCACCACCAGTATTGCTTTATACCTCTCCTTCTTTTCGTCACCTTCATGCTTAATCCTGTATACTCATTTGTTTTGTAGAGCCTTTCTTTCTTTTGGGAGGTTTACCAACTCCCAAGTTTTGTTTTCTTGTAAAGAGTTCATTTCTTCTTCCATTGCTTTCTTCCATTCTTTACTGTGCTCAACTTTACGAGCTTCTTGAAAACAATTAGGCCCACCTTCATTAGTCAACAAAATATAGTTTGAAGGAGGATACCTTTGCGAAGGCTTATGAGGCCTAGAAGATCTATGAACCAACTGTGGTGGTGCATTATCAAGTTGAATCTCCTGTAAAGGTTCCTGCAAGATTCCTTCTTCTTCTTGTTCATCATTTTCCACTTGTTGTTCTTCATGCTCCTGAATTTACTATTCATTTTCTTGTATTGGTGGTATGTTTTCCTGCTGCTCTTCAAACCTATCAATAATATTCTTGACTTCCAACTCACCTATAGTCCTCTTGAACATTTCTGACTCATTAAATATAACATCCCTTCTTCTAATAATTTTATGTTTGATTGGATCCCATAGACGATAACCAAGATCTTCATCCGCATATCCCAAAAAAATGCATTTCATAGATTTATCAGCTAGCTTAGTTCTATTTTCTTTGGGAATATGTACGAATGCTTCACATCCAGATATTTTCAAGTGAGAATAATTCAAATTCTTACCAGTCTAAACTTCTTCAGGGATACCGTAATCCAAAGTTGTAGTTGGAGATCTATTTATGAGGTAGCAAGTGGTCCTAACTTCTTAAGCCGAAAATTTCTTCTCCAAACCAGAATTGGACAACATATTTTGCACCTTTTCCATAATGGTGTGATTCATCCTTTCTGTGACACCATTTTGTTGAGGAGTACCAGGCACAGTCTTCTTATGCTTTATGCAAAACCTGTTACAATATTCCTTAAATGCATTTGAACAATATTCTCCACCATTATTTGTTCTTAAACACTTCAGCAATTTGTTAGTCTCTCTTTCAACATCAACATGGAATTTTTGAAATATTCCAAACACTTCACTTTTATTTTTCATAGGATATGCCCAAACTTTCTTGGATGCATCATCTATAAATGTTACAAAATATGATGCTCCTCCAAATGATTTGATCTTAACAGGCCCAAACACATCCAAGTGTACCAATTCTAACACATTTTTCTTTCTGTAATGGCCACCTCTAAGGAATGAAACCCTTCTTTGTCTACCATTTATACAATTCTCACAAAGATCAAGATTGTAGGATTTGAAACCTAGCAATAAATTTTTACCAACAAGGATTTTTAAGCCCTTCTCGCTCATGTGACCCAAATTCTTATGCCATAGATCTGTTGAATTTCCTTATTTTGTGAAAGTAGCCGAATCTGATTTTCCTATCAGTCTCTTCAATGTATACAATGTTCCTGTCTTGGGTCCTTTGGCTACAACCAATGCACCTTTGCTAATTTTCTAGCCTCAGTTTCCAAAGCTTGTCGAATAGCCTTCATCATCCAGTCGACCCATAGAGATTAAACTCATGCACATTTGTATTACATGCCTGACCTGTTTCAACAATATATCTTGTCCATCTTTCATCTTGATCTGGACATCTCCCACTCCAACAATATTGCAAAAATCATTATTCCCCAAATGCACTCTACCATAATCACTGGGATTATATGAAACAAAACTATCTTTGCATGGGGTTACATGGTGAGGTGCCCCAGAGTCAAGGATCCAATCAAAGCTACTGCTAGATGTATATACACATGCATCCTCTACTGAAACAGTAAACAACATATCACCATCTGTAGCTACAATAGTAGTCTCACCTTCATTTGTGCTGGATGACTTGTGATTTGTACTAGATGGTCTCTAATCCTTTTGTCCTTTCTTCCAGAATCGACATTCTTCCTTCATGTGCCTAGGTTTGCCACAATGAAAGCAGATGATCTCCTCTCCTTAATTTTGATCAGCCTCTCAATCTTGATCGCCCTTTCTGGCCTCGATCCATTCTCCTACCACGATCAGCTAGAGCTAGAGCCTCTCCTCCCTAGTTTCCCGCAATTGACTTGTGTCGTAGCTCCTCATTCATTAAACTACTGCTGAAATCATTAAACTTCACGGTCCCTATAGTTGTTGAAGTGCTCATAGCTAGAATTAAATTTTCCCAGCTGTCTGGCATAGAACACATTAGCAAAATAGCTCTAATTTCATCATCTAAAATGATTTTAACAGAGGCAAGTTGACTAGTAATAATATTGAATGCATTCAAGTGCTCAGCAACTGAAGCACCCTCCTTCATTTTGAGATTATAAAGCTTCTTCATCAAGAACACTTTGTTTTATGTCATGTTCTTCTCATATAGATGATGGAGCTTCTTCCATAATCCTTCAGCCGTCTTTTCTCCGGACACATTGAAATACACATTATTTGCTAAATATTGGCATATTGTTGCAATTGCCTTTCTATCTATCTTATTCCACTCTTCATTTGTCATCAATGAGGGTTTCTTTGTTGTGCCCTCAATCGACAAATACTGATCCTTTAAAATCAGTATATCCTCCATCTGTGATTTCCATAGGGCAAAATTAGCATTGCTCAACTTCTCCATATCTGTAACTGTTGTCTCCATTTTCAATTAAATTCACACCCCAAAACACAAAAAATTCCACTTAAAAATAAAACTTTAATTATTACTCTTTAAAATTTAGTAATAATGGCCTTCCTCCTTTTAAAATACCCTTTTCAAAATTCTTGCTCCTTTTTAAAATATACTTTTCAAAATTCCAACATATAATTATATATGTATCATAATAAATATAAAAACATATATAATGTTTTAACCTTTTTCAAATTTCACACTTACATATGTTGGTTTGAGAAAAAACTTGACGTATACGTGCAAGCTTGATGTAAAAAAAACTTACGAACACCACGTCTCAACTCCAATCTCTACAGATCTCCACTTTTCAAACTCCAGCAACACGTTTTAGCATAGATCCATGACCTTGCTTTTCTTGCAGCAACTATCTTTTATTTCCAACGTTCCTTAGCTATTTCCTAGACAGATCCTTCAACAACTCTACAGGTAACAACCAACGTTTTAACGAACGCTGCCAGAGCAAGGCAATGGCACTAAGTGGCTTGGACAGTGGATATTCAACTTGGCTCTGATACCAGTTGTTAGACCAGAGCATACATAACACACAACAGATTTATACTCAGAGACATAGATGACAATAGCAGAGAATAATTCACAGAGACAGACAAATGGAGAAACAACAAGATTACTCAGTTAGAAGTAGCGGAATGGATAAAACAATCATTGGAGAACAGAAATCACTTTGCATTACATAACAAGCTTGGGCCTTGGCTTTCTTTCCTTGGCCAGAGAATTTACAAATTTATAGAGGCAGAAGAAGGATCTAGAATCCTATGTGTGATTCAGATGGAGATCTGGAATGACCTAGAAACCACTGGCAATGTAGGAGGATCTAGAATCTTGGATGTGATTCTAGAAACTAATGGCAATGTAGAAAGATCTAGAATCCTAGAGATTTAGAAAGATCTGATCTAGAATCCTCCATGAATTTGGCTTCACACTTAACAATAGGAAAGATTAGAAGGAGCATATCCATTTTTCAAATAGAATATCAAATATGCATATTGGGATTCAGGATTAATGGTACTTATCTCATTGATTTTTTCAATACTGTTTGTACCTTCATGTTCCTGAATATTAGAAGTTCCTGCTAACAACCTGCAAAAACCTTGGCCTTTGACAATCATTGCTAGTCTAATGTCCAAATCATATTCTTGTAATGTCGTGACCTAGTTTGCCCTTTTTTCTCCCAATTTCCTTTGAACTAGTAACTGTCTTACTTCTGAAAAAGGGACTAAAACTTTTGTGTGAGATTTTAATAGAAAGGGCCTAAAGTGTTTAATGGCTTTGTATACAGAAAAGGCTTGCTTTTCAACTTCAGAGTAATTAAGTTCAGCACCTTGAAGATTTGAACTATAAAATGAAATTGGTACTTCCAAGTTTTGATCATTGATTTGTGTCAGCACTGCTGCATAAGATGAATCAGATGCAAGAGTATATAGAATGAAATGATTTGAAAAATCAGGAGTGTTTAATGCGGGAGCATTTATGATTTCTTGTTTGATTGAACAAAAGCCTCCTTTTCTATATGCCCCCATTTAAACACTGAGTTTTTCTTGATCATGGTTTGTAATGGTAAAACAATTTGTGAAAAATCTGGAACAAATCTTTTTACAAAATTAATTTGACCTAAAAATGACTGCATTGTTTTTCTATTATGTGGAAATGGGATATCAAAAATCTCTTTAATTCTCTCTGGATCAATGTAAATACCATCTTTTGAAACAATGAACCCCAAGAGTTTACCTTGGTCAAGAGAAAAAAAGGACTTCTTAGGATTGAGTGAAATGCCATAGCTTTTATAGTGCTCAAAGATTTGTTTCAAATCATGTAAGTGATTTGATATTTTCTTAGAGAAGACAATAATGTCATCCAAATAGAAAACTGTTGATTTATTTATTAGACCTTTAAATGCTATGTCCATCGCTCTTTGGAATGTAGCTCCAGCATTGATTAATCTGAAAGGCATTTTTTGATAGGCATAAGTTCTCCACTTGGTTCTGAAAGTAATCTTAAGTCTGTCATCGGGGTGCACCAAAATTTGGTTATACCCTAAAAAACCATCTAAGAAAGACATTAATTCAGAACTAGCTACTGAATGGAGAGTTTGCTCCATTGTTGGTAAAGGGAAGTTATCCTTTTGATTCGCTTTATTAAGATTTCTGAAATCAATACAAATTTTAATGTCACCATTTTTCTTTCTTACTAGCACCATGTTGGACACCCAATTTGAATGTCTAACATGAAAAATTATCTTAGCTTTCAAGAGTTTGTTTAATTTGGCTTTTATTTGACTCTCGAGGTTAGGATGAATTTTTCTTAATTTCTGTTGTACTGGTTTTTCTTCAGATATCATTAGAATTGTATGTTGTATGATAGAAGTATCATATGTTTTCAAATCATCATATTTCCAAGCGAAGACATTTTTATATCTATGTAATAATCTGATAAATGCAATTCTTTCTTCTGAAGTAAGTCCTAATCTCATATTGATGTTTTGTGGCTTGTCCTCCATACCAAGGTTTATTAGTTCAAATCTCAAAGTAGAACTTTGAAGATCTGAATTAGTAACCTATTTAAACCTATCTTTGATGTCATAAAGGTCTTCAAGTTTAACCACTGGTTTAGGTATTGAATTTTTTTTAAGTTTTTCCTTCATTTGAAGATCATGCTCACTTTCATCAATAGTTTGATCATCATAGGACTTATTAGAAGTTACGAAATTTAAAATGTCATCATCATGATTGAATACTCGCCAGTTAGTGACATTATCGAGAATCGATGGTCTGAAAATTAACTCTATTGAAAATCTATTGGGACTATAATCTTCAGATGGAAGGAGCTTAGAAGCAACATTGGCTACTAAATCTACTGCTGCATTATGAGATCTAGGAATGGAAGAAATATTAAATGCTAGAAAATGAGATACAAGGTCTTGCACCAAAGATTTATAATGTTTAAGGTGACTAGAAAGACAATGTATAGTATTTCTGACTTGTTTTATAACAATTTCAGAGTCACCAAACACTTTCAAATATTGTACCTTAAGACCAATTGCTTTATAAAGTCCTTGAATCAAGGCTTCGTATTCAACAGTATTGTTCATGCACTCGAATTCTAATCTGCATGATAGCATGGTATTTTCTCCCTCGGGACTAACCAAAATACATCTTTCTCCCGCACCTTCATTAGATTTAGACCCATCAAAATATAATGACCAAAATACAGGTTTATCTACAGTTTTATTTACAATTTCCTCAACAATTTTAACACACCTTGATGTATCTGTTTGAGAAAAAATTTCAATTTGAGATGTGAAATTATTATCTGAGAAAGGTGATGATTGAAGCAGTAAAATTACCAAAGAATGATTCAGATGAGTAGTTACCAAGAATGTTATTGTTGAATGCTATAGGTTGGTTTTCTTGTTCAAACTCTGTTACAGTGTGAGTCATATGTTTCTCCCGATCAATCTTTATCTGATTTGGATTTCTTTTATAGGGCAGCCACATGTGAGACCAATCAGTAGAAATGTAACCATGAAGTTTCTCAGACCAGTCTCTACTTAAAATCAAACCATAGAACTCAAGAATATTAGCGATTAATATGTCAATTCTCTGAACTACTCTGGGATCAGCTGATAACCTAATGGTAACTGAGTTGATTTCTCCTAATACTTGGACCTTAGTTCTATCCAACTAGACAATATGCACTGCAGACTTTTGGGGATCAATATTCAATTTAGAACAAATAGAGGCAGGCATTATATTTGAGGAAGTCCCTGAGTCTATCAAGCAATTGTACAAATTTCTATTATAACTCTCATAGGTCGAGAGAAAAGGAGGAGTATGGGAATTTGATCTATCTCCGATTAGAACAGCATCAGTAGCTTCTACCCTACCATGTGGTGGTTTACCTGTCTCTTTAGCAGCTTTGGATAATACAGTATTTGGAAGTGAAGAAGAAGGTATTGCATCTAATTCCTTGAGCAGAAATTTTTGTTGATGTTTGAGTTTACTAAGCTCAAACATAGTGATATTTTCTTTCGTTTTCTTCATGTCTTCGATGATGTTGTAATCCATAGAGTTTGCAACTACTAATGTTTTAGACGCTGAAGGTGGATTGGAAGCTGATGGCTGATTTTGAGTAGGTGTCGTTGTAGACTTCTTTGTGGGAGCTTTTTCTTTAGTAGTAGTACCCATGTTCTTTTTCTTCTGAGTTACTTGAATAGGTTCTGGAGTGCCCTTACTCCTGGTACTTACTGGGAAAGCTTCCTGTTCATTTTCAGTATCAGAATTGAGCAAAATGAAGTCCCACATTCCATGACATTCTTCAGCTACCTCTTCTTCAGTTTCTTTAGATGATAAGACTGTATCTTCTTCTTCATTGTCCACAGGGTCTGACTCTGTGTTGGATATGGCATTAAGGGGTTTTGATTCTAGTTTCTTAAAATTTCTAAATGGATTTTTAGTTGAAGTATCAGCTACTTGTTTCTTGATTTTTATCATTTCATTTGACATAGTCTTTAGAATTTTTTGGAGACCTTCCATATCGTATGGATCTTTAGCCATTTTCTTCTTTGAATAATCTTTGAAGGTGAATTTTTTAGATTTTCTATCTTCAAGAGCTTTCTTTTCTAAGGTGATGATACGTTTTTCCACAGCAAGTGCCTCTTTCATATTTTCTGCTAGAGTAGGTTTTGCAGCTCTATCTATGAAGATAGCTATATTTGAAGGTAAAGCTATTATATACCATTCACTTCTAACTTGTTCGCTAGGTTTAGAGGTAGTAGGAATCTTATTAAGAGTTTATTAAATAATGAATTGAACTTTTTTATAAGCTCTCTAAACTATGTTTTAAGATTTGAAATATCATTGATTAACGTTGCTACAAATCTGTCATCACCGTATTTAGTTAAGAACTATTCTTGGAAAATATTCCAACTAATAATGGATCCTGATGGTAAGGAAAAGTACCAAGACCCGATTGATCCTTGTAGGGTATAAGGAAAAAGTCTGACAACCACATCTTCCTCAGTAACTCCTTTTAAGTTGAATGAAAACATAAAATTGTTTATGTGTTCTTCTGCCTGTATGCCTGCATCTGGATTGAATTTTGGCAAACATTTTTCAGGATGAGCTGGAAATGGGTGCAAAGGTGTAGGAATTGTGATTGCACCAGGATTTTTTCATGGGTTTTGTGCCATTTTCGAGCTACTAATAGATGCTAGTGCCGATGAAGTTCCAGATGGTTGGGAAGGAGTAGATATTGAAGTTTGAGATGGTTGAGAAATAGATGCTGAAGTTCCAGTACCCTGTTGAACAACAATCTAGAGTGGAGGAGTGGATGGTTGACTTCGCATTGGAGAAGATGAAATGGATGATGATGATGATGAGAAAGTTTCACTATCGGACCCTTAATTTTTCTTCCTTGCCCTTTTCCTTTTAGGCAAAGGTAACTCAGTAGGTTCATTACCAAGATTTTCACTCTAAAGTCTGGTGAGTGTGTGAGAAGGAACGAATTGCAAAGTTACACTACCTTGAGATAACTTGGACTTCTGTGGTGATATTGAGAATCCTTGAAGTTTGTGAATTACAAACTGTACTTCAAGAGATTATAGAGTTGATTTATCTGAGATTTTTTGGGTTTAAGCAGTGGTTGTTGTTTTCTCAACTTCTCGCTTGAAAATTGGATTTTCAGTATGCAAGGGAGAAGTTGAAGGCGAGGTGGAGGGAGATTTACTCTCATAATGGACTATAGATTTAGGTTTTCTCACCATTCACAGTTCAGGCCCTCCTTCTAGCACCAAAAATGTTGATGCCTCGAAAATTGCTACATCAACATCAGGGAAAACCACCCAGTCCGGACCTTAAAGGCAGCTCCTTTTCTGTTTGGTGTGGTGGCTCCGACTGGATATAATGGGACCACTTTCCCAATGATTTATAAATGGGATGGATAAGTGATTGATTTTCTAATAACTAATGGGAATAATGGATGATTTACTCTAAAATGCAATAATATAAGTAACTAATTTATCTCGATAAGTCTTTCTCTTAGTGCAATTTTGACAATTCTTATTGACAAGTAGGCATATAGAAGACTCTACTTATAAACAAAAATATTTATTCATATGATAATTAATTTGTTCAAGTAGTTGAACAAAGTAATAATTAAAACGTTATCACACTAATCTTTATATGTCATTGACATACTTATGTATAAAGAAAATAACAACTCTTAAACATTCAATAGTGTGTTGATGCCTCGAAAATCGCTGCAACAACAATGGGGGATAACCACCCAGTCCGGACCTTAAAGCAGCTCCTTTTCCGTTTGGTGTGGTGGCTCCGACTGGTTTAACTAGGTCCAGTTACCTTCTCCCTATTGCTATTGGTTTATGACGTATCTTTACCTACCAATAGATAGGGATATCAGATCACTTCTTCTTGCTGATCAGGTAAGAGAATGACCCTTAAGCTGATTTGGGTTCAGCCAAGCCACAACTAAAGTTTTGCCTCCTTGAGGAGAGGACTTAAAAGAATGTAGAATTTACTCTAAATGCAAGCTTATTCTATAATGCAAGCAAAAGAAACTAATCTAAATCCTATCTTAATTAGGCAGATATAGATCTAACCCAACTAAGAGCAAGATAATTAAAGTATTGGGATTTAAATATGTCTTGTTTATGATGAATATCAAGTTAATGAAGTAGTTCAATTAACTGATATTATGGTTACCAAAACACATCCTATTAAGACCTTATAACTTGAAACAATAAACCAACAACATTCGAGGAAGTAGTTCACAAAAATGATATTGATTATCAAATCAATAAATCCAATAATTGAGTAATGATATGTGGAAATAGTTCACAACACATTACCATTCAACAAATCAGTTTTATAAGATAGATTTATGAGTAAATAGTTACTCAAAAATCAGATTTTAATTCATAAGAACAGAGATACTAATAACAATATTGAGACAAATTACCCATGTTGACAATAGTGCACAAACATGAATAAAATGAGACATTCATGTTACCATAAAAATGAAACGGATATTTAAAACAGTAGTATTAAAAAATACCAATTTATTGCATCCATTTCTCTTATCTTGGTCTTCAACAGTCCTTTACATTGCTTGAACTTCTGCCTTCAAAACTAGAGCCACAATAGTGCAAACTCTGCCCCTCATACATAATTCAAGATACAAAGGAAAAATCCTCAATAATCCCCAGATCTGAGATTTTCTCTCCTCTCTCCTACAACTCTAAATTCCTATTACAATAGTGCTTTTAGAAGTCTAGAATTGCAGAGGAGAACAGCCCCTCATTACATTCTGCAATCTATTACTTATACTATTTGTGAAGGAATTCTTTAGAGGAAAGTTTGGTGAAGAGAAATCTGTTAAATCCAATTTTATTTTCTCAAAAATCCTGATCTTCAATTGCTGAAGCATTCTAATTGATTGAGATCCTTTTCTCCATATTTCTTCCACTGTTTTCCTGCAAAAAGAAATCAAAATAAATTAAAATGCAACAATAAAATCAACATGGCATTGCTGGCATTTAAATCAAATCCAATCAAATTCTATTTAAATAACTAATTGAAAATAAAATATAAACTTTCTCTTGATGCCTGGGATGTTTTTATTGGCCAAGGTTATTATTGACGAATGGATATGCAATTAGAAGAGGCTTGGGCAAATGAAAATGCAGAAAATAACTCAGAAAATTTATTTTGTTTTAGAAATTCGGAGCTTGATCTTCTGCTTGATTTTCAACCAAGTAAATGACCAAATATGTTAATGAAACCTCCTCAGAAATGTTCTCCTTGACTTTCTCTTTCCAATGAGCTGTCCTTGGCCTCATTTGGCCAAGTAAAACTCATTCTATGAGCTTCCAAAGTTGATGAGTCAAAGTTGACATGAATTGGAAATTCTGTTGTTGGGCTAAAAAGAATCAAAATTCTCATTAAAAATTAAATCCTAAATTAGAATTCTAATTAATTCTAAATTAATTGTTAATTATAAACTAAACTAATTATTAATAAACTATTTATTAATTAATCTTAATCTAACTAATTAATATAATCTATTTATTTATAAACTAATTAACTTTAAATATTTAATAATTAAATTTTAATTTGATTAAATTAATTAAATTCTATATATTAACTAATTTATCTAATTTAAAATTTAATATATTAAATATCTAAACATTATTTTAAACTAACTTATTCTCACCATACTATATTAAATATTTAAACACTTTAAACTAATACTATTCTCACTTTATGTTAACACATAACTCATTTTAAAGCAACGTATGGAGAAAGTCAATGTTTTGACTTATCGGATCGGGAAAAGCTTTCGGTCGGGGGCATAGAACTTATATGCATTGATGGTTCCCGATGTGATGGAGTAATCTCATCAAAACTCAAACAATTGAATCTTTAAACTTTTAGTTAATGACATTCAGTCCCTTTGTATCGGCAAATCGGGATGATATGGTATCAAGGTTTTATTACAATGCGAAATCCCGATCCGATATCGCATCGGGGGTATGATGTGTATCGGGACTTTTTAAAATGTGTTCCGAACAAAACTTCCGATCCGATTAAAAGCCCCGATGCGATCGGAACAATTTTTATTATATATTTTTTTGTTTTAAATTTTAATTTAATTAAATTAATTATATTTAATATATTAATTAATTTAATTAATTTAAAATTTAATTTTAAACATAAATTTTTATTTTTGTTTTATTTTTATGAATATAAGTTTCTAAACTACAGCCACTTGAAAATAAATGAAAAAAATAAACTACAGCCACTTGAAGAATAAATAAAAATAATAAAAATAAACTACAACCACTTGAATGTTTGGGTTTTTCGAGATTATGATTTGATTTGGAAATTGGAGTGAATTTCTTAACAATCCCGATAATTAATGATTTGGCCGCATAACTAAAAATGAAAAAATGTTAGTAAAAACTCGCTATGGGTTAATATTTAAAATGAATGCGTTATTAAACTAATTTATTTACAAAATGCAATATTGTAGATTTTATGCATTTTTAACCCAGGCTACATAAATAATCAGACTTTCAAAGGAGTGCCATTTTCAAACCAGTTGACCAAATGAGGCGAAACAAGCGTCAATGTGAAACTTATAAAAAATCGATTCTAACAAAGCAATCAAAACAAGAATCCAAAGAAAATGAAAAATTAACAAATGCGTAGGACAATCAACTAAATAAAAATCCAAAAAGGTGTTTAGCCAAAAATTTTATAGAAAGGGTCCCCATTATTTGAAGTGAACAAGTCAAAAATGGGGGGGTTGTGTTTTTACCACAACAATGGCGACACACGGGAGAAGAACCAGTTATCTCTGTTTGATATGAATAAGATTTTCCTAAAATTAAAGTAAAAATAATTAAAGAAGAGAAAATTATGTTTGAAATGCTTGACTAAGTTCATTAGTCTGAATAAAAGCAAGAATCATCTAATTGTAATTTTTCTTAAAATTCCTCATACATTAAAATATTTCAAAACTCTACATCAGTCCTTAATTAGTTGTAGAGATAAAGCAGGGGTCACTTTACAGCTTAGCTTTTAAAATATGCTCCTTTGTCATAGGTAGAGCCACTGCTGCCAGCAAACATCTATAGTTTCGACAGGGTTACCTTTTAATCATAAATGATTCAGAATCCCATCTGTTTAAGAATTATTGATCTAGAGATAAATCCATTTATATATGTTTATTTTTTTTTATCTTTTTATTTTTATTTTATTTATTTATTTATTTTTTTCTTAAAAGCCATTGTCCTGGTTTGGTAGTCAGATAGTTGACAATGCCATTCACTGGTTATAATTGGACTGAACAAGCTGGCTCGTGATGAGACCCCTTGTCTTATAATTGTTTGCAATCATAAGCCATTACCCTGGTTTGTTTAACAGTGTTGGTAATGTCAGCCTATTTTCCCCTATGATCATGGTAAGCAGGCTCATGATGAGACCTCTTATCTTTTAAGTTTAAATATATTTCTGGATTATACTCTAGAAAAATAAGACTCTTTGGGACAGGGAGAATCATTGACTCCTTAAGAGTTAAGAATGACAATTTCAGAGTTAAAGGTGCTTTGCTGTAAAGTGTCTTTACTTGGTTATATATAACTTTTCTTGACTGATAATAAAACTTTGAAAGATCTTAATAAAATATTGAAATCTCAAAATAATTACAATTTCGATGAAAAATAATTTCTCCAGATTTTATGATACTTTGCCAACTTCTCTTGATTGGTAATCTCTTCCTTAAGTATGTCTACTTTTATAATAAGAAAATCAAACTTTACAAAGAGATTTAAGAAAACGCCAATAGGTAACTATTAACAATTTTTGTCCATGAATGTTGACCATAGTTAGGTAACAAGAAGGCCTTCCATATAAATCACGGAAAAGTCATCAAAATCAAAACTGAAAACTGAAAGAAAAGAATTCTTATGCTAAAGTGAGAAAAGAAATCAGCAAACAAAACAAAAATGAAAAAATTTTAAAAATGAAAAGGAAAATCCAAGTTTCAAAAGATAAATTCAAACAAGAACGTTTATACCAATGTCTCAACAACATGAAGAAAAAGAAAATAATCACGTAATCATTTCTTCTTATGTTGAGATTTAGAAAAATCATACCTTGGAGGGTTGTAAATGCTTTAGGCTTTTTGGATAGCAGTGATGATTAAAATTCAGCCACAATGAAAACTTTCTATCTGATATTATTATTCTTGTTTCAAAGCATTATTTTAATCATTTTCTAATAAAAGGAATGCTTAAAGAAACAAACTAAAGGTTCAGAAACTTCTTGGTATAACTATTTTGACAAAGATTATCGCTGCTTCTTGAAATAAAGCCAGGAAAAGAGTATAAGACTTCGAAAATCTGATTCGGCAGAGGATTGAAAGTTTCAAATGGAGAACTGCAAAACAGATTTTTTATATCAAAAAAAACAAAATTGAACTTAAAGTAACGAAATGGAAATTAATGAAAGTGGGTACATGAATCTTACCATTGGATAATTTCTTTTGCTCTTACCTTCTAAGGTGTTAGTTTCTCCAAACTGGCTGACTTCTTATTTTAATTAACATTAAAAACATAAAGAAGTCAAGCTAACCAAAATCTTGTAACCCAAAATCATTATTTATTTTATTTACACTAAAGCAAGCAGTAAAATGTAAAAATGGAATGCTTAGTGCTCAAGGGAGTTGAAACTAAAACAAATACATCAAAAATGAGAATGAGAATTTGCAGTAATGACTGTTTTTCAAAATATTATAAGTTTCATATAAATTCCATGATTTTATAAATTGTTCAGAATCGAGACCAAATCCAAGATAATAAAATTTAAATATGAAGATGGAGAGGTCTTGAATTCCATTTTTTAATTATGGAATTATATATTTGAAATTGAAATGTATGAGAAATCAAAATGGTTTAAATATGCTGCAAATTGGTCATTAACTTCTTTCTTACCATAGTGGTTACCCAAGCTCGCTTTTAAAATAACACATCGCTGTATTGGATGATTCGCATCACATGTCTCTTCACCATGCTTGAATTTTAATTTGCAAGACTTCACTTTGTTGCTATGCCACATATCGATTGAATGTTAATGGCTTAGAGGCATGCATTGGAAGGTCTCGCATCAAAGGTTGCAATGGCGAATCGTTGATATGAAAATATGCGATGAGAAGTTGTGCTATGAGATGGAGCAATCGCATCATTAAAGAAATATTATATCGGGGGTCGGGGCATATTTACATTGTGCTTCCCACATCGCACATCGCAAATTCAGAGATATGATATGAGCATAAATAAAAATGCGATGAGACGATTGCGATATCAGCGATTGGCAAACTTTTGGTACCCGATGTAACACGATATGATTCTTGCGATGCTGATATGCGATGAATGACGTGGCTAGTCGACGATCGGCAATTTTAAGCACATGGTGTAACAATATTTGATATGCCGATATGCGATGAAGAGTGGACCCGATAATTTTATGATGAAAATTTGATAACATATCGGATCCGAGACATCGACCGCTTTAAAGTTATGCTCCTACCATTATTGCGATTGAGTGGATGCGATAGTTTTTATAAACTTGATTCGAATTTCATATTGGGTCCATAATTATGTGGTGGTCGCAATATTGGTAAAGTCGACTATCGGAGATCGGTGATTCACGATAGTGGAAATATACTTCAACTGCAAAGCTCTGATATGCGAAATGCGATATGGCATATGAGTAAGATAATACATCGGAGGTATTTTATGAACAATTTGTTATCAAAAGAAATGCTAAGAACTACTTCTGATGAAATCTTATGATGTGAATGGTCTTACGATATTCCTTGAAATTTCAATTGGGTTTTCTAAGTAAATAAAAGCAAAGTTAAAGAATGTTCAAATTCTAATGAATCAAAAGTAAAATTTCCCTGAACCTGTTGCAAATTTGAAATGAGTTTACTGCTTACTTCAAGTTTTTGAAAACAAATGAAAACATGTAAATAAAACAGAACACGAATCAAAAATAAATTAAGGAAAAGAGAAACTAATAAGAGATGAGAACGAACTTGTAAATGCGTACCTGGAAGGAAATTGTTTGCAAATTTTACCTTATGAATCTTCAAATTCTTCCTTTGATTTATCAAAATTTCGACTTTGTTCAAAATCATCTCATCATTTATTCTAAATCTAAGTGTGCAATCAGCCTAAATAAGATCTGTTTATTCATGTTCAGGAAATATAAAATTTACCAGAAATAAATATAAAAATAGGCTCCCCTTTTGAATTGAAACAACAATATTATCTCTACTTATTCTAAATAACTTGAGAAGAATCCGTATTGTTATAGCGACTGTTCAATAATACCTTTAGTAAATGAATATGATGCGTTTTGTAGCATCAAATAATAAACTAAAGATCAGAATGGGATAAAGCCACTACTTGTGGAAAAATATCAAAACAGATTTGAAGGTGTGCACACAGCAGAATGGACATTCTTAACAAATTTCGAGGAAGATAATATGAACTTCATATGATTACCGTGAAAGGTTAGACTGACTAATAATGATTGAATTAGAATTAAGCTTATGATAGACATTCATACATTTCATGGGATAATGAGATCATGAAGCTCTTATATCCTCAACCTTTATCATATAAATTCCAAAAGAAAATCTTAGAAGGATATCTCGAAATGAAGAAAGTGGCTTTGAGGCGATCGATGCCAAGTGCAACCTCAATTGAATTTAATCAAGACATTATTCAAAATAAGCAGAGTAGAGGTATTGCTGCAAGAAATTTTAAAAGGAAAGCAAGAATTAAAACTTTTTGATAAGGAGAAAAATGTTTTCCCTGAACATGTATGAGAATGGTTGATTGCTTTGTTTTATTTTTAATCTATAGAACTGTTGAAAATAAATTATCTACGTAAAACTAACTAAATTAATTCTACTCCTATTCTAACCATATACATGGAAATGACTAGGTATAGTCATATTTCCAGTGTAGCCATTTTCTCATTTTAATCGCTACATGTATGTACAGTTCAAATGTTAGTAATAAAAATACAAATCTAATTAAACTAAGAAAATTAAATATGAAATCAGAATGTACAGTTATTGCTAGTAAGTTGATTAAAATCTCTTTCTCTTGAAATTTGCTTTCCAATTCAATACCAATTGAATCACAAAAATCTGGATGGATTTCCATTAATGATTGGGAAACGTTCAAAAGAGGAGATGACAGGCCGAATTGTGGATATGAGTTTTCAAATTCAAAGGCCTGGAAAAAATTGTTAGTGTTATGTACAAATGTTAAGCTATTAACAATCTCCTTTGAGAGAAAAATTTCCAAATATTTTTCAAATGAATTAATGAAAAATGGATAGAAATCTTTCAAATGAAATGGAAAATTATTAATTGAATTGAATTGCTGGCCAGATTGCAAAAATACATTCTCTTGTTGACATTTCCTTTGAAAAAATAGAAGCTTTTGATGAAACATTAGCATTGATTGAAATTGAAATATTAATATCTTTTGATGCTCATGATTATAATATGAAACTTCAATTTCCCAATCGGGCAATGCATCAATTGAGTGTTTGATAGTAAGGTGTTCAATATGCCAGCAAAAAGTGTGAAAATTTTGCAAAATAAAATCAGAAAATAAATCTAAATTTAAACAAAATAACCGTGAAAAAAAAACTAAAATGAAATCACTATTTGTACAACTAATGTTACAACACAATTGGGATTGTTTTGAAATAATTTCTCTTTCACAAGGATTGGCTAGAATTACGAAATTTGGGTAATTTCGAATTCCAACTTGTGAAATAGAAAACGAATTATGATTATGAATAGGAATGGGAGTTTGATCCTCATATGAATCATAAATTCGAATGTTTTCTTGAATGGTGAAATCATGAAGATAATTTGCTGCTCTAAAATGAGGATTAGTTGGGATAATTCCTAAATTGAAGCGTTCCTCATCCTCAGATGTTATTTGAATTTTATCATGAGGATTCTCTTCAGAAAAATTGAAATCAACATCCTCAACATCAGAGTAATTATCATAAATGACCTCACAAGATTCTCTAGAATTCCCTTCGATCTTATCCAATATATCAAAACAAGGAGGAACAAGAATTTCATGTTCATTAATGGTAAAAGAATGATCAACAATTGTTTTTTTATCTTGATAAAAATATATTGGTAATTCATTTAAATCATCCTCTTTAATTTCTGAAATATCATTAATACCAAGAGGGGAAAAATTACCATCATTAAAAATATCAGGATAAAGGGAAAAATGTGAACCTGAAACAATGCATTTAAAACTGTCTCTGTTCGAGAACTCTTGTGCATTATGCTCATTGTAAATTTCAGATTCTAAATCATTCCTTTGCGTGCTCATGCTTTCTTGAAGGAGGCTGCTTTGCTGCTCTGATTTCAGCATTTGTTCATCATAGAAAAATTCAGAAATTTGTACAGCAGTTTGCATTTTATTATTTACTTTGATTGCTGGTTGTACTTGCTGATTTGCGATTTGATTTTCTGAATTTACTTCAAAGTAGCTTTCAGATTTCAAGGCGGCTTTTTCTCCAAAATTGTTGTTGTCTTCTTGCATTTGAATAGAAATATTTTTCAAGCTTTGTGAAACCACTTTATCACAATTTATTTGCACATCCATATTGGGATTCTCATTTATATTAGAAGGGGATGAAACAAAACTTGAATTAATTTCATATGGATTGGGAATGGGTGGAAGAGAACAAATATATTCAAACCAATCTAATGATTCTTCTTCCGTAGGCTTATCTTCATCTTTAAATCTTAAGCAATTCAAATGAAATCGAATATTAAAATCATTAACAGACTCATTTTCAAACCTACGTAGATATTCAATTTCTTCACATACCTGTTCATAATCATAGCTGTCGAATTTACAAATGAAAATTGTAACAAATTGATCCCAGCTGTGGATTGAAGCAACTGGAAGAGTTCTACACCAGCTTCAAGCTTTTGCCGCAAATGTGAGAGTAAAAATTCTGCATAAAATTCCTTCATCAATTCCTTGAAAATTTTAATTTGAAACATTTTGAATAAATTGAAAGACATGGTTAAAAGCAGAGGAATTTCTCTTACCATTGAATTTTACCTGAGACAAGAGTCTTACCACTTCGGGTGGAGTATTGGAGGATGCACGTCCATGGATACAACTCCAAATTGGAAGTTTAAGAGGAGTCATCACAATAAATAAAATATTAAAATTAAAAAGACTCCAATAGACAAAAAATCTCAAGCCCTCCTTCTAGCGCAAAAAATGTTGATGCCTCGAAAATCGCTGCAACAACAATGGGGGATAACCACCCGGTCTGGACCTTAAAGTAGCTCATTTTCCATTTGGTGTGGTGGCTTCGACTAGTTTAACTAGGTCCAGTTACCTTCTCCCTATTGCTATTGGTTTATGACATATCTTTACCTACCAATAGACAGGGATATCAGATCACTTCTTCTTGCTGATCAAGCAAGAGAATGACCCTTAAGCTGATTTGGGTTCCGCCAAGCCACAACTAAAGTTTTGCCTCCTTGAGGAGAGGATTTAAAAGAATGTAGAATTTACTCTAAATGCAAGTTTATTCTATAATGCAAGCAAAAGAAACTAATCTAATTCCTATCTTAATTAGGCAGATATAGATCTAACCCAACTAAGAGCAAGATAATTAAAGTATTGGGATTTAAATATGTCTTGTTTATGATGAATATCAAGTTAATGAAGTAGTTCAATTAACTGATATTATGGTTACTAAAACACATCCTATTAAGACCTTATAACTTGAAACAATAAACCAACAACATTCCAGGAAGTAGTTCACAAAAATGATATTGATTATCAAATCAATAAATCCAATAATTGAATAATGATATGTGGAAATAGTTCACAACACGTTACCATTCAACAAATCAGTTTTATAAGATAGATTTATGAGTAAATAGTTACTCAAAAATCAGATTTTAATTCATAAGAACAGAGATACTAATAACAATATTGAGACAAATTACCCATGTTGACAATAGTGCACAAACATGAATAAAATGAGACATTCATGTTACCATAAAAATGAAACTGATATTTAAAACAGTAGTATTAAAAAATACCAATTTATTGCATCTATTTCTCTAATCTTGGTCTTCAACAGTCCTTTACATTGCTTGAACTTCTGCCATCAAAACTAGAGTCACAATAGTGCAAACTCTGCCCTCATACATAATTCAAGATACAAAGGAAAAATCCTCAATAATCCCCAGATCTGAGATTTTCTCTCATCTCTCTTACAACTCTAAATTCCTATTACATTAGTGCTTTTAGAAGTCTAGAATTGCAGAGGAGAGCAACCCCTCATTACATTCTGCAATCTATTACTTATACTATTTGTGAAGGAATTCTTGAGAGGAAAGTTTGGTGAAGAGAAATCTGTTAAATCCAATTTTATTTTCTCAAAAATCCTGATCTTCAATTGTTGGAGCATTCTCATTGATTGAGATCCTTTTCTCCATATTTCTTCCACTGTTTTCCTGCAAAAAGAAATCAAAATAAATTAAAATGCAACAATAAAATCAACATGGAATTGCTGGCATTTAAATCAAATCCAATCAAATTCTATTTAAATAACTAATTGAAAATAAAATATAAACTTTCTCTTGATGCCTAGGATGATTTAATTGGCCAAGGTTATTATTGACGAATGGATATGCAATTAGAAGAGACTTGGGCAAATGAAAATGCAGAAAATAACTCAGAAAATTTATTTTGTTTTAGAAATTCGGAGCTTGATCTTCTGCTTGATTTTCGACCAAATAAATGACCAAATCTGTTAATGAAACCTCCTCAGAAATGTTCTCCTTGACTTTCTCTTTCCAATGAGCCGTCCTGGGCCTCATTTGGCCAAGTAAAACTCATTCTATGAGCTTCCAAAGTTGATGAGTCAAATTTGACATGAATCTGGAAATTCTGTTGCTGGGCTAAAAAAAATCAAAATTCTCATTAAAAATTAAATCCTAAATTAGAATTCTAATTAATTCTAAATTAATTGTTAATTATAAACTAAACTAATTATTAATAAACTATTTATTAATTAATCTTAATCTAACTAATTAATATAATCTATTTATTTATAAACTAATTAACTTTAAATATTTAATAATTAAATTATTTATATTCTATATATTAACTAATTTATCTAATTTAAAATTTAATATATTAAATATCTAAACATTATTTTAAACTAACTTATTCTCACCATACTACATTAAATATTTAAACACTTTAAACTAAACCTATTCTCACTTTATGTTAACACACAACTCATTTTAAAGCAACATATGGAGAAAGTCAATGTTTTGACTTATCGGATTGGGAAAAGCTTTCGGTCGGGGGCATAGAACTTATATGCATTGATGGTTCCCGATGTGATGGAGTAATCGCATCAAAACTCAAACAATTGAATCTTTAAACTTTTAGTTAATGCCCTTCAGTCCCTTTGTATTGGCAAATCGGGATGATATGGTATCGGGGTTTTATTACAATGCGAAATCCCGATCCGATATCGCATCGGGGGTATGATGTGTATCGGGACTTTTTAGAATGTGTTCCGAACAAAACTTCCGATCCGATTAAAAGCCCCGATGCAATCGGAACAATTTTTATTATATATTTTTTTTGTTTTAAATTTTAATTTAATTAAATTAATTATATTTAATATATTAATTAATTTAAAATTTAGTTTTAAACATAAATTTTTATTTTTTGTTTTATTTTTATGAATATAAGTTTCTAAACTACAGCCACTTGAAAATAAATGAAAAAAATAAACTACAGCCACTTGAAGAATAAATAAAAATAATAAAAATAAACTACAGCCACTTGAATGTTTGGGTTTTTCGAGAATAGGATTTGATTTGGAAATTGGAGTGAATTTCTTAACAATCCCGATAATTAATGATTTGGCTGCATAACTAAAAATGTAAAAATGTTAGTAGAAACTCACTATGGGTTAATATTTAAAATGAATGCGTTATTAAACTAATTTATTTACAAAATGCAATATTGTAGATTTTATGCATTTTTAACCCAGGCTACATAAATAATCAGACTTTCAAAGGAGTGCCATCTTCAAACCAGTTGACCAAATGAGGTGAAACAAGCGTCAATGTGAAGCTTATAAAAAATTGATTCTAACAAAGCAATCAAAACAAGAATCCAAAGAAAATGAAAAATTAACAAATGCGTAGGACAATCAACTAAATAAAAATCCAAAAAGGTGTTTAGCCAAAATTTTTATAGAAAGGGTCCCCATTATTTGAAGTGAACAAGTCAAAAATGGGGGGGTTGTGTTTTTACCACAACATAGTGATAAGTCAAAGAATTGTTATTAAAACGTATACATTCATCAATAATAGCAAAATGAATAAATGTTGGTTCAAATAAAAGCATGAAGCAAAAACATAGATAATAGTACCATATGTATTTGAGTCTCCTCCAATATGAATTGCATTCATATCCCGCCTTTAAACTAGGAAATTCTTTTACAGGAAGCAATAGTGCATATCATATAAAAGTATTCTTCATCAAAACTCAGAATTCAGGTCCAGTTTTTATAAAAATAAATATATCAGAAGCACAGTAGTGCAACTTCCAATCCAAGTCTTAATACAAAAATTTGAGGACCATTTCTAAAAACATGAAAGAGTCTATAAATACTATTAATCTAGCAAACTATGAAATAAATATGCTATGTGTTGGTGTAACTAAATCACAAATATATGAAAGTCTTCTTGAAATAAGCATGCTTGTAGTTGGTCAGAATGGTTCACTGCATTGGCTGATCATCTCATGGCTTGAGCTGAGAAATGGCTAGCATCAGTTGAAGTTCTGGTAGATGACTCATGTTTGAGTGTAACTGAGCAGTATATGTGGCATCGATAAGTTTGGGAATCATATGGCTGATTGCATCGGTGAGACATTTCATCGTTGTCCACTGACTATGTGGTTTAACAAGGAAAAACCAAAAAGTTTCCCATGTTAAAGTTTGTATACCTGCGATCAATATTTCCCTCTGCTCTAGCTCCTGTTTCCATGTCTATTCTAATGCTTTCACCGACAGAAGTTTCCCTAGAGAACACTTTGTAATTAAATTTGCAAATAAAGGGTATCATTAATCAAGTCAACCAAATTGCTTGTTGCTGATCTGCATCTTGATGTTGCCCTTTCTGCTTTCATTAGTTGAGATTGCCATTCAGTGAATAGGATTTCTTTATGCGATTCTAGAATTTGTGGTAGATTAGTAGCTTTTCCTTCCTTGGTTTCTTGCCAAGAGAGAAAATTTGTTAATATTTCATATGATCTGAATTCTCCCACTTGGGGATATTCTTTGAATCTTTCTATTTGCAATGATAGTCAAGTGATCTGTTCTTCCTTTGATTTGCTCAATTGTTCAATTAATGATCACAACATGCTCAATGCTTGGGATAGTTCCTGTTGCTTCTGAATAGCATGTTGGTCAATCCTTTTTTTTTCTTTGAGCAGTGGCTTGTTCAATTGATCATTTAACTACCTCTGGGCTGCTAACTATTGTTCTAACTACTTTATCTTCCGCTACTTCTCTTGTACTTGTGTTTCCAGCAAAATGATTTCTTGGTCCTTTTCCTTGAACAAGTTGTTCACCTCCATTTCTTTGTCCATTGTAGCTGTTGTGTATGCTCCAGCATACTGAGAAAGTTTAGTGAGATCTTCAGAAGGATTGACTTCCTCTCTCCATAACACATTTCTTATCTGCATTTGTGAAGTCAAAAGAGGAGATTGATCAACTTTCCTCTTTTTCCTTTGTCTTTTGATTACAATGCTATGCTTAGGGCTGTAAAAGACATCCAAGCGTGGCATTTCTTCTACACATAAAACAATTTCATGTGATGTATTCTCGGGGATTATTTCTACATCCTTCTAAGTTATGGGTGGGCCACTAGTTCCTTCAGTCGGAACTGTATTAGTTACTGATTTCTGACCGATCATTACCTCAGGTGTGCTGAATCCTTGAAGGCTCTTAGTATTACTAATAACAGAGTCAAATTGTTGCCATTCTTTGATCATTTTAAGATCAACATAAATGTTTGAATCATTGAGTTCACTACTTTTTCCTTGTCCCTGCTCCTATTCTAGTAATTTTTCTTTTTCGGGAATCTTCTCTCTACAGAAGTCTTGTCTGTAGCTTTATGTTCACTTTGACTCTGTGGTTGAACTGTAGGGGTTGTGGCTAATAGGTCCTAAGGTAGAGTTTTCAACCTCTGGGCTCTGAGCCTATTAAACGTTTCTAGCCCCTCTTCTTCATACCTGATCCTGGCCAATTCTTTAACTTGAAAAAATGTTTCATCTGAAGCAAATAAATCATCAAAGTCACCTGCTTCATGATCGAATTTGGCAAGTTTAGATTGAGTGGTAACGTTATGGGCAACCTTTCTTGGATCATATTTCCTATTCAGAATAGTGGCAAGATTCAGCATCTAAATATTCTCTGCCTCTTTCTTTGCATGCTTGTAATCATGTAAAGTGAAAATGCCACATCGTACAGGGAATATAGGCCACATCTGTTTCCTTGAATGCCTAAGGGTTCTTGATGTCCCTTCAACTATTATTTTATATGCTAATTCTCAGGCTAACAATTTATCGGGAACATATAGAGGGAGAACATGGGGTTTAGTGAGACTACCAAAAAGCCTCACATAGGTAAATTTCTCCTCTCCAATCCAGCTGCCTACTGTTGTCAGGTCAATTTTTTCTTCCTGGGATATCTTGGGGGTAGGCTTATTGAAAATAGAATAAAATACAAGTAAAACAAAACTATTGCAAATTCTATACAGGTGATTTTTATAATGTGCCTTCTACAACTATTTTTGATAAATGTGAATAGGAATTGGATCTTGGGAAGTCCACTTCCATTCGAGTACCAAGTATTCAGAATTAAAACAAATAATATCTAGAATATATGCACTGTAGTAGAAAGGAGGTATGATCCAGGAAGTTGTATATGCATTCCTTCTGTATTCTAATATCTTAGTGGCTAGTCTATCAGACAAAATATTTGCCCAATCCATAACATAGCCATTAATTGCAGCTTCCATTAACGGGACCATTTCTATAGTAAATTTGGCAGAATCATGTTGTCTCCATAGTCTACACATCATAGCTCGAGCAAAGTAGTAGGGAGAAGCTAATGAGTCGACAGAATACTTACCCAATGAATCATGCTTATGTTTCTCTAGGAAATGCCTCCATTGCTTCATCAGGTCCAACTTCAAGTCATTTTCCTTTACAAATGCTTCTAGGAATGCCTTATTGTATCGCTTCTCAGGTGGAGGTAGATGGTACATTTGCCTAAGATCTTCAGGCTTGAATGAGCCAAATATCCTTCCATCTACCGTGGAAAATGTTCTATCTAAAGTTGGGATTTTCTCAACAACCCATCTAACCACATTAGTGTATGGCAAAATTTTGGCCCGCGTAGCTATCTTGTGAAGGTATGAATAGGCCAATTCTTTGAGAGTTCCCTCTGACTTGTTGGTTGAATCGGCTGTGGCTTCCTCTTCTAATTCTTCGGGCTCCTCTGCTTCTATCAAATTATAAATGCTTTCCCAACTAGCATTTCCTAGACCGAGACATGTTGTATCTAATATTAATCCCTTCTTTCTCGGTCCTGGTTCTTTGGCTGCAGGAGTTTCTTTGGCATTCTTAGATTTCTTCCCCATCTTCTCTGGATTCATAGGTTCGAAGAAACTCTGCACAAGCAATTGCAAACTGTAACACAGAGATTTTGCCGCTGAAAGCCAATATGACAATGAACAGAATTACGGTGATTAACATATGATAAATCAGATGTAGTTAAGAATTACCACGAATGAAATCTTTTTGAAGAACTTATTCTTAACTGTAAAATTTAATAGCCATTCGAGCCACCAATCGTGGTGAATAAGTACCATAAATAACCATCTCGTCGATCGTATAAATGATTATTTCAAGTGTGCTTTGGATTTCCTCGATCGATGATCAGCGATAAATCACAAATCGCAATGGAGAGTTTCAAAGGGAAAGGCTTAATGACTTGCAACGAATATCTCCGATTGCCGAAAAGTGATATTATAATAAAGCGGAATATTATGCATGCAAACCATTTTAGCATATGTTTTCTTCTTTGAGATGCGCGCCCAATTGATTGATCGCAATTGGGGTTTGGCTTACGCTTTTATCCCTTTGCCAACGGATATCTCCGATTGCCGATTGCGATTTCCTTTATCGGATGAGAGGATTTGATGAGGCCTTTTGTATGTGTACCTATGTCATATGATATCTCCAATTGCCAAATGCGATTTCCTTTATCGAATCAAAGGATTTGAGGAGGCTTTGTTTTGTGTATGTCCCTTTTTCATTGCGATATGCGATCTCCAATCGCTTTATCGCAAATGTGGAATTATTTATAATATTTTAAAGGAACACTTTTTTTTTATCAAAAGGCTTTATAAAATGAATTCTTTACATCGGGCCTTTTGATAAAGATTTTTCTTGTAATGAGGTCAATAGTAGTTTTATTTAACAACTCACAAATCTAACTAAGTTTATTTAAAAAAGGACCCATTTCTTATTAAAAATTTTGTGTAAAAGTTTTTATAGAAATGGGGGGTTGTTGTATAGCACAACAGGGCCTTACTAAGGTCGATTCTTTTTTGATTGTGTAAACTCTGCTCAAATTTTGAGCTTATTATTTTGTGACAGTTTCATGTAATCTTGCTATTTCTTTTATAATGAAGATGGAATCCTTTTTGAGCTAGCACTGAGTTACCTCAGAGGGATGGAGCTCTTGGGTTAGGACCCAATCCAAGCATCCAAGCTTCTCTTTACTTGTATTTGTATGCTTTACTTCAGTTGGTAGATTAGTTTGTTGTTAGATGTATTTCCGTTATGGTTAAGAATAGGTTGCACTTTTGATGATTTAGTAGTTTTCTTCTGTTTGTGCTTTCTGTAGAAGGTTAAGCATTGATCAAAAAAGATTCGAAAGGCTAGCAATAGTGCCTTGGCCTCTCTTCCTCACTCTGAGACCATGATTTGAGGCAAAGACTCTCTTGCTGCCCCAAA
The DNA here is from genome assembly GCA_031772625.1 of Pinus tabuliformis. Lineage (NCBI taxonomy): Eukaryota > Viridiplantae > Streptophyta > Pinopsida > Pinales > Pinaceae > Pinus > Pinus tabuliformis. Next base: position 572,243,536 of record CM062807.1, read on the forward strand.
AACACAGATTTCCCTCATTCCTAGGACTTCTAGTGTTTGCAGCTCTTTAGTAGGTTGATAGTCCAGCTTTGCTTTGTTTTAGATCTCCTTTATCATGTTCACTTCCTAATTTTCAATATTCCTCTTTCATTCTTTCCTTTCTTGCAGCATTTCTTAGCATTTCCTTTCATACATCATAGTTTAGACCATTTTAATGCAAAACTCTGTTTTCCTAGGATGCACTCATTTCATTTACTACTTGATTTTCTTGGTTTACTATCAGTTTCTATGCAGCAGATATCTTCTAGAAATAGGCCAGATTACCAGCAATCACACCCTCCATTTGACCCATGCCCTACAGGTCTCCCAAATCTCACCTCAATTCTGCCCTAGTTTCCTTTATTTTCCATAGAACTTCTTCCTCTCTCCTTGAGCAAACCCAATAATCTTTCTCACTCTTGGTGATTCATGGTAGACCTTAGGCACCCTAACACCTCATGTCAACCTTCATCCACCTTTTCCACCCACTCTCACATCCTCAAAATAGCAAAAATTGCTCTCAGTCTCCTCTTTTAGGCCTCCTGTAGGCCTCTTGTGTCCTCTTATAGTTTTTCCTGTAGGATTTCTTTTGAAGGCCGAGTGTGGGAAAAGCCTCCAGAAGGCCACCTAAGATCTCCTATGACCCATCCACGCCATCCTACATCCTCCAAGCTCCAAAACCACCATCTAACGCCACCTGTTCATTGCCACACTTACACATAATAAATTAGATGCATGTTGAATTCACATAAAAACACATAAAAATCAAAAAATATGTTTTTTTCTTATTTACTTCCAGAAATAGCATGGTTAGATGTTGTTTACTTCCCTGAGTAGGTAATGGCATTACTTTCATGGTTTTCATAGTGTTTTTGGCAGAAGTAGAATTGGCTTGTTAATTAGGCTTGACTAGGTTTTGCTTTACATTTCAGTCTTTCTCGTTTCTGCAGTTAGAATAGAATCTGTAGATTAATCTTTCTTTCCTTTCATCACACATAGATATTCTTTTAAAATCTATAGAAGTTGTCTTGAGCTCCTAGTGATCTTGCGTTGGCTGACCAAGTGACAACATGCAGTGAGAACTAGTACTTGTGCATACAACACCGATGCTTCCAAGTTTGTTACGAACTACCGGGTTGATAAAAGTAAAGTTGGAAGCCAAGGAGTTACAACATTCTTGTTGCAATACTGATGCTCACCAATCATTTCAACAATTTTTTAACTAATTTTTGTAACATGAATAAAATGGTTTGACTATATTATTTTCCATTGTGTTGCAGCCAAAATAACTGAAAAAAACTGGTTATTTTTGAACTAAAGGACATTTTTTTACCATAGCATCGATGATGAAGCAACAAACAAAGGGCATATTGAGAAAATGGGAGCTGATTCTAATTAAACAATAGAGAAAAAATTATTTTGGATTCATCCACATCCAAAATCATTTTTTGAAATGTGTTTCAAAAATGAATCTCTGGACATTGCAATTTGGACAACAGCTTTGAAATAAAGCACAAGAAGATTTCTAAAAAAGTTGTTTTCAAAAACATTACAAGATAAACTTGTGTTTAAGTCGATTGCTTCAGACTGTAGGCCACAAAAGGGACATAAGGTCATTGACAATCCAATGAAATTTATACACACTAAATCATTGAAAAAAGTGTGGGAAATGCATACCCAATATGATGCAACCAATACTATTATAGTTGATTGTTTAATTGAGAGAGTGAAAGAGAATCCAGAAGAAAATGTGATTCTTGCCCCTCCATTCATTGGAGCAAATCAATTGGATAATTGGTTGATCAATGAGCTATGGAGAATATTTCATAAACTCAACAAGGCTATAGATGTGCGAGCTATTTTGAAGGATGTTCAATTACATTTAGAAGTACCTCAATATTACAGATGTCTATATAATTCTATTATATGTCTGACATCATGAATTATTACTTTTATTTCAGAACACTAATAAAAGAATTATTGATTTGGTTTGTCATTACTAAAAATAAAATATTTTTATTTTCTTTATTTTTGGTGAGATGAATGGTCATTTAATGTTTTCATATCAAAACTTCCCATGCTATATTTTTTTTTTACAATGGATTACATTGTATGTAAAATTAATAGATAACTGGTCTATTTGTTTTAATTAGATCATTACATTATTTGCTTTAAATGTGGTTTAAGCTATCGTTATACCTCTTAGAAATTAGTAATGTGAAGGCTGACCCATTGCAATTCTTATAACCCTTTTTATTCCATATAAGTTGAAAAACTATATTAAGTTGTATGTAGCACCAACAATAAACATACAATTTGTAGTAAAAGAAGCACAAAAAGAAACTAAGGTAGAAACTCTATAAATTAACATATAATTAATTAGGTTTGAAATTTAAAAATTGTATTATATTGTATGTGAAAATTAATATATAATTAGTTTATTTACTTGCACTAGACCATTGTAATTATACTTTTTCAATTACAATTAAATAAATCATTATAAGTCTTAAAATCAATGATTTAAATGGTGGGTCAATGCATTCTTATAAGACTTTTATTCCATACAAATTAAATAAAGGTATTAGGTTGTATGTATAAAGTAAACATATTATTTGTTTCTTCATTTTAATGGGGAAATTGTATTTGTATTTAGTGATACTTTGAACTCATTGTAAAATTACATTTGCATAAAAATGGAAATAGTTCATAATAAATATCAACATCATTTTAAACTGATAGGTTTTTATGTCCTTAAGAAATGAAGTGTTGAAGTGGAGATATGTTAATATCATACATGTGGTTGCAGTGCAGATGCAGATGGGAATTACTACAAGTAAAAATATGTTTTTGATATTCGAAATGGAAGGAGTATTCTTCCAATCATACACCAAAGATGAAGAAGATTTTAATATTCAAAAAAACCAGATTGGCAGTTTGGTGATACGTCCTATTTTTTTAAGGCCTTTTCAGTCAGAAGTATTGAAATATTGCTTAAGAAATTATGATGTCGCAATATGGACATTAAATGTCGTTGACAAGTACATCCGAAAACATGGAAAATCAAATATTGATATAGAGGACTTTAAATTTTCATGGGATAGGTTTCATTATCATTTGCAAGCAAAATTGGAAGCAAGAGGGACAAGACAATTTTATGAGAAAAAGTTGATTGATGCGTGGTCCCAATATGGACATAATTATTAAGAATCAAATGTATTGCTAATAGATATAGAAAAGCATAGTTCTCAATTCATGGGATATCGATCAAACCACATCTTGATAAAATCATATACACGAAAAGAGAAAGATACATGGCTTATGAAAGTTTTATTTCCCTTTCTTAAGACACTTCATCGTATCAAACAAAAACATGAGTACATTTAAATGTTCAATAGAAAATGTACTTCATTGTAGTTCATGGAGATAATTTCTTTTATAAATTTGTTGAAAAGTACATTCCAATATTTCAATACATTTTGGACATACTTTTTGTTGAATCAATTTGTATGATTTTATATTTTTCGAAATATATGGGACTTGCCAATTATATTAATTTGTATATTTCTTATTATTTATAAATGTTTTTGCAATGACTTTGTTGTATTGATTTTTTTCTAAGATGTGTGTGTGCACACACATGTGTTCTTAAATGAATTGTTTGTCATTCAAATTATCTTACATGAACCATCAAGGCATGTTATTTTTAATGACTTATGTTTAATTATATGCATCAATAATCATATATAAATGTGAAATATAATTTTTGAAATAGAACTCCTTGGAAACAAAGGTGAAATTCTTACTAAAGAAATTATAATAATTTACTTGATAAAAGTTATGTGCATTATTCACTATTCATAATGCGTTATCCACTATTAAGGCTAATGAGAAATGTGTCATAGATAAATGATTTGATCTTTTTGAAGCATAAAATTTGTGATTTCTCAATTGATAGTTGCAATAATTTTATATGCTTAAATAAATTAATGGTTGTAACGACAATCATATCATATTGAAAATCAACAAGGCACAAAGTCAGTTGTTCATTTTTTACATATAAAATGCACTAATATGAGTGCATAAATGTGAGATGTAATTTTTAGATAAAAATATATTGTAAATAATTTTACATTTCTTAAAAAAAACATATATATGATGATAATTATTGATAAGTGGATTATAAAGGTTTGATTAGATACTATCATGGATGAATTATGTCATTGAACGTTTTAAACCATAAGGCATCTAATTTCATTATTTAAAGTCATTTTTTTGTAAATTTGTCTTTTAAATAATCTGAAATCATATCACTTGAGCTATAATTATATTATTTACTTGTACTTAGTTATGTCCATTAATATGAGTGTATAAATGTGATTTATAATAGCCATATACTATGATGAATTTTTTTGAAAAATAAGTCTTTTAATTTCTTAATAATAAATATGAAGTGGACTATTTAGGCTAATAGGTTATGGATCATAAGTGAATACTACTCATTAAATTGTAGGGCATTAAATTTTTAACCCATATTTTTTTTCATATATTCTTGAATCAACTATTTGTATATGCAATCATCTCATCTCATTTAATTTAATAAGGAATCCATTTATTCACTTTTATTTGTCTATCACGTAATCTATTAAGACTATATTAATCTCATATTGTATTGTTTTGAAACAAAACTCTATGAAAAACAAAATTCTCTTCTTAATAAAACATGGAATAATTAATTAACAATGTGTTAAGTGGACCATCTAGACTCATTAAAAATATGGGTAAAAAATGGTTGTATTTAAACTTTTTGCACCATAAGACACTGATTTTCCAATCTATATTAGCATTTTGTCATTTTCAATTCTTAAATAGTTTATCTGTGGTTTAAATAATTTCATAGAATCCAATATGACTTGAAGAATTCTATTTGGCTATATGCATTGATAGAAGTTCATAAATGTGATGCAATTTTTAAATGTAACTCTTAATGTAACTATATATATATATATATATATATATATATATATATATATATATATATATATATATATATATATATATATATATATATATATATTACGAAACAAATTATAATTAATTGATAATGAGTTTTAAGTGGTCTATATAAAGCCATTTATTGACTTTTATTTTCATATCATGAGGTTTAATCTAAGTGTGTAAATGTGGCACTTCTTTTTCTTTAAATAAAAGTCCATGTAATATGAAATGTTTTTCCTAACACATGGAATAATTAATTGGTAATGAATGTTAAGTAGATTGTTAAAGTTATTTCAAGGTATGGGTCATAAATAAATGTATTTAAACTTTATGCAACATATGGCATTTGATTTTCCCACCTTTATTAACATTTCGTAAATTTCAACTATTAAATAAATTATTTGTAATTAAAATAATCTCATAGAAACCAACAAGACAAGTATGTATTAAATTATATTTAGAATGTATCTATGTATAAATGGAATTTATTTTTGAAATAAAGATCTCAATGCAAGTAAAAAATATATTTTTAGAAAATTAATAATTTAAAATCAATTATTTATGAGTTCTAACTGGTTTTATTTTGAATTGACAACTTTTTCTAACTATGCATTATTAAATCAAGTATTCCTATATGTAATCATGTCATATAAGTCAATAAGTCAAGAAAGCATTAATTGATTTTTATTTAACTATCATATGGTTTAATATGAATGTATAAATGTGAAATTTCTATTTCTAGAATAAAAAACCATGTAAAGAAAATGAGTTTTCTAATAAAACATGGATTAATGAATTCACCATGAGCATTAAGTAGACTATTTAAGCTCATTCAAGAGATGGGCCATAAATGGATGCCTTCAAACTTTTTACACCATATGACATGCCTTTCCCGTCAATATTAACATTTTGTAAATTTTAGTTCTTAAATAAACTATTTTACTTAAAATAATCTCATAGAATCCAACAAGACTCGGAAGTTATTTATTGAATTTTATTTAGTTATATGTGTTCATATAAGTTTATAAATGTAATTTATTTTTGAAATAAAGCTATTAATGGAAGTAAAGATATATCTTATACAAAACTATTTAGGATTACTTGATAATCAGCTTTAAGTGGTTCATTCAAGCTACATGAAAAATCAAGTGCCATAGATGAATGCCTTTTAATACATATTAAATCTTCAAAATCAATATCTTAATGATAATTTAAAAGTATTTACATTAAGTATTTAATAATTAAAGAACAAGGGGACTTATATAAATTTCAACTAAAATACATGAATTATGTTTCACATTTATTTCTTCCCCATTAAAAATGCTTATCATTTTCTCTTCTTAGTGAAAGTAATGGTCAATCATGGTTTTCCATACAATTGGTTGACACTTAATTTACATCGAGACTATTATTGGTTTTGACATTGTTGACAAGGAGATATCAATATCCACACTACCATCAACTGTGCTAATATTTGAAAACCCTTGCCTCCACTACTTACAAGAAGTCACCACTAAAGTTTCTTGTTTACTTCAATTTGTGACATTGTCCATCATAATGAAATGACTTGAATACCCATTTAAGAACTCTCATTTGATGGACTTTGATTTGAGTGGAGATAGATCAATGCTGCCTAACCTTCTTGAAATACACAGATCAACAATGTATAACTTTTATAATGGATGCCTGCATGCTATGAAGATGAATGTTGACCCCCTCATTAGTGCTTCATAAAGGCACAAAGGGACCATAGGAAATTGAGCACAAAAACATTTTACTAAGGTTTTAGTAGACTAGTTTCAATGCAATGCAACGGACACATATCCTTGTCATTTACAATAAGATCCTCAAATCACCATCATTCTTCCACAGAGTTCTGTCAAGCTTCAGCTCAAATATATTTCCAGATCTGGGTGGTTTTTTCACAGAGATCTGTTGAGCTTTTCCCTAGTCTGAATAAGGGTAAGGGTTCTTCCATGAGAGAGTTATCTTTCGTAGGTTGATAAGTTCTTCCGCAGAGTTCTGTTGAGCTCCAACTCAAATATATTTCTGGATCTGGGTAGTAGGCAGTGGAGCTCCGGCTCAAATATATTTCCAGATCTGGGTAGTATGCAGTCGAGCTCCGACTCAAATCTAAGGATTATGACAGTGGGATCATAGGGGAGAACCAGTGGCACAACTTTGGATCAAAAGTCCGTGATTATGAAAGCAACGTTCCCAGCGGCATGCTTTTTCCTCTCTTATTAAAGCTAGGATTAAAAGGCTTACTGAGACTCTGCGGCTGGGTTCTAGATCTAATCTTCTGCAGCTAGATTTAGATCTAGATCTAATCTTCTGCCCTATTTCTCTGTGGCTAGGTTCTAGATCTAATCTTCTGTTTCATAAACGAACCACATGTTCAATCTTCTGTGGCTAGATCTAGATGTACTTTATTTCTCTGCTGCTGGCTTCTACAGGCAAGTAAAATATGGCTCCCAGCTTCGTGAAAATAGTTTTTGGCTCAGTTCCTTCCACTTCTGGAGGGAAAGCTCCTACCCATATCGTTAGTGAACCACCAGCTCCCACTATTCAGGTGGTCCAGGCCTCACTCGATGAGGCTTTGAAGTTTTCTGAAAGTGCCCTAATATGTCGGTTCAATGGTTTTTGGCCGCAACTAATAGCTCTCCACAATTGGATCTCGGAGGTATGGAATCTTGTCTTTTCTAATGAAATTAATATCTACCCCTGTGCTAGTGGTTTCTTTATAGTAGATTTTTAAAATCCTAAAAGTAGACAATGTATTCTAGATTCTGACCCTTGGTTTTGGGAAAAATCAGGCCTATTCATGAAGCCATGGAACCGAGCATTCGATCCCTCAACAACAGTCATAACCTCAGCACCAGTTTGGGTGAGATTTCCAAGCCTATCTTTGCATCTCTAGAATCTCTCCTCGCTAAAAGCCATTGGAAATGCAATTGGGAAATTTTATTGCAGGTGCCCAAAAACAGAGGAATATGCTAGAACCACCTATGCACACATCTACGTGGAAATGGAATTCAATGCTGGATTCCAAGCTAAAATGAACCTAACAAGTAAAGACTATGTGTGGAACTAGAAACTCGATTATGAAAGTGTCCTCTTCAGATGTTAATCCTGCTTTGAGACAGGCCATCTAGCTAAAAATTGCCCAAAAGTCTCCCAGAAAAATTATGCTAGAGAAAACCACCATAGATCTACATGGTGGGAAGGAGCACAAAAAGAACACTACACTATCATCAGAGAAGAATACTCTAGAGAAATCTCTGAATCACAAGAAATCAGGAAAGAAAGAAAAAACTCTCAAGACAAGCAGGGAGAAAGCCCCGCCCAACAACAAAAAAAGTGAACTCGACGACCCCTCAAGCATCAATAGTTATGAGAATTCAAATACCACATAAAATAAATCTTCATTTAACAGCAAAGTAGATCTCCTAGACCAAACTTCTTCTCTGACTATCTTCAAAAGGATCAACACAATAGATCACGAAGCTAAGACACCAATGTCCCAAGAACAAGAAGAGATGAAGGAGATGCAAGATAAAGGAAGTTGGAAGTCTGTAGAGAAAAAAAAGAAAGCTACAACGCCAATCTCACCAAGAAAGACGAGGAACCAGAAAATTATAGGTCCCATAGACCAATTTGGTCTCAATAGACATTAACTACTATCATCATCATCATCATCATCAATCAACAAATCCCCCATAGGTTGGGGGAAAGGGGGTTAGAGTTGCCATACATAAAATTTAAACATCAAGGAATCTAGCATGTTATCCATAACTATAATATCTTTATTGGATGTTTAACATACTAATATGGTTTAGCTTAAATCAATTTCTTCTAAGAGTTTGATTTCACACTCCTATTGTGTATTGATACTATTGTACATAACAACCCCATGTTTGACATATTCATGATCTCTAATTGGTTTGAAATTACCTGCAAATTATTTTAATGTTGAATCAAGTTAAAATGGCGATTTACAAAAAAATGAATGTTGTTGAAGGCCTTGTAATAAAATACTTCCAAATTTAATGAAATATGTGTTCTATTCTAAATATAGCAAACCCAAATAAGGAGTTTACCATATGTACAGATGCATGTTTGGAATTATTTGGAGGGGTGCTTATACAAGGTAATGGAATCATAGCCTATGAGTGGAGAAAACTAAAAAAATGTGAACAGAATTATGTTGTTTATGACCTTGAGTTAGCTGCAATAATCCATGGCTTAAAAATGTGGAGGCATTGTCTATTGGGAAATAATTTTGTGCTGGTAACTGATCATATTAGTTTGAAGTATTTCATTAGCCAACTAGATTTAAGTTAGGAAAGCAAGATGGTTAGATTTCCTAAGCAACTTTGACATTGAAATTAAACACATTAACGGAAAGGAAAACAAAATTGCCAATGCATTAAGTAGATATCCTCTTTCATTGTTGGGTAATGCAGAAAGCAATGTAAAAATAGATTTGGAGGAATAGATACAAGTAATGGGAAGCAGGACCCAAAGTATGATGAAACGAAACTGAAGGTACAACGAGGAAAAGTCATGGGATATGTTGTAAATCCAAAAGGATTAATTACCTACCAAAATAGGTTGTATATTCTAGAGGTGACAACATTAAAGAAAATGAAACTAGATGAGTTCCACAACAGACAGTATGTCAGTCATTCAAGGTATCAAAAGATGATAACCACCTTAAGAAAACAATGTTTTTTTCCAGGAATGAAGAAATAGGTGGCAGAGTTCTTATCCAAATGATTGCAATGCCAACAAGTGAAGGTGGAACATCAACATCCGGCAGGATTGTTGAATCCACTGCCCATACCTGAGTGGAAGTAAGAGGTGATATCCATGGATTTTATAATTGGTTTTCCTCGGACGAGACAATAACATGACTCTATCATGGTGGTAGTAGACACAACGACTAAGGAAGCACACTTTATCCCAATACAATCTACCTTTGGTACTACCCAGATTGCTAATGTATTCACGCAGGATATTTTCAGACTGCATGGAATCCTAAAAACGATAATATCGGACAGAGATCCAAAGTTTACCTCCATTTTCTGGAAGGCATTGGTAGGGAGCTTAGGTACTAATTTGAAATTCAGTATTGCATATCACCCACAAATGGGTGGGTAAACTGAATGAACAAACCAAATTCTGGAGGATATGCTCCGAATGTATGTAATGGACAGACACACCAAGTGAGAATATTTTCTACATCTAGTCAAGTTTTCATATAATAATAGCTATCAAGATACCATCAAGATGAGCCCTTTTGAATACTTGTATGGAAGAAGATGTCATACTCAACTTAGTTGGAATCAACCTGAGGATATATTGATTCTCAAACTATAAATTCTATAGGAAATGGAACAAACTATGTGGAAAATTCAACAGAACATTAAAATTTCCGAAGACTACCAAAAATGTTATGACGTGAAGATGGCCCATAAGGAATTCCAAGTGGGAGAGCATGTGTGTCTGATAGTTAAGCCTCGAAAAGGTACTCTTAAAACTGGAGAGTGTGCAAAATTAGCACCTCAGTTTTATGGACCATTTGAAATTATGTATCACATGGGTCCTGTAGCATACCAGTTGGTTGTACCTAGTCATGTTAAAGTTCATAATGTATTTCATGTGACGTTACTGAAAAAATATGTTCATGATCCTTCTCATATAGTTGACTAGAATATGTTATAGATAGATCTTGAAGGGTACTTTCTACCAGAATCTCTATGTATTTTGGATCGGAAAGAGATTGTGCTCTATAATCTGGTCATGGATCACGTTAAAGTGCAGTGGATGAACTTTACTCCTGAAGAGGCCACTTGGGAACTAGAATACAATATGAAACCAAATTATCATGATTGGACTACCTTAGAGATGTCCAAGAAATACACACCGAGGATGGTGTACTTTTATTTTGGGCAGGGAGATGTAATATCTCTATTTTTTGTTGTTTGTAAAGTCATAGTGGCTAAGACAGTATAATTAGTAGTAAAAAATATTGGTAATAATGGCACGTTGGCCAATTTGTTTTTGAAAAAAGAACTACGATAATGTAATTAATTATGTTTAAATAATAAATTATTATGTTGCAAGGAATTAGCTGGAAAGAAAAAAAAGTTTGAGATCACTATCCTAATCCATAGTTCTGGATCAATGGATTGGATTTAGGAAAGGAGGAAAAATACTAAACTTTACCAAATCACTCCAAAGAAAAATCCCTTTGGAGTAGAAGCATGTGATTTTCTAGATAAGTAGAGAAAGGAATCTTAAAAAATCACCCAGTGCAGGGGAAGCAACACTGGAAGGGGTGGAAAAGAATCGTAGTAGAAAAAGAATGGCTTTAAAGTATGAAAAAGAATCATTTTCTCAGAAAAACTAAAAAAATCCTAGGTTATGGGGATTAGAAGATTCCCAAAAAAAATGGGACGTCGTTTTAGAAATTCTGTTAGCAAAAGTGAAATATAAATAAATGCTATACTAGACTAGCAAATGTTGTTGGTTCTAGGAGATGTATTGATCTCAGCTTGGGGGGAACCAAGAAATAAGATTCATGGTTGGGTGGAAAATTGTTTAGTTTATTTAATTCGGTCGCAGAAAATTGGATTTCGGTAACAATGTGTCTAATATTTTGTGCATATTTACATATTTCGATTACAATAGTTCCTCTGAAGTCTTATATAAATGTGTGGTACTAATTTATGTAAAATCATTTCCAATATTTATTCCTATTAAGCTTAGTATGCAGAAACAAGTTTGGTGCAATATTTTTACAATATTTATTCCTATTAAGCTTAGCATGCAGAAACAAGTTAGGTGTAATCGTTTTACAAATTATATTCATATTAAGTTTGGCATTCATAAATAAGTTATGTACATTCATTTTGAATATTTATTGATCTTATGCTTAGCATGCAAAAGTAGCTAAGAATGCTGACCTTAGTCCGGTGGTGATATCGATAGAGTATTTTACTAAACAAGTCTAAGGGGAACCCAAAAAGAGTGTTAAACATTATAGAAATGGATTATCTGTGACTGAGTTGTTGTGTACCTGAATCAATGAGGGGTATTCAATAAGTTGTGGGGTTTGGGTTGTAGGTTACCTGAACCAAACCTTGAGACATCCTCTTGCAAGGCTATGAGTCGACCAATTGGTAACCAAGATAGAAATGGTGAAGGAATATGATGGGGTATTAATAGTACCACTGTAAATATAGGAGAGACTTTGCTCGAAAGGGAAGTCCAAATCCATGATTTGCGTTAGTAGAAAGAGAATCTATTAGGAGAAACGAATTTCCACTAGAGGCAGCAGAGGACTCTATGACAATATAATCTGGAATCTGCTACTTGACTCACCCCTATGGATGCTGAGTGAAGATAGATGGGAAAAGTGGAAACTAAATGACTCCTTCCAGAATCAAAATCATTGCCACCTTAATAACAGGTCATTATTGTATCGTGTGTTGTAAGGAAACATAGTGGACTTAATTACCACATTACATATAAACGACTCTTACAATTAGGATGGAAAATGCCAGATAGATCTTGGCTTACATATATAAAGACAAAGAATAAACCCAAAAGAGAATAAATGAACACTAATCATGTAGTAAAGTAAATTCAACGCATGTTGGGTGAAAGAGTTCCTTATGTGTTGTAGAGGACTTACAGTAAAACCATTTACAAGGTAAATTCATAGAGTAGTCACAGTCAAACCAATTAAGAAGAGAATTATGGAATAGATATAGTAAAACACTAAGGAGCATATTCAACTCTGCAAATAGCTCACAGTAATAATAAATTTTAGCTAACCAACTAAATGTCAAATAAAAAAACTCATGTACCAGACTGAAATCATCAGACAATTAATCATTCTGAAGCCATATAAATAGTCAACCATTGGAAACATTATCAGGAAACCCTCGCTCGTATTTTTATGCATTCGAAGGTAGTGATATCTAGGTCTAAGTTGGAGCCGAGCCGAGGCCACCTCCAGAAGACACAGGAAGATAAAGCGTAGTTCTTTCTAGTAATAGACATAGTAGAAATCACAAAAGAAATAGCTGAATATAATGGAATAGAGCTAATTATTTTAACCAATGACAACATTCACAACCTAAACCCTTTTAGTAGCAAGGAGCATTATAGATTAACACAGATATAGTGAAAGTAACAATATCAACTAAAATTTATAGTGTGAACTCACAACTGTCTATATAGTTATACATTACCAAAATATCAAAAGTACAATGGTAATATGAAAACCTCAATAACCAAGTGGGATGAGGAATGTTAAGGCTAGAGACAGAGCTCAAGGAGATGTCTGAAATCATTACATTATACCAAGATTCTTAAGTGAATCTGAGAATTTTTCATAGACGTAAAAAGAACTAACAGGATTAAAAAGACCCTAATTGTGAATTGCCCAATGATTGAATTCACACCACGACTACGGAAATATAACTAAAAGAAGGAGGACACGGAAAATGCAGTAGGAAGAAAACCAGGGTTTTGGACTTCCGCTAAGACAGACTTCCATGAAAGGATTCACAGGAGGGAGCTCCACTCCTTCCTATAAGAAGATTGTGGCTAATAGGGGAAAAAACCAATGGAAAATGATAGAGAGCCTCCAGATGGAAAGGAGAGAAACAATGGAGAAGAACAGGAGGGAACTAAGTCAAGGGAATGCAATGATGCATTGGAAAATGAGGAAGGAATCAAGGAACAAAGCACTAAAGACAAAGCTCACATGGGACCATGCAAACCCAAGGCAGCAGTTACTCCAAGAGTCATTTTAAATGATCCAACATTGCAGACGCACAGGGATCACATGCAAACTTATGTAATCATTTGTAAATTCATGGGGGTGTGGCCCACTGAAAAAGCTTTACAAACATGGATTAAATACCACTGGAAACCAAAAGGCAACATTGACCTACATCTTGGGTCCAAGGGATTTTTCACTATAGTTTTTGTAAATATTAAAGGATAGAGTGTTTGAAGTAGAGCCATACTTTTATGCTACAGCTGGCCTCTATATGCGACCTTGGACCATGAACTTTGTTTTGGAATGAGAAAATTTTACTTCAATCCTAGTCTGGGTAAGGATCTATTCTCTACCTCTTGACTACTGGAAAACAGAATCTCTATCGGCCATAGGAAATAAGTTAGGGTGCTTTGTCAAAGTTTTTGAGGCTACTAGAAAGGGAAAGTATACTTCCTTCACTAGAATATGTGTGGAGATGGATCTCTCTGGATCTTTGCCGGATGAGGTTATTCTGGAAGTTTTTGATGAGGAATGGATACAAATGATAGATTATGAACATATTCCTTTCAGATGTCGCAAATGTCACGAACATGGACATCTGTTATGAGATTTCCCTCTCAGTAAGATCGAGAACAAAAACAATGCAGATATAATGAAGGACCCAGAAAGCTTCTTCAAGGTGGAACAAAAAGGAAAGGGGAGCAAAAGAAGATTAAGAACACGCAAAGCAATAGGACAGCAAGTTAACCAAAACATATTCCATGTCCTCGAAGCAGAAGAAGGTCCAATAGATATTGCTAAAGCAAAGGAAGGAAGCCCGGTGGACAAGGAAAAAGAAGAAGAAAGTATTCAAATACAAGAAAAAAACAAACAAAAAGAATTTATGCTAAGTACTGCAGAATAGGTGATGGATCTTGAAATGACCCAAAGTGAGACAGATATGGAGGACCATGAACTCCAAGAAATTCTTGAGAAAGAGAACCTAGACTTAGAAGGTTTCTTGAATCAAGGAACCAGAGATGGGTTAGACTTGTTACCCATAGAGGAGTTCAATAGGGTTCAGTAGCTGTTTTTATGGAAGACCCAAACTATGGGGTTGGATAGACTAAAACACAAAGATAGACAAGGCAAAGAAGGAGTGAAAACGATGAAAAATACAACAGGACTAGCACCCAAAATCCCAGGAAAGAAGAGGGGCAGAAAAAAGCAGAATGAGTTGTTGATGGAATGTGGGAAGCTAAAGATAGATTCAGGTAAGATGAAAGACCTATCCAGCTACTCCTTTACTAATCTTTAATTATGAAGTTCACTTCTTGGAATATTAGGGGTCTAGGTAGTAAAAGGAAACAAAGATTATTGAGTAATAGAATGAAACAAGCATCCCCAGATGTGATTTTCATTTAGGAAACTAAGTGTTCCATTCAGAAGATAAGAGATATCGACAATAAATGGCTCAATAGATTTGAGTTCCTGGAAGTCAAAGCAGAGAATACAGCCGGAGGTATTCTCACTCTCTGCAATCCACAAAAAAATGACTTAATAGATATGAAGGCATCTAGGGATTATTTATCTATAGTAATGCAATTAGTAGGAGAAAAGGAAACCTACCTGGTGACAAATGTCTATGGCCCACAAAGAATGGATGATAAACTTAGGCTTCTAAGACTCTCAGAAATAGATATGTAGGAATACCCTGGATCTTAGGGGGTGATTTCAACATGATTAAATAACTCACGGAAAGAAAGGGGGAACCAAAGTGCTTGGCAAAGACTCTTTGGCTTTTCAAACCTTTATTGATAAGATGGAGCTGGTGGATATTGAAATGAATAACGGAATCTTCACCTGGAACAATAAAAGAGGAGGAGAGTCTCAAGTAGCTTCCAAATTAGATAGATTCATAATCTTAGAGGATCTTATGCTCAATGAAAAGGAAATGATAGCAAGAGTGCTACCCTTTCGCGGGTCAGATCACTGGTGGTTCAACTGGAGGTTCAAGGCATTGGTAACCCCAGGAACAGACCTTTTAGATTTGAGAACATCTACCTTTCCCACCCAGATTTCGTCAGCAATGTAACCAAATGGTGGGCAGAGGATTTAAACATTCAGGGTGTTAGCACTTGAAATTTCACCTCAGGCTGAAAAGGCAAATCTCAAAGCTACATCAAACCATTCAGCCTCGTAGCTAGCCCTACGGGGCAGGAGAAGGCTCTCTCCAGTCAATCTCGGTAGATTTTCAATGGGATGAGATGACCAACAAAGGTCACACTGATATTAGGCTAGTAAACTGATTATAAAGGTTGATTTGGGGTTTTTGGGGTTTTTGGTGGCAAATTGAGGAGCTGCAATTTAGGGTGCGGGGATTGGACACAGTTTCTGCAGGGGGGTCTTTGGGGCGAGGTAGGAACCTGTGTTGATGTCTTTAGCTGAGAGGGATGATTAAGAAGAAAGATGAGAGGGCTAAAGAGAGCAAACAATGGATTTGAATTCTCTTTAGACAGCAGAAAACATAGAAATTAAACAAATTTAAAAGTAGAGCATGGCAAGCATGAATTCTGACTTTATCACTTCATTTGTTTAATATGTAGCAGTATAGAAAGGAAATGAATCACATAAAAAAGCTTACAATAACATGAAGAAACACACCATCAACACCTGAGTCCACAAGAATCCCAAAGATGAATGCAAAACCCTGGTCTTCCTTAGCCAAAAATTGCAGAGATATAAGTGAAATAATATAGTGATAGCTTCTCCCTCAAGAGTCCAACCATGAAAATGAGCAAGAAAGTACAATATATAGATGATCTAACCTCTTTCCCTGCCTCTATGGGTCGAGCTCACTATCCTAGGAGCTGTTTGAACCACTTCTAAACTAAGCACTACAAAATAGGCAGTCAAAACAACTTGCCTCTATAAACTTGGAAACCAGTTCATACATTCAATTTTTACTCTTTACATGAAAGAAACTTCTAGAAGAGATAAAATAGAGTAAAAGTATCCAAAAGTATCATAATTACATCCAAGAGGACCACCATCAACCTCAAACAGTCAAACTGGAGCCAAGCTGCGTTTTCTGAGCTGAACTGGTCAAATCTGGCACAAATTCCTCAACGGGTCGCGCACATCATCCTCAACGGGTCGCGCACTTTGGAGCCCTCTTTGGAGGCCTTCTTGGTGTCAGAATGAGGTGCAGGATAGCTCGTTGGAAAGGTCTCTGAGTCTAATTTCCAACCCAACCAGAATTTGTGGATTTGGATGTCATTTACCTAGTCAAAAATCAACTCTCCCAAGACTACTTCTGCAGCTCAAAAAAGGGGCAGAAAGTCAAAATTTGGCTGTATTTTGACCTTTTGGAGGCCCAAAACTCCATGAAAACTCAAATCCATCCATAGGCATGTGTAACTTTGCATGAAAAATCTAGCAATGCTGAGTTTTCGCAAAACGGAGCTACGATGACAAAGGGTCTCACCGGGGGTGAGACCCGTTGAGAAGCCAAAACCTGTAAATTTCCCAAAAATGCAAAGAATGAGCCAAAACTTCCAAAAAATTTTGTGCTTGGTGCTGTGAAGAGGCTAGTGGGTGTCATGATCCTTGAGGGATGCCTCAGCCAAGATACAGAGTGGGTTGGTCTTCTTCTTCCGCCTAAGAGCCTCGGACAACCTCCTTTGGAACATTTTCATCTTGGCCTTGCAAACATGCATCCTCGCCCAATAGTGATTCTTCATGTTCCTTAGCAGCTTTTTCTCTTGGTTGGCCTTAGCTAACAGCCTCTCCAAGTGGGCATTCTCCTGAATGAGCAGTGACTCTCGGTCAGCAGGCAACGGATCACCGGGCCTCCTACGGTTTAGGACTCGGTCACTACGAATCCTCCAAAGCTCATCAAGGACTTTCTCATATCTCCCAAACATTTGGAATCCCTATAGCCTGTGCAATCACCTCAGGTGTCAAAGTGAAATCCACCCCGGCAAGGTTGACATGTCCTTCATGCAAGTGCAAGACAAAGAGGCGGGCCAACTCTCGGTGGTGTTGAATCCGAGAGATCCTCTCACAAAACTCATAACAGGACATGTACTGAAAGCAAGAAACTGCCAAAGGACAAGCTTGTAATTCTGCCAAAGAAGTAGGCTCCTCCCGCTTATGATGGCCTCCCTTACCCCCTCTACGAGGCCTCCTCTGTTCCTCAATCTCTGTAGATGATGAATGGTCATCACTTTGCTCATAAGTTTCGGTATCTGACATGGTTTTGGAGCAAAGTGGACAAACTGAAGGACAAATTGAACTGCTGCCTCGGCCTGCAAAAGTACTAAACTCTATGCTGTTTCAAGGGGAAAAAACATGAGGGGAATGTTAGGGGAGGGAACTTCTTAACAAGGAATGGGAATATATGAAAATAACAGGGAATTTCAAGGGAAACTTTACAAATTGTCATGCATATAGGAACACATTTTAACATTGGGAAAACATTTGCAAAGAACATCTCATATGGGACAAAAACATGTATGATAGTAAACATGGAAGGAGCATACATGTATCAATAGGGACATAGGGAAACCATACACCAAATTTACTTATAGGAGTTCATGTGTATCATAAGGCAAATTTTTTTGATAAGGAGTACATGTACATTGTTTTAATATAGAGGGAAGGTTTTCATGTACAAGGGGATGTCAAGGGCATGTAGGGGTTATGTACATGACTTTAGATATACAGCAACATTTATTTTCACATGACTCTTTTCTTTATTTGCAAATGTATCTTTTCTTTTTGCTTTTATTTTTGCATGTGTATGGTAGAGGGAATTAGGGTTTTGTGTGCTTGGGAGAGGGGTAGGGTTTATAGATTAGGGATGGGGGAAAAAGTTTACATTTTATGTACAAATAATATGGGACAGAGATGAAAGCATGACTGTGAATGAAAGGGGAAAAAAGGGAGGGAACCAAATGGGACAAAATCACTTGAAACAGTCACAAAATCCTAGCATTTTACAAACATTAACAAGCAGCCATTTATGTCCTTTCATTCGCATAATGTGAGGTTAGAATCATAGCATACAAGCTTATTTTCATCATCCATCTCCAAAACAATGAGTAAAGACCCTACCTCGAGCGTTTGAGAAGATTTGAAGGGAGATGAAGGAATTTGGTTGAAGTTTGATTGCAGACAGCTGAACGGGTCGCGCAGGCTTCCCAACGGGTCGCGCACAGCCCAACGGGTCATGCCCGTATTAAATTTACACTGCTGGAGTGCCCTGGATGGGTCGCGCACCGCCCAACAGGTCGCACACAGGCTTGAACGGGTCGCGCACTTGCTAACTGCCCGAAATCACTGTGTTTTTGCCTCTTTTGCCTATCACTCTCTCACAATCTCTCTTGCAAGCTTGAAATGCACAATGAGAGTGAAAGGAGGGAATATTACCTTTTATAATCTTCATTTGAAAAAATTTCATCCATAAACCCACTTTATAAAGTCTATTTTGACATTTTTTAAAACACTGATTTTCTTGGTTTCCTTTATCCTGAAGTTGACTTTTTGAGTGCTTTGACTTGATTCTTTTTGCAGGTAGATCATCTGAAGGACTGTGGCAAGGGGACCAGGGTTATTGCTGCCTTTTTGAAATCTTTTTGGAAATTTATTCTTTTTACAAAATTTATCATGACCTTGGCTTTAAAACAGAGTTTTTAAATCCAAGTTTAAAAATGAACTGTATATGATGAAAATATCAAAGGAACATGTTTACCATCCTCCCTCTGGCTTGCTGGGGACTCAAGGATTTTCAGAGACATGACCTTGCAGAGACAAATGACCAAAACCCTAGACCTAGAATTTTGACATTAGGACACATCAAGACAAGCTTGAAAAACTCAATGACTGATATGACCTGATCCAGCAAAGCCAAGAGGGGTATGAATCGACCAGCTCCTCCATCAGGGTTATGGCATGCCTAACGGGATGCAAACTTTGACACTGATGAGACACCTACTAATGCAAATGCAAAGAGCTTTGATCACTGATGGAGGGCTTTCAAGACCGACACTAACACAGGGAACCAAAATGTTCCTCCTACAGAAAAGATTAAAACACATCAAGCTCAGGCTTAAGGACTAGAACAAGAATGAATTTTGAAATATCTTTTAAAAGAAAAAAATGATTGAAGGCAGACCATTGGTACTTAACCAAACCCTTATCAAAGAGGGACATGACAAGGATTGAGGTGATCAAGCCATAAAATATCAACAACAATGGGAGAATATATGCAAATAATAGGAAATATTCTAAAGACAAAAATCCAGAGTCCAATGGCTAAAAGAAGGAGATCGTAATACCAGATTTTTTCACAAATCCACCATGGCAAATAGAGCTCATAATATAATTTCTCTGATTAAGGATAAAAGAGGAAATAATCTCAAATCTCATGAAGATATAGAGGCAGTTCCAGTTCGGTACTTTAGAAACATAGAACAGGAAACATGTTATGGAAGAGATCACCACATCCAGGACTTCACTAAGCACATACCCAAGTTAGTTTCCAGAGAGGATAATGTTAACCTTCACAAGCCTGTGACCGAAGAGGAGGTTAGTGGCATTCTCAAAGATATGCAAAATGGTAAGGCACCAGGCCCAAATGGCTTCAATGTCGATTTCTTCAAAGCGTGCTGGAATATTGCCAAACAAGATATTCTGCATGTAGTGGAAGATTCCAGGAGGCACAGAACCATTTTGAAAGCTCTGAACTCCTCTTTTATAGCCCTGATCGCTAAGTAGGAGATGGATAAAACACCTGATAGGTTCAGACCTATAGCTCTATCCAATGTGATTTACAAGATAATATCAAAGGTGGCTACAAATAGACTCAAACCCCTCTTGTCTTCATTAGTTTCGAGAGAACAGTCGGGATATGTGGAAGGAAGGCAAATTCTTAATAACATCATCCAAGCTCATGAAGTGGTGCACTCTCTTACTAGTAAGAGAAAAGAGGGAATGATCATGCAACTGGACATAGCCAAAGCTTATGATAAACTGAATTGGAACTATATCAGGAAAATTCTGATTGCTTTTGGGTTTGATCACAATTGGGTAAGATGGATCCTGGCTTTGGTTACTTCTGCTAGTTTTTCAATTCTAGTTAATGGCTCTCCTTCAGAGACTTTCACCCCTTCCAGGGGCCTCAGGTAGGGTGACCCTCTCTCGCCCTTTCTCTTCATCCTCGTGATGGAAGGATTGGGCAGAGCTATCAAGCATGCAAAAACAGTTGGTAAGATCAGGGGGATTCAACTCTCCGACAATGGACAAGCCTTAACTCATCAACAATTTTTGGATGACACCATGCTTCAAGGAATACCCACAGTCAAAGAAGCTCTTTCTTACAAACAAATCCTCCATGACTTTGCCAAGGCCTCTGGTATGGAAGCTAATATTTCCAAATCTAGGATTTTTTTCTTCAATACTAACATTTCTATTAAGAAGAATATATCTAGAATTCTGGGTTTCCAAAGAGACTCTCTCCCTCGAAATACCTAAGGTTTCCTTTAACGGAAAAACCATTACACAAGAGTATTTAGGAGCCGATGATAAGTAAGCTGCAAGACAAGACCAGGAAATGGATAGTAAGATCATTAAACTTGGTTGGCAGGTTCGTCCTCACAAAGGTTGTGCTTCAATCAATCCCAAACTTTATGCTTTTAGCTATCCCTGCCCCTAAAGGAATTCTGCATCAAATGAGAAACATTTAAAGAGACTTTCTTTGGGGCAAGGGGGAAGAAAATAAGAAATGGGCCTTAGTTGCCTGGAAAAAATGTGCAAACCCAAGAACCACAGGGGTCTCAAACTGGATGATTCTGAGATTCTTAGTAAGGTTCTAAAGGCTAAACTATGGTGGCGATGGATAAAGGAACCAGAAGCACAATGGGCCATCACTTGAAAAGAAAAATATGCAAGTTCTTGCCTAGATAATGAACACATAAGGATGGATGGGAATATAAGAGGATCTCATATTTGGAACAAAACCTGGGATAACAGAAGCTTAATTCAAGACCATAGCTTCTGGGAAATTAGGGAGGGAGACTTAGCCTTATTCTGGGAGGATAGATGGCAACAAGAACCTATTTTGTTATAGGAGGACTTTGAGAACCTCAAAGCAGAGACAGATACCAAGGAGCTCACCCAGGTAAAGGATTTTTGGGACCAAACTGATAGTTCAGGGAAATGGAGAAAATGGACAAAACTTGATTTCAAAAATGATATTCCTCTGAAAACCAAGGCCGAAAGACTAATGAAAATGTTAGAAAAAAGGAAAATTCTTGTTTTAAGGAGGCATGATCAGCTAAGATGGGACAACAACAATGAGGGGAACTTTAATCTCAAAGAAGCTAAACTCATTCTGCTTGAACTAGATTCCCAGGCTCCTGACAAGATTTGGCAAAACCTTTGGAAGCATCAGGGTTGGATGAAAATTAAACTTCTATGGCTTGTTTTGCAAAGGAAAATCCTGACCTGGGATAATACCAGGAAAAGGGGTTTCCTTGGGCCTTCTAGATGCCATCTATGTGAGGCTCAAGAGGAAACCATGGAACACCTTCTCAATAACCGCATTTTCACCTCCAAATTATGGGATTCTTTTGCGGTAATCTTCCAACAGTCTGACAGAGATATTGGAAGTCTTTTCAATACTCTCTCCAATTGGCAAAAGAACTTTTCGAATAATGAAGTTCTCGGTTCAGAATAGGCTCTTACACCAAGCTTCATTCTTTGGAATGTGTGGAAAGAAAGGAACCATAGAATCTTCAAGAATATTAAGAAATCTTCCAAGTTTATCTATGATCTGATCATAAAACAGATTAAGGAAACGGTCAGCACTACCATTCGAAATCTTCCCTCGAATCCCCCTTCTGCTACAGACTGGAGGATTCTCTATAGGCTAGAACTGCAAGGTCTCGTTCCTCAGGGCTTAGTCAGAAAAGTTTCTATAGTGGATCATGATCTAGATGTCTAGCACTCTCCCCCTAAGGGTTTTCTAAAATTTAACATTGATGGGGCTTCCAAAGGTAATCCGAGCAAGGCAGGCCATGGATGGGTGTTAAGGGATGACAAGGGAGATATTCTATGTATATTCCATGGCCACTTAGGAAAAGCCACCAACAACATGGTGGAGTTAATGGCCATGGGACAATGTCTTGATTTCCTGGTTCAGGAAAATCACCAAAAAACGATCATTGAAGCTGACTCCAAACTGGTCATTAACTCAGTCAAAAGAATAAGCTAGGGAACAAAACCAGAAAAAGAATTTTCTAACTAGAGGTTAATTCAACTCTTCCAATAGATTCAAAGTCATCTACAAAGACTGAGAACTATTAGCTTTGCTCATGTGAGAAGAAAGGCCAATAAACTAGCAGACTTGCTAGCCAATCAAGGAGTGATCTGCACTAATAATAGGGCAGTGATGAATTGGTGAGAGTTTCCTAGAAAAAAACTAAATACGGAGTGTCAAAACCAAGCGAACGAAGACAATACAGTGTTCCTTAGAAAGGCCATGAGGGCAGGTACAGTTAACAAGCAGGTGTTTGATCAGAGGCAGGTTCACAATAGGGTCTTTTAAAAGCGGTTTGGAGAGGTTAACTGGTGATTCCCAAATTAATTGGTTCAATGAAGTTTCCAGTTGTACGGAAGAGGAAGAAAGGTGCAGGGGTTGGAGGAAAGCAGGCAATGAGTGTTCCAAGATTTGCGTCTAGGAGGGTAGAAGGTGCGAGCAAGCAGGAGTAGATGACACTTGAAGATAGCATAACCCAAGATTTTCCTTTTTTGCCCTATTCTCTGCAAATTGAGTGGTTTTCCGGTGACCACAGCCATCACAAGCGGGAAGAAGTTTTTCCCTTTTGGGAGGGATCCCACTCGATGAACTCCACATGGTGGTGGGGTAGGGAGGAAAACCACCCTTATCGCATGTTAATTCCCCTGAATATTGGTGGGTGCGAGACCTATCTCCACCATTGGATCTCTTAAGGTGAATCAATCGTCCTAATCACGCGTGCAAGTTGCGGACCCTGGCGATATCGGGTGAGTAGTTTTTCTTGGCGTTTTGGGCTTTAGCTCTTTGATCAATCGGAATAGGTCAATGGTCAAGATTTTAGAGGAGGGCTAGGTTTGGCAGGAAAAGTGTTTCCCAGGGGATATTTTAAAGTGATTTCCATGTAGGTCACCAAACCAATGTTTAAGTAACTGGGTAGTATTTTGGCCTTTATATGCAGTCATCCTTTGGTTCTTTTCGGAGCCAAGTCCATGTGTTTTGTGGGGGCTTCCCCAAATGTAATGCTTGAAGATAGGATGTAGGAACAGTTTTGTTGGGGCTTCCCCCTAGTTATTGACCATGAGAGTTTAGATGTATTATATGTACTTTATTATTTTGATTAATGAATTGGAAGGATCGACTCTTGCATTATAAAAAAAAAGAATTCACACCACGACTACAACCAAGAGAGATTTGAACGACATCCATTTTTGAAAGCATATTGAACAAGCCAGAGGAGCATTCCTCTTATAAGGTATAAACCATATAAGACCCTTTAGGAATATATGGGAATCTAGAACCGACCTGGTAAGCAGTACACAACTCGAGGTTAGTTAGGTGTATTTATGGAAAAACACTCCAAAGTCGCTAACTAGGATTGAAGTTGCAGGTCTACAACAAAAATTATTAAGAGACAAGTGAGCATAGATGGAAGAGAAGAAGGAACGTTAATCTTCTTTTGTAAAAATAAAAACAAAAAAACATAGTAACCCAAAATTATACCCTCGAATGGTGAGGATCTCTTCTTTTCGAAGGGGAAACTGCAATGCATGCTAAGTAGTGTGAGCACTAGAATAGTGAGTGATCACATAGAAAAATAGACCAAGTGGTCGGTTAAGTATTATCTTACCTAAAGCCATGGAAAGATGAAGGGGGCGCACCATCCATGAAGCACCGTCAAGCCTCTCTGTACTTTAAACTCAAAACCATGCAACAAATTGGAAAAGCATTCAAATTCACAAGATAAACACCAGCACTGGAAAAATAGCGAAGTCCATAGTATACCCAAATAAGGTGCATACCTTAAATTCCAGCGGCAGTCAAACCGTCAGGGTTCCGCATTGCAAGAAACGGAGTCACCATAGGGAATCGAAGCAACCCCAGTATAATAAGGTATTCACCATGGGAAACTTCCAAGAACCATTCATTGACCCCTTCCAATCACATTCGTCGCTGACGAGACAGGCTTCATCCTCAAAGAGTAACCTCAGGTGCAGACCAAGAGAACAAGGGAAATAGAGTGAAAATTCAGACCCAAACCAAATGACGATATGAGTGAAGGAAGGCTTAAGGTCTCAACTGATTAGGGTTTGAGGGTTTCATTATGAGCTGTCCATCCATCCCGAGATGATCGGCACGCTTGAAGTTTCGTCATAAATGGAGTTATACAACCGAGGAAGCCTTGGTACGTGGAGGAGGATGAGGCCACATGGCCCAAGGGATGTGTCACACTTTTACACGACTGAGGTACTGCTGAGCATGAGCAGATAGGCTCGCATTGAGGGAACATACAATAGGTTGTGGGAAAGTGCACTAAGTAAATAATGAGGGTAACCGTGAACGTATGAGGGGAGACGTTATTACCAAGTATCACCAAGTGGTACATTATATTAAAGTTTGGTTAGGGGATAGAATCACCCCCTAGGTATTCAAGGGTTTATAGCTATGAATGTGTTTATAAACTGACTATATGTGTAGTTAGAAGTGGTATGAAATAGACATAGGGAGTATGGTCACCTTTATTTAAAATAGAGAGATAAAGTAGAACAAACCAATCGACTACATAAATTAATGTTATGTGTTCTGGCTGAATACTATAATGATCGATAATGGTTACTGTTATGATTGACTACAAAAAGACATTAAAAAATAAATAAATAAATAAATGAGTTGGGGAACATAACATTTATATAGTCCCTAGAAGTGTTAGGGACTATTTATTATAACATCCATTGTTGAGCATCCATGAGCATCGATGATTGAAAATTACAGTTAAAGTTTAAATAATTATATAGGTGCATGAAATATTTTCTATTATCACTCAATACATGCACATCCTCCCCACTCCCATTCTCTGCATAGTTAAATGTGAAAAGCTTTAAAATGAAAAAATATATTAACTATTGAAACTACTTTTGATTTGGAAATTATTGGTGTAGATTTTTATTTTGAAGTTTCTGTGTAAAGTTAAAATAATTTGATGTGTGCGGAAATATTTTTTTTCATGTTCCCTACACAGATTCTCTCTACACACCCATTCTTCTGGACATACCCCTTGTTTCACACATCCTTTACTCGGCACAAATCATGGGCTCCATACACCTATTGTTCAACATAGTTTAATTTCTAAAAGTTTAAAATGAAAAATATGTTAAATGTTACAACAACTTTTGATTTCCCAACTATTTGTGCAATTTTTTATTTTAGAGTTTCTACATAATAATTTCATGTGTGCGAAAATTTGTTTTGTTCTTGTTCGACACATGCATTCTCTCTACACATTTGTTCCCACACACATACCCCCTGTACTACACATCCTTTTCTCTACACACATTCTCATATACATGCATATTATTCCGCATAGATGAATGTGTAAAAGTTTAAAATAAAATATATGTTAATTGTGGCACCAGATTTTGATTTTCCAATTATTTGTGTAGTTTTTTATTTTAAAGCTTTTGCATAAACCTATCGTAATTTTGTGTGTGCAGAAAATATTGTTTCTTATTTTTCGACATATGCATACCCTCTACAGACATTTTCTCTCGCACATACTCGTTATTATGTATATCCTTTACTTCGACACATTGTCAACTACATACACCTATTTTTCCACATAGCGAAATATGTGGAAGTTTAAATGAAAAAATATGCTAATTGTTACAACAAATTTTGATTCCTCAATTATTTGTATAGTTTTTTTTTTAGAGTGTTTTCTTAAGTTTAAATAATTTCATGTATGTGGGAAAATTTTATGTTCTTGTTATGCACACGGATTCCCTCTGTGCACTTATTCTCCCACACATACCCCTTGTTGCACATATGCTTTTCTTTGCATAAATCCTTGGCTTGATACGTATGTTGTTTTGTAGAGTTGAATATATAAAAGTTTAAAATGTAAAAAATCTTCTAATTGTTGCATTATATTTTAATTTCCCACTTTTCTTTTGAAATTTTTTATTTTAAACTTTGTTGTTCAAATTAAAATTATTTCATGTAAACGAAAAAAAAATCGAGTTCTTGCTCTACACATGTACTATCCCTGCACACTCATTCTCTTACAAAAACTCCCCTATTCCACACATACTTTACTTTACACACATCGCCGAATCCATACAATGTTGTTCTACATAGTTCAATGTGTAAAATTTTAAAATGAAAAAATATGTTAATTTTTATAACATCTTTTTGTTTCCCAATTATTTGTGTAGTTTGTTATTTCAAATATTTTGCTTAATGCTAAAATAATTTCATATGTGTAGGATAAATTTTATGCTTTCCGTGCATGTAATCCCTCGATACACCCATCCTCCCACTACTATATAAAGGAGGGTTTTAAGAAAATATTTGAGACAATTTTTGGGTGAATTGTCTTAACTTAAGACAAAAAAAAGATTGTGTATTGTCTTAAATATTGTCTTTAACCGGGTGTCTCAAAAATTATTGTCTTAAACATTATTGTCTTAAAGAATATTGTCTTAAATATTATTGTTTTAAATATTATTGCCTTAAAAAATATTCTCTCTACATAGACAGTATATAACACAACCATTATTGTCTCTTACCTGAGACAATTTCATTTTTGTCTCTCTAAAGACAACACTCGGATTAGAGACAATATGTCTTTAATACTAGCTATTGTCTCTCTAGAGATGATAAATTTTTTATTTAAAGATTATTTTTTTCTCTTTAGAGACAATATAAAAAAATGAATCTAGAATCTCACCATTGAAATAAATTGATATAAAAAACATTTAATTAAAAATGAACTACAAAATCATTGGTTAATTCATGTTAGCGCACAGTGGAATCGAACCACCAACCTCCTTCTTGTAAAGCAGACGCTCTTCCGTTGAGCTAGCACACTTTAAAAAATTATGTGAAGAGTTATGGAAATCCTTAAAATTACATTTATAGTCATTGATTAAAAAAAACAAATTGCAGCTACACGATGAATTTCAAACAAAAAAAATTGCATATTTCAATAGATTTGAGTGAAAAAAATCAAAGTATGTGAAAAATGGCAAGCAAGTTGCTTGCTTTTCCTCTTTATAAACTATAGATGGAGATGATAAGGTATTCCCAGTGCAATCAACACTTTGCTATGAATTTTTTCTTTCAAAATTTTAAACAAACACTTACATTTTCCTTAAAAAAAAAAAAAAATTGGAAATTAAATATCATCTGCCCTTCACATACCTTTAAAGATTCTACAATCCATCAGAAGCACTTACTTTGTCAAGCTAAATTTACAAAAGATCATATTCCCTTCACCTTAGAATACCTCTTGGATAAGAGCACACATTTCCTAGCCTATCAAACACATATATCTCAATAAAATAAATAGATTAGAAAACTTACTTCCATGACCGATCAAATCTACCAAAACCAAATGCCCAACGTATCAAACACTAATGAATGTTAAAGACCTTGTAGTGAAAGGCAAAGCACAAAAAATATTTGACTCAATTTTCCATAGTACCCAAGTTCAATTTACCCATGTAGAAGGCCCCACATAGTTGGACATCATATAATAGCTAAAAGAAACATTTTGCTGTTGAAACCCATTTCTAACATTCAAAACAACTTGAGATGAATAGCCAAAAGAGAGAAGCTCAATGCACCCTATGAAAATTTTACTTTGTTTTCCATTTTTCTACATTATATCATATAGACATGTTATGCTCAATTGAAAAAATGATTCATCACCACCACCACAACAAAATCTCATTGTTTCAATCCACTGCAAACTTATTTCATCAACTATATAGGTTTACACACACATGCATCTTATGATAGAAGAGAAAAGGGCTCAGCTATGTACTAGAAACTTTAGATCCAATCTCAAAGAGAAAAAGTAGAAGGAGAAAATAAATCCAGAGCTGCAACGTCACTATGTAAGTGGGGAAATGGAAAACAAAAGTGATACAATGAATCCGGTTCTTCCTCAATGTGAATGAAATTATGAAATTACAAATATGTAATGTAGGAATACTTTGCTTGTCATCTAGAATCCAACTTAAACTCTATCCACTAATTCCTCCAAGGAAGCTTTCCAACAACTAATTAAAAAATGAATGTAAGAATAAGCCAATTGAACTATATAGGTAAGGCAGGTCTACCCTTCCTTAAGGGCAGGTGCTGAATAGAATTGCAAGATTTTGCCATTAATTCCAGCAACCTTGTTAGATCCTTTGGGGCCAGTGACTAGGCTGAGAGTAACCCAGATGCCTAGGACACTATGACCTTATCATAAATGTGCACACTGTAATTGAGAAAAAAAGGGATTTAGGAGTGCAACATACTACGTTGAGAGAGCCTCAGGTCATCGAGTCATTATGAACGTAATCATAAACAGGAAGATTGTAATTGATCACGAACTATCACACAAAATATTACATTTCTTGAACCTCAAGCTTTACTAACTCATGCCTAAACAATAAATGGATATGGAAAAAAAACTGAAATAACTAATTTGAGGATGTACTAGTTTGAATTTTTCCTTGAAACAATTTCCTCGGCACTGTTGGAAAAACAACATATGTAAACCAATCAAAATTTCCATATCCAAAAGACTGAAAGAATATGAAGATGAAGTGTGGGTTTACTGAAAAATCACTCTTTCCCTTAAACCCACTCTTAAGGTCTGTAAAAAATCATTCTCAATCAGCCCACGGACAAGAAAAAATTCAATCAATCCACAAATTCCCCAATAAATCAAATAAATAATACATAAAGAAAGGAATGGGAAAAAAGTTTTCAAAAAATATAAGAAAAAACCAATTTAAAATTAAATAAATAAAATAAAATAACCCCAAAAATAAGTTTTTAGAGTGCATAAGAACTTACCCTCTCAAGCTCATCCTGGATTTCCGACAACTTTTCAATGGAGAGAACAAGATCACCATCTATGTGCTCTTCCTGTTCCCCTTTCGATCTCTTGGACTTATCCATCCTGTCCAGTCCTTCTGACCCTAAATTCCTAAAAATCCAATAGATTTCAATGCACAGGCAGAGTGGCGTAGAGGGAATTGTCCTAGCATTCATTATTACCTCCATAAACGTTGCATGCTCCATCATGCCATCCTCAATGAAGAAAACTTCCAAATCTTAAAATTTAGATTCTAGCATTCATTATTACCTCCATAAATGTTGCATGCTCCATCCTACCATCCTGAGTGAATAAAAATTCAAATGGAATATTACCATTAAAATACCAAACAAGTTGTTGATTATTTTTTACTTCCACCGACAAAAGAGTATTTTCCATTCCAGGAGATATGTTTTGAAACAATACCACTAGCATTAGTGTGTGAGCTAAGCTCCCAGGCTGCAATGGTTTCACCTAATTTACCAGGAACAAAATTTAGAAAAAGGACTCAAAATAGATGTGCATCTACATCCTATTAAACTAGCAATATATACAATAAATAGAACTAATATCTCAACTATTTTCACATTTTATGAACTGCACCTGTAGAGGTCCATCAATTGCAAGACCAAAAGAGTTATTCTAAAACTTCAAGCTATAAAAAAATTGACCATTGCGCCATATAGGTTGCCCATGGATCTGAAGGCCTTGACATACTGGTGATGCAAGCAAAATAGGCAACGGAGGCCTACACAAAGCATTAACCAAATATCACAAGTTTCTTTAATTAGGTTGACGCTTATCATAGTAAATACAATTCACATCTAACAACAATAAAGCCAATTTTTTCCATTTTTTCTTTACAAAATGAAATGGAATTGACTATCTAATACCCACCCAGAGTCACTGCTCACTAATATCTAGGGACAAGTTCATTTCCCAAACCTATCAAATAACCAAGAAGATCTAGGACAGGAGCTGGAAGTGGAGTTGCTACTATGGATACTACTTTTGATTGAACATTGGGACCTTCTGCGGTGAAACATTGATTTCTGTCTTAGTGGCTGATAATTATTCATATGGAAGGTAACAGTTTACTTACAAGTTTGGAGGTAACAAGGTACATTGGGAGGTAACATGGTACAAGGCACATCAGGAAATACATATAGGAGGTAACATGTACAAGCATAAAAAGTGCTTAGAAGAATATATTTGTGCTCTGACTTCTCAGTAACATCAAGCAAACACTTAATTTCAAAAATAAATAAGGTACATTGGGAGGTAACATGGTACAAGGCACATAAGGCAATACATATAGGAGGTAACCTGTACAAGCATAAAAAGTGCTTAGAAGAATATATTTGTGCTCTGACTTCTCAATAACATCAAGCAAAGACTTAATTTCAAAAATAAATTCTTTAATAAGCTCTATACCTATTACTTACCACTTCAGAAGTGTTGAGCGTGACAACTGCAAAAAAAACATATTATTATTAGATATATTGGAAGAAAACTCCTTGAACTAAGCATAAAATATAATACTTATACTAGAAATACCCATACAAATGGAAACATCTCAAACAATGACAGATGAACTTAAGCCTTTTCATTGAAATAACTTACCATTTCTCTGCTATCCATTTTAGAATACTATAAAACATCAAGTTCCAAGGAATCTCATTTCCAGTCAATCCACCAAGGGATGGTGACAGGAAATAGGCATTGCATCCAAACATATCATCTAACTTCACCTCTGTTTAAAGCACTCGTTAAAATTTATTATAGACAACTTAAATACTTATATCTGACAAGAAATATGCATTTCACCCAACAAATCATCTAACTTCACCTCTATTTGAAGCACTCGTTAATTTTTTTAATAACAACTTAAATGCTTATACCTCAAATCTATAATTTCAATTTTTTTTCACCTGTCACTTCTGACATTCAAAATTAGTCACTTTTAACATTTCAAACTTTATGTTTAAAAAGGGAAAACATTCTATACAACATAAAATTCCAAGCTTTCCTTTAATCAGAGGACCAAAAGTTACTGAATCATCATACCGCCGATGCATTTATACAACTTCTTTTAATGTTGTAGTTTATCTGTTTTAGGTTTTTGGAGATTATTTAGTCATATTTTTTAATTTATTATAGATTTTAAAAAAATCAAACAACAAAACCAAAAAAATATTATCTCCTCAAAAATTATTTGACCCAAATTCCAACCAAGCACTCTGAATCGTTGATCATGTCTACTTGCACCGAGAGGAGCAAGTTGTATAGCATGGAATGACTTTTTCTAGCTAAATAATAACTGAGACATTCAGCTAGAACTTAACTAGCATAGATCAATCTTAAATATGGATCTAAGATGAGCTGAGAGGGATTTAATTTCTTCACTTGCAAATGTTTTCAATTTTTATCTTGGGAGACATAAAAAATTTCAACTTTGATCATGGATAGACTACCTTACGCATCATACTGGGCTGTAGAATGGGCCTCTCAGCTTAATGATGAAGAAATTAGGTTAATTCTACAAAAACTGACAACTTATGGGAAGGAAATTGGACTAATTCTACATACATTCTTGGCTCGTGGGATAGAAATTGCTGAGCTAAGATGTGAAAACTAACAACTGAAGCACGTCATGGACATTTTCAAATTTCACACCCTTCCTTCGATGATACATGCTCTAGCCTTTAATGCATCTGTACAGGATTCTATTTTGCAGCCTCACCTAACGTAATAAAGTGAAAGTAGCACCCAGAGATCATAGACCTGGATTTGAAATTGTAATCACTTATTTTGATATTGTTTTTCTGAGTTGAGTCGATTCAAGGTTTATTAACTGTATAGTTCTACATCTACAATTTTTTTACGCTTTTGACACAGGATAACCCAGACATTCTAGAACTGTATTTTTTATTTTGAAGAATACATGTAAGGTCTGGTTGTCCAATTCAGCTTAGGCCCTTTAATAATTAAAAAAGAGCCCCTTTATGATAAACAAACAAACAAAAAGCAATTGTTTCTGTTAAAATATTTCAGAAGCAAAATCTTTCATCTCAGACATTTTGTCAATCAAGATCATATTCTAAGAATAATATTGCATTTCTCAAAACCATAGTAGCATTTAAATAGAAAGGAAAAAATCTTCAAAGAAAATTTCTAAACATGTTTCAAGTGTGAATTCAACAAAAGCCAAGAAACCCAAAATAACCTCACCCAAAAATAATCAACCAAAAAGGAAGGAAAAAACCTTCAAAAAAAATTCTAAAGCATGTTTACTCCTAGCATATTTACAATAGTTTTTGCTCACTGAATTGATATTTGTCTCAGGGGAGTTTTCCTTGAGGGTATTTTGTGCAATAGTTTGCCTCAAGGTAAAAGTGTGTATACATTGTTTTATGTAATCTTACAAGAAGATACGGATCCACTAGTTCAATATGCAATAACTGCGAAATCAGACACCTCAAACTATTCACATTTTGTGTTTTAATCGAAGTTCGTTGATGTTGCATGTTCTTCATCAGAATTTGTCCATATTTGTCCATACTGTTGTATTTCCTTTTTCTACAGTACAACCTTCATCCACACTGCCCCCTGAATGAGATTTCTCCTCATTCATTTCTTCAACCTTATCCTCATTATACATCATACCGAACAATCATCATTCTAGTACAGAACAACCTTTGGATATTATTGGTGAATAATTATAGTTAACGGGTTCTCATGTAACGATTCCCAATACCAATGGAACAACATATAATTTGAATCACTCAAGTAATGAATCTCAATTTAAAAACATTATAATATAAATATATTCTACCATAAATACACATCAAGAATGCTCTACCTTGTAGATTTCAACACCCATGTATTCGATGGATTTATGGGAATGAAGGGAAATTGGAAATCCAATGATCTCCTATAGTTATGTATGGCCTTTTCTAGTAACTATGGCCTCTTAGACAACCAAGATCAAGCTCAAACTCACCCCAGCAAATGAAAACAATGCTCATGGGAGAGGGAAACAACTCCAGTAAGTAGAAATCCACCCAAGAGTGCTTAAGAACACTCCAGGTAGGGAGAGAGAAATTCTTAACAGTCATACAAAAACCAAATTAGCAACTCCTTGAAGAAATGCAACAGCTCCATAACCATGGCAGTTGATCTCTAAGTCAGCAAGAAAGTGGATGATGAGTAACTCAGAGGTGATGCATTTCATAGAGCATCAATCATTAAAGATTTTTTGAATGATGCTAATAGAAATTCAATGGGGAATCATTTATTTAGCCATGAGCACAAAGGCAGGGAGCACATATACTATAACTAAGGACTAAGAATGATGATAACTCATACACCATAAGTTTATTATATCTTAGAAACATATATTAGATGAGAGCTTAGCACATTGCCTTCATTGTCAAAAGAGAGATGTCCATGTGAAAATTAACCATCGCTCCATGTGAGACTATTGCATCATAGTTGCTATGGGAAAATGAAGGGATTGGTCATGGCAGTTAAACACTGAATTGAGCTAGTTTCAATGTTGTCCAATTAGGGCTATTGCATCTTATCATAGGCAAATATTGCAGGACATTTCAACATTATAAGAGCACCAATCCAGGCACAGTCACTCTTTGTTTAGTTAAGTCAAATCTCATGGAGAATGATATCTAGGCGCTTTAGCCTATATTCGACCTCTTTTCGGTAACAACCAAGAAAGTGAAAAATCTTGAAGTTTGTAATCTTATGGGCAAAGAAAAATGAGGGTAAAAATAATTATACAACACTTGAATAAACTAGAGCCTATGGCTAAGACGAATCTGAATCTAAAGCTATCTATTTGTAGCAGGATCTAAATATTTGTGGTAAAGAGTTAAGGGTTTGTTATAGTAGCCGAAGATCAGTAATAGAAGGCAAAGAGTCTATAATTGGAAACCAAATTATTATGATAAGAGACTAAACCTGCAATAAGGATAGAAATTTGGAAGTTGCTTTTGACTTTGACTAGGCAAAGATTCAACTATCAACCTTGACTTAAAGAACAGGGCTGACTTGGAGGGAGTCTTTGGTCTTGTGTTGGATATCTCATTTTGAATAAATTCAATAACAAGAGGATTGTTGGGCTTCCCTAGTTTAGGGGTTTTTACATGGATTGAAGAATATTTAATTCAGTAATCCAACAAGAGAAGAAAAACCAAGGATAAGAAGAAGTCTACAACATTTGAAGAAATTGAAGTCTGCGACTATGCCGAACCTCAATCTAAAAATATATATCTGCAGCAGGAGCCGAAGATCTATGGTAAAGAGTCAAGGGTTTTTTGTAGTACCTGAAGGTTTGTAATAGAAGGCAAAGAGTCTATAATTAAAAGTCAATCTATTATAATAAGAGACTAAACATGCAATAAGGACAAAAATTTGGAAGCTACTTTTGACTTTGACTAGGCAAAGATTCAACTATTGACCCTGACTTAAAGAGGAGGGCTGACTTTGAGGGAGTCTTTGGTCTTGTGTTTGATATCTCATTTTGAATAAATTCAATAAGAGGAGGATTGTTGGGTTTTCCCCTGTTGAGAGGTTTTTCCTTGGCTTGAAAGCCTAAATCTCTATGTCTCATACTTCTTTGTATTCTTGGAAGAATATTCTATGTAATTACTTGATGAAAAAGAAATATTAACTAACAAAGAGAAGAAGATTAATTATCACAAGTAAGAAAAACTTTACCTTTGATTTTCTAACATAGGGTGCCGTCTATTTTTCTAGGGTGCTAATATTGTCTTGTAGTGAAATTTTTGTATCTATTGCCTAAAGAAGCAATAGATATTTTAATAGATAATGTGCCCTTCTTTGATTTATAATGTATTAACTGGAAAGGTGAAACTGCTGCCTAACAAGGAGAAAATGCACACACTTCTGAAATGGACAGATTAGGAATTATTTTGTCAGGAAGCTCAGTATACTTAGCTCAACACGGTCGCATGACGTCTAAACTTTTATGAAACACTTGATAGTAATAGCTCAAATCACTTTAATCATATTCCATAAAGAGTCCCTCATTTATATAAAAAATATATATATATATATATATATATATATAGATAGATATAGCGGCACATTCAATAGTTCAAGAAGTGCTTACCTCACTTAAAAAATATTGACTTTGAAAATAATTTTGGATTTCATTTCTAACTCAAATCTTTAGGAGGATGAGCTTCAAATGACGTCCAAGCATTACAAACTAACAAATTCATAAAAAAAGTTTAGATGAAGTAAAATGTGGTAGAAAACTACTAAAATATGAGATAACATTAACAAATTTTTGGTCACTGTGGTTCACCTACTCTTTGATATTAGGACCAAGGCAAACAGTGCCTACAAAAGAAGGAACTATAGCTTTGGAAGATAGTGAATATGTATACAGTTCATGAATAATTATATATATGTAAGGGCATTCTATGTCCAGAGGCTTGGGTGAAAAGCTGCAAATTCCTTTGACACTGACAAGATCCATGTATTTCTTCTCAGAAATATACATCCAAAATTTCAAAGTAGAGCTTGTGATGACGATTTCACGATTTAGCAAGGCATGTCATATCTCTTGATTTGGAAACAAAATGTATAGAATGTGAACTCTGTGTCACTTGAAAATTGAGGCATGCCACCTCATTCAATAAAATTTACTCTTATCAAAACGAGAAATCTATGCCATATTTTAAGTATTCAATTGTAGTCTACAGATAATCAGTTACAACAACTTCCCCAACTGGCTATTAATTGGACAGATAAGAAATAGTAGGGACATCTAAAAATTAAATATCTAAGTCAAAAACTATGGTAGATATGTTTGTGAGGAGCACCTTTCAAAACTAATTTTAGTCATTCTTGGATACTGTGAATTAGATGAACACTTAAGAAACTAAGACTTTTTCCTAATTTCTTTCAATCAACATAATGTAAATCTAATCATATGTGAAATAAAATACATCATCTTGTAGTAGTGTCTAGTAAGTAGATCAAGCCAAGATGGTGCAAACAGAGTGTTGACTTTAGAAACACAATGGAGTCTTGAGAAGAGTAAAGCATAGATAAGAATGAAAAGTTCTACAAATAAGCAGAGATATTTAGAATTCATAGAGGATGTTGAAGGTTGGTAGATGCAATTCGTGAATTATTGATGGCCAACTTGATACTGCATAAAAATTATGTGATCATATTGAATGAATGCATGCCACCTACTTTAGTGTCATGTAGAGTGAGGTTACTATGCAACTTGCTTAATATCCATTGAAAAAGAAAAATTAAGAAAGCTATTACAATAAGCTATGAAAAGAAAAGGCGGCTTATATATGGAACAAAGTTATTGCTAAAACAAACTAACGAGAAGCAAAACTACATAAAATAATAGCCTTTTGTTCGTATACCTCTAAGAAGAGGAGAAGCCCCAACACAAAGCTGATAAAATATATGATAAGATCATTCACCTTGTAATTGTTGCACTACTCTTGACTGTACAATACAAATAGGTAGTTTATCGCATTGTAGCTTCTAGAACATACAATATCAAATCAAATAATTTCGACCAAACTCAAATAATATGATCATGTGCTCATCGCCTTCTCGAGAAAAATTGTAGAGAAGAAAAAGGATTATGTTAAATCACAGTTCACACATTAGGGTATAATCCCACTAAATTACCTCTCTTCATTATCTTAGTATCTGACACAAACCTATTTGAAATTAAATAGTGAGAAAAGGAATGGTGAAGTTAGTTACAGAGATGTAAAACAATCAATACTAAAAAACAAGCTTAAACTTTTCTCACATGTTTGAATATACGCACCACAAATTTTGCCAGTGCCGTCAAAATGCATGTCAATCGACTTACCCTGCATATAATTTCACACAATATCCTCAAAATTTTGCAATTCCTTATCTGGGATTTACATGTCTAGAAACACAATGAATTTGCTAGAAACATGTTTGTCTACCCAGAATCATGAATATTCAGTCAGACACAATTGCAATGGCAAACTCACAAGTATCCCAATTCTATCTCCCATGTACTGAAATTGTTTAAATATGAGAATTAAAAGGATTACAACTTACAAATCTACTAGAGTTGTCATTTTTTAGCATCTTTGCATTACAAAATGACTCCAGAATAAGATTTTTCTGCAATATTTTATGACCTACTCCACTGTCACCTCCTTGTGCTGTGAGGTATTACAATGCAATTTTTTGGGTTTATATTTTGCCTGCGCCACTTTCACCACTAAAATACAATTTTTAATCAATAAAAAAAACCACTCTTTATCCTCGAGCACAACCTTATAAAACATCAAACAGAAAAATTAAAATCCCATCATACACATGAAAAAGGAAGTAATCATACTACCATGAAAAATATTTCCATCTACTTCACAGGATTACCTATCTAGAAACTCCTGGAAAATTATGTCAGAGGTAATATATCAATAGATTTGATTTATGTCTAGTTTGGACAAAAGTGACTAGTGAGACTTAGAGACACAACCCACCCAAAGATTTCTAAAAGCACAGTAAACCACAACCCTCTATCATTTTAATTCTAGTATAAGCTAAAATAATTGTATTGGTGTCTAACAATTGACAACAAAAGTAGGTCAATGGGACTAAAGAGTACAAAACAATATGAAAAGAATGTGGGAGTGCCAGCACAAAACCCAAAAAATGCCAAAAACAATACAAGGAAAGAAACATATATATATATATATATATATATATATATATATATATATATATATATATATATATATATATATATACATATACATATACATATACATATACATATACATATACATATGTATGTATGTATGTATGTATGTATGTATGTACACACACACACACACACACACATATATATATATCACTTGCTTAGAACTGTGAGAAAAGTACAGTGATATTAAAAGCTAAGTGAGTTTGTCGAAAGGTGGACAACACAATAGAAGAACCTGTAAAGAGAGAGAGAGAGCGTAAGGGAGATCCGACAATGGGGCCAATGATCTTAAGGTCTCCTTAGTCTGATAGCCAAGGGCGATGTGGAAAAACTGGTCACTAGTTCCCTGCCAAAGTCTTCTGCAACCATTGAGGAGCCTGGTTGCCTACTCCTAACACTTGAGGTTGAAAGAAGTGTTGATTTTTCTAGTATCATATAAGGCTAGAGCAATTTTTGAACAGATAATTGCTTCAAATGATACAATTTGAAAATCATTAAGCATTTATACATGAAATTTCAACCATCATTAAGATCCATAGAACAATAAAAATCAAAGTAAGACAATGAACAAGAGACACCAAAAATTACCCTAGGAAAACCCCACTCCAAGGGGAAAAACCCAGCAACCTTTCCTTATGAAAGAATGTCCAATTCAATCCAATTTGTACATCAAAAATAACATATCTTTGACAAGATTACATAGACAAATACTGACCAGCAAGATAACCTCCCACAATTTTCAAGCCAACCCTCCAATATCCAATACAAACATCCCTTCAATTCTGTCTACCATAGGTCTCCAAGAGGGTTAAACTTCATCCTTTTTCTCCACCTCAAAGCTCACACTATTCACAGAGATAAGCTCTACATGTTTCAAAGAGATAGTGTGCCTCAGACCCGCACTGTTCCTTAGAGAGTATGCCTAGGAAAATGTGAGCTATCTGCCTTAGATCATCGAGCTATCTTGCCTCAGGTCAGCGCACTATCCTGCCTCAGATAATACATCTGAATTGCCTTGGAGGAGAGGAATAGGCTCAATATATAGTAATTTTTCCAGGTCAGGAGACTGAACAGTTCCAACAACAGAGGTTGGAGAAACAAGTGCAACCAACTAAGTTGTTTGATAAGGTGTTGTACCATAGGGCATCTAAGGTGGACCACTGACAAGCCCCATAACTGGTTGTTGCTGGCCTGGGGCTTGCTACTCCATTTTCTCACATGAGATCTCCACAGAGCCCTTGTTCACTACCTCTTTCTCCTCTCAATTCCAACTCATATTTATTTTAAATCCAAAAAAATGCCACAACACACATTAACGATCCGGAAAAACATGCATTACATGTACAACATAAACTAGTCCATTCTAAGACCCCTATATTTCAACATCGAGAGACGGCATTATTGTAAAATGAAATTTCTAGACAAGGCAATGCCTACCACATGGAAAGGCTTTCTTAAAACTATTAATATTATAAATTGTCTCTTGGTTAGATATAATGTTTAGTCAAATTTGTTGAAATTGCAAAATTATAGTATATAACCTACACAACCTAATTATCTAAAACGTTAAATCTATGTATATAAAAAAAACACATATTTAATATATATATATATATATATAACTGATCTATCCAATGTTACAAGAGCACATTATATCTATAGATGTATAAAAATAAAAAATCATGTAACGGAAAAACACAATACTTGCCACAAGCATGTATATCAATACACGAACATAATATACATGGACATACTTGCCACAAGCATGTATATCAATGCACGGTCATGATATACATCTAAATAAAATGCTTAAAAACAACAATTTTCTTTAAATTATAAAGATTAATATATCAACAATACAAATTTCATCCATGCAATATTGTGATTACGTTTTGAATCTTTATTTTTTTCTAAAATTATTTATAAAGTATAATTTTATATAACATTTTATAAGTAAAATACAAAATAAATTATTTTTTAATTTTTTAATTACAAATATAAGAATATATTTTGAATTTTGTCCATTTATTTCATTAACTTAATGAATTTAAATGAAATAAATTAAGCAAACTCAAATTTGATAATCATATAATATAATTTTTTATATTCTTATATAATATAAAACAATTTGTATTTAGAAAATAAATTAAAAATAATAATAAGAAACATTTTACAATGGAGCACCTGATTTACCTGGTAAATCCCAGGTCATATTGCCTAGCTCCATAATTTGAAAGAGGAATCGCACTGGGCACAGATAGACTAGACAAAGAAGGCAATGTGTGGATGTTGGTAGCACCATCCATATCTTTGAAAATATTTTCCCTCGGCCTTTTTCTAATTTGGATAAGTGTATCTCTAGCAACACTGGGGTCTCAAGTAACATGAATGAGCTCCTCATTTTGGGAGGCACATTTTGGTCGCTCCTCCTTGCGAAATATGTGAATATTTGCTCCACTGTGCTTCCGCATCTCACTGATGATGTTGCCACCTTTACCAAGAAGGCAACCAATGTGCTTTGACGAAACAAGAAGCGGTGTACAAATGGTACCTTCATCATTGTCATTGTCACTAGTGCTTCCACTAGTCTTTCCTTGCAATTGGAGGACTGCCTCAAGGGTAGGTGAAACACCATAATTAGCCAACTCTGTTGAAGAAACCACAATTACATGTTCATCTGAATCTGATTGTGCATCTTCAACCTTAATGCTTGCTCCTATATATTTCCTCATGCTTTTGATGATATTGCTACCCTTACCAATCACACCTCCAATTTTATCATTTGGGCATACTATTCGAATACAAAACTCCTCTGGACTTTTATCAACAGCAGAATTCCCAGATTTTGGAGCAATGGGAAGAGTAGGGTTAAGTAAGAGGCCATATTGAACTTCGAGCTTCACTTCCATTCTTCAATGAGCTTCAAATCTGTGTCAATTTTATTAACCTTGTTTTCAACTTCTTCTCCCATGCTATTTTGAACACCTGCTTATTCAAAAATAGTGTTAAAAACATCTTTAATATGACTCCCTTTAGTGAGAGCTTCCTACTCTACATCTTCCTTCTTTGCCTTATTTTCAAGTTCAATGAAACTATCTTCCACTATTAAGTGGTCAGTGGATATTCTCATAAAAAACACTTCAATCAATTTATCTTGTTTTTTATCATCAACTACTGTTATATGACATATTGCTCCATGAGCAGTTCCAACTACTTCATACCTTGCTTCTACAGTGGCAACTTCAACCTCCAATTCTTCATCAAACATTTCACTTACTATATTACCACAATCAATCCTTGTTTCAAAAAAGAAACCACACATATCATCAACATAATGCTCATCCACACTATGGTGGGATATCCAAGCATGCATGTGTTAATTGTCAATTTCATTGACAATTTCAAATTCACCAAACACAATTAACATGTGTCTCATCACAGTGGGATTCACCATCATCTGTATCATCCACATTACAATGGAGTCCTTGAGCATTTATTTTCTCTTGCTATGTTTCACACACAAAGGCATCAACTTCTCTCTTTGCAATCTTTGTTGCATCTTCTTCATCTATATGCATGCTTGCATAATGGGTTTCAATTTTATGGTCTTGAAAAACATCTAATTTTGGGTGGGATTCTCCAAGCTTTGTTTTCCTCTCAGAGTCTTGCTTATCTACTCTCAGATCTGCAACTGACTTCTTTGCTTGTGACATAACCTGTTGCTCCATGTCACTCCCCCTTGCACCAAATTATTTTGTCTTTTGATAGAATTTTTAGTTCCTCGGCTATAGCCTGGACCTTTCTAAACATGGAAATGATCTTTGCCTCTTCATTTCAATTTCTTTTCTTCATATTCTTTAGTCACGCTTTGCAAACCATGATTGCGGTCATTCCTTTGTTTTATAGTTTATTTCTTGATTGCAATATGTGCCTCCTAAAGCATAATCTTCACCAAAAAATTGTTATCTATCCCTCTGTATTGATTGAAATTTCATATTCATTTATTTCTCAGTGGTTGAGTGATCCACTTTAACATATCTCACATTCTTTCCAACAAAAACCATTTGAGATTTCAATAAGAGATAAAGAAAGACCAGTGTTCTTATTGATTTAATAAAAAAATTCAGAAGGTGCTCAACGTGATTCACATGAGGAAAGGAAGCAGTATAGCCTTTAAGTAACCAAGGAGGTTGTTCCCCTTCAATAAAAACACCCTCTATGCTGATGTTAGTCTCCTGCTAAGAAGTATCACCCTTTGAATGGATTGTATCCACAATCCTTTTGGTGGAAGTGAATTCCTTCTCCCCATGGCCAAAAGTGTTGGTACTACCTATTTGCTTTTCCTCTTTTTGGGATCCTAGATGTTTAGGGCTAGGAGGCTTGGTACCTTCATGAATTGAGTCTACATTTCCTGAGTTGGTACGTGAGTTTGATGAAGGAAAATAAGGGTGGGGATTAGGGAATTAAATTCCTAGAGCACCTTACAAGGCCCTCACAGTCAAATGGGTCTGTATCAGATAGATATCTATGTCCATAATTATAATTTTGATGACATGTAAAATGTCCTATTAATCTCTCATATGATGGGCAAGTAAGTTATTGACTACCCAATGACCATTGTCAATGTTTCTGAGCTCCTAC
Source organism: Pinus tabuliformis (assembly GCA_031772625.1). NCBI lineage: Eukaryota > Viridiplantae > Streptophyta > Pinopsida > Pinales > Pinaceae > Pinus > Pinus tabuliformis. The sequence goes on from CM062807.1 coordinate 572,286,908, forward strand.
GCTTTCGTTGCAATGACCAACTGTCTAGTGTGAAATGGAAAATCCTCATCAAATTATTCCATGTCTTTTCTGTGCTCAGGAAGTGGAGATTTATGGCCTCTTCCAAGCCCTCCTCTTTTGTTCTGTACTTGTTCATGGACCATAATTGTCAAGTAGGAAAATTAATTTCTCTTAGCGTCAGCTCCTTAATATTTGTTGCTCCACAAATGCAGTAGAGGCTAACCACCTGTAGATTAGTTTGAATGTGAATGAATCTCCTTTATTGGAATAATACCTTAGTTCATGTCCTGAGCAGGGTATGAGTGCCCCGTCCTCATCTGTTCACCACCTTCCTCTCTGCATTGAATGTTATCTACAGGGATGACAGAGGAGATTCACCACTGGTCCCTATACATTAATGTATTATATCATGTTGGAATGAGGAGCCTATTGGGAATCAAAGTTTGAGAGGACATCCAGGTCTGAGTTGTTGAAGTTATACAACATAGTTTCATATTTTCCAATAAATAAAACTTTTGAAAAATAGCATATTGACCTTAAATATTGATATCAAAAACTCATTAATATCCCCTATTCTTCTTTGATATGTTCCTGACTCTATAGAAACTATTTCAAGGCACCTTGGACTGGCTTTTGACCTCAAGCTAGTTCTTGGGCCAAAGGGGGCTCCCTCAACTATTGATAATAGATCAATTCTTATTGTTAATAAGAAGTGGCCTCTCCTTTAAAATCATATCATCATATTCAAAATATAAATGGATGATACATAGGATTGAGAATAAATGGAAATAGGCATAGATAAAACATTGTAAGCCTATTAGATAAAAATCTTATCCATTAGACATAGAGTCTCAAAGTGAAAAGCACAATAACTAAAAGTTAAAGGTGGAATAAGCTTAAAGAAAATAATAAAACTCAAATGTGGTAGTAAGTAAGGAAGTCATAAGAAAATTAATATGAATAAAAGTGAACTATTGAGTATTAAAATTAATATGGTTGTAAAACATTTGTTTGATAATTTTAATGATCATCTTAAATGCATATAAACAAAGGCATGGAAAAGAGAGAAAAAAAATGTAAATTCTTTAACCGTGTTTTGTTTATTGGATAAAAATATAATACAAACCATAAATATAAAGAGATATGAAAATCAAATGGTCTCTGTAAAGCTTGAATATATGAGGATCCTGACCTAAAACATGTTATATCTACATTCATAATATAAAAGAATATATATGAAAATTAAGAAGCTTAAAACCAAAAATTGATAGAGGAAAAAGGCTCTACTATCCTTGAGACATGAATCCAATAAATAATTCACTTGAATCTAAGAAGTTTACAAAGAGCCTCAAGAGTTGAATTACAAATAAAACTCACTTCTCTCACTATCTCCAAAATTATCTCTCCCTTTTTTTTAATAAAAGTTATTATTGAGTAAGCCCTTAATTTTCAAAATTCATTTTAAATGATAATAATTTATTTTTTTGGATTTTTAACTTGGATTTAAGTAATAGTTAGATTGGATAATAAAACAAGGACTTGATGAATAAAGTTTTAACCAAGATATGATCTTTGATAAATATGATAAATTCATTTAGGGGACCAGGGAGATCAATGAGTAAGCCAAATTTGTGTTAATTTAAGAATTTTGGTGGAGTCATTTTTAATTACAAAATTGGCTCCAACTAGGGATAGTGCTTCTTTGTGAGGTGCAAAAAACATGTATACCATATTCCTTCACCTTTTCTTTATAAATTCATCCTTGTACCTATTCATATGTGATCCTTTGAAATCATTTATCTATTTCTCTTTGTGAGCTTATTCAACATTGAGACAATTATATGTGCAAATTGAAAATAGAAAGTGTTATGCAAATTCAAAACCAAATTCTCATTTGGAAAGATTATTTATGCACAACCGACTCATATACTAATCTAGTTAACATTTTTGGTTAAATAAAAGTAAATTTCCATTGTATTTGTGAAAATATTTGATTGATTGAGTGAACCTTACTTTCATCCTTTTTCAGTAAAAGCACAGGAAACACTAAACTGTGTAATAACAAAAATAAAAATAAAAAAATTTGAAGCTAATAGTTAAAAAATTGAAAATCTAATCTTATGAAAGTGAAATATTTTGATATCTTAGGTAATATTGACTCCATCCATATTTCCACTATATCTTGAAAGTTATGGAAAAACTTATTCTGATCAAGAGTGAATACCCTATCTTTATCAACAAGATTAACCTAATTTTGCAAGATTTTTGTCTTTTAAACTTCTTGGATAATACAAAGTTGCTTCTCTTTTTGCAATTCCAATGAAGAAAATGAAAAAGACAATAAATTACCTTCAATTGATTTGAAAACTTTGATTATTTTTTTCTAATCAACTTCTTCTTTGTTTCCTTCCTTAGATTTGGTCTCAAGTTCTTTATAAACAACTTGATTTTGAGAAAGATTTGAAACAACAATATACCTCAATTGATTTTCTTGATTCAATCATCTTTTGAAAAATTAATCCATAGAAGTAGAAATATTAGTTATAAAACTTGTATTGTCACATACCACCTTTGGTGCACTATTGAAAGGATGGTCGCAAATGTTCTTCATAAAGGAATTGTATTTTTCATTATCATTGCTTTAATAACCTTCCCTTTCACATTCTGTCTCACAAAAATATTTGAAAATAGTGTTAGTTGAATACATGGTTTTTCATAATAATTAAACATTGCATGAAAATCAGTCAATGAAGGATATTGTCAAAATGCAAGCTTCTATACCATTTTCTCACATCTATGTCTAGAAATATAATGAATATCTTCATGAGAAGATCCTTATTAAAAAATTTAAGTCGATGAAGAAGACTATGAAAATATTGCAAGTGGCAAGAGAAAAACATTCTTCATCATTTCCTCTAAATTTTCGAAGATGTATTCATATTTATTGCTATTGGGTGGTGGATTTGGAAAACGATGTATATTTAAAAAATCAAAAGGAGAATATTTTGTAGCTATTAGTGAATAAAATTAATATGCCATTAGATAAGAATGGATTCACCAAAATGTGAAGTCACCAAGTGAAATTGTACAACCTGTGTTTTATCTATGTTCATTTTCAAGAAATAGGTTTGATCTTTTCGATTTTGTAGTGAAATTATTTTTCAATTATGTTCCATGACAATGACACCAAAAGGCTTTGTTCCTTGAGATGTTCTTGAATTTTTAGGAACTATGCCAAAGCATATTGGACCCACTTTCGACCTCAAACTAGATTTTGGGCCAAAGGAGGCTCCCTTATCTATTGATCACAACTTATTACTTACTCTTACTAAGCAGAGTTTGTTCTTTAAGCTCATAAACCTAGATTTAAGATAGAAAAGGATGATAAATATTGTTGAGAATAAATAGCAGTATACTGAGATAAAACATTGGAAACCTCTTAGATCAATTCCCATTCATTTGGAATGGTGTCTCAAACTGTAGAGCGCAATAACTAAAAATGTAAAGGTGGAACAAGCTTAAGGAATACAATAAAACTTAGGTGTGACAGTGAGAAAGGCCTCCACAACAAACCTAAGATGAATAAAAGTGAATTATTGGGCATAAAAAAGGATCCATTTGATAAACATGTCTTTGATAACATTAATTATCATATTAAATGCATATATTCAAGGCATGGAAAAGAGAGGAAGAGAAATGGAAATTGTCTACCCATACTTTTTTTATTTTAAAAACATTTAATACAAACCAAAAATCATATAGAAATATCAAACTAAAATTATCTTTATAAATCCATGAAGTATATGAGGACCTGGCTTGAAAGTTGCAATAATTACATTCATAATAGAAAAGAATATAGGCGAAAAGTGAAAATCTTAAAAAATAAAATGACATATAGACAATTCTTTACTATCCTTGAATATCAATCCAATAAATAACTCGCTTGGATTTATAAGTTTACAAATAGCCCTGAGGGTTGAATTACAAAGAAATCTCCCCTTTCTATTCTTTTTTTAATAGAATGATCTCTTAATTTTGAAAACTTATTTTAAATCAAATACCTTATTCTTTTGGTTTTTTAACTTAGTTCCAAATAACTATTTGATTAGATAATAAAACAAGGACTTGGTGGAAAATGCCTAGGCATTATCGAAGAGAAAATATGTAACAACCCCTAGTTGATTTCATATGTAAATAAATAAAATTAATAACCAAGCTCACGGGACGCGTATTCCAAGTTGAATGTTGGGAAAAAACATAGTGATGGGGATCAGTGGTGATTAATAAATGGCTATGGAAATTAACAAAGGCATTGGTAAAGGAAAAAGGCATTAATTAGAATTTTATTTATGAAAATAGTCAAAAATAGGAGAAAAGGAAGGTGAAAGGTCACATAATTGCATGTGAGGAAAACTGAAGGAAAAATAGAGGAAAATGAAGAAAATAGAGGCCTCAATGGTTACAAGGATTATGAGGATCAGTTCATAGCTTTTTCTAGTTAAACCTTCTGTCAGTTTTAACTTTTAGCTCTCTTCTATTCTCTCTCCCTCATACTCTTGCACACTTAGATCATTCTTGGAGCATGCTTGGAGCACTCTAGTTTTCATTAGATTTGGAGAAAGAAGGCAAAGTAAAAGCAGGAATATGCAAAGGAATAGCGGGATCAACTACTACAATGTGATTTCCTTGTGGTTATCGAGTTTCATGTATGATTTCCTTGTTATTTTTGGCATGCATGGTATACACATGTAGTTATCTGGTTATGATTTGTCATTAGCATGGAGGATTGCCTCGATTGACAATGTTTTTGTTTAGCCTCGCCATTTCCTGGATAGCCATGGTGTTGTGGTTTTTTCCACTTTTTATTTTTTATTGGTGTCGGGGTTCCTTATGAATGTGGGTTAAGTTACTAGTTCCTAGAGCTGTTGGTTGGAACAAACACTCTGGAGCCCTGGAACAACTTGGGTTGAGATACTAGTCCTAGAGCCTTGGTTGCACAAACACTATGGAGCCCTAAGTGGGTTGAGTTACTAGTCTTGGAGCCTTGAATGGAGAAATGCTCTAGAGCCTTGGAAGGTTGTGGATTGAGTTATTTGTTCCTGGAGCCACGGTTGGAACAAATTCTCTGGAGCCTTAGACAACTTGGGTAGAGATTAATCTGGTTGGCATTATTGATGCCCAACCGTGAGGTGAAATCACTGGTTAAGGGTTGATTCAGTTTGGCCTCTGGAAGCCCTAGCTTGGTTTTGTTTGGTTTATTCCATGAGATCCCAAATTCATGTTTGGAATATGGTATGTGGGTGATGGGCTAAAAGAGAGATTGGTTCAACCCAATCTAGGGTCGGGTGGTACATTGAAGTCATGACTTGGTTGGATTTTGAATATGTTAATAAGAGCTATTTTCCTCTTGTATTTTGAAGAGTAATTGTAATTTTTATTATGTGGTTTTGATGGTTGTTTATCATGGTGTATATGTTATTCATTTGATGGTTATGTCTTGTTTATAAGATGTATATTGGTTATGGATCTTGATGCATTTTATTTTGGATGAATGATTAATGAATGAAAGAACTAATAGATGTTATTGCAACTATTATGGGAGGGAATTAGACCTTCTTGAAGATTCTCAGGTAAGTATTAGAAACTTATGTTTAAATATGCATTCATGACATGTAGATTACATGTTCACCATGTGTTTGATGAAATGACTATCATGGTTAGGCCTGGTTAGTTCAAGTTTTTTATTCAAGTTTGGTTTAATGGCTTTGTCATCATGTTAGAAATGATTCTAGAAAGTCGCAATGAGTTATAGGCAATGGTCTGGAGGGTGACCTAGAAATTAGGCTCATAGTTAGAGGTCGCATGCTCTGAACTGAATATTTTGAGCTACAACCACATGGATTCCTTTCTGTGGGACCAGTTGAGGGCTCAAGGAAAGGAAAATGTGGACCAACTCAAGATTTGGCCACCTGGGGTGGTTACACAGCCTCTAAATGAACGTAGCCCTTGTAAATCTATTAAGTTGTCATTTTGTCTTCCGCAGTCAGCTTCACTTCCTTAATGGGACCTAGGATGTCAAGTCAGTCATAGTATCTCCTCCTCTCATGTTTACCTTGGTAGACCAGTGACACTGGGTAGATGTGGGAGGGGTGGTTCTAAAATATTTCAAAAATAACATAAATTGGTTTAGGATATGAAGACGAGATCGACGAGTAAGTCAAATTTTTGTGGAGTCTAGAAATTTTGGTTAGATTGTTACAACCACTTTGATCACTATGATTGCTTCTAATGAACTCGGATTAGAATATCCTCAATGCATTTTATAAAAAGACATGAATCTCTAGTTAAAGTTTCAATTGTGATATACTTTAAAATATATTTATGTAATTACATGATGGTTGAAATATATTTATGTAATCATATGATGGTTGATGCTTCTAAAAGTTTTGAGTGTAAATTATTCAATCAAATTATTTAATACAATGAAAAACATTTTTATAGTATTTATTAATGTTTGTTTTTCTTAATTAAATTACACAAGATGATTTCATTCAAATATAAATTACAGTTTCAAGCATTAACTATTTATTTGAAAGAAAAAAATTTGTCATTTATTTGATAGTGATTTTATTTGAAACATATCATTATAGTGATATCTTATATAAAAAAACAACTTATCTATTAATGTGACAGGCATATTATGATTTTCATGAAAAATTTGTTTGTGACTTTTTTTTATAAGAATTAAATGAGAATATAACAAAATGAATTGAATATTATTATTTAATTCAATTGACTTAGGTTTATTTATTATTATTCTTTTCATTTAATACTTCATTTTACGAACACTACAATATCTCTTTCAACATCTTTCTTATACTGAACTAACATTTAAATACATACAACCCAATATGGTAGAGATGTCGTATGTCTTCACCTCTCTTATTTAACATTTTCTTTATGTCAAATTACATAAAACTAAAACTAAGAAAAAAAAATAATTAACTAAATTAAATAGTCAATTTGCGCAGTTTTTGGAATCTAAATTTTGAAAATAATATTATTAATTTAAATATAATATAATATAATATAATATAATAGTTATTTAATAAAATAATTCATTTTTTATATTTCAAAAAATAATTACTCTCATTAAAATTTTAAAATATCTCTATGGAAGAAGAAACATTGAAAAGTAATTATTTATATTTTTTATATTTATCTTTTATTATCATATTTTTTGCATTATTATCTTCCATATCAACATATGATTAGAGTGATACTAAATCTTGGAGTTTGTGAGCAATGAGAAAAACCATATCCTTATGAAAAAGGAAAGGTTAAATTAAAGATTTAAAACTTTCGTTTGCTAAAATATTTGCTTTAGATGTAATTTGTAAAGTCTTTTTATTTTATTGGTAATCAAAAAAGTTAAAATTTATTTTTCTATTATTCTTCATATGAGAACACAAGAATTATGCATTTTGAATCATGTAATTTATAAATGATACTAGGTGGACTAAAAATTGGCTTCTTTTTTTTATTGTTAAACAAATAGTTGTGTGTAGATGGGCTTTCCAGCCAAATAGTTGTGTCTAGAGGGGCATTTCCAGTGAGTATGGCAGAGATGTTGTAATGTTTAACATTTTAATTGGATCAAAATACCTAAAAAAAATTACATTAAAAAACAAAACCATAAAATCAATAATTATAATTATAATTAATAATTAAACTAGTTTATATTCATCTTAACTCGAGATCTACCAAGCGTAAAGAGGAATCAAATTTATTGCAAACTTTTTTCTATAGTGAAAAGATATTTGATCTCTCTAAATTCTTGGTATGTACCAAGTTAAGATGGATGTAAGTTGATTTATAAACACTCTATCTATCCCATAATAAATTACAAAGCTCTTTCTCAATATAATTACATTTCAAAATTAAATAATATATTTTAATATCTTATTTTTAAAATATTATAATAATAATATATATATACACACACTCTCTTTTAAAAGAATTAACAATACTTTTAATACACAATTAACATAATAATAATTATTTAATTTGTAAAAATGGGAGAAATGTACATAGTTTACCACTTGGTGAAGTAATTAACAACGTTGAATGATGGAAAATTGGAATAATAAGAATGTAGCCAATTATAAATAGTTTATAGTTTCAATAAGTAAACATTTCAGAGTAAGAAAACATTTTATTTTGGATGAAAATTCAAGTATTGTTAACACATAATTCAATGCTCGTCATGAATAATTTTTATGTGCATTTTTATGTGCTTACACTGAGAGAGAGTGTGTACGTTTGGGGGTTGAGGAGAGACAAGGAGAGATAGAGATATAGATGGGGGCGAGAGAGGGTAGAAGAGAGAGGCAAAGACAAGGAGGGAGGAAGAGATACAGATATGGAGAGAGAAATGTTAGAGAAATGTTAGAGAGAGAGAAAATCTCTTGAAATGCAAACTTTTTTTTTAGAGTGAAAAAATATTTGATCTCTCTGGATTCTTAGTAGATACTGAGTTAAGATGGATCTAAGCTCTATCTATCCCATAATAAATTGCAAAGGTCCTTCTCAATAGAATTACATTTTAAAACTAAATAATGTACATATATTTTAATATCTTATTTTTCAAAATAAATAAATATATATATATATATATATATATATCTATTCTTTTAAAAAAAAACGATGTTTTAAATATACAATCAATATAGTAATAATTATTTAATTTGTAAAAATGGGAGAAATGTACATAGTTTATCACTTGGTGAAGTAATTAACAATGTTGAATGATGGAAAATTGGAATAATAAGAATGTAGCCAATTATAAATAGTTTATAGTTTCAAGAAGCAAACATTTCGGGTAAGAAAACATTTTATTTAGGATGAAAATTCAAGTATTGTTAACACATAAGTCAATGCACGTCATGAATAATTTTTCTATTACTTTTCATATGAAAACACAAGAAACATGCATTTTGAATGCAATATCATGTAATCTATAAATGATATTACTTGGACTCAAAATTGGCTTTTTTTATTGTTAAACAAATAGTTGTGTCTAGAGGCGCTCTCTAGCCAAACAATTGTGTCTAGAGGGGCTCTCCAACGAGTATGGTAGAGATGTTATAATGTTTAACATTTTAATTAGGTCAAAATAAATAGAAATAAAAATTACATTAAAAAAACCATAAAATTAATAATTATAATTATACTTAATAATTGAAATAGTCTGTATTCTTCTTAACTCGAGATCTACCAAGAATATAAAGGAATCAAATCTCTTGAAATGCAAACTCTCTCACTTCTTAGTAGATATAGAGTTAAGATGGATCTATGATGACTTATATTTTAAAATATTATTTCTATATATATATATATATATATATATATATATATATATATATACTCTTTTAAAAAAATTAACAATATTTTTAATATATAATTAATATAATAATAATTTTTTTCAGGAATAGTTACTCTTGCTACCAGTGTTACTGCTTTTTCACTTTTTCCGCTGCCTGACTTTACAGGTTCAGCCATTTGCATATGCCTTGGGCATCTACAAAATGTAATTTTATCAACATATGAATAAAATTACGACTTTTTCCTAGGGGAAAAAAAAAATAATTAATATAATAATAATTATTTAATTTGTAAAAATGGGAGAAATGTACATAATTTACCACTTGGTGAATCACATTGATGTTATAACGTAAAGTTACATTAAAAAAATTAAATATGTGTGTGTCGGCTAATATATGTGTGTGTGTGTGCAAGAGATGCTGTGTGTAATGTTACTTTAAAATAATAAAAATAATGTTACTTAAAAAAGTCTAATGTCTATAGTATGCTGGAAATGTGTAACATAAAGTAATATAATGTTAACATTTTGATATGTTGGCACTGGCCATTTGTTATGTAGCCTATAAAGGTAAAACTTTCCTGTAAATCTAAAACATTTTTATGGATATGTTGGCACTGGCCATTTGTTTGTAGAGGTGGGGAAATATTAGGAAAAATGTAATTATTATATTTTATCTAATATTTTTTTCCTACCTCCATCAACTTTTTACTAAGTTATATTGGATAAAATATAATACTATAATATTAGATTTTACCCAATATTTCCCATCAACTGGTCAACTTGTTATTGTAATTTTTCTTTATATTTGTAATTTAAAAGCAAACAGAACTCAATTAGTAGGAGTCAGGGGAAATACTGAGTAGAATGCAACATTTAGGGTGGAGTGTGATGTGAAATATTAGGTAAATATTACATTTTAATTATTGTTTCCCCGCAAGGGGTGGTTATAAATATTGGGTAACATATAATACTGTAATATTATCTTTTATGTAATATTTCCCCGATTCACTTTTTGTGGTGAGAGTCGCCCTATAGCCTAGTATAGGGAAAATGTGTAGATGTAATGTAAGTAAACATTTGCAATGTCGGCTCCATTGTAATCAATATATTTGTAATAATTAATATAGATATGTTCCATCTATAAATTTAATTAATAAGCCGATAAAAACTTAATATTTACAATATGACACTATTTTTAATCATGAATATTTACCATGGATATTATTAACTTCTAAGTAGGTTTTTTACAATACCATGGGCCAATACTCACAAGAGAAAGATAGAGAGGGAGGGGATGGAAGAAAATTATAATACCATGGGCCATCTAGACTTTTGGTTATTATGTTATGGATCTAAGCTTTTAATTATTCTATTACAATACCATGGGCCAATACCATGGCTTACCAATACCACATGTCGACAAACCATAACTTGTTTCAAAATCAAAATATTTTACAAATACTTTATTTTAATTTAATTTTATAACATTTTTTAATAAAACCTAAGAGAAAAAAGGTTTTAATTACTTTTGTGGTATATCTAAACCCTCCATCCTCATGACTACTAACAATATTCCCATAGACATTAAATGGAGGTTTTAATAAATTAAAAAATGAGAATACTTTTATATATACATATGTGAAATTTATATAATATAAATAATATTATAAAGAATGGATAGATGCATCTTAACCAAGGATCCAAGCAAAGTGAGAAAGCAAAGTGATTAACAATGATAAAGGAAAGATAGTGCATGCTTCTTTTAAATTTTTTATTATTGTATTTTCTTTAACATGATTGATCCAAAATATAGGTTTAATATTTTACAACCAATTTTTTTTTAATTTATATAGTTTCTTAAATACAATACAATGGGATCATATTCAAGAAAGAGAGTGAGATGGGGAATGGAGTGGGGGAGAGAGACATAAAGGTGGTAGAGATAGTGAGAGAGAGAAAGGAAAAGAGAGAGGAGGGGGGGAGAAGGAGCGAGAGAGATGGATTTGGAGGGACAAAGAGAGGGAGTGAAGAACAAAGACATTGAGAGATAGAGGTGGAGAGAGAGAGGGAGTGACAAGAGAGAGATGAAGATGGAATGTGGGAGATAGGAGATGAGGGAAGAGAGAGAAAAGGAAAGTATAAATATAGGGAAAGAAGGGGAAGAGAGAGACAATGAGACATAGATATGGAGGGGGGAGAGAGGGGGATAGAGAGAAGGAGAGAGGGAGCGAGATAGTGATAGAGTTGGAGGGTGGAGAGAGAGATTTTGTATGACAGGGGGAGAGACAGAGGGAGGTGGGAGAGAAGGGGAGAGAGAGGAAGGAAAAAGAGAGAGGAATTGACAGAGAGGAGAGATAGATGGGCTTGGAAGGGAAAGAAATACATAGAGCGAGAAAGGTGGAGAATGAGTGGAAAGGGAGAGATGGAGATTCAATAAGGGAGATAGAAGAGCAAGTGAGAGAGAGAGAGAAGGCGAAGAGAGAGAGGGAGAGGAAGAGGGAGAGAGAGGGAGAGATAGATATGGAGAGAGAGTGTGTATGTTTTGGGGGTAAGAAGGAGAGACAAGGGGAGATAGTGATATATATGGGGCAGGGGAGAGGGTAGAAGAGAGAGGAAAAGAGAGGGAGGGATGAAGATAGATAAATGGGAGATAGAGATATAGATGGAGAGAGAGAGAGAGAGAGAGAGAGAGAGAGAGAGAGAGAGAGAGAGAGAGAAGGGGAAGAGATAGAGAGGGGAAAGAAGAGGGAGGGATAGATAGATAGATAGATAAATATGGAGAGAGAGAGAGAGAGAGAGAGAGAGAGAGAGAGAGAGAGAGAGAGAGATGCGTTTAGGTGGTTGAGATAGAGATGGGGTTGAGATAGAGAGGCAAATAAGGAGAGATGGAGGGAGGTATAGATATAGATGGTAAGGGAGAGAGGGAAGAAGAAATAGACACACAAAGACAAATGCAAACATAGAAGTTAGATCTAGAAATTCATGAATATTTTGGATTTTCACTAAAATAGGTATATTTATTTCAATGTAATTGTTGATTTCTAATCATGTTTGGTCACATGCACTATGTGCATTGATTTCAGTTTAGATGTCAATTTATAAGCCTATTTAATACCTTACACTAGATGCATTGATTTTATTGTCGATGTTGATTTCTACTTCTATTTGATAGCTTTCACAAGATGTATTGGTTTTAGTGTAGATATTGATTTCTAATCATATTTGATCGCTTGCACTAGATGCATTGATTTCATTGTAGATGTCAATTTCTCATCTTATTTAATACCTTACACTAGATGCATTGATTTCAATGTAGATGTTGATTTCTACTCATATTTGATTGCTTGCATTAGATGCATTGGTTTCAATGTAGATATTGATTTCTATTCCTATTTGATTTCTTGCACTAGATGTTTTGATTTCAGTATAGATGTTGATTTCTAATCCTATTTGATTGTTTGCACTAGATTCATTGATTTTAGTGTAGATGTTGATTTTTGATTTGATGCAACTAGATTTATGATGTACATTAATTTCAAACTAATTAGATTAATAGTGTGCATTGATTTCAGTGTAAGAACACCTCTTTCTCCTCCATCTATATCTCTATCTCACATTTTCTATCCTTCTCTAACTCTCTATCTCACCCCCTAGACATACACACTCTCTCTCCATATTTATTTATTTCTCTCTCCCTCCCTCTCTCTCTTCCCCTTTTCTCTCTCTCTAACATTTCTCTCTCCATATCTATATATCGTCCTCCCTCCCTATCTTTGTCTATCTCTTCATCCCTCTCTCCCCCCATCTATATCTCTATCTCCCCTTGTCTCTCCTCACCCCCAAAACATACACACTCTATCTTAGTGTAAGCACATAAAAATTATTCATGATGTGCGTTGACTTATGTGTTAACAATACTTGAATTTTCATGCTAAATAAAATGTTTTCTTCATGATGTGCATTGACTAATGTGTTAATAATACTTGAATTTTTATCCTTAATAAAATGTTTTCTTACCTGAACTCTTTCCTTCTTGAAACTATAAACTATTTATAATTGGCTACATTCTTATTATTCCAATTTTCCATCATTCAACATTATAAACTATTTATAATTGGCTACATTCTTATTATTCCAATTTTCCATCATTCAACATTGTTAGTTACTTTACATTCAAACGCGATAATAGAACATAACTACCATTGAAAATTATTTGGGGTTAATTGGCTACATTCTTATTATTCCAATTTTGCATCATTCAACATTGTTAGTTACTTTACATTCAAACGCGGTAATAGAACATAACTACCATTGAAAATTATTTGGGGTTTAGCACTCCATAAGTCACAATGATTGACTTTGGAGAAAGTTACTATTAATATTGGAGAGAAACAATGATTGACTTTGGAGAAAACTACAATTAATATTCGAGAGAGAGGTAATAGAAAATAACTACCATTGAAAATTATTTGGGGTTTAACACTCCATAAGTCACAATGATTGACTTTAGAGAAAACTACTATTAATATTAGAGAGCAACACTGATTGAATTTGGAGAAAACCACAATTAATTTTGGAGAGAGAAAACTACTATTAACATTGGAGAGCAATAGAGACACTGTATTTTGTTTACCACAATAGCTCGAGTTAAATATTTGAATGTTTTATGATTCCAACTATTCTTTTCATATAATCAATATGAGAAAATAGAAAAACTAATAGGTGTGACAATAGGAACAATAGAAGAAAAAAAATTCAGATTGATCACGGTGAAGATTACTTGTAATTGACAATATTCTTATTATTCATATTTTCTATCAATCAAAATTGTTACATTGACACTTTGCACTCAAAATTTTTATTTCATCATTTTTCATCAAGTTACTAATAGTCTCTATCATCTCAATCAATGGAGGTAACTAAGCAAATTTTAAATTAAATTGACCAAATTAATCTTAAACATATTCAGCGTATTTAAAATGATCAAAATAATTAAATGTTCAACAAATTTTGTATGAGTCCACTTGACTGAAACCAACCTAGATCCATCTTAACACTGGATCTATCAAGCACCGAGAGTGATCAAATCTCTCGAGGTCCAAACCTTTCGTCAAGTCTTGCACTCAAAAAATAGGTTTGCACCTCGAAATATTTGATCCTCACAGTTTGATATATCAAGTGTTAATATAGATTTAAGTTGGTTTAATCAACTATAACATTTTAAATCTAACCCAATATTTTAATGTCATTTATATTTAATTTCATAAAAAAGATTCTGCGGAGTATCACAATCCTAGAAATAGATGATCCATTTCTTCAATCCAATAAATGAGCTCAACGAAATCCAATAAATGAACTACCCCCAACATAAGATAATATTAGGTTAACCACCAAATTTAATGCGGTGTAATCACACAAGACAAAACAAAATCAACACTTGTCTGATAATCACCGTAGTGGTTCATTCTGAATCTTAACAATTTCAAGTGAGTTTGTTCGATTTTAAACTCTGGGTTATTATTAACTTTCATAGGAGAACACATTATTGTCGAAACATTAATTTCAACCGCACATTTATTGTAGCGTTGTTTTGGCAAAACCACCCAGACTTCCCCGCACCACCTATTGGCAAAAGCAGTATCCGTAAGAAGGGTTCTGAACACCCCGACCAAGTGACACATGTCCTCAGTACGATTTGAAAACCACCAATCCCCGGTTATTAAACATCGTTTGCCTTGTGTGAGTTTGGTGTGCGAAATGCATCCGATCAAGTCAACGGACCAGGATCTTCTTCAACTTGCATGAATTTTTTTTGGTTTTACCGAACAATTTTAACATTAATGTATTTAATGAACTGTCATAGTTTTAGGTAAAATCTTTAAAGTTTTTCATACGGCATGTATTTTTTTTGTTAACCCATATGATGTGTGAGGGTTGACTTTTAATGGTAATTGCACGCGGGAGGAGAAGAAGTTGTGTTGGCAGCAGCGAGGGTTGAAGAACCACAGGTTTGTTGTCACATACCCAAACCCATATAATATATATATATAGATATATATATATATATATATATATATATATATATATATATATATATATATATATATATATATATAGATATTTATATATATATATAGATATATATATATATATATATAGATATATATAGATATATAAATTTTACGATAAGGTCACAACTCTGTTATCGTTATAGTTCTTGGTTAGCATGGACCAATAGGGTCATGTGTTATATTCACGGGCTGATAGTCTTTGTATATGTTATATTTGTTAGACTTTATGTATCGCCCCACTCCATATGTGGAACACATCGTATAACCTAAGTACTGCAGCATTTGGCATTCTGAGACAACTCTGACTGTCAGCACCGCTGGCACCATCTGCAGTGGACATATGGACGCGGCAATAAATTCTGTCGACCTGTTCACGTGAAGGGGTGTGGTTCAGGGTTAGAGAATTCCCGCTTGTTTTTTTGCCGCCTCAATCAACAGTAAGGATGTTCCAGAATGAATTGGAGGGTTGAGATGCCCCCTCGACATCACTTCTGGAGGTTGATGCTATATAAACCTTCCTCTTCCCCGACTCTTCGAGCTTTCCGGCATAACTCGGCGATTCTGCTGCTCTCCGCTCCACCCCACCACAGTCAGTGGAATTGATTGACGATTTTGCGCCGAGCGAACACCTACTCTCTCCCCCCAGCGTGCATCCTCATCACCAAGCGTCCGTCCTGTGTTTTATAAACTTCCGAAATGACTTCTGGTAAGTGTTGCAGTCATTAACATATGGGTTTGGTTCCATTAAGTTTATCGTTTTTCGGTTCTCTTGGTTTTTCCCTTAAGAAATCAGGACTAATGATTATCCTCTGTCGTTTAATGTATAATGCAGATGTCCGCCTCTGAGATTGACTCGGGCAGGGAGGTCCTCTTCAAGGTTATGGAATGCCGACGATTCAACAGGTGCGACCCTTCAGCTTTCTGTTTGTTGTATGTATTTTAATCCGGGTTAAATGTCCCTTTGTTTTGTTCTTCTATCTGTCGATAGAGGGTTACCCCTGCGCCTGATCGAAGCCCCAACCTTACTCTTCCATGGTTGGACGCAGATGGCGACGGGAGGTTCTTCATTGACCTATTCCAATTCTTCTTGGTTTCGTGATATGGGTTCTAGAGAAACCCTAACGCTTCCAACGGTTCTAGGTTGGAAAGCTTTCAGTTTATGAGACTGTAGTTCAATCTTTGATTTGTTGTAGTTTTAAAACTGTGTATTGTATATAATTCTTGAGTTAAATTTCACACGCGACTCTTCTGGTTACATATGTTGGGATTCTAGACCCATTTGTTTCTGGAACTGGACTGTTACAGCCTTGCGGCCGTTTCTATTTGACTTAAAACTCTGTATTTATATTTTCATATCAGTTGCGAGTCTCTTACTTTGTTTTAAAAGAATTTGTATGGATGTTGTCACTCGAACACTGCCCAGATTCGCAATATAGATCACCGTTCAGGAATGTATTGATTATTCTTCTGGTGTTTTGGTAGAGGTTTACCTATGTTTTGTATACGCTTGTTCAGCAAGTCTTTTATTACATGTTTATGAGTAATTACGCATGCATCACGGTAAAATAGTTGTTTCGGTCGTTTCGACCCTATGCCTTCTGTATGTAAGTGAATGATTGGTCATATATGTTTATACCAGCGAGTCTGGATGTTTAATCGGTTTCCTAACTCGGTATATATGTATCACTGTAACTCGTTATATATATATCACTGAACTCGTTATATTTATATCACTGTTTCTTTAAAAGAGATAGCTCTTGTGTATCAGTTTCGCTTTAAAAAGAGTTAGTTCTTTGTGTAACAGTTTAGCTGCTGCTCGGTCTTCTTTTAAATTTCTTAAAGGATAACTCAATAAGCTTCGATTCCTGCTCTTTGAGTTTTTCGGTTTTCCGGGTGTGCGGTCCTATTTGCAGGTATACACCACCCATTCGGGTACTCACCATGCACAAAATGATTGCGGAGCTCATTCCATACCGCAGGAGCTTACCCGGCTCTGAGGGTTATGTTTTATTCTTCTTTCTTGACCTCTCTTATTTCCTGAGTTCGGTACAAATCTCGGGAAGATACTATTTTCGTATAATAAGTTTGGGTCATGGTTATTGTCATTCCACACCGCTATTCTAATATTGATAGCTTCTCTTAATATTGACAAAACCCTTCTTTTTTAAAAACTACCCATGAAAACAGTTTTCTACCATCCTGTTCACAGTCGGGGTTTTAATCTTATCTCTGTTTTCTGAATGCGTTAACAATCGAGGCAGTAACCTCTACAGCCAGGTTTTTGTTCCGCACTGTTCTTATCTTTTTTTTTTCCTGTTCCGGGTACAAGTACTACAGTTTATCGTACCCAAGTCACAATCGTTGTAGACCTCCTAGTGCAGCAATAATAACATTTGTATTTTCAAGGAAACAATGTCTTATATAACACACAGATAACTTCAGATGCTTTAAGGTTTAGTTTACTTACCTGGTCACCGCCAGTACTTTAATCCCTTAGTAAATCACCTGCAGATTCTATGCATAGCTTGTTTAACTGCCCATCCATGAGACTTGTCCTCCAGGACCAGAGTCTCCCCCCAAGCTTCGTCTTGCCGGATCACTATCCTCAGCAAGGTTGCACTTCGTGCTCGACTATCTGATCCTTACCAGACTTAGTCTTTTCGTGTTTTCTTTTTCCTCTTTTTTCTCTCTTCCTGTCTCTACAGCCCAAAGTTTTGCCAACCCCTTCCATTTTCCCTGGAGACCCTTCCAGTTAGGGAAGGTGGTTATTTGCAGTTTTGATAACTGACTTTCTTTTCCAATTCCCTCCCGGGAGTTGCCAACACTATCATAAGTATTTCTTCATTGGAATAATTATTCTTTTAGTGCACATATCAAATAGCAAGAAATGCTAATAAGGTTTTTTTTTTAAAACAAACAATCTTCCATTGTTAACTTAATTCTGTCTTTTACCACAGTAAGATTTAAATATTTACACTTTTCTCGGGGTCATCACATCTCCCCCGCCTGAGATTGGACATCGGCCCGATGTCTGATGTTCTCGAACAGCCTCAGATAAGCTTGCTTAAGAAGTCCTCATCTTCCCAAGTGGCCTCGTCAGGCCTATAGTGCTGCCACTGCACTTTAACTTGGGTAATAACTCGCTTCCGCAGCTGTACTTCTCTCCGGTCGAGAATGCTCAGCGGCTCGACCAGGACCTCTCCTTCCGGTTCGACCTGCAACCATCAACAGTACCAGTCATTTATCTTCAAAACACATTTCCAATTAGTTAATCTGAAATCAGTTCTTACCCGTATATCTTGCCATTTGATCACATGCTTAGGGTCGTAAATGTATTTTTTAAGCATGGAAACATGGAAGACATTATGAATTCTGATGTGGCTTGGCAGGGCGAGCTGGTAGGCTATCGGCCCAACTCTTGCCAAGACCTGGAAAGGTCCAAAATAGCGGGGTGCAAGCTTGGCGTAACCGCTCCATTGCAGGGTACTTTTCGTGGCTTGAATTCTTACGTAAACATGGTCGCCGACCTGGTACTCTTTAAACCTTCTTTTCCGATCTGTAAAGCTCTTTTGGCGGTCTTGGGCAACCTTTAAATTAGTCTGCACCCTTTTTACCACGTCCTCCATTTCTTTGAGCATTTCTGGCCCCAATCTCAATTTGTCCTCTGGCCCACTCCAACTTGAGGGTGTACGGCATTTCCGTCCGTACAAGACCTCAAAGGGAGTCATTTTCAATGATGTGTGATATCCGTTGTTATAAGCGAATTCAACCAAATGTAAATATTCTTCCCATTGAGTCGGTTTCTGCATCACGCATGCTCTTAACATGTCTTCCACTATTTGGTTCACTCGTTCAGTTGCCCATCGGTCTGGGGATGATAGGCTGTACTGAAATTTAGCTGTGTACCCAGTTCGGTAAACAATGCTTTCCAAAAGGTTGATGTGAATTTTACATCTCGATCGGATATTATTGTCTTCGGAAGCCCATGCAGTTTGAACACATTCTGCATAAAAATGTGTGCAATTTGCACAGCTCTATAGGTAGATTGCACTGGTATAAAGTGCGCTGCCTTACTTAATTTGTCTACTACGACCATGATAGAATCATTGTGCTTCTTTGTCCTAGGCAGCCCGGTTATGAAATCCATGGATATGATTTCCCATTTCCATTCTGGAATGGGCAAAGGTTGTAATAACACTGCTGGATGTAGATGTTCTGCTTTGATCTACTGACACTCCAAACACTGTGCTAAATATTCAGCTACATTCTTTTTCATTCCAGGCCAATAGTATTCTTTCCGAAGTGCAGTAAGCATCTTCTGGTATCCGGGATGACCTGCGTAGTGGCTGATATGAAACTCGTCCAAAACCAGATTTTTAAGACTGTCTTCATTAGGTACATACAACCTCTTTTTATAGAGCAGCATCCCATCCTCATCTATCTCATACCCCTGCTGATTTTCTTCGCTGGAAAGTTGTAACTGTTGTTTTATTTGCTGGTATTCGGCATCTTGATCTGCGGCTGTTTTTATCATTTCTTGCAAGGGATCCTTCCATTTCTGGGATGAAATTTCATATAAACATTGCACCTTCCGACTCAGTGCGTCAGCCACACGGTTTTCCTTTCCTTTCAAATGCTTAATATCAAAGTCAAATCCACTTAAGAAGTCTGCCCAACGGGCTTGCCTTGAATTCAGGGTGGGCTGACTGAAGTAATTTGTCAAACTGTGATGATCTGTTAACAACAAAAATTTTCTTCCCAGAAGATAATGCCGCCACATCTTCAGTGCATGTATGACAGCTGCTAATTCTAAGTCGTAGGCAGAATATTTCTGCTCGTGCTCCTTTAGCTTTCTTGATTCATAGGCGATCACTTTCCCCTCCTGCATTAACACACCACCCACGCCTTCTCGGCTTGCATCGGTACATACCACGTAATCCTTATTAGGATCTGCTATACTCAAAATGGGAGCAGAGGTGAGCAAACGCTTAAGTTGCTCAAAGCTTTGCTGACATTCTGAAGTCCATTTGAAAGCCCTTCCTTTCTTTTGCAAGGAGGTAATAGGATATGCTACTCTTGAGAAGCCCTCCACAAATCTTCTATAATAACCGGCCAATCCCATGAAAGACCTGATATCTGCCACATCCTTAGGTACGGGCCATTCCATTATGGTCCTTATTTTTTCAGGGTCTACTGCAATCCCTTCCTTTGTGATTACATGACCTAAATACTGTATCTCCTCTTTGAAGAAATCACACTTGCTGAATTTAGCATACAGTTGGTGCTCTCGTAGAGTTTGCAGTACCAACCTGAGATGTTCCTCGTGCTCCTCCTTAGTACGGGAGTAAATCAGAATATCATCGATAAATATCAGTACAAATTTATCCAGAAATTTATGGAATACACTATTCATTAAACACATGAAAGTGGCAGGTGCATTAGTCAGCCTGAAAGGTAGCACTACAAACTCATAGTGCCCATATCGTGTTCTGAAAGCTGTTTTTGCGATGTCCTCCTCCTTAATTCTAATCTGATGGTAACCTGATTGCAAATCGATCTTAGAAAATACTGTGGCACCCTTGACTTGATCAAAAAGTTCATCAATCCGAGGTAGGGGATATTTGTTTTTGATCGTGAGCTTGTTTAGCTGTCGGTAATCTATACACATTCGAAGGGTTCCGTCTTTCTTCCTAACAAATAACACCGGGGCTCCCCATGGAGATACACTGGGTCAGATATAATTTTTGTCTAGTAATTCCTGTAGTTGCATCTTTAATTCAGTCAACTCGGGTACACTCATTCTGTAAGGTGCCCGCGATACTGGTGCTGCCCCTGGAACCAATTCAATAGTGAAGTCTATATCCCTTTTTGGGGGTAGCCCAGGTATCTCTTCTGGAAATACATCTACGAATTCCTTTATTACCGGAAGGTTGTCCAGTGTGACCGTTTTATCCTTGGAATCTGCATATCCTACCTGAATGGCATAAATCTGGCATCCTCTTCTGATACACCTAGCTAGCTGTGATGCAGTGATTGGCCGGACCTGCACTGGTCGTTTTATCCCTTGCATCACTTGTTCCCTTCCATGGTCATCTTTGTAGCAAATGGTTTTCGTCTTGTAGTTTACTAATGCCCAGTGCTTCTCCAGCCAGTCCATCCCAATCAGAACATCGTATGAGCCAAGTGGAAGCACATTTAGATCTGCTACCACTGGTTGTCCTACTAACGTTAAAGGACAGCTATTAATCTTTGCCAACACTCGTCTTTTAGCCCCTGTAGCTAGCTGTACCAGCCATGAATTCTTGAATTTTTCAGGCTGTAGCTTACATTGTTCTACTATTTTTGGGCTAATATAACTTAAAGTAGCTCCTAGATCAATTAGAACAGCTATAGAAAGGTCTGAAATTTTACCTTCAAATTCCACCATGGTGGGCTGGTATTCCGCCTGACGGTCGTCCAGGGCTGCGTTAATCCTAGGCACGCTGCGTCCCACATCACCAACGGTTGATGCCTCGTGAATCTGGGATATTTGATCGGTTCCCTTCCGTTGCGGGCAGTTTTTGACGTAGTGCGGTCCTCCACAACCCCAGCACTGTACTGGAGGTCTGGTTATTCCTTCGCTCTCCAGCTTGACAGGCTGTTCGCTCATTCTGGATTCGCCGGTTGTCTTGGACCTGAACGATCCTCTTTGTACAGTCCGGCTGTTCTGCCCTTTACTTCCACCCTTAACTCCACCGCTGCGACTTCCTTTACTGTTTCCAACAGTTTTATTACTCCTTTTTTCATTCCATTTCCTATTTGAAGCGTCCCCTTTCTGTTTGTTCTGCTGATAACAGATTCTGGCCTTGCGAATCGCTTCATCCATCGTCCTAGGATTGTCAAACTCAATCCTTTCTCGTATATACATGGGTAAACTACTAACAAATCTTTGCACCTTGGCTTTTTCTTCCTTAAGGTAGGGCACATAACGAAGCAGGGAGGTAAAACGATTAATAAACTCGTCCATAGTCTGCTGTCCCAACCGCAAATCGTGGAACTCCTTTGCCTTTTCATCATAAAAGCGCTCGGTCAAATATCTTTCTTTGAAGTATTTCTGAAACTTTTCCCATGTGATGGTTCGTTCGCTTACCCCCTTGACGATTTTGACCTCCTCCCACCACAGGGTTGCTTTCCCTTGTAATTGAAAGATGGCCAATCGTGCCTTCAGGTTATGGTCGTATTCATACAGCTGGAAATATTTGTTCATGTTAATTAGCCATGCTTCCGCCGCTTCCTCTTGTTCCCCATCAAAGTGTGGGGGCTTAATCTTCCGAAATTCTCCCTGTAACTCCACCCTTTGACGTTTTGAGGTCTGTTGTTCGGATGCATTATCAGATTGATCCTCTCTTTCTTCCGATTTTTCAGGTTCTGCTTGGTAATGTTGCTCCTCCGTCATTCTCTGCTGTTCTGCACTGGGATTGGCTAATGGCGGGTTCTGCCTTTCAGACAAACTCTTTAAGATTCTTTCTTGCTCCATTGTCAATCGCGCATTATCCTCTCGCAACCGAGCCATCTCATTTTTCAGTTCCTGGACTGTTTCTAATATGGCTAAATTTGTGCTCCATGTCTCTTCGCCAAGCTGTACCCACAGCTCTGGGTTATCCCTAGGATTTGTTGCAGGTTCCTGGCCTGCTATCGTTCTATGCGGAGCACTGCTAGCTCTCTGCATAATTACTGCCGCTTATCTAGCGTCTCGCTGTTGTTTTTTTTTTTTGCCTAAAATAGAGTCAGTAAATATTCAACACTATTAGTTATTTGTACATCTTAGTACCCAAAAGGGAAGAAAGAAAAAAAAAAACAAATCGTTGTGTTTTCTTCCACAATTTAACATGTTAAGACTTGTCCCAGAGGTCACAATATGAAAACCTCTGCTTTGATACCAATTTGTCACATACCCAAACCCATATAATAAATATATATATATATATAAAAAATTACGATAAGGTCACAACTCCATTATCGTTATAGTTCTTGGTTAGCATGGACCGATAGGGTCATGTGTTATATTCACGGGCTGATAGTGTTTTTGTATGTTATATTTGTTAGACTTTATGTATCGCCCCACTCCATATGTGGAACACATCGTATAACCTAAGTGCTGTAGCATTTGGCATTCCGAGACAACTCTGACTGTCAGCACCGCTGGCACCATCCGCAGTGGACATATGGACGCGACAATAAATTCCGCCGGCCTGTTCACGTGAAGGGGTGTGGTTCAGGGTTAGAGAATTCCCGCTTGTTTTTTTGCCGCCTCAATCGACGGTAAGGATGTTCCAGAATGAATCGGAGGGTGGAGATGCCCCCTCGACTTCACTTCTGGAGGTTGATGCTATATAAGCCTACCTCTTCCCGACTCTTCGAGCTTTCCGGCATAACTCGGCGACTCTGCGGCTCTCTGCTCCACCCCGCCACAGTTGGTGGAATTGATCGACGATTTTGCGCCGAGTGAACACCTACCCTCTCCGCCAGCGCGCATCCTCATCGCCGAGCGTCCGTCCTGTGTTTTATAAACTTCCGAAATGACTTCTGGTAAGTGTTGCAGTCGTTAACATATGGGTTTGGTTCCATTAAGTTTATCGTTTTTCGGTTCTCTTGGTTTTTCCCTTAAGAAATCAGGACTAACGATTATCCTCTGCCGTTTAATGCATAATGTAGATGTCCACCTCTGAGATTGACTCGGGCAGGGAGGTCCTCTTCAAGGTTATGGAATGCCGACGATTCAACAGGTGCGACCCTTGAGCTTTCTGTTTGTTGTATGTATTTTAATCCGGGTTAAATGTCCCTTTGTTTTGTTCTTCTATCTGTCGGCAGAGGGTTACCCCTGTGCCTGATCGAAGCCCCAACCTTACTCTTCCATGGTTGGACGCAGATGGCGACGGGAGGTTCTTCATTGACCTGTTCCAATTCTTCTTGGTTTCGTGATATGGGTTCTAGAGAAACCCTAACGCTTCCAACGGTTCTGGGTTGGAAAGCTTTCAGTTTATGAGACTGTAGTTCAATCTTTGATTTGTTGTAGTTTTAAAACTGTGTATTGTATATAATTCTTGAGTTAAATTTCACACGCGACTCTTCTGGTTACATATGTTGGGTTCTAGACCCATTTGTTTCTGGAAACTGGACTGTTACAGCCTTGCGGCCATTTCTATTTTGACTTAAAACTCTGTATTCATATCTTCATATCAGTTGCGAGTCTCTTTCTTTGTTTTAAAGAAATTGTATGGATGTTGTCACTCGAACACTACCCAGATTTGCAATATAGATCACCGTTCAGGAATGTATTGATTATTCTTCTGGTGTTTCGGTAGAGGTTTACCTATGTTTTGTATACGCTTGTTCAGCAAGTCTTTTATTACATGTTTATGAGTAATTACGCATGCATCACGGTAAAATAGTTGTTTCGGTCGTTTCGACCCTATGCCCTCTGTATGTAAGTGAATGATTGGTCATATATGTTTATACCAACAAGTCTAGATGTTTAATCGGTTTTCCTAACTCGGTATATATGTATCACTGTAACTCGTTATATATATATCACTGAACTCATTATATTTATATCACTGTTTCTTAAAAGAGATAGCTCTTTGTGTATCAGTTTAGCTTTAAAAAGAGATAGTTCTTCGTGTAACAGTTTAGCTGCTGCTCGGTCTTCTTTTAAATTTACTTAAATGATAACTCAATAAACCTTCGGTTCCTGCTCTTTGAGTTTTTCGGTTTTCCGGGTGTGCGGTCCTATTTCAGGTATACACCACCCATTCGGGTACTCACCATGCACAAAATGATTGCGGAGCTCATTCCATACCGCAAGAGCTTACCCGGCTCTGAGGGTTATGTTTTATTCTTCTTTCTTGACCTATCTTATTTCCTGAGTTCGATACAAATCTCGGGAAGATACTATTTTCGTATATTAAGTTTTGGGTCATTGTTATTGTCATTCCACACCGCTATTCTAATATTGATAGCTTCTCTTAATATTGACAAAACCCTTATTTTTTAAAAACTACCCATGAAAACAGTTTTCTTCCATCCTGTTCACAGTCGGGGTTTTAATCTTATCTTTGTTTTCTGAGTGCGTTGACAATGAGGCAGTAACCTCTACAGCTAGGTTTCTGTTCCGCACTGTTCTTATCTTTTTTTTTTCCTGTTCCGGGTACAAGTACTACAGTTTATCGTACCCAAGTCACAATCGTTGCAGACCTCTTAGTGCAGCAATAATAACATTTGTATTTTCAAAGAAACAATGTCTTATATAACACACAGATAACTTCAGATGCTTTAAGGTTTAGTTTACTTACCTGGTCACCGCCAGTACTTTAATCCCTTAGTAAATCACCTGCAGATTCTATGCATAGCTTGTTTAACCGCCCATCCATGAGACTTGTCCTCCAGGACCAGAGTCTCCCCCCAAGCTTCCTCTTGCCGGATCACTATCCTCAGCAAGGTTGCACTTCGTGCTCGACTATCTGATCCTTACCAGACTTAGTCTTTTCGTGTTTTCTTTTTCCTCTTTTTTCTCTCTGCCTGTCTCTACAGCCCAGAGTTTTGCCAACCCCCTTCCCTTTTCCCTGGAGACCCTTCCAGTTAGGGAAGGTGGTTATTTGCAGTTTTGATAACTGACTTTCTTTTCCAATTCCCTCCCGGGAGTTGCCAACACTATCATAAGTATTTCTTTATTGGAATAATTATTCTTTTAGTGCACATATAAAATAGCAAGAAATGCTAATAAGGTTTTTTTTTTTAAAACAAACAATCTTCCATTGTTAACTTAATTCTGTCTTTTACCACAGTAAGATTTAAATATTTACACTTTTCCCGGGGTCATCACATTTGCACAGCAGTGCAAAGTTGAAGATTTGTAACAAAAAAAAAAAGGAGGAATGCATATGTATATGCAATTTCTTTTTGTTATGTGTTGACTATTGTGTGATGCAAGGCATATAACGCACAGCAGTGCGAAACATAAATGAAGGGGGTTGAAATGTAATTTTTTTTGTTTTGTTCAAATGAAAGGGAGCAAGAGCCAATGAAGAATGACTGTGTGAATTTTATTTTTGAGATTGAAAAGTTATGTAAGAAATTTTTATAGCATATGTAAGAATTTCATTTTACAGTAGTAAATGTAAAAACCCTTTTTACAGCAGTAAAATGTGAACGAAGATTTTACGCAGCAGTGTAAAAATCAGTTGTAGAAGACGCAGAGCATTTTTTTTGGTGAAAGTTTTTGGTGAATCCCTCTAAGTGAGAAGAAGAAAATTGTACCAGACAGTTTATAAATTAATACAAGTTTATTGTGGTTGAGAAACTTTGCTCTGCTCATAATTTTTTTTTTAAGCTTCCATGTGCAAAAGATCTTGTGGCAGAAACAGAGTATTTCCTCTGTTCAATATTTATTGGAAATTACCAAAAATTTCCAACAATTACGATGCTTTTGTTCCTACAATGCACAAAACTGTAGAGAAGCCCTGGCACAGATTTCAATTTAAGAGTAAAGGTAACGACAAAGTTCCACTCAGCCAGATTTGCTTACGCAGTTTCTAACTCTGTAACCGAGAAAACGCCGATCTGAACTTCCAGGAGAGTAGGGAAAAACTACAGAAGACAAAATTCAATATGGCTAGGATACATGCAATGCAAGCAAACAGTAATAGAAATGGTATTTCTTTTTTCAATGTTATGAACAAAACACTAATGGCTTGGCTACCAGCTAATTTTGGGACGAATAACTCCACTACATAATAGTATAACAACAATTAAATATAAATGCGACCACGTAAAGACAGATTTGAAAAAATATCTGCAATTACATATTAATTGATATACTAGTTAAATACAGAGATTTTAGGTCCTTTTTTCTGTCTGAGACAGGTATAATCCCAGGTTTCTAAGGTAGTCATGCAATCCGAAACAATTCTTGCTATTAACCTCTTCAAATTTCTTGTTCTCAACCCCAATGGACCTTTCAAGAGTCAACAATACTGCACATTTTTAGATGCAATATGTCTCCCTAACATTTCAAGAGTTAGTGGCAATCCCTTCTATTACTGAGTTCATATAGATTGTAAAAATCGTGAGTATTGAGTTCACCAAGATTGTAAAAATGGTGAAGTATGCTGACAAAAAAGCAAACATCTGAACAAAGATAGGAGAAAGTTCCCATTCAAACATCCTTGAATGAAGCCCCTACAAGACGTAAGCTCGAGGACAATTTTGTATTAGGGTAACCGTTAGCTATATGCAGTTTGCAATTTACAGCGATGGAATTTTGCATGTGATATATATATATATATAATTGCACAAGGCATGAAAATTACTTTGGAAGGCACAATAAGAGGGCATTTTCCTACAAACTGCTCATCATTCAAACATGCAATTTTAAAAAATATTTGAATTTCAAAAACCAATGAAGAGCAGTTACATTCGAAAAGTTGAAGCTTCACAAATGTCTAGCAAACATTGAACTCGCACATCCACTTAACTCCAAATCCAGGAGCTGAAATGG
This sequence comes from Pinus tabuliformis, assembly GCA_031772625.1. Lineage (NCBI taxonomy): Eukaryota > Viridiplantae > Streptophyta > Pinopsida > Pinales > Pinaceae > Pinus > Pinus tabuliformis. The sequence goes on from CM062807.1 coordinate 572,314,899, forward strand.
GATCCTATGTAGAACCGATTCGTTGAAATGCAGAGCTTTCCTTATGCTTTTCCTTATATCGCCAATGTTAGATGCAGATAAATTTCATTTTTTTTTAAATGGGTACGAGGGCAACTACATCATGGTCTACATAGAGCTTTTGAATTTGAAAACCAAAATAGGCGGGAGTCTCAAAGTTTTGAAAATAAATCAAATCTCAAATGAGAAGTACTGCATTTAGAAAGTTTTAATTAGGTTCAGAAAAGAGCTGTTGAGAAGATCACACACTAAGAGAACGAAGGAGAAATTACAGATACAAACTATGAAGTACAGTGAAAAGACACAAGGCCACAAGAGGCTCTCTCTAGATTGCAAATTCTCACCAGTTTTCAGTCTTCGACAATGGGATGGATTTATCCTTTTATGTAAACGGACATCAACAGAGACGGAGGGGCCTGGTGGCCACGTTGACAAGCCAAACGAATTTGAAATCGCGATAGCTCGGCACGTTACTACAAGCCCAAAAAAATGTTCGTCTTTACATTTTTTTTTAAATTTTAACAAGTTTAAAATTTTTAATTTACCTGGTTTATTGAGAGGTAATTTGAATACTATTAATGAATAGAAATAAAATATAAAACTCAAACAAACTTTCTAATAATGAAATTATGTATTCTTTCTACGAGTATTTTGGAAAAGGTTTTTTAGTTATAGAAAGAAAAGTAATAAAACAACATATTAAAGTAGAATTGGTATCTTTTAGAATAGTAAAAGTTTTATTTTCCTTGCATGTAGTTATCAAGAGAATAGAAAGATGTAACTATTTTAACAAATTTTACATTTTTTAATTAACCTTGTTTTTAGAGAGGTAATTAGAAAGTTACCTTGAATACTATTAATGAATAGAAATGAAACATATAACCCTAAAAAAATTCTCAAAACAACTTCCTAATAATGAAATTATTTATTCTTTCTATTACTATTTTATAAGAGATTCTTCAGTTACAATAAAGAAAAGTATTAAACAACCTATTAAGGTAGAATTTGCATCTTTTAAGGTAGAAGTTTTATTTTCCTTACATGTAACCTTTAAGAAGGTTAAAAGTCATTTAATACCCAGATAATCCTTGATTCCAACTAAACCATATAAAGAAAAGAGGTCGAAAAGAGAGGACAAATAGTAAAATATAATTACAAGAGAAGCTCATGCATCACTTATAAACATATTCCCCGCTAATTCAACTAAACCATATAAGGGCAAACAGGTCGAAAAGAGAGGACAAATAGTAAAATATAATTACAAGTAAGAGAAGTTCATACATCACTTATAAACATATTCCCCACTAATTCTAAGAGGACTCACGATAATGGTCTAAAGATAGGCAACCTCTAGGTATTTAGATATCCACAAGTTGTTCTCGAGTGTTGAAGTATTTTAATTCAATATATTTCTTCTAAACTAAATAACTATTCACAATTAATATTTCAAATCAAGATGAATATTCCTATTATGATTCAGTGTATTTTTGGTCAATTTGATTTTACTCATGTTCTTAAAAAAAAAACTTATAGGTGCTTTTGTTTTTCGCTAATTTATTCTATGTGCTATAATACACTTTGCTTTTATGGATGAGAGGCTATTCATGAAGTGGAAATTGTGCATTGATTTTTTTATATATGTGCAACAAAAGTAGAGAAAACAATTATCTTTCATATACGTGTAATAAAACTAAGGAAAACAATTATAAAATGTATACTTTCTATAATCCAAACTAACTCCCAAATTAGAATTACTAAAGCCAACAAGTTCAAAACTTTTAGAAGTATAACAATTAATACTAAAATTTATAGTTCCTCTCACATACCTCAATGTTCTCTTGGATGTCTTCATATGAACTTTGGATCGATCTATTATATACATTCGAACAAGAGAAACAAAATAAATCATAATAGCTCTTGTGTGAGTTAGAAACATAAACTTTCCAACAATACTTAGCACTATCATCTCTACACAAACACAACTCCATGATAAATTGCACTAGTGATTCATGTCTAAGTTTTCCAACATATCTTTTTCATGACTTGTTTGAGAAATGAAAATTTCATCCTCACTTTGACTAACCTCCATTGCTAGAAAATATTGCATGAGACATTAATCATTCATTTCAAATTAATTCATCATAGAAAATTTGGAATTAATCATTCATCTTAGAAGTGCTACCCACATATATTAAATTTTCATGCAAATTCACAATAAAATTCTCATTACCTTCTTGTTTGAATTAGAGGGTAGGTTCACTCTTTATTTATTTCGAAGCCATTTTATTGGAATATCCATAAATCATAGTATACCATGATCTTGGTTTTTGGTTAAGGTCGTATACAATCTTATTTAACTTTGACACTATGTGTTCTTTAACTTGCACCTTAAAACTTTATGGTTGTTCTACAAGTATTTCCTCTTCTAAATACCCATTCAAGAAGGAACTTTTCACATCCATCATTTTAGATGCTATGGAAACTATCATTCTAATAGTCTCATGTCATGATAATGGTGCAAATGTCTCATCATAATATATCCCAAAACTTTGTGTGATTCTATACTTAATCTTGTAGACCCATTTTGTACCAACATCCTTCTTTTCATGTGGAAGCATTGCACCTCCAAAGTATCATTCCTATGAATCGAATCTATTTTTTCTTTCATTCTTTGTATCAAATCGTCACTAGTACATGCATATTCAAAACCTGAGGGTTCAAAATCAATGTGGAAAAATAAAGAAAAGTTAAAATTACTATCTATGCTCTAAGACTTTCCACATCTTCTTGATGCATGATTTGATAAATGTCACTTAAACTTCTTAGCTTCTTTGTAGGACATGGGCTCAAATTTGGACTTGTACTTCGAATTGATGAATTTCTATATTTATCATGGTTGGAGCTAAAATATTAGTCGGGTCCTTATGATCAACATCAACAATAATGTCACCTTTCAAAACATATTTTTGAACATACCCTTTTTAGGACAATAAACTTCCTAGTCATAAAAAAACATAGCTCTTGATACAACTTCCTCTTCATCAATAATCATAGCTCTTGATATAACAGTGTGAACACTGAGAGGATTATACAACATGTAAGTTATTTTGTCCACTATACCAAATAAACATGCATGATTCACTTTTGGATCTAGCTTTTTTATTTTTTGCTCAACAACAATAACATTGGCTAACTAGTCAAAAAATCATAAGTGGATAACATTATGCTTATTCTCATACCAAGCATCATAAGGACTCATCATGTCAAGTGCACTAGTGGGACTTTGATTGGAAATGCACATGGCTATAATAATGGAACCAATTAATCTCTTGGTTTGTAACATACTCCTTGTCATTTCCACCATTTTATGTTTTCTCCTTTTAGCTACTACATTTTTCTAATATGTTTAAGTAGTGCTGAGTTCTTTTTTAACACCATTCATATCACAATAATGTTGAAAATATATTTTTAAAAAATCATCTCCATGATCAATCCTTAAGTTTTTTTTGTAACCTCTTTCATTTTTCACAAGGGATTCAAACCTATTGAATGTAGAAAAGGATTTATCATTTTATTCTTAAATAAGTGCAATATTTTTGTGATTAATATTCAATAAAGGTGATGGAATTTGATGACGTAACAAAAAACTTTCTCTATATAGGTTGTTCAGAAAATAAAACCCCTTATGAATACATATATATTGAGTTATAAATATTCTATTTTTATATTATTATGTAGGTGAGGACTTTTCATTGTACCACTTCAATATAATTATACCATATATAACACACACACACATATATGGTATAATTATATCATACATATTTGTCTGTGTGTGCCTGTGTGTACTTTTTGTATTTAATTCATTGCAAGTGGAGGTACCCCCTTGAATTCATTTTTTGTAATTTTTAAGGTGTTTAGATAACTACAACTAGAATCAAAGCTTATGATCATAGTGATTCTCTTTTTCAGTCCACGCATCATGGAATTTTTTATATAACATTCTTTTGGAATATTTATAAATTTGTATTTTGATAAGACTTGGGAAAATTAGCGAAGTGCACATGATCAAACTTCCAAGTTTTGATTCAGTATAATTTTGGACATAGAGCCTATAAAATTTAGGGTCTGTAACTAATCTTGAAATTAGTCTCAAACAAGACATGTTTTTTCTACTATAACTTCTATTTCTAGGAATTTTTAGATAATGTTATTTTGTATAAAATAAGGAGAAATATCGTAGTATAAGTAGCCAAAAGAAAAATCATTATAATTTAATAGATATAGTCTATGTAATATAGGGTTTTTGACTAATCTTTAAGTTAGCTTTAAATGAGCCATCTTAGAATTTTTCCTATAAAAAATTTCAGTGAACTTTCAAACCACAAAATTTGTATACTACTAAGGTGACATAAAGAGTTACACGTGGAAAAGTTATTTGATTTAAATCCTTATATTATGACATATACCTTATGGAAGTTATATATTTTAGCTAATACAAAAGTCATTCTTAAACAAATAGGCATGTTTTCTATCAAATTTGCTCAATGGATTTCAAACTGTAAAACTTTCTAAATTTTAAAAAATCATATCAGGTACTTCAGGACAAAATTTCAAACTGAAAGAGCTTAAATTTTATATATATGTCAAGACAAAGGTAAACTATCTAGAGAGTCTCAAAATCAAGGTCTTAAATGTATGTGACTTATAATTTGCGTAAATTTTTATTTGAATATCCATTTTAAGTGTCTGAAGGTGTTGAAAAAGAATATTAAGATTATGGCAAAGTGATCTACAAGAAATACTACTCAAAAAAATTCAAACAATGGATAGGAAGAATGTGATTACTTAGAATACAATTGCTCTTGACTAAAACACCAATTTAATGAAATGGGTCATATTTTGTTGAAACAAGTGGATTATTTATGTCGAGAATTCTTTAGAAAGGAAAATGAAAATAAGATGAATGAAATAGAAAACAAGATGAATGAAATGGAAATGGAGATGTTTAAAAGTAAAGAAAAGATAATTCATCAAGGATGAAAGACAAAATTCCATGAAATCCATTGAAGTACTTCTGTTAGACAGGTTTCCTAAAAGGGATATGAAATCCAAGTAAATCATAAAAATAAGTATAAAAATGGTGTTGCGATTTAATCAGATATGGGGATTACTTTATCATAGGTAGAGAGCATAAATATTTAATCATAGAATCATGATCATTCATCACCCCAACATCCATAACACTAAAGGTTCAACTTGGAACCAAGAAACTACTTTAGTGCCATGGTCAATATGAGAATTGTTTATGGTAAGGATATCATAACATAAGTATTCATTATGGAGCAATTATTTGATCTACACTAATTGTCATCTTTACGAAAGGTAACTATTACATCCTTTTATTTAGGACAAGATCAACTTGTATGGCATGAATCTATGAAAGGAAAAAGCATTTTGTGCCATGGTTGTAATCTAAATGGTTTTTATGATATTTTTAATAATATTAGTATGGCTACAATCATTAGGAATAATCACCCTTAATTTTGAATGTTTTTTGTGGATATTTTCATCAAAAGAATGGGAAATCGGTTGTAGAGGTATCCAATGGGAGTACTCTAAATGAATAAGCTCTAACATCATAAACACCATGGTATAATTACACAATTAATCTCATTATATCTTTAAACATTTATATCCTCTACAACAATGGATCTCTAAAATGTTACTGATTATGATTTCAAGGTATTTGGAGAGATATCTAAGAGTATTCCACTTGGTTCAAATCATAAAAAAGCTATTAATTTGTATCCTGAATGTATACCACCTAACATTAGTTATTACAAGTATCCACATTCACAAAAGGTGAGGTTTATCATCTAATCCAATAAATGTTATAGGATACCATCATTCAAATTAGCCATAATGCTTTCTTTCCCCTAGTCCTGATTTTTATAAAGAAGAATAGTTTATGGCACATGTATCTAGATTATAAATAGATCAACAAAGTGATCATCAAACAAAAGTTTCTTATTACTTTCATTGATCATTTTATTTTGTAAGTGATGCATTTAAATTACTAAAAATCTAAAATAAATGAATTTCCATGGATATCCATATTTCTCTTGGAGGATTCACGGATCCTTGGTAGAACCTCATAAACACTTTAAAAAGTGATACTTAGAGCTACAAAGACTAAAACACTAGAAATTTAGATTCTTCCAGTTACACTGCATGGACTAGAATACAAAGTTTTCTGAAGGCCCACATAGAAACCAAAATGTGTACATACAAATACAACCATCAGATTTCTAGTATTTAACACTAAAAGAGACACTCCTACTATATCCATAAACAAAAACATAAATAAGAGTTGAAACCTAGCTGCATAGTCAAATAAAAACTTAACCTAAAGATTACAGACCAAGAAACGTCAGAGTATGAACCATACACGAACCAGAGAAGCCACCAAAAAAATTAGAGGTGAAGAGTGACACAACCATATGGCCGCCACACCCAAAATACCAAATCCCTAGTAACACGTGCTTGGGAAACCTCTCCCAAACCTAGTCTTCATTCCATTTTTTTCACCGCGATGAGACTTCGTTCCGAATTTTACTTGAAACCCAATCTAGAAACTAATTTTAAAAGTAAACTTTACAGACATTTCTAACTTAATGCTTCCTGCTAACACCTCTACCCTTCACCTCTTCATGTGTCCACTTTACAAGGTTTGATGCTCCTTCGCATATGCCTTTCGCAATCCTTCATCAATATGATAATCAACACTAACTGTGCAATTTCTTATTGCATCACAAGTCCATATCACATCGCACATAGCATCGCATCTCCATCTCGCATCACACATCGCATCACATCTCCATATCGCATCGCTGATCCATATTGCATCACTGATCAATATCGCATCGTATTTCCATATCGCATCATTATATCCATATCGCATCGTCGATTGATATCGCATCATTATATCTCAGACGACAGGGTCATTGAAAGATCGTCGATAAATGGGTCATCTCAGTTCGGCCAATTGCGATCTTAGATCACAATCCTGCTCCCTTTACCGATATGCGATCACAGTTCAACTAAACTTGCAATCTGCGATGAGGTCTTAGGCTCAATGCGAAACGTGAACTTTAAAGGAAATGCACAGTGCTTTTAACGGATAACTCCATTTATGTATAGATCCCATCCTCCATGTAAAATACAATATCCTATGCAAAATCACAATGGCAAGAGGAAAAGCCCCTTCCTTGGAGAAAACACAGTGCATCCCTAAAACTTCATGCCTCTGCTATGCCACTCTGATTCTTGTCAATCCAAGGGTTTTGGGCCCCAATCTACAAATTCATTTATGAAGTTTCTTCCAAGAATATGACTGTTCCAATATTACCCATTCAATTATTATTTAAGAACTGTAATTAAGTAAAACACCCACTATACAAACAAGAAACTAGAAGTAAAACTATTTAACACAGGCTTTTGCTATTACTGTCTTAACTAATTCTGGATGAACAAAAACCCGTGAATTTCACATAGTTAGCTATGTACACATCATATATGAAATTAAAGGAGTATCGGCCCTTCGTGGCCTGATTTACTCTACATTTTCCTCACTCTTGCTCTCAGCTTCCTCTCTTCCTTTTTGGAATCCTATCTCTAATCCCCTTTTCAGAAAAGAAAGGAAAATACATATATGTCCTATCTAACAATCTCCTTCCAAAAATGAAGGAATCTACTATATATTTAGAAATAAATCCTATCCTACTTGAATAATCTAAACTACTTGGCTTCATCTCCACGCAGGGAGGATCACTTGCCACTTACTCCCAATTCTGTTCAAAATTAGGCAACAAATAACTACTTACATAATTTGAAATTAATAAAAATTAAGTAACCAATTTTTCCTCCAAATCCTCGTTAGCCATAACATGTGAACACACCATCACATTATTGGCTAGGTCTAGATGCTCTTGCATTAGACTCCCAGGGATAAAAAGTCTTAAAACCCAGTTCATTAATTCTGCCACTGTAAAACTTATAACTTTCATCTCTATAATATTAATCCATGTAAATATTTGATGCTTGCCTTCCAGGATGCTTCACCCACTTGATCAAATATCTCAAATTAGTTCCTGTCTTTTTCATGTACCTTACTACTCTTTATTTATCATCACAATTCATCGTTGGTTTAAGCTCACCAGGCTTCCACAGCTTATTTTGTAGTTTACTATTACATTCACTTGTACCATTCTTTTTAGCCAATCTTCCTTTCTTCTTTTGTCCTCTATATATTCTATTGGAACGTTGTTGTATGAGTCTCCACAACTCATCAATTTCTTTATCCAATTCGCTTCTCAGATGATGAATACTATTCTCCTACAACTGGATGTGTTCTTGCATAAGAACATTATAATCCATCCTCCAATATCTTCCCATATACATTTCTAATACGTACAAATGCCTTCTCCATTGATGCCCTGCAATAATTCCGGTTCCTTCTTCTGGTCTCTCATTCATGGCTTCATCACTTCTTACTACAATTCCCTGTTGTACAATAGTATTCATGTTACTATCATCCCTTGAACCCATCTTTAGTTCAACAACTCCATATTGTGAATTCAACATCATTCCATCTTTATGACACATTTTGATCTCATCTATCCTTACTTCGATCTGATCTTCAGATTCAATTCCTTGTTTCAAATTCACTTCACATTGCCTTGTTCCTGCATATAAGTCTTCACCGGAATCAATCAATTCATTAAGCACAAATGCTTTACCCTATTTCCTCTGTATGCCAACATTTTTGAAAACTTCTTTATTCTCATTCAGTTCTAGTTTTACAGTCTGAACACTTATTCCTGGGTTTTCTAGCCTCCTTTCCAAAAGACTTAACTCATGCCACAAATTTGTCATCTCACTTGGAATTTCTCCCAAAAGCTCTGTACAATATTCACTAACTTCATTGTCTGCAACAACCGTCGGCAGTCCTTCTTTACTCTGTCTTTCTTCAAGGTCAACACCCTTCAATAACTGTTTACCATCTACAAAGTCTTCTACATCAACCTTCAGTAGCTGCTCTCCTTTGGCTTCAGTCCTCAATAGTTGTCCAATATCTGCATTATTCACTACAACCATGTTTAACAACTGCTCTTTCCCCTGCATCATAAGATTATGTGAATTTCCTTCTTCTATCTTCTGAAAAACCATATCTTTGCTTTTCTTTTCCCCTATGATAACATTAAACAGTTGCCCTTCTTCAATGTGTCCTGCATTTACACACAAAATATTAGTTTCAAAACTATGAGACACTAAGGTCTCCTCAAATAATTTCATCATCAATTCTTTTGGTTGACTTTCACTTACTAAATACACCATAAGATTCTCCATTAGCTTGGTATTAGCTTCATCAGTTTTCCTATGAAAACTCTTTGTTCCATATTCATATGAATGGATCTTTACCTTTCCAAACATTTCTTTGATCTCAATAATTCCTTTGTCATCCTCCTTTTGACTTATCCTTTAGATGTCATCCGATTAGACATCTTCCTTCATTTGACTGTAACTTTTCTCTCTATTCTTCATATGACTATAGGGAGTCATATTCCTTCCTGATTCCATGATAATTTCACAAGAATGTCTTCCATCTATCTTATCTACACTACCTACATGACCACAACCAGTCATCTTTTCACCTGTTGATATGACAGTTTCCAATAACTTCTTGTTTTCCCCCAAGTTTACATGACCTGCAAGCACACAACAATTATTAGCTTTAAAAATACAAGACCCTTTGTCCCCTTTTGATTTTTCAAGCACCAATCTCCCATCATAGATCTTCTGGATTTCAGCAGATCCTCTTTTCTGTGACTCCATTCCTTTGAGTCTCTCCTTCTCTAACAAATCAATATGAATTTGTTCAAGTTCTCTGAACTCATTTATCATCTTACCATTCCACTTCTGTTGCAATAGATTCCACTTGACCCGTTTCTTTGTTCTCCATTTGTATCTTCGATCTTCATTTGTCTTTCTTTGTAGCCACTCCATTAATATATCTACTTCTGCTCTCATTACTACCAGACTAATCTTGCACTCTTCATTCTACTGCCAATTGCTATACTCCCGCAATCTAATGCCTTCCTCAAATTTACTCTCATGTTGCTGATAATCTCTTTTAAATTGTTGGTTTCTTCCATCTTCATCCTGTTGGATTAATACTTCTATTTCCTCCATGTCTCTAAGGATATAACTTTCTTGCTGCTCCTGATCTTTCATCTCATCTTCAAATAATCTCTCCTCAATTTCTCTTATTTCAGCATCATATTTATTAATGTTGTCTTCTGTACCTACACCCACATTATTAATTGAAAATTCTAAACATTTACTTAACTTTATAAACGTTTGGGACATTTCATCTTTATCATGCTTGGCAATCGCAATCTCTTCTTTATCAAGTTCTGAAAGCTTCATTTCTCCTTCAGGTTCCTTGAGCAATCTTTCCAAGAACTCTATTTCCATGTGAAATATTCCCAGCATTTCATCACAACCTTCATTCTCAGCTTCATCCTTTTACTGGCAATCCTCCTAATTTATCCTGTTTTCTGTACCATCACATTGCAAAATTCTTTCATTAAATTTATTAAACAAATTCATTTGTTTCCCTCCTTGGAATACCACTATGACATTTTCATTATGCTTTTGGTCCATAACAACTTCAAATGTCTGTCTTACACCAAAAAAAAAAATCATTTATGAGTTCTTTCTACTGCAATAAATCAACACCTTCCTCCTCTAAAAGGCATTCTCCATCATACTTCACCTCAAGGGCTTTATTCATTTTTGTGACAGTTTCATCAGACTATCCATCATCTTCTACACATCCTGCAAACATACAAAAACTATGAGATTTAAAATCTCAAGGTTTCATAGCCTCATCTGCTTCCCTTGTCAACATATCTTCAAATTGTTCTGAACTATTCCAATAGTCCATGAGATCTTCAACTGATATCTAATTATCCTCTTCACCCAAAATTTCACCATGTTCTGGTTCACAAATGGAAACTTCCATTTCTGACTCTTCTTCTTTGAGGTTTTCCATCAACCACTTCACTTGTCTCTATCGTAGCCTTTTCTGTAACTTAGGCCACTTCACTATTTTTTTCTTCAAGATCCAACCTTGTCTTATCTCAACCATCTCCTTGTCAATCTCCGCTTGACTCATCAATTTTATGTGGATTGTTTTAGCACCCTTTCCCTTCCTCTTGTAGCCTTCTTCTGAACCTTCCATATGACTTTCCATAGCCATCTTCTCTTCTATGTGAGTTTCTACACCTGCAACCAATCAACTTCCTTCTGAGTTGATCTTCTCACCAAGCTTCTCCTTTGCCTGGTTTCCAAGTCCTCTTTTCATTAAAACTTGCTCTAGGAAATCTTTCTCTCTCTCTGGTTACTACACTCACTTCTCTTAAGGGCTCCTCTATCCCTGTCTATTCCAGGCCTCCGCTGGAATGAGGTTCTGCTACAATTGCTAAGAACTTCCAAAAGTTCTTCCTACAGTCTTACTGCTACAATCTTTTGCCAAACTTTTCCATTCATTCGCTGCTGCGAACTTTCATATCTTTGTGATCATAAATATCCATAAGCAAGAAAATCCTTGCTCTGATACCAAATGACTCAACCATATGGCCACCACACCCAAAATACCAAATCCCTAGTAACACGCGCTTGGGAAACCTCTCCCAAACCTAGTCTTCATCGATTTTTTTCACTGCGATCAGACTTCGTTCCGACTTTTACTTGAAACCCACTCTAGAAAAAAGTTTTAAAAATAAACTTTACAAACCTTTCGGACTTAATGCTTCCAGATAACACCTTTGCCCTTCACCTCTTCATATGACCGCTTTACAAGGTCTGATGCTCCTTCGCATATGTCTTTCGCAATCCTTCATCAATATGATAATCAACACTGACTGTGCGATTACTTATCGCATCGCAAATCCATATTGCATTGCACATCGCATCGCATATCTATCTCGCATTTCACATCGCATCACATCTCCATCTTGCATCTCACATCACATCGCCAATCCATATTGCATCGCATTTCCATATCGCATCACTATATCCATATTGCATCACTGATCCATATCGCATCACTATATCATAGACCACGAGGTCATTGTAAGATAGCCAATAAATGGGTCATCGCAATTTGGCCGATCATGATCTCAGATCATAATTTCATTGATCGTAATCTCCCTCCCTTTGCCGATATGCAATAACAGTTCAACTAAACTTGCGATCTACGATGAGGTCTTAGGCTCAATGCGAAACATGAACTTTAGAGGAAATTCACAGTGCTTTTAATGGATAACTCCATTTATGTATAGAGCCCATCCTCCATGTAAAATACAATATCCTACGCAAAATCACAGCGCCGAGAGGAAAAGCCCCTTTCTTTGAGAAAACACAGTGCATCCCTAAAACTTTATTGCCTCTGTTGCGCCACTTTGATTCTTATTAATCCCAGGGTTCTAGGCCCCAATCTGCAAATTCATTTATGAAGTTTCTTCTAGGAATATGATTGTTCTGATATTACCCATTCGATTACTCTTTAAGAACTGTATTAAGTGAAACACCCACTATACAAACCAGAAACTAGAAATAAAACTATTTATACAGGCTTTCACTATTACTGTCTTAACTAATTCTGGGTGAACAAAAACCCGTTAATTTCACATAGTTAGCTATGTACACATCATTTCTAAAATTAAAAGAATATGAAATAAAACAGAGTTTTTGTATTGACCCTTGGTGGCCTGATTTACTCTACATTTTCCTCACTCTTGCTCTTGGATTCCACTCTTCCTCTCTTGAATCCTCTCTCTAATCCCCTTTTCAGAAAGAAAGGGAAATACATATATGTCCTATCTAAAAATATCCTTCCACAAATAAAGGAATCTAAGATATATTTAGAAATCAATCCTATCCTACCTGAATAATCTAAACTACTTGGCTTGATCTCCACGCAAGGATGTTCACTTGCCACTTATTCCCAATTCTGTTTAGAATTAGGCAACAAATAACTACCTACATAATTTTAAATAACAAAAATTAAGTAACCAATTTTTCCTCCAAATCCTCGTTAGCCACAACATGTGAACACACAATCACATTGTTGGCTAGGTCTAGATGCTCCTGCATCAAAGAGACACTCAATACACCCATCCTAACGTGTCAGTAAGTAAGACAAAGCATCCCCCTGCAGCCCCATAACCTACTTCATTTTCTCATCACTTTTGGATGAAGAAAGATTAGCTAGATCCCTTGCACTAGATCAAGGAGGATCCACCATCTCCCCTCCATCAAAATAACATGGAATATGACTTTCAATATGAGCCAGCTGAGAGTTAAATCTATCTAAATAGAACCTATGATTTCTTAGCATTCTCTTGAGATCTTCCAAAGAAAGATGGTGTACTTCTCCACTTGTTTAACCCTCAAGATCCGGCCAAGGAGTGTCTTCATTTTTCAGTGGAGAGATACTGAATTTAGGTATTTCTTTTTCATACCCTTGGTATGCCCAGTTTCAATAACTCAATTTGACATGTCCTCCACCAATTCCAAGTCTAAAAGTGATTGTCTCTCTATGCTAGCCTCTATCTCAAGCCTGTAAATTCGTCTATGTGTTTCTAGTGGGACAACATTAAAAAGGGTGGTAGTTAAATTGTGGGAAAAAGGACGAGCACCGTGTTTCCCTAGAAGGGAACGACCACTACCTCCCCTTATCCTCCTCCTCCTTTATCTTGGTGCTATGGAGGAAGCAAGACCAGATTCCCAAAACATTATATTGAGCCTCTGCTTGCAAAGGGGAAAATACTGAATTGGACACAAAACTGGCACAACTAGGAAAAAGACAAGTTAGGTCATATAATATCTCCAAGTAATTGAACCAAACTCAATACTGGACCCCAAAATTGACAAATAATGAGCTATTAGCTCCTCATTAGACTCGATGTTATTAACCATTGAACCTCCAACTACAAAAAATAGGAACAAGACTTTGAAAAATCTCAAAGGATGTGACCACCCCACTCATACAAAACCCCCAATTTTAACCACCCAAGGACCAAACCAAACCATACAGAGCACAAAAATTTGACTACCATTTACAATTCCATATTTATACCTAGCACCCAAACCCATCACTAAAATTTGAGACAATTAATATTTAATGTCGCAAGCTCAGATCCCCACCCAAGAGCTACAAAAAAAATAGAGACTTGCAACAAAAATAATCTAAAATATCCATAAATACATCCCAAAGGACAAAATCCATGGAAAAAATATAATTCTCCTGAGAATTTACTCCCCCGAATGTTAGGTCACTATACTACTAGTGTAGCCCCTTATTGTTCTTAGTGAAACCCCCTTATTGTTATTGTTATGTCCATGTAGTCCCCATATTGTTATTATTGTGCCCCATAGAAGCCCACTATTATTATTGGTGTGCCATTACATTACTATTGTTATGTCGACTCTGATTATATTGCAACCCCTTAGATTCCTATATATAGAAAGGAGGTTTTATCAATTGTATCATCCAAGAATTGTTCATTTATGTAATGTAAATTAGGGTTACCCCTTGAAGAGGCTTATTTTGAAGTCATTGATCTATCTCTTCTTCTAATTTGTCAGCTAGTTTCACAACATTTGGTATCAGAGCTTTGGATTCTAGGGTTTCACTGCTTCAAACAAGCCATTGTGGAATTTTCTCTATAATGTTTTTCTACAAAGCTTCAGAAGCTTTAATTAAAACCCATTTGAGAAAAAATATTGTTGAACTTCGTGTCCCAATTTCAGATATTTTCTAGATATATTTGTGGAGTTATGAGTTGAGGAATTTAGGGTTTTCGCATAATCCAGAATTCCATTGCAAGCAGGTGACCTTGGGAAAATCATCATAGATTTATCTCTGAGCATCAGATTAAAATTTTGTAAAACATGATAGAAAGAGCACGGACTGTAGGTTTTTTCATATCATTTTTAGGGCTGAAGGTCAAAAAAATTGACACATGGTACTTCGTACAAGTTCTCTCTACCGAAAAATTCTATAATCGGGTCATCTTGGGAGATTGGGCATAACTATTTCTTGGAGAATCCAATCTCGATCAGACTTGTCAATTTAAAACGAGGACTCATATTTCTACCACAAGAAAAATTTACAGACCTTGGAGAAATAAAATTATAGAGATACAACAGATTCAATATCGAGCTCCTACATAGCAAAAAAAAGGTGTGTAGTCTTTTTAAAAAATTTCATAAGTTTTATTGGAAAAATTAGTTTGAAGTGATTCAAAGGGCATAGTGAACCATAATTATCATTAATTGATGCCCTGAAGAGAGAAAATGGAAACACCTGGTAAGAAACCTGAAATCTCTACTATGACTCATGAAGCAGAGGAAGAAATGAAACATCATATATCAAAATTATGAGACCAAGTGCAACAAATTTCACTCTCACAAAAAGTAACAAAAGTTAAGATGGATGGTTTGATTAATGGAATGGAAGCTAATATGGATGGTTTAGAAGCAAAATTAAAAGGAAACATTGAATATTTGAAGAAAGACATGGAAGGTTTGAAGGAAGGTTTGACAAAGTTGCTACAAATGCTTCCTAATGGCGAAAAGGTAGTAGATGAAACTCATGATGACAACAAAAGAAATGTTAGTCATGATTTAATAGACTCTAACATTGATTTGAAGACCCACCATACTCCAAAGATCAATATGAGGAAGTTTTATGGAAAGGATCTTGTAACATGGATACTACAGATAGAGCAATATTTTGATCTCCATAATGTGAAAAACACACAAAAGGTATGCATTGCAACTTTATATTTAGAACCCAATCAATTTGTATGGTATCGATGGCTTTACTCTCGTAAATAAAATGTCACTTGGTTAATTTTTACGGATGAAATGATAGTGTTGGCATTATGATTCAAGTGTTGTCCTTGATGGCAACTCACTCAGAGGATGGTACAAGTGCTCAGAGGTTGGTACAAGTGATGGCATCTTAATCAGAAGACAGATCTCAGTACAGCATGCCAAGGAAGCTCATACACGCCGTTTCGTTAAGCCCAAGTCGCGTGTACACGCTAGTTCGATTCATAAAAAGCGCGTGTATGTGGAAAGGTTCCTTTGGTCCATGGTGGTTAGTCCTTGGAAGTTGTGCCTATGATTTCGGACCATTGTGTCTCGACGGGCGTGTCGATCCCTAGTTTTGAAGTTGATGGTATTGTGTTACTATGGTTTTGGCTCTTGGTATTGAGCTAGGCCTAAGACTATATAAGGAGAAGAAGATCATTAGGCAAAATCATCTTTCGACAAGGGCTTGAATATCTAAGAGTGAAAGAGATCTGATTTGCAGGTGCTGGGTTGCTTGATCTAAGCCAAGGAGAGATCACATTGGTTGATGGAAGACTAGATCTAAGGATAGATCGGGATCTAATGGTTTGAAATGCACTATCATGATATGGTTGATTATGCTTATTTCTAGATCTGCATATTGTCGCAATGCTATGTTCTGGGTCTAACTAATGTCTGGTACAGCTGCAAATTGAGAAAGTTTATTTTTAGATCTGTACGCAGGTTGGCTTCGGTAAAAGAGCGTGTATACGCGGGTTTGGCTCCTTGAAGTAGCGTATATCTTTTGAAGCTTGTTTTTGGGTTTACAGTGTGGTCTGACAGTTATTGCAGAGTTCTGTAGTCTGCTCTGTGTTCTGATAACTGGTGATTGACAGGGTTCAGTGGTTCAGTGATTCAGAGTTTGGTTGTTTTATGCTTCAATGATCTGTTGTGGAAATTGAATGAATTGTGGTCTTCATGTTGTGCTTCAGGAATATTCAAGTCTGAAAATGTATGAAAGGTGATACCTGAAGAAAAGAAGATTGTAGGTCAGCACCTACGTACTAGTATCTTGGCTAGTACAAGAACAAAGGGGGTTGGAGCTCCCTTCCAAGGAAGTTTGGAAAACGAGAGAAGGT
Organism: Pinus tabuliformis; assembly: GCA_031772625.1. NCBI lineage: Eukaryota > Viridiplantae > Streptophyta > Pinopsida > Pinales > Pinaceae > Pinus > Pinus tabuliformis. Next base: position 572,331,986 of record CM062807.1, read on the forward strand.
TGTAGCCTTCTGCAGGTTGTAGCCTGCGTACTGGTATAAGGCTGCACCAGTACAAAAGATTGTAAACTGAAGTTTCTTAAAGAAAGATAGAGATAACTTGCAGCAGGTGGTTTTCACCCACATTGGGTTTCCACCTTATATCTTGGTGTTCATGTGTGTGACTTTTGTTATACTGCATCTGCTTACTGTTAATGTGCTGAATAATGTCCTGATGAACTTAACTGAAGAATAAGCTAACTAAGTTATGAGTTTTCTGCTTATACGCTGTTTTATTTAGTCACAGTAGCGTGTACACGCTGTTTTACTTAACTGAAGTAGCGTATATGTTTCTGAGCATTGAAAAGGTTTGATTGATCTGATAATACTGATTCACCCCCCCTCTCAGTATTATTTCCAACAATTGGTATCAGAGCAGGTCCTTCAGGGAAGCTTGATCGCTTGAAGGTAGATCATTCATCATGAGCAACTACGAGAAAGAAGCATCAATCAGGCCACCGGTTTTTGATGGAACAAATTTCAATTATTGGAAGGTAAGAGTTACTGCATATCTTCAATCTCTTGGTACAGAAGTTTGGAACATTGTAGAAACAGGCTATGCTTTTCCTTCAGTTACTCCTACAGATCCAGCTGAGAAAAAGACATATGAAACAAATGCAAAAGCAGTCAGTACTCTATTAGGAAGTATATCCCAAACAGAATTCATGAAGGTCATGCACTTCAAATCAGCAAAAGAGATATGGGACAAAATGATCACTAGCTATGAAGGAGATGAACAGGTAAAGGAAGCTAAACTTCAAACTCTCAGGATTCAATATGAGACTCTCAAGATGTATAATGATGAAAGTGTGGCAAATTATTTTCTTCGGGTAGACGAGATTGTTAATTGTATGAAAAATTTGGGTGAAGAAATGAAAGAGACTATAGTAGTTTCAAAGATTCTAAGATCATTATCCCCCAAGTTTGAATCTAAAGTATCTGCAATAGAAGAAAAGGAAAATCTCAAAGTTCTCACTATGTCTCAGTTACATGGAATTCTAACTGCTTATGAAATGAGAAAGGGAGGTCCATCAGACAGAAGGGAAGCTGCTTTTAAGGCATCAGGAAAAGAAGATTACTATGAGGCAAGCCATGTTCCAGAAGAAGAGGAAGAAGAATCAAATTTTGTTAGAAATCTTCAAAGGGGTGCTGGAAGGTTCAGAGGTAAGCTACCTTTCAAATGCTTTGCTTGTGGAAGAGTAGGTCATTATGCTGCAAAATGTCCTAATAAAGATAAAGGAAAAGAACCTGCTAGATGGAATAAGAAACAAAGTGCAAATAAGAAAAGCTACTACACCCATGAAGATAGTGATGGCTTATCAAACAGTGATGAAGATGAACAAGGTAATAAATATAAGCTATTAATGGCATTTGAAGATGATGATTATGAGGATGCTGTAGATGTGGATAATCTCTATAATGAAATTACTAGACTCAAGAGATGCATAGAAGAAAAGAGTGTGATCATTGATACTTTGCAATTTCAAATTGATGAAAAGGAAAAACATCTTGAAAAACTAGAAGGTGAAATTGTTGGTCTCAGAAAAGAAATTGAGAAAACAAAAGCTATTAATCTTAAGTTTGTCAAAGGATCTGAAACTTTGGATGAGATTATCAATGTGCAGCGGTCTCCTCTAAACAAGACAGGTTTGGGCTATAATGGAGAAACCTCTAAAGCATCCACCTCAAAGAATTATCTTGATGCAGCAAGAAGAAATGAGCAGAAGAACAATGAAGATAATCAGGTAAAGCAGGGACGAATTACAAACAGAAACTATCAGGGACAATCCTTCTTAAGGGTGAACAAAAGCTACAACCAACCACAGGTAAAATCTTCTCAGTTTGGCACAAGAATAGATGAAAATAGAAATTACAATCAGTTGGCTGGTAGATTCAATAACCGCAGAAGCTTCTTCAATGGACAATGCTTTTCTTGCCATAACTTTGGTCACAAAGCAGCTCAATGTGTTGCATATAAAACAATCATGACTAGGGAAGCTCAAAAACAAAGAAGTATGACAGGGATTACAAAGAGGACCTATAACAACTTTTCGGTTCTTGAAAATGAAGTTGAATGTTCTATTTGCAATAATTTTGGTCATAAAGAATCTGAATGCAGGAGCAGGTTTCAGGAGAAAAAGGAACAAGCCACGAGCACCAAAAAATGGAGAATAAAAGAACCTCAGACAGAAAGATGTGGGATAGCGTTTTATGCAGAAGGACAGGAAAATCTATGGTACATTGACAGTGGATGTTCGAAACATATGACAGGTGATAAAGAAAAACTTGAATCTTATTCTACTTTAGAAAAGGGAAAGAAAGTTTCTTTTGGAAATGATACTCCTACAACTATAAAAGGAAAAGGTATTGCTCCTTTGAAAGAAAAGGTCAAGGCTGGAAATGTTTTGTATGTTGATGGATTGAAGCATAATCTTCTAAGTGTCAGTCAGATGTGTGATCAAAAAACCGAGGTTATTTTCAGATCGAATGGATGTCTTGTTCGTGATCTTGATACAGGTAAAACAGTTCTCAAAGGCAAAAGAACTCCAAATAATCTGTACATATTTGAAGAAGGACAACAACAATGCTATCTTAGCAAGGATGAAGAGCACTGGCTATGGCATCGAAGGTTGGGACATCTAAGCTTCTCACAAATAAGAAAAGCATGCAAATATCAGGCAGTTCGCGATCTTCCAGATATCAAAATTCCAGACAACACTATATGCAAATCTTGTCAGTTTGGAAAGCAAACCAGAACTAACTTTCCAGAAAAGGAAGGATCAGCTAGCTTGCCTCTTGAGCTAGTCCATACAGATGTATGTGGTCCATTTAGGAAAAGGACACCTCGAGGAGAAGAATATCTGATATTATTCATTGATGATTTCTCAAGGTTTGTTTGGTTAGGGCTTATGAAGCACAAAGATGAAGCATTCGAAAAATTCAAATCCTTCAAAGCATTGGCTGAAAATGAATCAGGACACAAAATTAAGTGCCTCAGATCTGACAGAGGTGGGGAGTTCACATCAAATGAATTTTTCGATTTCTGCGATGAACATGGGATAAGAAGAGAATTCTCTACAGCTAGAACTCCTCAGCAAAATGGGGTTGTGGAAAGAATGAACAGAACTATCCAACAAATGGCTCGTGCTATGCTCGATGAATCAGGTACTCCTGCAACCTTCTGGGGTGAAGCTGCACATGCTGCTGTTATCATTCTTAACAAAACAAATGTCCGAGTAAACAGCACTCAAACACCTCATGAGCTTTGGAGTGGTAAAACTCCTTCCGTGAAGCATTTCAAAATCTTTGGGAGCAAATGTTATATTAAGAATACTGATGAGCAACTTGGCAAACTTGAACCTAGAGCAGATGAGGGCATTCTTCTTGGTTATTCTCCACATAGCAAAGCATACAAGTGCTACAATAAAAGACTTGGCAGAATTGTTGACAGTATTGATATAGTGGTTGATGAGAAGGGATATATTCCTAGGCAAGTTCATCATGAAGACATTGAAGAAGATGAAGGTTACTCTCAAAGGCGAAATGATGAAGAAGAAGAACCTCAAGAAGAAGAAGAATCTCAAGAAGAACCAGAGGAGCAGACAAGAATAGAAGAGAAGACTCCATCCAGATATGTCCAAAAGAATCATCTAGAAACTCAGATTGTGGGGCAGAAAGAAGCAGGAGTACAAACAAGAAGGACACTTGCAGAAGCTTCAAGCTACTTGGCTCTACTCTCCTCCATTGAACCACAAAATGTGAAAGAAGCATGCAAAGATGAATGTTGGGTCAAAGCAATGGATGAAGAACTTGAGCAAATCGAAAGGAACAACACTTGGGAATTAGTTCCTAGACCAAAAGATAAGAATGTAATAGGAACAAAATGGGTCTTCAAGAATAAGTTAAATGAAAATGGAGAAGTAATTAGAAACAAGGCCAGACTTGTTTGTAAAGGGTATGCACAGCAAGAAGGAATAGATTTTGAAGAGACCTTTGCTCCTGTGGCAAGACTAGAGGCCATCCGAATGTTCCTTGCTCTCTCAAGCTTTCAAAACTTCAAGGTATTTCAAATGGACGTGAAATCAGCCTTCCTAAATGGAGACTTAGAAGAAGAAGTATATATTGAGCAGCCAGATGGGTTCATTCTTGGAAATGATCCAAACCTTGTATGCAGATTGAAAAAGGCACTCTATGGGCTCAAACAAGCTCCAAGGGCTTGGTACTATCGCTTGGACAAATATCTTCACCAACAAGGCTTCTCAAAAGGATCAGCAGATAGCAATCTCTATATAAAAGTTGAAAATAACAAATTGCTAATCCTTGTTGTTTATGTAGATGATATTATTTTTGGCAGCAATGAAGAGACCATGAGTCAAAACTTTGCCTTGGTTATGCAGAAAGAATTCGAAATGTCACTTCTTGGAGAATTGACATATTTTCTTGGATTGCAAATCCAACAAAATGAAGGAGGTATCTTCTTGTCTCAAACCAAATACCTCAAGCAGATCTTGAAGAAGTATGGCATGGAAGAGTCAAAACCAGTATGTACACCCATGGTTACAGGATGCAGCCTCAGTGCAAATGATGAATCAGCAGCAGTTCACCAACCCACTTATAGATCCATGATTGGGAGTTTGCTTTATTTGACAGGTACTCGACCAGATATTACACATGCAGTAGGAATGGTTGGAAGATTTCAAGCCAACCCAAAGGAAACTCATCTTCAGGCAGTCAAAAGAATCTTCAAATATCTTCAAGGGACCCAAAACTATGGCTTATGGTATCCTAGAAATACTGATCTCACTCTTCATGCTTACACAGATGCAGATTGGGCTGGAAGTGTGGATGATAGGAAAAGCACAAGTGGAGGTGCTTTCTTCATGGGTTCTAGATTAGTATCTTGGTTCAGCAAGAAACAAAGTTCGATTGCCTTATCTACAGCTGAAGCAGAATATGTGGCTGCAGCATCTTGTTGCACACAACTTCTTTGGATGATGCAGACCTTGCAGGACTTTCAAATCACTTGCACTCCACCTGTCTCTATCTTATGTGATAATACAAGTGCAATCAGCATTTCAAAGAATCCTGTCATGCACTCAAAGACCAAGCACATACCAATCAAGTACCATTTTCTTCGGGAACAAGTGCTTGAGCAGAAGGTCAAGTTGGAGTATGTTCCTTCTAAGGAGCAAGTTGCTGATATTCTCACAAAACCACTGCCCAGGGAAACTTTTGAATATCTCAGACAAAAGCTGGGAGTAGTTGATGCTTCATCCTGTTGTTGAAGATTGTTTGTTCTACAGAAAAGTTGGTATACGCATGTTACGGAAGGGATATGAGCGTATACACGCGGATTTATGTTGGGTAAGTCGCGTGTATGCTGGACGCTTGTTGCAGAAAGAATATCCGCGTACATACGCTGTTTTATACAGGATAAAACGCGTATATGAAGTTCTGAACAGCAAGGGAAAACTCTGAAGTTCTGAAAAGCAATAGGAATGTCAGAATTCTTCAGGCACAGTTTCAGGGAGTGCAACAGGCACAGGTTCAGGGGGAGCAGCTCAAAAGTCTCATAAAGCATTGTTGGCATTCAGATGTTTTGGTTGTTGGTTTCAGGAGAAGGAGCTCAGAAAGAAATTCTGGTTGCTGATCTAACAAGATGTTTATCAGATGTTGCTGGTGTCTTTCCTAAGTCTTGGTCTAGATCTGTTGTCTCTATGTCATGTATCTCTCTTGTCATATCTCTTTTATGGTGTCAAGGTCATGTAACGGCCTATGTTGGTTTCCCCACTATGCCTGGGATGAATGCTGTAATATAATTGGTTGTTTCTGATATGTCCCCTCTTGGTAGGGAGTATGGATGTATGTATTGAGTCTTTTGGTGATAGGAAGGTCCCTTATGGTGTATAAATCTTGGCTCTTGTTGAAGAACATCTTTTTCAGATCTGGCCTACTGTCAGGGGGAGCACGAGTCAGCACAGCCAAGCAGAGGTATCAGCATGTCCTCAGGGGGAGCACAGCCCTTTGCTCTTGATGTCAAAGGGGGAGAGTGACTTGGTGTGGTGGTTGCCATCAAGTCCAAAGGGGGAGATTGTTGGCATTATGATTCAAGTGTTGTCCTTGATGGCAACTCACTCAGAGGATGGTACAAGTGCTCAGAGGTTGGTACAAGTGATGGCATCTTAATCAGAAGACAGATCTCAGTACAGCATGCCAAGGAAGCTCATACACGCCGTTTCGTTAAGCCCAAGTCGCGTGTACACGCTAGTTCGATTCATAAAAAGCGCGTGTATGTGGAAAGGTTCCTTTGGTCCATGGTGGTTAGTCCTTGGAAGTTGTGCCTATGATTTCGGACCATTGTGTCTCGACGGGCGTGTCGATCCCTAGTTTTGAAGTTGATGGTATTGTGTTACTATGGTTTTGGCTCTTGGTATTGAGCTAGGCCTAAGACTATATAAGGAGAAGAAGATCATTAGGCAAAATCATCTTTCGACAAGGGCTTGAATATCTAAGAGTGAAAGAGATCTGATTTGCAGGTGCTGGGTTGCTTGATCTAAGCCAAGGAGAGATCACATTGGTTGATGGAAGACTAGATCTAAGGACAGATCGGGATCTAATGGTTTGAAATGCACTATCATGATATGGTTGATTATGCTTATTTCTAGATCTGCATATTGTCGCAATGCTATGTTCTGGGTCTAACTAATGTCTGGTACAGCTGCAAATTGAGAAAGTTTATTTTTAGATCTGTACGCAGGTTGGCTTCGGTAAAAGAGCGTGTATACGCGGGTTTGGCTCCTTGAAGTAGTGTATATCTTTTGAAGCTTGTTTTTGGGTTTACAGTGTGGTCTGACAGTTATTGCAGAGTTCTGTAGTCTGCTCTGTGTTCTGATAACTGGTGATTGACAGGGTTCAGTGGTTCAGTGATTCAGAGTTTGGTTGTTTTATGCTTCAATGATCTGTTGTGGAAATTGAATGAATTGTGGTCTTCATGTTGTGCTTCAGGAATATTCAAGTCTGAAAATGTATGAAAGGTGATACCTGAAGAAAAGAAGATTGTAGGTCAGCACCTACGTACTAGTATCTTGGCTAGTACAAGAACAAAGGGGGTTGGAGCTCCCTTCCAAGGAAGTTTGGAAAACGAGAGAAGGTTGTAGCCTTCTGCAGGTTGTAGCCTGCGTACTGGTATAAGGCTGCACCAGTACAAAAGATTGTAAACTGAAGTTTCTTAAAGAAAGATAGAGATAACTTGCAGCAGGTGGTTTTCACCCACATTGGGTTTCCACCTTATATCTTGGTGTTCATGTGTGTGACTTTTGTTATACTGCATCTGCTTACTGTTAATGTGCTGAATAATGTCCTGATGAACTTAACTGAAGAATAAGCTAACTAAGTTATGAGTTTTCTGCTTATACGCTGTTTTATTTAGTCACAGTAGCGTGTACACGTTGTTTTACTTAACTGAAGTAGCGTATATGTTTCTGAGCATTGAAAAGGTTTGATTGATCTGATAATACTGATTCACCCCCCCTCTCAGTATTATTTCCAACAGATAGCACATTATGAGGACACAAAGAGAAACATCTTCTTTATACAATTGATAAACCTCAAACAAAATGGGTCAATGGTGCAGCACATTGAGGACTTCCAAAAATTGAATATAAGGGTAAATGATATTCCATAGGAGCATAATATTGATGTTTTCATAGGGAATTTAAATGATAATATCCAACACGAGGTTTGTCTTTGGGAACCTGATTCATTGAAGAAGGCATTCAGGTTGGCAAGAAAATTTGAAAGAAAAATTATGGCAACAATGAATCCTACCACTCAAAATTGTAAAGATGGAAATGTTTTCTCTCCTAGCCTTCAAAAACCTACAAGGTTGACACCACAATAATTGGAAGAAAAAGGATAAAAGGGGATTTGTTACATTTGTGATAGAAAATACACTAAAGTTCATAAGTATGCTGAGAAGAAAATAATTTACACATATTGGGAAGAAGAGGAAGAAAAGGAACAAGAAACATCAAAAGAAGAGGATATACACGAGGAACCAAAACCAGAGAAAGAACAAATGAATCTGGCCATATCTTGTAATGCATTGATAGGAATTACCAATCCTCAAACTCTCAATATATAAGGACATATCAAGAAGAAAAATGTAATAGTGTTGATTGATTCAGGTAGTACCCAAAATTTTATTCATTGTAAGATAGCCAAGGAATTGAATTGCTTCCTACATCCAGCACCAGAGTATTAAGTGATGTTATCAAATGGAGGAACCATAAATTGCTATCGAAAGTACCATAATATCAAGCTATCCATGGGAGAATATGTATTGAATAATCCAATGCTTTGCATTCCAATGGGTGGTGTTGATGTTCTACTAGGAGTCCAATGGTTACAATCTTTGGGTACGATAGCTTTTAATTTTCAAGAACAATTCTTGAAATTGTTTTGGGAAGGAAAAGAAGTTGAATTAAGAGGTATCACAAGGAAACCAGGAAATTTTATCATCTTTACTGGAATGAAAAAGCTTCTAAAGAAATAACAATGAAGCATAATTGCACAATTATGTTAACTAGAGGTTTAAACAGTGAAATCATCTATTTCTACAGATCTCAAAAAAGTCTTGGACAATCATTCTAAGGTTCAAGTAGTGGAATATTAAATCAAGCATTAACAACAAGTTATCGAACTCTTAAATGATAACCTCACTTTGGAACAAAATCGAATGAAAAAAAAAAGGAAAATCAACATCGCAGCGAAAGAAGTTTTGATGTAGACGACTGGGTATTTTTACAGCTACAACCATAAAAATAAATGTCCCTCAAGCAAGCTAAGAAGGATAAGAAATTATCACCAAAGTACAATGGTCCTTACCAGGTGTTGTAAACTATTAGTACTATGGAATACAAATTGGAGATTCCTGCATCTTCCCTAGTTCACCCAGTTCTCCATGTTTCATGCTTAAAGAAGGTTATAGGTGACAAGCTCTTAGTTCAAAAAATATTGTCAGAACTTAAAAAGGAAGGAAAAATCATATTGGAACCTGAAGCAATCAAGGAATCAATAACCTACTAGATACGAAATTGTTTAATTTCAGAGTATCTCATCAAGTGGAAGAACTTAATTGCTGAAGATTCCACATGGGAGAATGAGAATTTTACAGAAGCATCCAAAACTACTCAAGCATTGAGGAAAACACTTTTTTGGAGGAGAGGAGCATGTTATGTCCCTATACTACTAGTGTAGCCCCTTATTGTTATTAGTGCAACCCCCTTATTTTTATTGTTGTGCCCATGTAGTCCCCATATTGTTATTATTGTGCCCCATATAATCCAAAAAATTTTATTGTTGTGCCCTTACATTACTATTTTTATGTTGGCTCTGATTTTGTTGTGACCCCTTATACTCCTATATATAGAAAGGAGGTATTGTCATTTATATCATCCAAGAATCATCGATTTGTTTAATGTAAAGGAGGTTGCCCCTCGAAGAGGCTTATTTTGAACGCATTGATCTATCTCTTCTTCTATTTTGTGAGCTAGTTGCATAACACTGAATTAGCTAACCATCACCCTCAACCATCAAGTAGAGTGAGCCTCTGACGACTCCACAGGAACTCAAACCTAAAATTCAATTTATTGCAGTTACTCCCACCATAATTTGGACTACCCATTTTTTTAGCTACATATAATCCACACAGGCCGATGATGTTTAAATAGCCAAATGCAAGCCCCACACAAAACCAAGAGGCCGAGGTCCAATCCTTGACTCCTCTCCTATCGTCATTAAGTGAAGTCTTCTTCATGCATGCCAAATAAATAAACATTCAATCGCTAGTTTTTTATTGGATGCACATGCATGTGTAGGGAGGCTACCACCCACCTCCCTAAATTCCCAATGGAACTATTAGGTGGTGGGCACAACCTCCAAGGGATCCCTTCAATGCCCATTCACACCCCCATCAGGGATTCATTGTTAATTATTAAATGAATTTCATCGACTAGATTCCTTTACTATGTTGGATATTTGTTCAAGATATCATCAAGTCCAAATGAGTTAAGAAAACATTCTTAAAATATCATGTAGAACTCATGCATGTCATTTTGATTTTTTTGATAAGTTGTTTAGACTTAATAATGCACTTTTAACACTCCAAATCTTGATGAATTTTATTTCCAAGCACCTTTTTATGAAATGTGTGTTAGTGTTTTTTATGACACGTTAATATATAGAAAATCATGCCAGGAGCATGTACAACATGTTCCCAAGGGTTTAAAAAGTATTAGAAGAGAAAGAAACATATACAAATCATTCCAAGATTGATTTGAAGTTCAAGAAATGGATTACTTTGGTCATATTGTATCTCATGAAGGTGTTAAAATGGACTGTAACAAAATCAAGGTTATGATGGAATGGACACTCCCAAAAATATTAAATATATTTAGATGATTCTTAATATTGATAAGCCACTGTTGTAAGTATGTAAAGGATTATGGTGAAATAGTAGCACCTCTAATAACATTGTTAAATAAGGAAGTGTTTTCTTGGATTCAGTAAGAAACCAAAGCCTTTCAAAAGCTTAAGGAGCCTATGTGTACAACTTATATCCTAGTCACAACTGAATTCACAAAAATATTTGTTCTAGAGTTTGATGACTTATTGCATGGAATTGGTGTATATTTAATGTAAGAAGAAAGGTCCCTTACCTTTGAAAGAAACCAACATAAATTATATAAATTTATCTGATGCATTTATGAGAAGGAATTGTTATCCACACTACATGCGGTTAAAATAATTCCCTTACCTAATGAGAAGACACTTCAAAGTAAAAATAATTAATAATAATATGAATCAATTCTTAGATCAATGATTTTCTTTAGAAGAGTACGAAAATTTGGTTACAAATATCCTAGATGATGATTTTTAAATTATGTTATGAAACCAGCTCACAAATAGAAGAAAAGATAGATAAACGCCTTCAAAATCAGCCTCTTCGAGGGGGAAACCTCCTTTACATTACAAAAATGAACAATTCTTAGATGATACAAATGAAAAAACCTCCTTTCTATATATAGGAGTCTAAGGGGTCAATATAATCAAATTTGACATAACAATAATAATATAAGGGCACAACAATAACAATAATGGGCTTCTATGGGACACAATAATAACAATATGGGGACAATAGGGGAATAACAATAATAATAAGGGCTACAATGACAATAGTAATGGGGAAATCACTAGTATTATAGGGACCTAACATGCCCCTCTCCTTCAAAAAAGTGTTGTCCCAATGCTTGAGTAGTTCTAAATGCTTCTGTATGAAATTCTCACCCTCCCATGTGGAATATTCAGCGAGTAAGTTCTTCCACTTGATAAGACACTCTGAAATTGATCAATTCTGTAGCTGTCAAGTTCTTGTTTCTGTGGCTGCTTCAGGTTATAATATGATTTTTCCTTCCTCGTCAAGTTCTGGCAGTATTGTTTGAACTGGCAATTTATCACCTATAACCTTCTTTAAGCATGAAACATGGAAAACTGGGTGCACTCAGGAAGTTGCAGGAAGCTCCAATTTATATGCCATAGTACCATTATTTTGCAACACCTTCTACAGACCATAATACTTTGGTGATAATTTATTATCCTTCTTAGCTTGCTTTAGGGACATTTGTTTATATGGTTGTGGTCGTAGGAATACCTAGTCACCTACATCAAAACTTCTTTCGCCGCGATGTTGATATGCTTGTTGACTATATTCTGCGCCAAAGTGAGGTTATCCTTTAAGAGTTGTAGAACTTGTTATTGATGCTCAATGCGATCTTCCACTGCTTGAACCTTAGAATTTTCTCTTAAATATGATGTGATGGATGGTGGATGATATCCATAAAGTGCAACAAATGGGGTCATTTTTGCTACGGTATGGAAGGAAGTGTTATACCACCATTCAACTAGAGGCAACCATTTGACCCATTGCGTATGTTTATTAGATACAAAGAAACGAAGATATCCTTCCAAACATTTGTTTACTATCTCCTTTTTCCCATCATATTGAGGATGATAAGATGATCTATGAGCTAATTGACTACCAAGACAAGAAGACAATTATGTCCAAAAATTTCCCGTGAAAATGGGATCTCTATCGCTTACAATAATTTTTGGGTTTCCATGTAGATTTTGAATTGTTTCCATAAATGCAGTAGAAATTGGACTGGATTTAAATGGATGCGATAATGCACAAAAGTGTGCCTACTTAGTAAGTATGTCAACTACAACCATGTTGACACTCTTTCCTTCAGACTTCGGTAAGCCTGTGATAAAATCCATTGAAACCTCCTCCCAACGTTGGCTTGGAATGGATACAGGTTTTCATAGACCTCGAGTCTTAAATTGTTTCAACTTTATTTTTTTTTGGCAAACCAAACATTCTGCCACAAACTTTTGAATATCTAATTTAAGGCCATCCCAAAAAAATCCTTCTTAACCCTCTAGTAAGTTTTTAAAAATTCTTAGTACCCTTCTAAGGGAGAGGTGTGCAATTCCATAAGAAGCGTTTGTTTGAGTTGGGAATTCTTACATAGCTATAAGTGATCTTTGTACCATAACGAATCATTTTTCCAGCTAAATGTATCAGATGTACTGGGATCTTATTGTAACTTTTGAATGAGTTCCCACACTTCTTCATCATTCTTCCATTCATCCCTTGCTTCGTTTATCCAATATGGTTGAATAATAGAAATGGCGCAAAGCAATGATTCCACATCCTCATCCTTTCTTGAGAAAGCATCTGCCATAACATTTTTCTTCCCTTTTTTGTAGGTGATTTCAAAGTCATAACCCAACATCTTTGTGACCCATTTTTGTTTCTATTCTAAATATAATATTTGTTCTAAAAAGTATTTAAGACTATCATGATCCATTTTTACCTTGAAGTGTCTTCCCATTAGGTAGGGTCGCCATTTCTTAAGTGCATGTAGTATTGCCAACATTTCCTTCTCATAGATAGATTTGTGTATATACTTTCCTTTTAGATGACTTTCAAAAGAAATGGGTATTTCTTCTTGCATTAAAACAACACCAATTCCATTTCTTGAGGCATCACATTCCACAATAAAGGTTTTTTTGAAGTCCAGCATAACTAAGCCTGGTGCTTGGCACATTGCCTCTTTAAGATGTTGAAAGGCCTTCGTTATTTCTAGAGTCCATGAAATTCATCTTTCTTCAATAATGTTGTTACAGGTGTTGTTATTTGCCCATAATTCTTAACAAACTTGCGATAATACCCTTTCAACCTTAGAAATCCTCGTAGATGCTTTATGGATGTGGGGATTTCCCGTTCCTTAATGGCTTTAATTTTTCTAGGTTCTACCTTCACATCTTCATGAGATACAATATGACCTAGATATTCCACCTCTTGTAATCCAAAGAAACATTTGGAGCTTATTGCATATAATTGTTTCTCCTCCAATAGTTTGAGAACCCTGTCAACATGTTGAACATGATACTTCTAAGAGTTTCTATAGATTAGTATATCAGCAAAAAATACTAACACAAATTTTCTAAGGAAGGGTTTGAAAATGGAATTCATCAAAACTTGAAATGTAGAAGGTGCATTGGTAAGGCGAAAAGGCATGACCAAAAATTCTTAATGACCCTCATTAGTTCTAAATGTTTTTTTTGGAATGTCTTTATTCTTCATTCTGATTTGGTGATATCCTAAACGAAGATATAACTTGGTGAAGTAAATTGATCCATGCAATTCATCCAATAATTCATCAATGACAGGAATGGGAAATTTATCTTTAATAGTGAGCTTTTTGATCTCTCTATAATCCGGACACATTTTCCATGATCCATCCTTCTTATGCACCAATGCTACTGGAGTAGAGAAAGATCTTTGACTAGGTTGAATTATACTAGCCACTAGCATTTCTACAGCCATACATTCAATTTCACTCTTTTTGGCATAGGGATATCTATAAGTCCTGATGTTTAGAGGAACACTTCCTGGAATTAAATGAATAGCATGATCATGATCACAAATAGGTGGGAGGCCTTTGGGAGTCTCAAATACCTTGGAATGATTATCTAAGCCTTTTTGGAGATATGGAGAAATAGATGATTTTTATGTGTGAACCTCTGGCGAACATAATTGTGCAATTACACCTCATTGTTATTTCTTTAGAATCTTTGTCATTCTGTTAGAGCTTATTAGCTTTCCTCGTTTCCCTGTGATACCCCTTAATTCAACTTCCTTTCATTCCAAAGAAACTTTCATGAAAATTTCTTGAAAATTAAAAGCTATTGTACCCAAGGATTGTAGCCATTGGACTCTTAGTACAACATCGACACCACCCATTGGAATGGAAAGCATTGGAACATTCAATACATATTCTCCCATGGATAGCTTGATATTATGGCTCTTTCCAAAGAAATTTATGGTTCCTTCACTTGCAACCATCATTTGACACTTTGGTGGTGGATATAGGAAGCAATTCAATTCCTTAGATATCTTACAATAAGTAAAAATATGGGTACTTGCTGAATAAATCAACACTATTACCCTTTTCTTCTTGATATGTCCTTCTATCTTGATAGTTTGAGGAGTGTAATTCGGGCTAATGCATTACAAGATATGGTTGGATTCATTTCTTCTTTCTTTAGGGTTTGTTCCTGGTGCATATCCTCTACTTTTGATGTTTCTTGTTCCTTTTCTTCCTCCTCTTCACAATCTATGTAAAATAGTTTCTTCTCAGCACACTTATGAACTTTAGTATATTTTCTATCAGAACTGTAACAAAACCCTTTTGCTATTTTTTATTCCAAGTTTTGTGGTGTCAACCTTGTAGGTTGTGGAAGTCTAGGAGCAACAACACTTCCATCTTTATAGTTGTGAGTGGTAGGCTTCCTTGTGGCCGTAATTTTGCTTTCCATTTTTCTTGTCAACGTGAATGCCTTCTCCAATGAATTAGGTTCCCAAAGGTGAACCTCATGTTGGATGGTATCCTTTAAAGTCCCTAAGAACACATCAATCCTATACTCCTCTAGAATATCTTTTACCCTTATATTCAATTTTTGGAAGTCCTCAATGTGCTCCATCATTGAACTATTTTGTTTGAGATTTATCAATTGGCTAAAAAAGGTGTTTCTTTTTGTATCCTCGTAATGTGCTATCATTTCTTCCATAAAAATTGCCCAAGTGACAATTTTTTTATGGGAGCAAAGTCATCAATAACATACAAACTGATTTGGTTCCAAATATAAAGTTGCAATGTGTACCTTTTGTGTTTTTTGCACATTATCAAGATCGAAAGATTACTCCATGTATAGTATCCATGTTACGGGATCCTTGCCATCAAAATTTCTCATATCGATCTTTGGAACATGGTGGGTCGTCAATCCACTGTTAGAGTCTATGAAATCATGATTAACATGTATTTTTCTCTCCTCATGAGTTTCCTTTACTACCCTTTTTCCATTAGTAAGCATTTCGTGTGGCAAATTTGTCAAATCTGTCTTCAAATCTTCAATGTTGCCTTTAAGTTTTTCTTCTATACCAACCATCTTAGCTTCCATGCCTGTCTTCAAATATTACATGTCGCCTTTAAGTTTTTCTTCTATACCATCCATATTAGCTTCCACGCCATCCATATTAGCTTCCATGCCTTTCTTTAAACTATCCATCTTAGCTTCTGTTACATTTTGTGATAGTGAATTTTGTTGCACTTGGTCTCATAATTTTGATATACCATGTTGCATTTCTTCCTCTTCTTCATGAGTCATGCTAGAGCTTTCAAGTTGCTTACTAGGTGTTTCCATGTTCTTTCTTCGGGGCATCAATTAATGATAATAATGCTTCAATATGCCCTTTGAATTCCTTAAAACTAATTTTTCAAACCAAACTTATGCAAAAATTTAAAAAAACTAAACACCTTTTTTCACTTTGTAGGAGCTCGATATTGAATCTGTTGTATCTCTATAAATTTAGATCTCCAAGGTTAGAAATTGAGTCTTGTGGTAGCCCTCTCAGTCCTCTTTCCAACCCCACAAGTATGATTAATATTGGACTCTCCAAGGAAGAGTTATTCCAAATCTCCCATGATGGCCTGATTATAGACTGGTTCAGCAGAGTGAACTTGTACGAAGTTCCACGTGTCATTGTTTCAACCTGAGGATCTAAAACTGATACACAGAAAACTACAAGTCATCCTATTTCTGTAACTTCTTATTAAATTTCAATCTAATGCTCAAAAATAAAGTTATGATAATGCTCCCCAAGTAACCTGTTTGAGATATAATTCAGGATCCTACAAAAACCCTAACTTCCTTGGATCATATCTCTTAAAATATAATGAGATAAGATCTGAAATTCAGACCCTACGTTCAGAGCGATTTCAGATCAAAAGGGTTTTTGTTTTAGATTCTGAAACATTGCAGAAAAAAATTATAAAGACAATTCCACGATGACCGATTTGGAGTAGCGAAACCCTAGAATCCAAAGCTCTGATATTAAATGTTATGCAACCAGCTCACAAAATAGAATAAAAGATAGATCAATGCCTTCAAAATCAGCCTCTTTTAGGGGGAAACCTCCTTTACATTACAATGAACAATTCTTAGATGATACAAATGATAATATCTCCTTTATATATATAGGAGTCTAAGGGGTCACAATATAATCAAAGACGACATAACAATAATAATATAAGGGCATAACCATAACAATAGTGGGCTTATATGGGGCACAATAATAGAAATATGTGAACAATAGGGGCACAACAATAACAATAAGGGCTACAATGACAATAGTAATGGGATAATCACTAGTATTATAGGGACCTAACAAATTATATACAAAAGTTGAAAACATAGTATGGTGGAAAATGCACTTTCAAGAAAGGAAGAAGAAATAGAAGGTTTACTATGTGTTATTTCTATTTATCGGTTTCATTAGGTGGAAGAAGTAAGGGAAGAATGGAAGTGACATTAGAAGTTGTGAAAGATCATTCAAAAACTATAAGAGGACCCAAGTTCATCATATAAATTTGTGTGGAAGGATGATCTACTATGGTGTCAAGATTACCTATATTTATGTAAGAAATCCATCAAGGGTGAAATATAAAATTTCATGAAATCCATGGAAGAACTTCTCTTAGAGAGGCTTCCTAAAAAGGATATGGAAACTGAAGGAAATCATCAAAATAAGTAAAAAAAATGGTGTTTGTATCCAATCACATATGGGGATTAATCTATCAAAATTAGAGAACATAATATATAATCATAGAATCATGATCATTCATCACCCCAACATACATAACATTAATGTCTCAACTTGGAACCAAGAAACTACTTTAGTTCTAAGGTATACATAATACATTTTTGGTAAGGATATAATAACATGGATATCCTTTATCGAGCAAGTATTTAGTCTACACCATCATTTTTACAACCAGTAACTATTGCATCATTATATTTAGAACAAGATCAGCTTGTATGGTACCAATGGATTTGTGAAAGGAAAAAGGATTGTGTATCATGATTTACATTGTATTAAGATTTCTATGGTTAGAATCATTGGGAATAATGGCCCTTAATTTTGAAGGTGTTTTTGGGATATTTTCATCAAAGGAAAGGGAAATTGATCTTAATGGTTAGAATCATGAACACCATGGTGTAATTAAACAATTGATCTCATTATATATTTAAACATCTATATCTTCTACTATAATGGATCTCCAAAATGTTACTAATAATCATTTCAATGTATTTGGAGAGATGTGTAAGGGTATTCGACCCAGTTGATATCATCACAATGTTATTAATTTTCATATTGAATGTGTACCACAAAATATTAGAGCTTACATGTATTCATATGCACCAAAGAATGAGGTTGAACATCTACTATGATAAATTTTAAAAGATCACATCATCCAAATTAGCCATATTGTTTTCTCTTCCTTGGTGGTGAAATTGTTATAAGAAAGAATGGTTCATGGCATATGTGTCTATATTATAGATAACTCAATAAAATGAAAATCAAACACAAGTTTCCTATTAGTTTCATTAATCAATTATTAGATGAATTGCACGGAACAATGTTCTTATGAGTTTTTTGATATGTCATGTGGACTTAATAATGGACCTTTGACACATAAAATATTTATGAATTTTATTTACAAAGACTTTCTTATAAAACATGTGTGTTAGTATTTTTTGAAGACACATTAATCTATATAAAATTTTGGGAAGAGCATGTACAACATGTTCACAAGGCCTTAAAACTGTTAGAAGTGAAAGAATGGTATGCAAATCATTCCATGTGTAACCGTGAAGTTCAAGAGGTGGATTACTTAGGTCATGTCGTATCTTGTGAAGGTGTTAAAATGTATCGTAACAAAATCAAGGTTATGATGGAGTAGTAAATTCCAAAAACCTTGAAAAATAGTAGAGGATTCTTAATATTGACAAGTTGTTATTACAAGTATGTCAATGGTTATGGTGAAATAGTAGCACCTCTAATAGCATTTTTTTAAAATGAAGCATATTTTTGTAGTCAACAAGTAGCCAAATTCTTTGGAAAACTTAAGGAGCATATGTGTACAACTTATATCATGGTCACAACTCAATTAAAAAAAACATGTGATCTATAGTTTGATGCCTTAGTACATGGCATTGGTGTAGTTTTAATGAAAGAATAAAGGTCCTTCAACTTTGAAAGAAACCAACTTAAAAGATATAACTTTCTATAACACATTTATGAGAAGGAATTGCTAACCATACTACATGTCCTTAAAATAATGCATTTACCTAATGGGAAGACACTTCATATATTTATAAATATATATGAAGTACTTCTTGGAGGAATCATTATCTTTAGAAGAGAAAAAAAAATTGGTTACAAATATCCTGGATGATGATTTTGAAATTATCTACAAAAGATGAAAACATAGTACGATGGAAAATTCACATTCAAGAAATGAAGAAGAAATAGAGGGTTTACTATGTGTTATTCGTATTTCTTAGTTTCATTAAGTGGAAGAAACAAGGGAAGAATCAAAGCAACATCAAAAGGTGTGGAAGATCATTCAACAACTATAAGAGGACCTGAGTTCATTATATAAAATTTTGTATAAGGGTGATCTACTGTGGTATCAATATTTGTTATATTTATGTAATAAATCTCATCTCAAGAAAAAAATTGATATTTTTTGAATTACAAACTTCTCCTATAGGAAGACATTCAGGGTTCTTGATAACATATTAGAAACTCAAGAAGTATTTTCTTTAGGAAGAACTTAAAACATATGTTGAATTTTTTTTGGTGGAATGTGTGGTATAATAACAAAATAAGGGAGAGTCAATCAAGACCCCGTGTATATTACAACAATTACATGTACAAAGTCAATGTTGGGAAGAAGTTCCAATGGATTTGATTAGAACTTTACCTGTATTTGAAATAATGTTACCTAAATTCCAAGATGTCACTATGGTTGTAGTATATTGATTGGCAAAGTACGTCCATTTTTTCTATATTTCTTAGCATTTTCAAGAATATATAGTGGCAAAAATAATCATGGAGGTAGTCCAAAAGTGACATGGAATCCAAAATATTATTTTAATTAACAGAATGTTACCAACATAATGAGAATCTTAATCTCAAAATGGTAAATGTATCCCAAAAACCCTTTTTCTGCAAAAAGAGATGAAAAACACCCAAAAACTGAAAAAGGGTGATGTTACATCACCCTCCTTTTTTTCTAAGCTTAAAATTCTAACATTTTTAAGCCATGGAATGAAAATCCAAATCATGATTATGGAAAACCTTAAAACCACAACAATTTTCAACCATGCCATTAAAGTTAAAATAGCAAGATTTGAAAACAAAAATATTAAAGTAATAACATTTTTAACCATGGAATTAAAACCAAATATCATGACTACAAAAGATCATTAAATTTTCAATATTTTTCAACCAAGGCCTTAAAAAACAAATACCACGAGCCTTAAAGATCAACCAATAAATCAAGTAATTCCACCAAGAGCAAAAAGTTTTTAAGGGTAAAAGTATAAATCCTCTAAGATCTTAGCCTCATACAACTTGACTCATTTTAAATAAGGTACTAAAATTAAAATATCTTTTAACTATGGTTTATAAAATCATCATTAATGTATGTAAAATAATAATAATGTAAATATATTAATAATACTAAAATTAAAGAAAAATAAATTAGATTATTTGAAAAAATTATTTTCCAACCCAAATAGATATTAAAATATGAATAAATAATAATTGAAACAAACAAATTATTATGGTAATTCTAAAGAAAGAAAAAAGAAAACTAAAATGCAGCTAATTTTAAAAAATTATTTAAAAACGAAAGAAAGAAAAAACAATTATATATAGAATAAACCTCAAATTATGCACCATAGTAGTAGTAGTAGTAGTAGTAATAATAATAATAATAAGAATAAGAATAACAACAACAACAACAACGAAAAAAACATATTTAGTTATTAAAAAAAAAAATTCATAAAATAAATTCAAAATTTAAAAATAGAATTTAATTAAAAAAACATATTAAAAAAATATGAAAAAAATGTGTGTTATGTTTTGTATGTGTGGGCGAAGGGGAGTGATGCCCAAAATCATCCCTCCACTCACATGGCATGATTGGAATTTCGCTGCATAGCCATTATGGGTTGCATAGTCGACATCCATCCAAGCCATAGGGATGGAGAAATGATGTCAATAATTGCCCCTACCCCCATCATAAAACATTTCTTTTCATATTTTCTAGTCATTTTAATTTTTTTCTCATTACTTTTTTTTATTATTCTAAATTTCTTTCTTTAAAATTGTATTTATTTATTATTTTAATTTTTAAAGTTTTCAATTAGATATCTAATTTACTTATAATATTTAATTTTTTCAATTTTAAATTTCCCAGGATAATCTATGGCAAAGACTTGAAGAGATAATGATTCCTCTCAAGTTAAGGGTTTTTGTGATCCAACTTTACAAGAATGTCATTGTCATGCTGAAGACCTTCGAGGGTTATTCTAAAGAAATTAAATACAATATCGGTTTAAGAAAGGGTGTCCCCTATCACCTACCCCTTTTGGAATTTACATTGATAATCCAGAAGAGCATTTGGAAGCTAAAAGATAAGATGGCCCCAAGCTCACTCATATGGTCACTACTCTTCTCCTTTATGTTGATGATATCATTCTTCTAGCCAGAACCCACCATGATCTCCACAACTAGCTTAAGATCCTTCATGATTATTGCTCCAAGATGGGTATGAATGTTCATATTCACAAGTATAAAGTCTTGATAATTAAATCCCAAAATTTCAACCATGATAGTTCTATCTATGATAACAATTACTTGGAGTAGGTTTCTTCATACAAATATTTAGTTATTGACATTCTTCATCAGCTCAACTATAATTATAGCATTGAGAAAAGGATTATTGGATGTTGGAAAGCTTATTATGAGCTTGAAAACAATCGTAAGTTGACTGATCTTTGGATTTGGAGTAAAAAAAGGTTACTCTTTGAGACTCTCATAGCCCCTACTATTTTATATGGCTCTAAGGTTTGGGGTTGCAATTTATCTAGAGCATCATGAAGGAAGATAGAGTTTATCTAAAATATTTATAACTAACAACCTCAAGATTAAAGGAAAAGTTCCCTATCCTATCCTCTTGATGCAAGCTATCCTTTCCCCAAGTGAAAGCATGGCTATGTTTAGGTATCTGATGTACAATAAGAAGCTATACAAAATTTAAGCCAAGAGGTTCCCCAAAACTACTTACAACTCTTGCCAAAACCCTAACCTCCAACTCAAACAAGGGTGGAATAAGGATGCCCAGTCTTGGCTTGACCATTGGGGGATAATGAAGGAGATCATCTTGGAGAATAATGATAATATTCAAAATACTATTACCTCCCAATTTAAGGATAAATTTTAGATGAAAATGAGCCAAAGGGAAAAAGGAAGCTAAGGCATTATAAGGAGATGATCAACCCCACTCTTGCTAACCAGAATTATCTTTCTGTCTTGACCAGTGCTAAGAATAAAATGAACATTGAAAATATAAGAACTAATTATCATGAAATTCGAAGTGAAAAAAGGCATTCGTATATTCTCAAAACACCTTGAGATGAAAGAATATGTTACCTTTGCGATACTAAGAGGGTTGAAGATGAAAAATACTTTATCTTAAATTCCCCGACTCCCACTCACATCTTCTCTCATTTCCATAACATTTTCCACACTACCAACCTTCTTGACTTCTTAAGTCATTAAAACTATAGTGATCTAGGAGCGCTTCTCTCCCTTAGTTTTTACCACAAAAATAAAATATTAAATAGTCCCAATTAATATTTTACTTTCTTGAAGTTCAATAGACCACATTAGTCGTATTCGATCATCATCATCATCATCATCATCGTCGTCGTTGTCGTTGTTGTCGACATCGTCATCATTGTCATCATCATCGTCATTTTCGCCATTGTCGTCGTCGTCGTCATCATCATCATCATCATCATCATCATTGTCGTCGTCGTCGTCATCGTCATTGTTGTCGTTTTATAATATTTAGAATTTAAACTTTTATATTTATTTTCTAAATTTTATTCAAAATGTTTATTTTAGATTTGAAAAAAAAATTATATCGATGATTTTTTTAATTAATTTATCATTATTTTTAATTTTTATTCTATTTTCCTTTTAATTAACTTTTTTGTAATTTTTTTATCCCTTTTGAAAAAAGGCCATTTCCCTTAATTTAAAAAAATATATATGTTTTTCAATTTTTTTTAAGTAAAAATATGTATTATTATTATTATTGTAAATTATTTTAAAAAAAAATTGTTAATAATTAAACAAAAATTATATAATGACGTTTTTCGATTCACAATCAACTTTATGTTTTTAATTTTTTATGGTACTAGTGGTCAAGTTTGTATTGTCAATTAATTGTTAATTTTAGCCCCAAAAGTAATTTAAATGAAATAAAAATTACATAAATTTGAAAAAAACTTAGAAAACAAGCATTTATTTTTGTTTAGTAAGGTACACAAACTTTAAGTGTTATGATTTAGCAATTTTCATAGTCATTATATTTAGTCTTGAATGCCATTGTTGAAAAATGTTTAAATTTTAGCCTTAAAAAAAGGAGTGATGTTGCATCAACACTTTTTCATTTCATGATATTTAGTCTTTAATGTCACAATTGAAAAATGTTTGAATTTTGTACCTGAAAAAGAAAAAAGATGTGATGTTGCATCATTACTTTTGAATTTTAGCATGCTTTTTGATGTCTTTCGTAATCATGAGATTTGGTTTTTAATACCATGATTAAAAATTATTGGAATTTTAACCCTGAAATGGAAAAAGGGTGATGTTGCATCACCACTTTTCAAAATCATCATGAAAATTATAGTTTTATGTGACCTCCGCAAAGTTGAGAACTCATTAAAGTTCTTGTTAAATTTGTAACATGGTTGTAACATAGATCCAATTCTCAGTGGGAACTTTTAGACTAAATTAATTTCTTGTTTGGCTACTCAATTAGCTCACAACTCATCTTATCATCATCAATCTTATGGGAAAACCAAGGTTTTGAATAAACCTTTAGAAGGATATCTTCACTACTTTTCATTTAATAAACAGACACACTAGTTCAAGGTGGTTTTCCATGATAAAATAATGGTGCAACATGTCCTTTCATACTTTGTAAAAAATATCCCCATTTACAACATTTTATGCTTGTCATCCCCAATTCATCACATCAAGCTTGAATGTGGCTACAAAGGTTCATGTGGTGGAATACAATATAGGGAACCAATAACAGGCTCTCAAACTATTGAGCACAACTTGGTTGTAGCACAAAATAGGGTGAAATAACAAGTAGATCAACATCAAACTAAAAGTAAATTAGATCTCAAGGATTGGTTATTGTTGATGTTGCATCAATATGAAGAGATGTCCCTCAATAAAAAAAATAATGATAATTACTTATCATTGAGGTATTATGGCCTATATAAGGTGTTGTAGAGAATTGGAGGTGTGTCTTACAAATTAGAATTTGATCCACCTTCATGTGTTCATCCAATGTTCCATATTTCTTTATTAAAGAAGGAAATTGGTGACAAGATTCTATTGAAATCTATTTTATCGAAGATTATAGAAGAAGGGAAGACAATTGTAGAACTATAAATAATTCCTAAATTAAGGATTGAGAAACTAAAAGTTTGAGAAATCATTGAGTATCTCATCAAATAGAAGAACCTACAATTGCAACAGGTAACATAGGAAGATGAGTTATTCATGTAGAAAGTTCATAGTTACTCAAGTGTTGAGGAAAACACTTTCTTGAAGGGGAGGGGCATGTTAATCACATAAAACCTCTTATTAAGCGTTAAATATTGAGTTATTACATTTATATTTTTATATTAATATAAAATTTCATTATAACTTTTCCCATATATATATATATATATATATATATATATATATACATATATATATATATATACTAATGAGACCTATTCTTGGGATCATCTAATTTAATCTTTTGTGTGGGATCTAATGTAAAAAGACATTTCCACCTCAAGTGGATTGTATTTATTGAATTTTTATAATTTTTAGTATGTATGAATCATTACATGGATAAAAAATGTATGATTATATTAATGAAAGTTAGAAATAGGGCCTCCATGCCTTACGTTTTGAAATTTTTTCTCTTGCATGCTTTCCTTTAGCACATCTTTCACAAACCTCCTTGTGTTCTTAAACCATAGGAAAAACATAATCTAAACACTTCGATGTTGGAAGGTTGAAACTATGAAAACTCAAATGCACATACCTAGTAAGCCATAATCAACTTCTATCCTTGTATACCATATATGTCATATGGATATTATGTTTTCCAAATATTAATGTGAATCTTGTATTCTTTGAAATAGGAATAACTATAACCACTCTACCACCATGATTCTTTTTAGAAAGTGTGGACTTCTTACTTTCAAACACCTTTTTATTGTTTCTCACATAATTATCCAACAAGAAATGAATTATGTTTTAATTACCATGGGAAATGATTGTCTTTAACATTTTTCATACATGATTTAAAATGGGCTTCCATATCCTTGATCGGGGTGTGAGCTAGACCTAAAGGGCATGCTCTGGCCCATATATTAATGCAAATATATAAGATATATACGGCCGCCCTCTGCATGCATGAAGCACTTGGAAGGGTGGCAATGCACATGTGAAGTTTAATTGCCAACCATGAAGGTGGCAAAACCATTAAGTCTAGCAATAAGGTGAACTCTTCCTCCATTGTGTTGGGCAACTTGGTGAGTGTGCTCTATTTTCTATGGATCTAGTCTAGGCTACTTGTTCTGGGGAAAATTGAGGTTCAATCCCTTTCTGGTCTCAGGCTTGGTCACTGGTATGTCCCCACTCTTAATTTTTCTCCCTTTGCATATATGGATCTTTGTATCTGCCCTCCAGTCTCATGATGCATGGTATTGTGGTAGGTTGGTGATATTGGCATAGTATGTTTCTGGAGAGTGGCATGGTCTGATCTTTGTTATGTGTTGAGTTGTTAGTTTTTTATGTTCTAGTGTCTGTGGTCTATGAGATTTGGCTATCACGAATTGGCTCCTGCGGGGTTCGGCCATTGGGCGGCTCTAAGTGTTGATGTACTCTCTGCCTTGATTATTATGGAATTATAAGGGTTTTGGTTTCTTGCCAATTCTATTTTTTTCTTGGGTATTTTGAATATGTATGAGTTCAAAACAAGGCCAACGCTACCTGTAAACATTGCTCTAGCCTTAGTTGGTATAGGGTTGTGGTCTGATGCAATCTGGTGGAAATGTCTCATGTCAGTCTAGCCTTAGAGGATAACATTTATTGTATCTAGTTCCACCATCTAGTTGTATGGGGGTCCTAGTCAAGGGGCAACTCCAGGATCAAACATTGTCAATATAGGCCAAACTGTGGGTAATTTGGTTCTGATTTTGCAACCAAGGCATACTGCATTTGGTTTCGGTGTAAGGTTTTTTGTGGGTTTTTGTTAAAGAGTACCTCGTAGATCAAATGTTCTTTCTTTATTTGGCTCCCAGTTATCTTGGTCGAAGCGATAAAACGTGAGACTCATTGTGACCATTCTATGGTTTTGCCTGTGGATGATGTTATTTGCCCGTTTAGGCGCAAGTTGGATTTGGTGGAACAATGATAGAAGTAAGGCTATAATGTCGTGATGGCTACCGGTTGACAGAACACTTTCAAATTGGTTCCTTATTTGGTTGGTTTCTTCTGTAATTTATTTGACAGGTCTTCAAAGTTGGAGCGACCCTTGGAAGAATTTTTCTTCTAAGCTCAGACTTTGTTTGGTCGACCTCTAGATCTCAAATCAGGTAAACATTTGATTTGTAGTTGCAGCAATATGGTCCGTGCCTCTAGTAAAGGAAGGAATGGTCATGGAGGTTGCAGTCATGAGAAAGAGAGGAAAGACTCCCCTTCCTAGACTAGTCAACCCATCTCATCAAGGGGGACTATGCGGGGGTGCAAATTTATCTCCCAAATTAATTAGGAAGTTGCTTAGGCTTGTCACTCATGCAGTTCAATTCTGGTCAAGTGGCGTATCACAGATTAGGAACAAGAGATAGGACAGAATCAGGAGGGCGTGGAGATTGATTTAGAAGAATGGGAAACTTTGATTCCTAACCCTAGCCACAGCCATGGAAGATCCTCTCAATATAAACAAACAGTCCACCTATTTTGGATAATGAAGAGAAATATGGCTAAAGGCCTGGAGCAATTTCCACTAGATATGCATATGGCCTCCCATGGACAGTTGGATCATACTAAAGAGTTTCAAAAGATCCAGTTTCAATTGTAGCAACAGAATGGGAATCTTAGCCACATAGAGCATCACATTCCATGTATTCCCCACACGGAGGTGCCAGGTTCCACTATGAAGGACCCTGCTCTGGTGGATTGAGTTGATGATGAGTAGTGGCAGTGCACCCCTAGTTATAGTTTTGTATGAAGAAGTTTCAAAATTTTAGGCATACTAGTAGTCATGTTTATAGGTATCTAGCTAATAGGAGGAATAAATAATCTCATACATATATAGCCTGGTTTGTTATACTTATTATTTTTTGCTTTTGGATGGCATATTTTGCGGTTAGGTGGCCAACAGACTTGGTTTCCATCAGAGAAGGTTGAGGTCACCTAACCTTCAGACTTATGGATATAACCTATCAAAAAATAACGAAAAGGTCCTGCCAAGCTTACGAAAAAAATGGGCTTCCATAGTTCCTTCCAATAGAAATATCTAAGGTTTCTAATAAACAAACCTGATACAAGATTTGAAGCCTTCATCCATTCTAGAAAAACTATTATTATTACTTGGCATGTGGTTAGAACACCCTTTATCTAAATAACAAACATCCTTTAATCCACTTTCAAATTTACCATAAAATAAAATTATTTAGAGAATCCTCATCACCTTATTCACTAGAATTATTTTTGTCATTAATACCTTGTTTTAGTGTGAAATCTCTTTCAAAATGAACATAATTCTTGCAACGATAATAATTAATGTTTCTCTTATCAAATTTTTTTATACCTCATACTCTTGAACCAACTATTCTTCCTTTATTACCTTTTGAATAATATTTATTTTGACCTCTACCATGACATTGGTTTCTATTGGTGTCAATGTTGGAATCTTCATTTCTTGTAATTGGTGATATTGTGGAAAGCGATTTCTCATAAATTTCTCCAAATGGAAATATCAATATTTTTGTGTGAGACATAAGATATCTAAATATAGGAACAAACTAAATGCTAGTCACATCCTTAGTTTCTTCAATGACTATAGTAGCATGGTTCCACCTTATAGTACAAACCTCAACCCTTTCTTTATCATAGCCTATGTGTTTATAGTTTCTCTAAGAGTGGTCATTTATCGACCACGTCCTTTACTCTCATTCAATAGTCATCCACACTTTCAAATTCTTACATCTACTAATTCTCTCTTCATTGTCTATACCTTGAAAATCTTGACTTGATCAATGCCTTGATAAGCTTCTTGTAGATTGTTCTAGGTATCTTGAGTTGTATTTAAAATATCCATCTTCTTAATGTAGTAAATATAATAATTAGTTGCATTAAACTTTAGAGTGAGAAATGAATTAGAATTTGAGATGATTTTTCCAAAAAAATAAACAAGGTTTGATACCAAATGAAAATCTAAAAACTAGACCTACTCTTTAAACCAAGAGAAGAAATATAACAAAAGATAATGGAACTACTTACAACTATGAATAAAACCATTATAAAACCATGAAAAATATAAATATACCCAAATTATCAAGTGAACTCCTCAAGAATAACATTATGTATTCCTTCTTTGAGTATTTATCAAAAGCTTTTTCAAGCTTGCAAAAAAAAACATTGTGCTGACATAACATAACATACTAGGAGAGAGTCTAAAACTTCTAATATAGTAATAATTTTATTTTTCTTACATGTGGAGGTTAAAATACCATTAAATATGCTTAATATTAAAATCACAATTTATGCAAACTAAATTTAAAATAGTCTGAAAAGTGGCAAAATGCAAGGAAATATGAAGTGAATTGAATGGTGGAGAAAATATAATACATCACTTATCAAAGTCGTTTAGAGTGATAGGGAACCCATGTTCCCTAAAATATAATCTTAATTTATCTCATAAACATCAAAATTTCCCTCCAATTTTAGGAATGAATCTATGGGGAGCAAGAGGAGCATGAGGCATGGTTAGTACTTTTGAGTGTGGCATAAAGAAAGAGACACAACTACTTAGAGAATGGTATTATGGTGGAAATGTAAGTGAATAATGTGATTTCCATAGTGTGGAGTTACCCTTTACCAATGACGTGTAGTCCTCACTTTCAGGAAACTGTTGACATCCTTGCTATAACAAAGATGTGAGCAACGTCAAAAAAATTATAATGTATCTAGGATCCAAATCATTGTTTGTTTTGATTCCTATTTTGGTACAAGAAAATTCATGAGTTTTAGAATGATATGTTGGGTTCTTCAAAATTGATATCATATTCTAATTATCGTAACTTATTCTCACAACTCAGTATAACAACATGATAACTCTACACAACATATGCAACTATATTGCTTCCTTGCTTCCATGAGTGGTTGCCGTGTATTTAGTTCTTATAGCTGAGAGTGGTAGTACAATCTATCTATTTCTCACCTAATTGATTTCTCCTCTAAATATGGGTATGTAGATATTTTACAACTCAAATGTCCAACTCATTATGTACCAAAAAAGTCATATATATATATATATATATATATAGTCTTTACTATAAACAGAAAAGATAGCAGATATTTTTTTTTATTTATCTATTATGTAGGTAACCATAAAATTAATGCCATTGGTCCTATTACAAAGATTGAGCAATTATAACTTTCAAATATATATATCTATATATATATATATATATATATATCCACAAGAACACTACACAAAAGTGACTAGCACCATTTTAGGCTAGCATCCTTATTATTCTTATCTTAACATGATATACCAAATCTTCTCCTCGAGGGTAATCTCCATCATGTCTCTCTCATTTTTTTTTGTTACCCTGTGTTACCTTATAGTAAATGCTACTACACATATAGTTCGCGTCATTGTTTAACTCACTCAATGATTTTTACATGTTTGTTAATTAAAAGTTCTTAACACTTCACGTATGGGCCCTCCTACACACTCATGACTTATCCATGAGTACTACTATGTGATGAAAGGTTTTGTTATCTCAAAGATCAGACCCTGGAAGGCTGCAAACCAGGAAGACTTCAAGTAACTGTTTCAAACCAATCTTTTAGCTAAGGCTTAGCCTCCTTAGCCTGAGAGGGCTCTCTCAAAGGGTTTAAGATTTGTGATTGTGATTGAGATGGCTAACTCTTTTATAAAACAAATAGAAATGAGGCTGGTAAAATCTAAATTAGCAAGCATCCATTGGGCTCATGGAGTCATGTATCATTTAGCATCAACAGTGAATTGGTTTTGCAATGAAATCAAGGCATTCAAACTTCAATATATATAAGGTATAACAGACACAACAGAGGCAGCATATGAGTACATGAAAGAAATTAGAACACAACATGTGATTTCCAAGTAATCAAGTACTCATCAAACTGTAAATAACAAGAAAGACAACAAGAGGAATGCATATACTGAAGTCACTATGATTCTTGAGTAGCAAAAACCATTACTGTATTACCAAAAGAACAGAGTCTTTGCATAAGCTTCACAACAGGATTTTTTACATAAACTTCCAACCCTTATTACATTTCCCATCCTTCTATATATAGAGTTCTTCTTTCTACATTAAAGGAACTCGAGAACTACTTCTAATGACACCTATTTAGCTTTTAATTTCCTATTAAATATAACAAACTTCCACTAGTCCTTCTAGACATCTAAATCAAATAGGACTCTAATTGCATAACAGCTTTGGTCTACAATCATCCTCATTCTCTGACATTTGGTTCCCTTCTGGTGGTGGCTGTGATGGACCTTTAAGGCTCCATGTTGTTCTTCAATCTCACATGTTTTCCAATGCCCTGAAACATAGGAAAGTAGCCCTTGTGTACCGGTCTTTAGTTTGCCTCAAGATGTTCGGATCCAACGAAGTACATCCTTTATCCTTTAATTACCCAAAATGGAGCTGACTGCCACGTCCTTGATGTGTTGTCCACCGTTTTCATGCGTGGAAGCCAAATTCTTGCAAATTGTTCCAGATATCCTGGAGTGTAGTAAATATGCTCACTTTATGAAAAAAATTTAAAGTAAGATTCGTATGCATATTATATCCACCTATCTTGACCTGGTTGAATCTTAATAGCTTCAGCTGATGCCTTGCATACCTTGTAGACATTCACCTTTCAAAATTCCCGCTCATATTCAAAAACCAGTTAATTGAAATTGGACTGTTTAGCTTCAGCAGTTTCGTAGTGCGCTACGAAACTGCTGAGCTTTAATCATCGCTTTCAGCAGTTTCGTAGCGCGCTACGAAACTGCTGAGTTGCTTCAAAAATCACAGTTTTAACCCAAAACTTTACTTATTTGAGCACTTTGCTATTAAAACCTTCTTTTAACTGTTTCAAGTTTTTCCAAAACTGAAAGGGATGTTTGGTTCTTCAAAAAGGATTATACCAAGCAAAATCATCAAAACTTTGAGATATAGCCTTACTTGTAATGAGATTTCTTTATGGAGATTCTTGTAGCTGGCTCAACTGTATCTTTAAGTCTTCAACTTGTTTCTTCATGACTTTGATCCCAGACCTGAGGTTTGTATTGACTTTTCTAATGAACTGAGCTTCCTTTATTGCAGGAGTAGTCCAGCTACGGAATTGAACACTAAAATCAACCACTTCAGGAATTTGAAAATTTTGATCCTCCCACCGAGCTTGCATCTGATTGAAATAGGCTTCTTTAAGTGCAAATTTTCTGGCAGCCTTCTTTAATCTTGCGATTTCAAGGTTAGCCAATCCCAATTTCTTTTTTAAGTCTTCCATATTGTCTTCTTCTTGGGTGGCAACTGCTTTGCCTTTATCCTTTCTTTCACGAGGCTGAGTCTCCTCCCCTTCTTCTTCTGCCCTTGGCGGTACCTCCTGTACTTGCTTGAACTTCCTTGTTATGGGTCTCCTGGGCTTGAA
The DNA here is from genome assembly GCA_031772625.1 of Pinus tabuliformis. NCBI lineage: Eukaryota > Viridiplantae > Streptophyta > Pinopsida > Pinales > Pinaceae > Pinus > Pinus tabuliformis. Next base: position 572,363,787 of record CM062807.1, read on the forward strand.
CACAAATTGTTCAACTTGCTCATCAAACTTGAGTTTCTTTGAGGCTTTAACTTTCTTTGTCTTCTCTTTTCCTGACTGCATCAAATCAGCTTGAACTAGTGGAGACTCTTCAATGTCAATTGCCTGCAATAAATCATTTAAATCTCCTTTGGAAGCAGGGATTTCTTCAATAGCTACTGACTTACCCTTTTCTTTAGCCACCTGGCTTCTCGTTCTTCTTCTTTGAACTCCTCCACCGATGCTTGATTCATGTGTAGTCTCTCTGACCTGAGCTTTTTCTTTAATTGACTGCTGAGGTGTATCCTAAATAGTCAAAAAGGATATTCAAGCTCCATCTCCTCCTAAAGAAGTTGAGAAGACTGTTTCTGTTTTTAACCTTGAGAATGAGATTGCAAAAATTAAGATATCAGTTCCCTTTAATGAAATCCTCAAGGTAGACAAATACAGAAGTAAAATTGTTGAAATGCTCAATTCACAACCAGGAGTAGCTGATATCCTAAATGTACAAGAAGATAATCCTATTATTTGCTTGGGTCCAAGGCTTGAAGATGAACAGAATGAAGAGTTCCCTCCTTTCTACATAAGCATTAGCATTCATGACATGACTTTACATAATGCTATGTTAGATTCAAGGGCATCTCATAATCTTATGCCAAAAGTGATCATGGAAAGACTGGGTTTGGAGGTAACTAGACCATATAAGGATTTATTTTCCTTTGATTCAAAAAGAGTTCAATGCATTGGTTTGATAAAGGATGTTGTTGTGGGTCTCACACAAATTCCAGCAAAAACGATTGTCATGGACATTGTTGTGGCTGATATTCCACCTAAGTTTGGGATGCTTCTTTCAAGATATTGGGCAGCAAAGATCAAGGGAACAATGCAGATGGACCTTACCTATGCTACTATTCCTGTTTTTGGTGAGCAAAGAAGACTATATCGGGAAACCAAAATGGCTTATATGGTAAGCAGCAAGGATAAGCCTCAAAAATTTCCAATTTATTCATGTGACACTGGTCTCAGATCAGCCATCCTTTTCAATGAATCAACTGAAGAGGAATCATAGAATAAGTTTTCAGAAAACCAGAGTCAAGGAGATTAGAAAAAAGATGAAAATAAGACAGCAGGTTGGTGGTCATTATATTTTGATGGATCAGCAGGAAGAGAGGGGGCAGGAGATAGAATTTGGATCACAAGTCCTGATAAAGAAAGTAAGTTTCTCTCCTACAAGTGGAATTTTGATTACACTAACAATATGGCCGAGTATGAATCTCTGATTTTGGGATTAGAAGCTTTGTTAAAATTGAAAGCTAGAAATATTGTTGTTTATGGAGATTCTGAATTGGTAATAAAACAAGTAGAAGGTGCCTACCAAACCAAGGATGTAAGGATGAGGGCATATAGAAACTTAGTGTTGGAGATGTTGGAAAAGTTTCAGACTCATACTTTCAGTATTAAAACCAGAGATCAAAACTCTATTGCAGACTCTCTTGCTGTTTCAGCCAACCTTTTTATTATTCCTACACACTCTTCTGAAAAATATGAGGTGGAAGTTAGACACAGACCAGTTATACCAGATAACATCATTAATTGGCAGGTCTTTGAGGATGATCAGCAAGTAAGGAATTTCATCGAGTTAAAGGAAGAATTTCAGAGCACTCAAATGGATCAGCAAAATATGTTTATGGAATCAAAGGAAAAGCCTGAAGTCTTACAATTAAAAAACAACTTGATTCCTAAAGGTCTTATTCCCCTTGAGAAATTGTTTGATCAAAACGATGTATTCAAAGCACCAAAATTACAAGCTGATGAAGAAGAGGTGGAAAGTTGCAATTTAGGAGATTCACTTGTGCCTAAGATGGTAAAGATTTCAAAATTTCTTTCAGCTGATATGAAGACTAAATATGTTGAGATGATGAAAAGGTTCATTGATGTCTTTGCATGGAGCTATGCCGACTTGAAACAATATGATTCCTCAATCATACAGCATGCCATTCCTATTAAGGAGAATGAAAAGCCTTTCAAGCAAAAGTTAAGAAGAATTAATCCTCTTCTTATGCCATTGATTGAAAAGGAAGTGAAAAAACTCTTTGATGCTAAGATTATTGTTCCAATCAGATTCTCAAATTGGCTTGCTAATTTGGTCCCAGTTAGGAAAAAGAGTGGAGAGATCAAGATTTGTATAGACTTCAGAAATTTGAATAAAGCTTCATTGAAAGATAATTATCCTCTTCCAAAGATGGATATGATTCTACAAAACATTGTTGGTTCACAAAGGATGTCTATGCTTGATGGTTTCTCAGGGTACAATCAGATCCTTGTTCATCCAGATGATCAGGAGAAAACAACCTTCACAACGCCATGGGGAACATTCATGTATGCCAAGATGCCTTTTGGTCTCATGAATGCAGGAGCCACTTTCTAGAGAGCAATGGATATTGCTTTTGCTGAAGAAAAGGACAAATCAGTGGTGGTTTATCTTGATGACATCACAGTTTTTTCAAAGAAAGAAGAAGATCATTTGAAACACCTTGAAAGAGTTCTGCTGAAGTGTAGAAGGTTTGGTATTTCTCTTAATCCAACCAAAAGTATTTTTGCTTTAACCTCTGGAAAACTTCTTGTTCATATTATTTCTGAAGAATGAATTAGGATTGATCCTAATAGAGTTAGTGCAATACAAAAGCTAGATTTTCCAAGGAGTAGGAAAGAGATTCAATCTTTCCTTGGAAAAGTTAACATTGTTAGAAGATTCATTCCTAACTTTGCTGAAGTTGTCAAGAGTATAACAAAGATGTTAAAAAAGGGAGTGGATTTCAAGTGGACAGCTGAAGCAAAGAAATCATTTGAGGAGATCAAGAAAGCACTCACACAAGCACCAGTACTTATCAGCCCAGATTTCACCAAGGAATTCCTTATTTTTACATTTGCTTCTGAAGATGCAATTGTTGGAGTTCTGCTGCAAAAGGGAAGTCAAGGTACTGAACAACCTATTTCTTTCTTTAGCAAGACATTAGCAAATGCAGAATTGAAGTATAATATTCTTGAGAAACAAGCCTATGCCTTGGTGAAAGAAATAAAGGATTTCAGGATTGATGTTTTGTATTCTCACATTGTTGCCTACGTTCCAAATGCTGTTATAAAGGATATTTTAACACAGGCTAATCCAGGTGGAAAGAGGGGCAAGTGGATAGCAAAATTGTTAGAGTATGACATTGAGATTAAACCCACAAAGTTGGTAAAGGGTCAAGGCTTAGCCAAGCTGCTGACACAATCAAATTTGGATTGTCTTGATATTAACTTGAGCACAGAGATCTCAGAAATTTCTGAAAATGAAGAGGAATTGGTCCAAATAAATGAAAAATTCTTACTGTCAGAATGGTACAAAGATGTAGCATTTGTTTTGCAGCATAATAGAGCCCCTGCTAATCTTTCAAAATCCAAAGCTCGGTTTGTCAAGCTGAAATCTCTTAGATATTTTGTGTATGACCAAAATTTGTTTTGGAAGGATGCAGGAGGAATATTGTTAAACTGCCTCATTGAAGAAGAAGCTGATAAAGTAGTTGATGAGTTTCATAAGGGAGATTGTGGAGGACATCACTATTAGAAGGCTACTACAAACAAAATCTTGAGGGTTGGCTATTTTTGGCCAACTATGTTTAGAGATATTTACAAAAAGATCGCTACATGCCATGAATGTCAAGTGTTTGAAGGAAAGAGGAAGCTTATGCCACTACCTTTGATTCCTATATATGTTGAAACGCCCTTCCAGCAATGGGGATTAGATTTTATAGGGGAAATCTGTCCTCCTTCATCAGGTCAGCATCGCTGGATTCTCACAGCCACTGATTACTTTACCAAATGGATAGAAGCAGTCCCAACAAGGTGGGCAAATGACTCGGTGATTATCTCTTTCTTAGAAAATAATATGTTGTCAAGATTTGGCTGTCCAATGAAGATTATAACTGACAATGCTCAAGCTTTTAAGTCTAAGAAGATGATTAATTTTTGTCATTAGTATCACATTTCTCTTGGACATTCTACTGCTTATTATCCACAAGGGAATGGCCTTGCCGAATCATCAAACAAGAGCCTTGTAAAAATCATCAAGAAGCTGCTGCAAGAAAATAAGAAAGCTTGGCATTTGAAATTAAAGTATGCTTTGTGGGCTGACCAGATTTGTACAAAGAGATCCATTGGAACATCTCCATATGAATTAGTATACGATGCTGAAGCCATATTTCCAACATCCCTTGGAGTGCCCGTAATGAAGCTGATTCAAGGATTAGAAGAGGAACCAAATGCTGTACAAAGAAGAATCAATCAGCTGATAGCCTTGCAAGAGAAAAGAAATGAGGTGTTTGACAGTCGTCAACAAAATCAGAACAGAATCAAGAGAAAATTTGATAAAAAGATTAAAGAAGTTACCTTTTAGATCCATGATAAAGTGTTGAAATGGGAAGCTAGAATTGAAGAGAAAGGTAAACATGGTAAATTTGAAAATCTGTGGAAGGGGCCATATCAAATTTCTACTTTCCATGGAAATAATACTTACATTCTGTAGGAGATTGATGGAAAACCATATGCTGGAGGACCTGTCAATGGCAGGTTCCTAAAGCATTATTATTGATTAAGATTTTGCCATTTCCTCACAACATTGTACATACCCGTTTTATCAGTTTTTCTTTTGTTACAAATAATGACAAGCTGAACAGAAAGCTCAAGCCTGAGATCAAGGCCCAAGAAGCTGGAAAGGAATGCTCGTCAAGTAGATCTATGTTTTTATCAAAGGGACAAAGCACTGGACCTGCGAGTTCTTAGTGTACTACAGGAGCACACTATCCCAAGTGGAGCCGCTATTATCACTCAAGAATTCTAATGCCAAAAGATTTCTCATACCAGATTGATGATAAAGGTCAGTGTCAGTCTAAGCTTGTTTTTGTTTTTCTTTAGAGTCTCAGTTTAGGAGGTCTTGAGTCAAACATGCATTCTTATCTATCACTAGTCACCCTCATTCATCACCAATCTCATAGCCATGTGTCAGTTTGATTTCAAAATCATTATGTACCAAATAGCCTTTTTAGGTGATTGCGTAGCGCATGTAACCACTCTGAGATTGCGTAGCGCATGTAACCACTCTGAAGCATTTCCGCAGCACAAAGGTCCATTAGGCGATTGCGCAGTGCAATAAGTCTTAGGCGATTTCGTAGCACGATAAGTCTTAGGTGATTTCGCAGCGCATTATTCAAAATTTACACTGAGTGCGCTGCAAAATCAGAGATTCGTGCATTTCGCGGCGAATTTTTCCCCAACTGTCAAATATGTCAAATTAACCTATGGCTACGTCATTCATTGTCAGTTTATGCACTCCATACATCATCTCCAACCGCTTATCACCATCATTGCAATCACTAGGTGCATTGATACGCACGAAATACAAGTTCCAAGAAAGGCCAAGTATGCTTGGTTTTAATGATGTTTGTAGGCATTGAATGAAAAACAAATCTACCAGATTTAAATTTGAAAACATCGTTATCAAGAAAGGCAGCTATCAAGCGAGGTAGCCATTCAAGCGAGGCAGAGTTTGGAGCTTGAGCAGCGCTAGCATTTCCAGCCTACAGGTCACTGAATCTCCATGGAGGAATCGGTAGAAAGGAAGGACCACAGGTCAGGTAAATGTCTTAGAAACGAGCCTGAAGGTTTGGATATAACCTTGAAGAATAGAGAGGTCGAGCAGGCATTCAAACAAGCTGGATGTTGGAATTTTTGCAAGAAGCTCCAGGGAGGTCATGCACAGGTGACTAAAGAATTTGCACTGAATTTCACAGGATTAAATTCAAAGGTGGGTATTTTGGAATTGCAGGTCTCACCAGACATAATATCCACAGTGACAGAGATTCCAAGAGGGCAAGAAAATTGGTTCAAGAACTTCAAATTTGACATGAACCCATGCAAGGAGTTTCTAAAGCAGGAATTCGTCAATTCAGATCTGAGTAAATCTATTCCTAGAAGTTATGTCAAAGAATCTTATGCCCATTTACTCACCTGTATACAGAAGTATCTGACCTGTGAAGGGAGATATAACAAAGTGTACTCATACCATTTTAAACTGCTGCTGCATTTCACAGGGAAAACATCTATTGATTTACCTTTTTACTTGTTCCGCAGCTTAAGTAAAATGTGTGATAAGGTACAACTGAGAAAAGAAGCCTGTGAGACTTCACTTTTCCATCATGGCTTGGTCAAGTTAATGGTTCTGCATGAACTCCAGAGGGTAGGCAGAGACTGGGACACATTCATATTCATGTCCAGTTTCAAGAGTAGGACCGGTCTCAGCCCTCTAGTGGCAAAAGAACCTTCAACAACAACCAGTCCTCAAGCATAAACAAGAGCCAAAGGGGTTTCAAAGTTAAAAGCAAGGAAACAAGTTAGAGAGTCTACAAATCCACTAACTATTCAGGATACACCTCAGCAGTCAATTAAAGAAAAAGCTCAGGTCAGAGAGACTACACATGAATCAAGCACTGGTGGAGGAGTTCAAAGAAGAAGAATGAGAAGCCAGGTGGCTAAAGAAAAGGGTAAGTCAGTAGCTATTGAAGAAAGCCCTGCTTCGAAAGGAGATTTAAATGATTTATTGCAGGCAATTGACATTGAAGAGTCTCCACTAGTTCAAGCTGATTTGATGCAGTCAGGAAAAGAGAAGACAAAGAAAGTTAAAGCCTCAAATAAACTCAAGTTTGATGAGCAAGTTGAACAATTTGTGTTCAAGCCCAGGAGACCCATAACAAGGAAGTTCAAGCAAGTACAAGAGGTACCGCCAAGGGCAGAAGAAGAAGGGGAGGAGACTCAGCCTCGTGAAAGAAAGGATAAAGGCAAAGCAGTTGCCACCCAAGAAGAAGACAATATGGAAGACTTAAAAAAGAAATTCGGATTGGCTAACCTTGAGATTGCAAGATTAAAGAAGGTTGCCAGAAAATTTGCACTTAAAGAAGCCTATTTCAATCAGATGCAAGCTCGGTGGGAGGATCAAAATTTTCAAATTCCTGAAGTGGTTGATTTTAGTGTTCAATTCCGTAGCTGGACTACTCCTGCAATAAAGGAAGCTCAGTTCATTAGAAAAGTCAATAAAAACCTCAGGTATGGGATCAAAGTCATGAATAAACAAGTTGAAGACTTAAAGATACAGTTGAGCCAGCTACAAGAATCTTCATAAAGAAATCTCATTACAAGTAAGGCTATATCTCAAAGTTTTGATGATTTTGCTTGGTCTAATCCTTTTTGAAGAACCAAACATCCCTTTCAGTTTTGGAAAAACTTGAAACAGTTAAAAGAAGGTTTTAATAGCAAAGTGCTCAAATAAGTAAATTTTTGGGTTAAAACTGTGATTTTTGAAGCAACTCAGCAGTTTCGTAGCGCGCTACGAAACTGCTGAAAGCGATGATTAAAGCTCAGCAGTTTCGTAGCGCACTACGAAACTGCTGAAGCTAAACAGTCCAATTTCAATTAACCGGTTTTGAATATGAGCGGGAATTTTGAAAGGTGAATGTCTACAAGGTATGCAAGGCATCAGCTGAAGCTATTAAAATTCAACTAGGTCAAGACAGGTGGATATAATATGCATACGAATCTTACTTTAAATTTTTGTCATAAAGTGAGCATATTTACTACACTCCAGGATATCTGGAACAATTTGCAAGAATTTGGTTTCCACGCATGAAAACGGTGGACAGAACATCAAGGACGTGGCAGTTAGCTCCATCTTGGGTAATTAAAGGATAAAGGATGTACTTCATTGGATCCGAACATCTTGAGGTAAACTAAAGACCGATACACAATGGGTAGTTTCCTATGTTTCAGAGCATTGGAAAACATGTGAGATTGAAGAACAACATGGAGCCTTGAAGGTCCATCACAGCCACCACCAGAAGGAAACCAGATGTCAGAGAACGAGGATGATTGTAGACCAAAGCTGTTATGCAATTAGAGTCCTATTTGATTTAGATGTCTAGAAGGACTAGTGGAAGTTTGTTATATTCAATAGGCAGTTAAAAGCTAAATAGGTGTCATTAGAAGTAGTTCTCGAGTTCCTTTAATGTAGAAAGAAGAACTATATATATAGAAGGATGGGAAATGTAATAAGGGTTGGAAGTTTATGTAAAAAAGCCTGTTGTGAAGCTTATGCAAAGACTCTGTTCTTTTGGTAATACAGTAATGGTTTTTGCTGCTCAAGAATCATAGTGACTTCAGTATATGCATTCCTCTTGTTGTCTTTCTTGTTATTTATAGTTTGATGAGTACTTGATTACTTGGAAATCACATGTTGTGTTCTAATTTCTTTCATGTACTCATATGCTGCCTCTGTTGTGTCTATTATACCTTATATATATTGAAGTCTGAATGCCTTGATTTCATTGCAAAACCAATTCACTGTTGATGCTAAATGATACATGACTCCATGAGCCCAATGGATGCTTGCTAATTTAGATTTTACCAACCTCATTTCTATTTGTTTTATAAAAGAGTTAGCCATCTCAATCACAATCACAAATCTTAAACCCTTTGAGAGAGCCCTCTCAGGCTAAGGAGGCTAAGCCTTAGCTAAAAGATTGGTCTGAAACAGTTACTTGAAGTCTTCCTGGTTTGCAGCCCTCCAGGGTCTGATCTTTGAGATAACAGGTTCATCGATCATAAGTATTTCCCTCACTTAGCCAGATGAACATGGGTTCAAACCTTATCCAAGAAACTGGTCGCATTCATCAGTCTCTTAGATAGCCTAAATCCAGTTATATTTATGCACAGAAAAATGTTAATACTAAGCCTTGGACCCTTTTTATTTTTCCTTCTGGAGCTTTCTATGACCCTAGCACTTCATTAGTGAGGTATTAATTGTATATCCTCCCCTCGAGGCCATCCTAGCCTTACATTTGTGAATACGTAGATCCAATGGCTTTCACGAATCAGGGTTAGTTTGTTAACTGACTATAGGGAATAGCCCTCCATTTGACTCTCATTTATCTCTACCATGGAAGGAGTGGGCTCCACCTCCTGGTGCAATCGATGACGTTGCATCCTATTCGAGTTCTTGTACAGCAGCGAGAGAACCCTCTAGAGCGGTTTCTACGACTTGAAGTAATAATGCATGCCGAGACTAGATCTTGCAAACTGGTGGGTATTCCATTAAACTGGTCTCCTTCCATTTTAATTATCCTACTGATTCTTCACGTTTGTGCTCAGTTTTACTTACTTTATCCTAACTATGTTGTAAATATGTAGGTCAGCAAAGAACCTTTCGAGGAACCTTTCTGGTTTCATTTGGTAAGTATTGTGCATTGTTATTTGAGTTTAAGTTTCTGCAAGAAGGCATTTTATATCTCACGCGACCCTATATATATCTTTGGCTTGCTTCCACAGGTGCAAACAGCGCAGGATGAAGAAAATGAGAGAGGCGACTAAGCGTTCCTCTATAGGTACATCTTTCTCCACTGAGGTGGAGTCTTTACTTGCCTAAGGACTTCGCTTACTTCCTTCTGGGTTGTCTCTCAAACATTTCGTTAGGGTTCAAGGGGAAATTTTGTTACCTTCGTAATTATACTTACTTCCTCTTTGGTTTCTCTCACAGCACCTTCCAATCTTCCTGGTACACATTTCTGAGCATAAGCTCTAACTTGCTACCTCCTTTAAGATACGTTGCCTCCTGGTGTATCTTAATATGACTCCTGGTTCTATTTTTTTTCATTTCCTTTTTTTCGAGGTTACCTTTCAAGATTTGGATACCCAGAATTTTGGGTCAACTGAAACTTTTATTTAAATTGCATATATTGGCTGTAACTAGCTTGCTTTGTTTCCCGGGCTTTTAAACACTTAGGGTTAGAACTGCTGCATATAATTCTTGTAACTTTGTGTTGACACCTAATCTTCATGATTGGGGAATTTGTAAATAAATAAATCAGGAATGTGAACAGTCATCGGAAGATGAACTGAACAATCACTCCTAATGTATATAACAATAACCTACCTATGGAATAATCAGACGAATCAGTTTTTTCTGCCTTTGGAGAGTTACTGCCTGGCCTGACATGGTATCAGAGCCAGTTCTAAAAATAGTTGTAACTCCCTTCATTTCTGCCACTGCCTCTGTCCTGATCATTTCTGCCACTGCCTCTGTCCTGAGCACTGCCACTGCCTCTGTCCAGAGCGCTGCTCTGCCTCTGCCTCTGTCGCTCTCTGAACAGTCAGAGCCATGTCATAAACATTTCAAAAAAAAAAAGGGGCGCTATTCCTCCTTTGATTATTCCGTGTACATTCCGTTGGAGAAACGGTTTCCTCTGCCACTGCACTACGTCAATGAATCGATTGGGTTAATTTTCCAGACATTGGCTCTCTGGAAACTGCAGCTGTAGACCTGAGCATTTCCTTGGAATGTAAAGATCGATATTCTGTCCTTCTTCATGTTGATGGCGTCTCTCTGCCTCACCGGTGGTGAATCATGATTTATGTAACGAGCTGCTTGAAGATTTGAAGCGTATGTGAACTGATTGCTCGCACTGATAACTGGATTGCTGTGACTCGAGTCTACGTCGACGGAGTTTGCTGCAATGATGGTTTCAACCCGCCTGCTAAAACGAGTTATTTGCTGATCATATGACTCTGACAGGAAAATGCGGTAAAACTCTAAATCACTCATTATGTAAAACCATAAATCTTTGCATGAAGCCTGAAATTGCATGAGCAAGCCTGCCCACGAATGAAGCCTGAAATTGCAAATATCAGTGCGCGCTCGACTCGGTGTTGCTCTCGGCTAACGACGCGACCTCGCTACGCCTCTTTGCGGTCCGACTTTGAACAATAGAGGCGTTTCAATCGGTTTGCACAACCTTTTAGCGCTCGATTGGTGCCCGGATCCACCTAGGCTGTGCTATACGGTCTTTTGTGGTGTGTTTTCGCGCTCTGGGAGTCCAGGTGTGGGGGAAACCCCTATATTATTTTTATATCCCTGAGGTTACTAGTAAGCCGGTGGGTTTTCGATTTTCTGAGGAGCCGCAGTCAATAATTGCGACATCGATTTTGGTTTTTTTTTTTTCAAAATTGTAAAAGGAAGTTTTTACTATCAGCTGCATATATAGTAAACGATTTTCTGCGCCTCTTGAATAAGCGGGGCCAAGGCTAGGGCTCCACTGCATGGTATCATTGTAATAAGTATAAGGTAAAACCGAGTTTGCATCATTGTAATAAGTATTCAGATAATCTTGTAAGTATTGAAGTTATGTATGGATGAACAGCTGGTATTATTCTGGATGCTTTTATCTAACATTAGAAGGATTTGAAGAAAATATAGTGCATAAATTTGTAGCGTAAGGAAGAGATTTGAAATCCTTTGAGAATGCCTTTTTGAGTGCAATTTCACTTTTTTATCAGCAGAAGTTTTTTATCAGCAGAAGTAATTTTTTACAGAATGCATTCAATCATCTCTATGGTAGGAATAGTTCTCACTGGCAAGGAGAACTATCCTGAATGGTCCCGGATGATAAAACACACCCTCATCTTCAATGAGTTGTGGAAAGGAGTGTGTGTCAGAGAAGGAGACAATGACCCAGTGTAGCCTACATCAGACAAAGAGCTTGTCATTTGGGAAAACAAGAATAGCAAAGTCTATGCATTAATCGCAGCATTTGTAAATGAAGAGGTGAGTCGCCATATTTCATCATATTCAACTGCCTTTGAAGCTTTACAAAAGCTGAAAGAACTCTATGACTCACATTCTGCACTTGAAGTTGTTCAGCTCATGATTAAACTCTTCACTCTTGAACTGAAAAATAATGATCCTCTTGCTCTTGCATCTGAAGTAAAGTCTATAATGCATGATATCAAATCCACTAAGGTTGAGCTGGATATCCCTCTTATTGCTTTTCTCAAGGCACTCTATCCTACCTACTCCAATTATATTGAGTCTTTACAAGCAAATGGAAATCTTAAAGATATAACCTTTGACTCTCTTGTGAAAAAGTTTGCTGAAAGAGAGAAAGCCTTTGGAAAGAAGATAGCCCCTGAATCTTCTGAAGAGACTGTGTGCCTTGCTCATAAAGAAAAGCATCCTGCTCAAGATTCTACAAGAGGAAGAGGTGGGCGAAGAGGAAGAGGAAGATACTTCAGAGGCAGGGGGGGCAGACATTCTCAAGGAGAAAAGGCAGATCTTCATTGCATTCGTTTCAAATGAAATGGATCACATGATGCTTCTACATGCAAGCTACCATGGGACAAAATTGAGCAGAAAAGAAACCAGCAGAAAGGTAAAAATGATGATACAGACAAAGGTAAAGCACTTGAATCCGCTCACTATATTGAGGCACAATGTAACATTGGAGTAAATGAAGATTTGTTTAATGCTTCACTTGCTTCTTCGAAAAATGATTGGTTGCTTGATTCAGGAGCAACCTGTCATATGACTTATAGAAAAGATTTTTTTGAAGATTTCACTGACAATGTTGATGGAGCAGTATACTTTGCAGATCAGTCAAAAATCAAGCCATCAGGGCTTGGCACAATCAGGCTTAAACTGCCTGGTCTTCCAGAATTTCTTCTGGATCATGTTCTATATCTCCCACAGCTCAAGAGAAACTTGCTGTCCTTGGTCCACATCCGCCAACAAGGTCACTCCATTCATATGTTTGATGGCAAGCTTGAGGTAAGAAAAGCATCTGACCACTCACTTGTCATGAGGGTAATAGAAGAAGAAAGACTTCTCAAACTGCAAGGAACCTCTGCTCATTCACAACATTTCTCATATATTTCTCATCATGAAGAAGGTACACTTCCATCAAGTTTATTATGGCATGCTAGATTTGGACATTTAAACTATGACAGTCTCCGCTTATTGAAGAAAAATGGTGTTGTTGGTTTGCCTACAATTCCTAGGAAACATAAGCAATGTGATGCTTGCATTCTAGGAAAGCATAGCAAACAGTCTTTTCATGATTCACTTTCAAGAGCACATAGAAAGCTTGAACTCATTCATTCAGATTTATGTGGTCCAATGCCTGTTCCTTCTGCAAATGGAAATAAATATATCATGACATTTATTGATGATTACACCAGAATGTGTTGGGTTTATTTATTGAAGAACAAATCTGATGCCTTTCAAACATTCAAGAATTTTCATAAATGGATTGAAAATGATGCACAATCTCATATTGGGTCTATTCGCACTGATAATGGAAAAGAATATACATCAAATGAATTTGAAAATTATCTTCGCCAACATGGGATCAAACATCAAACAACTGTGCCTTATAATCCCCAACAGAATGGTGTAGCTGAAAGAATGAATAGAACAATCTTGAATATGGTACAATCCATGCTTTTCTTCAAAAATGTAAAGATAATGTTTTGGGCTGATGCTGTTCTATGTGCTGCACATATAAAGAATAGATGTCCATCTAATGCTATAAGAAACAAGACTCCTTATGAATTGTGGTATGGACATGTTCCTTCGGTAAAACATCTCAGGGTCTTTGGTTCCACCTGTTATGCTTTGATACCAAAGGTACATAGAAACAAACTTGGTGCTAGAAGTCGTAAGTGTATCTTCCTGGGGTATTCAAACACCTCCAAAGCATACCATCTCTATGATGAAGTAAATAAAAAGTTTGTTGTATCTAGAGATGTAATTTTTCTTGAACCATCCAAATCTGACAATGTTGTTGAGCGGAAACTTGATCGCTTGGATAGATTCGCAAAAACGAAATCATTTCAAGAGTTTGATAATCATATTCCACACCTTGAAGGGGGGATTCCTATACTAGAACAACATGTGGAATCTTCTTCTGAGAACAATCTCCTCTGCATGAAACTCCAACAACGGATGATGCTTTAAGTGATGTAATTGATAGAATTGGGAGACTCAATCTTGATTCAGTCCCAACTCAATCAACAGAGCAGCCTGGACCATCTCAAAAAGGTCCCCCAAAGTGGCTGACAAAGACACTTGAAAGTGTTCATCCTGATGAAATTGGAAAAACAGGAACCAGAAATTCAAACCGACAAAATGGAGGTGATGTAGATGACTCTAATTCACCTGTTGATATGGATGTTACTTATGATTGTGAATTGAACTTGTCTACAGATTTTGAACCAACTTCCTTCAAAGAAGCTGCTTCTCATGATGAATGGAAAGAAGTGATGCAAAAGGAGTATGATGCCCTCATAAAGAATGGCACTTGGAAGCTGGTTGATCCTCCATTTGGAACCAAACCAATTGGCTGCAAGTGGGTCTACAAGAACAAGTACAAAGCTAATGGCTCACTTGACAAGCACAAAGCTAGGCTTGTGGAAAAAGGTTTTGCACAGAAGGAAGGGGTCGATTATGAGGAAAATTTTGCCCCCACAGCAAAATGGGCCACCATCCGGACACTCTTTGCACTAGCAGCTCAGAACGGTTGGAAAGTCCATCAAATGGATGTAAAAACTGCAATCTTGAATGGAGATCTAAAAGAGAATGTTTTTATGTCCCAGCCTGAAGGATTTGCTGTGAAAGGACATGAACATAAATTATGCAAACTTGTGAAGTCCTTGTATGGCCTCAAACAAGCACCGCGAGCCTGGTATGAAAAACTAACTGAGCATCTTCTGAAACTCAACTTCAATCATTTTGATCTTGATGATGCAACTTTATTTGTCAAAAAAGTTGGCAAAACAGTTATGTATCTTGTGGTATATGTAGATGATCTTTTAATGACAGGGAACAATGAAATCTACATTGCATCCATAAAGAAGGAATTGGGGAAAAGTTTTGAAATGACTGATTTGGGCTATGTTCATTACTATCTTGGCATTGAAGTAACCCAACATCCAAAATCCATATTTCTTTCTCAAAAGAAATACATTGGAGATTTGTTAAACAGATTTGGCATGACAGAGTGCAATCCTCTTTCTACTCCAATGGAACAAAACTTAAAGCTCACATCTATTGAAGGAAAGGAATTTGAGGATGCAACAAAGTATAGACAGCTTGTAGGAAGTCTCATCTACCTCACTACTACCAGACCAGACATTTCATTTACTGTTGGAATCCTCTCCAAGTTCATGCAAAAGCCTTGTGAGGGACATTGGTCTGCTACAAAAAGAGTTCTAAGGTACTTGAAGGGAACTCAAGACCTTGGAATCAAGTATACACAGGTGGACGACTTCAGCTTGATTGGATACTCTGATTCAGACTTCGATGGAGACAAAGAAACTGGGGTATCTACTTCAGGATATGCTATGAGTCTTGGATCAGGAGCTGTCTCCTGGAGATCACGCAAACAATCAGTTCCAGTAGATTCCACAACTGAAGCAGAATACGTGGCAGCAAATGAAGCAACGGAAGAAATTGTGTGGCTCAGGAAAATTCTTGAAGATTTGCAGGTAAAACAAGTACAATCAACTCCACTCATGATTGATAACACCTCTGCAATCAAGTTGGCCAAGAATCCAAAGTTCCATGATCGAACAAAGCATATCAATACTAAATATCATCTGATTCGACATCATGTTGAGGCCAAAACAATCCATCTCCGTCATTGTTCCACAAATGAGGAAATTGCAGACATCTTCACCAAAGCACTTGGAAAGGAAAAGCTTGAATGATTCAGAATGATGCTTGCACTCACCAACATCCCTTCAGATTAAGGGGGGAATTTTGACACCTAATCTTCATGATTGGGGAATTTGTAAATAAATAAATCAGGAATGTGAACAGTCATCGGAAGATGAACTGAACAATCACTCCTAATGTATATAACAATAACCTACCTATGGAATAATCAGACAAATCAGTTTTTTCTGCCTTTGGAGAGTTACTACCTGGCCTGACACTTTGAATACGGCCTTTCAGGCCCTGACATTATGACACCATGTAATTATCTTGTTTTAAGAAATTCCAAGTAGTTTCCACTTAAATTATATATTTAAGAGTTCTAAACATTTTGTTCCCTTTTTTTGTTATTACCTTGTTCAACTATAAATGTATAATATTATTTTGAATGGATTCCTTTAGCAGAACTGTCTATTGTCGTTTTATTGCACCTCTGGTGCTACATACATTTGTTATATCTTGTTCATGTTAAGACGGCAGGGTTAAAGGTTAAAGTTTGCAGAAGTTAGAATATCTCCTTTTATTTCCTTACAATAGCAACATCAGTGTTCTATTATTATCATTTTCGCTCTCATATTTAGACAAACATAGTAGTGTTGTAGTTACTAATTCTTGGTGGTAAAGAAAATTTGAGGCGTTAAAGGTTAAAGTTTGCATAAGTTAGAATATTTCTTTTTATTTCCTTACAATAGCAACATCAATGTTCTATTATTATCATTTTCACTCTCATATTTAGACAAAGAGACTAGTATTGTAGTTACTAATTCTTGGTGGTAAAGAAAATTTGTGGGGTTAAAGGTTAAAGTTTGCATAAGTCAGAATATTTCTTTTTATTTCCTTACAGTAGCAACATTAGACAAACACAGTATTATTGTCGTTACTCATTACTCATTCTGGGTGGTAAAGAAAATTGGAAGTGTATTTTCGTTACTCATTACTCATTACTCATTCTGGGTGGTAAAGAAAATTGGAAGTGTATTGTCGTTACTCATTACTCATTCTGGGTGGTAAAGAAATTTGGAAGTGTTTCGACTAAAACCCTTTTTTGGCTAGATATCTTTTACATTTTGCCTTAATTGGTTGTGAGAACTTAGTGTAATTGGTTAAACTTAGTGAGAACTTAGTGTAACTAAACACCTGTACACATTTCTTCAGTTTTAGTAATAACATAACCACTCACACATAGTATGAAACTCCTATTTTCCCTCATTCCCTACTCACTCAAGGATTTTACCATTGTATGAAACTTTTATTTTCCCTCTAGAAATATCTTCATCTCTAAAAATTGAAATAAATTTATTGGAAAATATTTATGGGTCTATTGGAAAATATTTATGGGTGAAACTCTAGACCATAAGGACCATAAGCCAAATTCCTCCCTGGTTTCCTTTGAGCTATTGATTCTTCAAGACAGATAAACAATATATCTTGTGATCTACAAGCTTCTATATAAAGTTATTGGAAAATATTTATGGGTCTATTGGAAAATATTTATGGGTGAAACTCTCGACCATTATTAAGGACCATAAGCCAAATTCCTCCCTGGTTTCCTTTGAGCTATTGATTCTTCAAGACAGATAAACAATATATCTTGTGATCTACAAGCTTCTATATTCACCCTTATGCAAAGACCTTCTCTACTATAGGGTACACCAATTTTATCTCCCATTTGTGTTAGATGGATTATGTATTTCTCTCCCACAGTAGCCCTGTACTGGGTACGAGAAGAAACAACATTTATCTCCAGTTGTTTAGCATTTTAGCATTTTTCTCCAGCCAATTCTTTCGTACCCTCCTCTTTTTCCAAAATAAGGAGAAAGCACCAAAAAAGCAAGTTCCCCTCCTCTTTTTCCAAAAGAAGAAGAAAGCACCAAAAAAGGAAAAAGCTCCCCTGAGTAAGGAGTTTTATTTTTGTTATACCCATTCTTGGAATATAACTAATTTTTTACTATTTCTTTTTCTTGACTTGAAGCGTTTCACTCTTTCAAAAGCCCTACCTCTCCTTACCTCAGGACAATTATTATTTTCATCATTAAACATTTACCACTACGAATAAAGGCACATGTAACTTCTACATTAGTTTCTTATTTTCATAAAACAAAAGAAAACATAGTTTCTTATGAATAAAGTTGTCCAAAATTCATTGTTTATTTTAACTAAATTAAAAATTCTGCCCTATCCAGGTATTGCAAATGCTCTATCCAATCCCTATCTTTGGTGGTGGCATAATCCATAACTAGATGTGTTATAAAAATGCTTTAAATTCCTTTTTACGGTTGTCCATTTCCCTTTCTGTGGTTCTAACATAAATTTTCTCAACACTTCCATTACATGTGCAATGTACCATTCTAACATAAATTTTCTCAACACTTCCATTACATGTGCAATGTACGGTTAGTATAGACCATCATATAGATCAAACTTCTAGATGCATTGGCATATGGAACATAGGAGATATACTCTTCCTCTTCCTATATCTTGGGAAATTGTTACCACATAAGTTTACACCTACATCCCCTTATGTGGTTCTAACATAAATTTTCTCAACACTTCCATTACATGTGCAATGTACGGTCTAGGATAGACCATCATATAGATCAAACTTCTAGATGCATTGGCATATGGAACATAGGAGATGTCCTCTTCCTCTTTCTATATCTTGGGACACCTATAGGAAAGGAGCATTTACTACATAAATTTTCTCAACACTTCCATTACATGTGCAATGTATGGTCTAGTATAGACCATCATATAGATCAAACTTCTAGATGCATTGGCATATGGAACATAGGAGATGTCCTCTTCCTCTTCCTATATCTTGGGACATTGTTCGCGCATAAATTTACACCTATAGGAAAGGGACATTTACTAGTTTATATTCTTGCATATTTAAACTCTACAAAATTGTCTTGACATATTTCTTTTGATTTCAGAATAATTTCCTATTTTCCCAATCTCTTTTAATTTCAATGCCCAAAATGAAATTTTCAGCACCATAAACCTTCATGTCAAATTTAAGTGACATTTGAGTTTTCACTTCTTAGATGATTTCCCTATCATTTCCAATCAACAACATATCATCCACATAAAATACCAAATAAATAAGATGATCACCAACTAATTTTAAGTACACACAATGATCTTCTTTTCTTCTTTTGAATCTAAGTCTCGATATACAGGTATAAAATTTTTGATGCCACATCCTTGGTGATTGCTTCAACCCATACGAGTACCCTTTTAGCCTACATATTGTCTCTTTCTTTCCTTTAAACATAAAGCATTTTAGCTTCTTCATTTTTCTTTCTTATAAATCCCCATATAGGAAGGTTGTCTTGATAACTATATATTCTAATTCAAATTAATAATAACCAATAAAATATAAAAGAAAAATAATAGAAGCTTTCATTCGAAATATGAGAAAATATCAAAATCCATTGAGTAACTAGACATACCTTCTACCACACCATTCATGTGTAGTACTTGAGGGCCTTTCTCTCTATTATGTCCTCGCTTTTCATGCCATAGCATAGTCTTTTATCCAAATATCATAGAATCTTTTCATTCTTCTACTCTCCTTTCAGGAACAATGGAACTATAGACCCATCACTAATAAATCTTATTATGAGCTTATATCACATCCAAATCAAAACTCCTCTAAGCACTTCTCATTGAAACATCCTGCTAGTTTCCTTTTAAATAAATTTTTTACACCTACATCACTCATATATCTTATGGAAATCAAATTTTTGGCCAACACTATGATGTGCTAAACACTAAGAAGTTTTCTAGTCCTTCCACCCATGATCTTCAACTAGAATTTTCCTCATCTCTTGATTCTATATGTCGAGTCAACTCCCAGAAATACATCACTACCATCATATCCTTCATAGTAATAAAACCACTCATTATACACGTGTAATTTAAGAATCCAAGTGCATGTCGCCTCTTTCATCTTAGGATTGTTTTTCTTTTCTGTCAAAGAGACTCATCATATCCCTTCCCATTACAGAAATTTTGAGGTAAAAAATAGGCCTCAAAACAAAAATGTACAACCAAAATCACATTTATAAGAACCAATAGGATTCAAGATGTTGATATCAACCATCGGGTATGATTCACCATTTTCGAAGTAAAAAAGTAAAGAAGATTAAAAAAAATTCTACTTTTTCAACTCATATTTTCAACTTATCCCCTTACAGTTTTTTCACTAATGCAGAATTTAATTCCTCATGATTACCCATTTTGCATACTTTCAATGGACCCTGTTACATAAAAAATGAGAAATTTCAATGGACCCTGTTACATAAAAAATGAGAAATACACGAAAATTGTGATTGTAATCAAGATTGTTCATGTATTTCTCATTGTTATGTAGTGTGGTCCATCAAAAATATGGAACATGGATACTCCTTGGATGAGGAATTAAATTCCACATCTAATGAGTTCTCCCGCTTGAAATTTGAGTAAAATCATAGGGAGATAAGTTGAAAATACATGTTGAAAAAATAATTTTCCTTTCTTCCATCTAAAAATTAATGATGTAATCTAATCTTATTTTATTATATCCACTATTATTTTATAATATTCCTTAGGAGGCCAATTTTAAACCTCAAAATTTATCTAATTCCTTTCTCAATAATTTATATTTTCATTATTTATTGTATTTTCCTTCTTTCCTACACGTCCAACATATATTAATGATTTATTTTGGATATTTATATATTCATTTAGAGAAAGATCTCCCATTTAAGTACTTGTTTTGATTTCTATTATAAAAGAATCCTCTTAGGTGAGACATCTATGTTTTGACCTTCCACATTTTTCCATCTCATCTCCTCTAATAACATGGATGAGGCTATATTTTCAAAAAATAAAGTTGTTGCATTACTACCTATGGTAACAAGCAAACTATCCAAGGAGTATAGTAAATAACAAAAAAAACAAATACATTTCTCTTCATCTGAAATCTTAATATCAACAGATAATAGCAACTTTACCAAAATATTGAAGGAATTTAGATGGTCTGTCATTGAGTCTCCATCCTTCATCCCTGGGTTATACATTTCTTTTCATCGTAACAATATTTTCACAATGGAAAAATATTGATACAAAGTCCCTAACATGTTCCACAATGCTTCCCTTATAGCTTATGCTGAAACATTAAAGAAAACAAGATATAAGAGACAAAATCATATCATGATATTTTCCTTATAACACAACTTGGTTAAGTCTTCTGTCAACATCCTTATCAATTCGGTACAAAATGATCCACTAATATTTGTCCACCAACCAATATTAAATTTTGATCTTCCAACTCAATACTCTCTCCACTAAAATTTTGAATCACTATATTTGAACTACATTCCATTTCCTTTCATCAAAGAATCACTTACATAGATTTCCCAACTTAACTGGGTTTACCAGAGGCAGAGATCCGAGAAAAAACCCTAAGCCATAAAAGCGTCACCTTGAAATTAAATCAACTATGATACCAAATGTATATTTTAACCATATATAATTAATTTATATGAACATATTATAAATCAAACAAAAAAATGCAATGGAAAAGACACACATTAACATAGATACTTTATAATGGAAACCCAAACTAGGGAAACAAGAAATATTTTTCCACATATCCTTCTATTAGGGATATATATATATATATATATATATATATATATATATATATATATATATATATATATATATATATATATATATATATATATACATATAGATATTGTGGCATACATAAAATGTAAATAAATTTATCATGGATTATAAGATAACCATATTTCATTAAACAAAACTACAAAATCATCAAAAAAACCACCACACATAATAAACCCCTATGCAATGGAGCATTTATACCCCTAAAAACCCCATAATAAAGGGGGATGCATGCCCCCTACAAACCCCTTGACTAAGGGGGATTCACCCCCTTGTGACCACCTTGTTATGTCCAATGCAACATAGAGCATGTAGAGATAGTTATGCAAAGAACATAACACAACCAATATAGTGGTTGGGTGTTACTTCTTATGATATTTCCATGTTGTTATGGGAGGATCATGAAAAAACAAATATGGTAGAAGTTTTGCAAGTATCATTGTTGTTGAAATTGAGAGGATGACAAGAATTATGGCATGAGCAATAAAAAAGGATATATGCATATGTGATAAAAGAATAATGGTTGGTCTATCCTTAGATGGGGAGGTAGGGAATTTATAGGGAGAGTAATATATCGATATTGCATCAAGGTAGAAGGATCACAATTTACTATTGGAAGAGTATAGAAGAGTTGAATTGAAACCATTTGAGACTACTAGATGTGAGGTAGAACTGAAAGATGAAGGTATTTTTGTTATACATCTTGTTGTGTCGAAACATTAGAAGGAAGACATATTGGAAGAGATGAGATTTATTAGGTTTCATCATATTTAAATGTTTGGTAGGAATTTCAATGGTAATCTTATAAATCATTTTAGTGTTGCTGATATTGTATGTCCAAGACAAAATTAAAGTAACCAAGGGAGATACTTTGAATTAAAAAGTTTCTTCAAAAGGCCCTACAACAATCAGGACTACAAAATGTTTATTGATAACAAATGAGTTTTAACTTATTTTACCAAGTCCCGTTAATAAATTGAGTGGTAAGGAGTTGTGGGAAATTAAATGGGAGCTAAAAATCCATTGAAAATCATATTCTTTTCGTCACAATTGCTAAGGATTATATTTACATGTTGATATTTAACATAACAATTTTGAGTAGATATTAAACTTAGATAGGTGGAAGAAATTTCATTTTGCATTAAAAGTAGTGAACTATATCATATAATAGAGTTTAGATGATGGGTCATTCTTTTGTTGGGGAGAAAGGGTCAAAGGTTGGTATATCTCAAGATAATCAAGGGGTTTTGTAAATATGTATAGGGATATAGATTTGGCTTATCACTAAAGAATATTCATTATATCACAACATGATTTTGAGTCTTATAGTGGTGGCACTAACATATGGGATAAGAGGAGGATATTCCAATATTATTAGGTTAGTAATGAACATTATGTAAGTAGAACTAGGATGTAGATAAGGGTTAGCTATACGTATGGGATTATAGGAATAAATGAAGTGAAAGAGATTTTATAATTTATATTTAATAGCAAGATTATAATAAATTCTTAGTCTATGGAGGTTGTTTCCAATAGTTACACTTAAATATGAAAAAAGTACATGGAATAAAAATAGATTTAAGGAAAATTAACTTTTTAAAATCCTTAATCTATAGTTGAAGCTTGAGATTGGTAGTTGTTGTATAATCTAAATTGGAGCTTGGCCTACATACAACTACATACACATAAATTTGAAAAACAACCCAAAGGATAAAAACATCTTTTAATTTTTTAAAATCATCTAACCTTCATTTTTCATTATTATCTGATTAATCATTGTGTTCAAAGTATATTTCTGAATATGAAGAGTTAGATTTCTATTAAGCTTAGGAAAATACTTCTTGGTGGATTTCTACTAAGAGAAGCATTCTTTCATAGTAATTTTCTATTATAATTTAAATTATACTAATAGATTGTCGATACTCTCTAAACCACTATTATGCATTTGTTCAACATACATAGGAAATAAAATTTTGGTATACAACTGGAAGGTAGGAGGAAACCAATTTTGTTGATGTAGTTCTTATATAAGTGAATTGTCCATTCTTGGACAATGGGATAGAGAGAGTATTCTTCCTCTTTTGATTAAGGATTATTTCAAGTAGCCACTATTTGAGAGAGATGATAGTATATTAATCGAATATAGGCTAGAATATATGACTATTGAAAAATAAATGAATTTGTAGGCTGAAGAGCTAGTTAGCCAGGATGAAAATAAAGTTAATTTACTAAACATTTAATTGGTTTGGAGGGTGTCCTTCAAAAACCATAAAACTTTCCTTTTGTAATAGCCCTAGTTAAAAATTCGTGTAAAAATATATAAGACCATGATTGATGGGACACGTATTCCAAGATAAATGTTGGGAAAAACACCCTAGTGGATGTTCATTTTGATTATTATGGCTCAAGGAAACTGGCAAAGGCAATGGAAAAGGCTTCTGAAAGGAAAAATGGAATTTTTGGCACATTTATTTATGAAAATAATGGAAAAGAGGAGAAAGGGAAGGTCAAAAGTCACAGGTTGCATGTGAGGAGAAAATTGAAGGAAAATAATGGAAATTGAAGAAAATAAAGGCCTCATTTATAAAAAAGCTTCTGAGGATCGGTTGGCAATATTTTGCCCAGTTTTGGAGCTCTCTCATTATTCTCTCTCTCTCTCTCTCTCTCTCTCTCTCTCTCTCTCTCTCTCTCTCTCTCTCATACTCTTGGACATGTAGAGTTTTCTTGGAGCACTTGGCATTGGAGTAAGAAAGACAAAAAATGGAAAGAAGAAGGAATGAGTAAGCAAGGAAGAGAAGGATCAAGTAGCTACAGTAGGATCCTTTGCAGGTATTGATTTTCATATGTGATTTCCTTGCTATATTTGACATGCATGGTATTTCAAGTGGTTCTTTTCTATCATGGCATGGGTTTTTCCAGGTCTGATAGTGTTTTCATCCTAGCCTTTCCATTTCGGGATAGCCTTGATGCGATGGGTTCTCATACTTCGGTTGAGTTGGAATGATGGATGGATTTGAAGTTGAGTGGGGTGGACCTCCAAAATAAAAAACATGTGGCTTAGTGGTCCCTGAAATGGACTCTAGATCACAGTAAATCCATTGTCCTAGCAACCCCTAATCTAGAATGTGGGTTGTGGTAAATTCAAGATTATGTGCCTCGGCGGGCCTAGGAATCCTTGTTGATGAATGGCAACATTTACGGTAAATCCAAGGGTTGTATTGGTCTCCATTGGGCCTAATAGTCTCAGGATGGGATGTATAGTAAAGCTTGGAGAGTGGGTCTTGGTGTAGGGCCTAGTGATCCCTAGATCGGACTGTCGATTACGGTAAAGCCTGAGAGACTAAGAGGAACTAAAATTCCTCACATTGTAGGTGGAGAACTCTAATAGCATCCATGCTTGTTTGGTTATTTTTGGTTGGTTATGAGTCCCACATTCATGGTTGGAATATGGCATGGGGGTGATTGGCTAAAGAGAGATTTGGCTCATCCAATCTATGGTCGAGTGGAATGTGGTAGTCCCATCCTAGGTTTGGATGTTGCATCATCAATATGAGGTTATTTCTCCTAGTATTTCTATGAGTATTATACTGGTTTATATCATGATCATATGGTTGTGATTTCCTTGGTATTTCTATAACTATTGTAATTTTGTTGGTTATACATATGTTTTATTAGAGTGATTATGTATGGCTCTCCTCATGTTTTGATTTGTAAATGAATGAACAATGTATCTATGACCTAATATATGATAATGCAACTAATGATATAAGGGAATAATGCTTCTTATATATTCTCAGATAAGTATGAGACCCCTATGTTCAAATATGTTATTTAAACTTTTAGATTTCATTCATGCCAAGTGTTTTACAGAATGTCAATCCCATTTGGGAATGGTCAGGCCTAGTCCTTGGGTTAGGTTTTGGTTTATTAGTCTTATTATCATGTGCTTTATGGATTCCAGGAGTTACAATATGTTCTAGGCAATGGTCGAAATTCTAAGCTTGAAAAGTGCCTTAAATCCCGTGGACTCTGGCACAGGTCTACTGGAAATAGTCCATGGATAAAAGCATGCAAGCTTGTGGGAGAATCCAAAGATATTTGGATGCTGGAATGCCCATAACATAGGAGCATCTAGAGGTTTAATAGCTTAAAAACTTAATGTGACCTAGGGGCATGATACCTGAGTGGTTGGCATGGCTCGTGGGAGTGTTGTTGTTGATGTGGAAGGTATGTTTGATGTGTTTCCGTTAATTCCACTTCCTTAAGGTCACCTAGGAGGTTGAATCATATCTTAGCAACCTCTCATCACATGTCTACCCTAGTTGGATGGTTACTTGAGTAGATGTGAGAGGAGGGTGTTACAGAGTGGTATCAGAGCATGGTTCACCCTTTAGACTAGATGGGCAGTGTGTTGGTCATGCATTCATATCGGTTGCATATGCATTCCTTATGCTTGTATTCCATGTGTCTGTTGCATTTTCATGGTATTGATCATGGTTTTAGTGATCTCGCCATGTGAAAGTTGATGGTGTTGTTGTGGGATGTGCCTTCATGAGTGTATGATTGTATATGCATGTCGGTGTCTATATGTTGTTACGCATGCATTTTCATGGTGAAGGTTGTTGTGAATAAGGTCATTGTATGAAATTATGTCATCATGATTCTATTAGTATGTTATGATGCTAATGTGTTGAATGAGGTAAAGTAGGAGATGCATATCATCAAAGTGAAGTTGCAACAATGGACCTCGAGACAAGAGAATGTTGCAATACAGGTTTGTATGTTGAGCATGTAGGTATGTAGGTTAAGGGTTGTTATATGCATTATGGTTATGTGTATGCCTTTCATTCTATTGATGTTATGGTTACATACATGATAGATGCTAGTTGATTAGTGTAGTTATATGCACATGAGTCGGATAGTCATGAAAGATAGTAAAATGTGGTTGTATGCATTGTTTGTTGATTTTTTTATGTTAGTTGACTTGATGATTATGCTATATGTGGTAGATGAATATGTTATATGTTAAATTATAGTTAGCTTGATGATTATGTTATATGTTGTTGGTGAGCATGTTATATGTTAACTTATTGTTGTTACATGTTAGCTAACTTGAAGATTAGGGTTATAGCATTAATATCTTGATGTTATGTGTATCATACTAAGTTGGATTAGTTTATGCAAATGTTATGACATTCAGGTATGAGTAAATATGTTGTGATATTATGTCATATTAATATAGATTGAGCATACATACGTGATTGTTATGCATGAAAGATAAATGTTTATGAGCTTATTATGTGAACATGTTAGTTAGTTGTTGATATGGATATCATTATCTTATTTGTGCTTGGGTTGATGTGTTGTAAATTTATATCGTGCTAACTAGATTGATTGTGCAGACAAGATAGCCTCCCCTAAGATACATTAAGGTATGAGCTTGCTTATGTCGTCTACTTTGTGCTTGAATGTTTGATTATGTCGTATATTTGGTGTTTTAGTGTTGGTGTTTATTATGTCGTCTATCTATTGTTGAATGTTTGATTAATTGCATGATAAGAGTATGTGTCTATAAGATTGCATCAAGAAATGATATTGTTTTAAAATGGTTTTACTCATGCACATGTGTTGAGAGAGATGAAATGTACTTGAGTGTAGTAGGTGACAGTTGTAGCATTATTTCTGATGACTATGATTTGAATATGGATTATGACATGATTATTAGTCTTGGTAAAGGTTGATTTAAAATTAGTAAATATGATGCCTTGATTTGTGGAACATGTGTCTAACATGTGTGAGCAGTTGTAGGGCAACATGCTTTTCATTACAGTGACAACGTAACAATTGATGTGTTTATATAACTAACAGTTGGGTGATGTGACAGTACATAGTAAGCCTCGATTGCAACAAGGAAAAAGGGTAAAAGAAAGGAATTGGGAGAGAATTCCTTTGGCCATGTTTGCAAATGCTAATTCCAAACAAATGAGTGTTTTTCATATAGGAAGTCTTCTTAACCTGGATTTCATCTGACATTATTTGCGTATGTGCTATATTCACGGACATATATTTGATGGGTATAACAATTGGTTTCAGTTATATCTAGATCTGTCAAGGGAATTGGAGTCCTTTGAGACATGGCGTGGATGGTTTAGTTTCAAGAAACATGCTTAGCATGGCAAGGTAAAGTAACTGATGTATTGTTATATTTATATATGCACTGAGAGTTATGTGTTTATGGTAGTGTGATGCAGGGAGTTGCATGACAAGAGAGGTTTCCATGAAATCTTGCAAAAGGCTTGGGTTGATCTTTCCTTGGGAACCAAGGGATTGAGTCATAGTGTCTATTGTTAGTCTTTTGCTTTTGGTCCTTGGTGATTTGTTAAGAATGAATACGGTATTTTTTATGACTAGTGCAAGGCCTTGCCACTTTGTTGTGGTATTGTGTTTTTATTGGTTTTCATGGTATTCTTCTTATTTGTCTCTTGTGCTTGCATTTTATGTTTTGAGTCTTGGGAATTGGGTTGGGAAAGAGGAAAGTTAATGGAGTTCGGGAAAAGCTGGAATATAGATTATGGTAAAGCTTGAGAGACCAGGAGGCACTAAAATTACTCACAGTGTAGGTGGAGAACTCTAGTAGCATCCATGCTTGTTTGGTTCTTTTTGGTTGGTTATGAGTCCCACATTCACGCTTGGAATATGTCACTGGGGTGATTGAATAAAGATATATTTGGCTTAGCCAATCTATGGTCAGGTGGAATGTGGTAGTCTCATCCCGGGTTTGGATTTTGCATCATCAATATGAGGTTATTTCTCATCATATTTCTATGAGTATTATATTGGCTTATATGAGGACCATACGGTTGTGATTTCCTTGGTATTTTTGTTGCTATTACCTTGGTTATTTCTATTTTTTATTACATTGGCTATGTATGGATCTCCTCATGTTTTGATTGGAAAATGAATGAACAATGTGTCTATGACCTAATAGATGATAATGTAGCTAATGATATAAAGGAACAATGCTTCTTATCGATTCTCAGATAAGTATGAGAACCCTATGTTCAAATGTGCTATTTAAACCTATAGATTTCATTCATGCCAAGTGTTTTACAGAATGGCAATCCCAATTAGGGATGGTCAGACCTAGTACTAGAGTTATTTTTTGGTTTATTAGTATTTTTTATCATGTGTTTAATGGATTCTAGAAGTTACAACAAGTTATGGGCAGTGGCCGGAATTCTGGGCTTGAAAAGTGCCTTAAATCCCGCAGACTCTGGCAAAGGTCTACTGGAAATAGTACCTGGAAGCAGGCATGTAGGCTTGTGGGAGTGTCCATATGTTTAATAGCTTAAAACCTCAGTGGGACCTCGGGGCATGACACCTGAGTGGTTGGGATGGCTCCTGGGAGTGTTGTTGTTGATGCGGAAGGTATTTTTGATGTGTTTTTGTTGATTCGACTTCCTTAAGGTCACCTAGGAGTTTCAATCATATCATAGTAGCCTCTGGTCACATGTTTACCCCGGTTGAAATTAATCAAGAAATGTATTTCAAATGAGGTGAAAATTGACATCTTTCAGTGTGCAAAGTAATGACATATTTCCCAAAACAAGAAAACGTAAGAAGATGCTTATGTTTCCAAAATAAGTGACATATGGAAATACAATGCACTAGCCATGTGAGACTTAGTTATTCATTTTCAATGTGAATTCATAGTGTATCATTTAGAGGTGGAAAAGAGCACATCCTAACAAAATGTGTGAGACAACAAACTTTATGTTGTTTAACCAAAGAATTAGTGTGGGTGTTTATCTGATTAACACATGTCATTATTACAAGGGATAAATGCATGCATGTTATCCATATCACTTTTACACATCAATGATTAAAATGCCTTACTATATAATACTAAAATCAAGGATTACCAAGAAAAGTACATGTTTTTCTTTCCATAACGAAACATTAGTGTTAATCCTTGCAATTAGAGCATTAATCCATGTACTTTAACTAAATATTATATCACAAAATATTTGTAATGACAATAGGTGGCATACAAACTATAGAAATCATTTACTACACAAATGTGTGAGAAATTAAAAGAGTGTAGGGCAACCATATATGGAAAAATTGTGTCGAGACAAAAATATTTACGAAAATGTGAGAACTTACAGTGGCAGATATTAACTACAGTGCATATGAATTCGTACTCAATATTAAAAAAATAATTAAATCTTAGTCATACTATTAACATCTATTTGGAAAATCATGTGCTCAATAACATTTATTATAATGCATTGTGTAATTTTTACTTGTTGTAAACATATCAAGAAGATAATATCCATTGATATTGTAAAATAGTCTTTTCAGAATTTATTTGGCAAATCGACATGTAATTAACACATCATTTGAGTGCTTCATAGCATTTACTACTTGTAAACAAGTCAAGAATATGCATAAGGATCTACAGCCAATGTTCGTCATAGTAGATTGAAACGATGTGCAAACCACCTCCACACACTTCTTCCACACATTGCCTCATTTGGTGGCAATGTTTTAGCAACATGTTACCTATATTAAATAAATCGCCTATGTCACATATTAGCGGATATAAAAAATTAATAATTAAGACTTAATTTTATGATTAACAAAAACTTCATTTCGAGTAAATGTAAGTCTATTTGGCATTAATTTGGCGAATTGACACGTAACCAACACATCATTCAAATTCTTAATAGCATATTAAGATCTTGGTAAATGTAAGAATTTATTTGGTGAATTGATTTGCAATTAAGACATCACTCCAATGCTTAATAGCATTTATGCTAATGTAT
Organism: Pinus tabuliformis; assembly: GCA_031772625.1. NCBI lineage: Eukaryota > Viridiplantae > Streptophyta > Pinopsida > Pinales > Pinaceae > Pinus > Pinus tabuliformis. Next base: position 572,393,913 of record CM062807.1, read on the forward strand.
TGTGTAATGATTAATGCTTGTAAGAAAATCAAGAAGGTTATATCCTCGATATTATAAAATAGTGTTTTCAACATTTATTCAGCAAAATGACGTGTAATTAGGACATCATTCAAGTGCTTAATAGTATTTATTAGTTATAAAAAAACCAATAAGTTGTACATGGCTCTACAACCAGTATTCTTCTTAGCTAATTAGAAGGATGTGCAAAAGAGGGATATGAGCAAGAGAACCTTTGCTCCCTCATTTATACACCTCTTCACATATCAAATTCCTGTAGCACAGATTAGCAGATATTAAAAACTTAATTAAAGATTAAACCTATGGTTAACATATATCTTTTCTGATCTTCATTGCAATTACTATCAAAATCATAAGCATTCATACCAGAGTAATGTAGAAATGATCATATATTTAGATCTTAAGTGAATGAAAGCCAATTCAATTTTTCTATTTTTTCTTATTTGTTTCTACTACAGAATTGCCACATTGTTGCATTGTTTACATTAAGAATAAATTGTAATAGGTTACTCTCATCTAAAGGTTTTCTAGGTCCAAATTAACAAGGGAACACATGCCAATGAAATATGGACCCTTTCTCAAAATCTATAAGGGAAGTGTAATAAGAAGCTTAATTATTCTTGTTCCGGTGTTGCAGAAAGAAACATGGAACAATATACATCACTAAGTAAACCCATAATATGTACAAGATTAGAAGCCAAAGTTTAGTACATAGAAAGGAATGATGTAGCAAGTTGAATTAACATCTCTATGAAAATCATAGCTTATAGATGTACCCTTTATGGAAAGAGCATTTATGGTACTCTTTGTCTTATCTGCCCAATTATCATGTTGTTGTGAACAAGGATGATGAAGAAGATGAGAGACCTTTGTAATGCAATACAAAAAGAGGTAACTAATTTTGATTGTAGTTTATTCAATACTAAAATATAGTAGCCATTAAAGGTTAGAAATTAGAGAATGGGGTGACAATAACTCTAGTATTTCTTGGAAGAAATATGTATGTGTAAATTAAAGGACTAAATCTAAGATTTGTATTTACATAGGCTACGTATATATGGGAAGAGTTTTCCAAAGCAATGGAATCATGATGACCACTTCAAGAACACTTCCTTAGGCGACATGTGGATATATTTCTATCTACTACATTGGCTACCTAGATAGAATCACCTTGAATGTAATAAAGTGTCAACTATAAATTGTCCAAATTTCATGAATTATGGCATTTTTTTTATTGCATGTAATATAGTTACTGATTACTATTTTTGTTATCTGAATTTATTTTAATATTGAAATTTGTAATGATTATAAAATATAATAATTATGAATTAATTGTACATTTTCCATTGCAATTGTTTCGATTACTATTGATAGGAATGCAACTAGAAATAAAAATATGCACCTATAAATAACAATAAAATATTCTCATACAATAGGTGTGTGAAAAGGGAGAATATGTGCAGACATAAAAATTTTACACATTTAGTTTAACTTTTCATCTCATTTAGCTAACATTATAAAGTCCATAAAATTTCATATGCTTGTTTACTATTTATACAATATTAGTAGATAGTACATATATCCAGAATGCATGCTTATATATTCATGTTATCTTCTTGTATGTTATCTTCTTGCACACTAGTTCTCCCATGCATACCCCTTGTTTTGTACATCATTTTCTCTACATAACTAAATATGTAAACATTTAAAATGAAAAATAAGTTAAATTGTTAGAGCAATTTTTTATTTCTCAATTATTTGTGAAAATTTATGCTTTAAAGTGTTTACTTCTCTATGTACATCCTGTTAGTGTCAGTCTTTCCAGCCTTCCTCCAGTGATCAAATATGCTCTTTCAAAGTGATTTTAAAGTGTCAAGGTCAAATTTTGTCATTTCAAAGAGTTTTCAAGCAAAATTTGGTCACTAGGCATTAGGTCTAGGGTTTGCCCAAATGTCAGTCCATGTCATCATTCAGCTGAGCCTATCATCATTCAGAGGGTTGTCATTATCATGTCAGTGTCTAATGAGTCATTTCACACCTTTTTCATGCTTCAGTTGCACCTAGGCAAGGTCATTTCCCTCTCCTAGGGTTTTGAAGGCAATTTCACTTGGATGGTCAAATCACCGGCAAAACTTGTTTCCTGATGTTCATACACCTTTCCCTATCCTTAAAGTACCTTATCAAACACTTCCCATCCCTTAGATCCGCCAAATTCCTCATTTTTGCACAAACCCTAGTTTCTAGCTACAACATGGCAATTTTCTAGGTTTGGCCTGTGTTTTGTCCTTTTCGACCCCTTCCCCTCACTCAATCTCTGAGATTCCACTTTCCCCTGCTTCCTAACATCCCTCCCCACTCCCAAAAATTTCCCCAAGAATTTAGAAGCCCTCTATCCCCTTCATTTCGCTCCATTTCGACAAAATCCCTTGTTTCACACATCGGGACAAGTTTCACTCAAAAGCTATTTTTGAGCAATCAAAGATGAATTTTGCAAAACTGAGAGAGGTTTTTGTCCACAACATGCCAAGGAAGAAAAACCTCTTTCACTTTTTACACAGGTGTCACGGTTTGAGAGAAATGTCAAAAATACCGGTGAGAACGAAGGTGCTCCAAGGACGGTTGGCCAAAGCACAAAAACGAAGGAAAACGCCCGATCCACTCCAAATTTTGGCCAAAGCCTCTTTGACTGAGCATGGTACTTGATTGGGACTCCCAACCCAAATTTCAAGAAATTTGGAGAAAATTTTGTCATTTGTGAATTTTTTGTGCCAATTACAGGTTTTTCCCAAGAACTGGTCTCACCCCGGGTGAGACCAGTTTGAAGGGCTGCTCGGAATTTTGAAAACTTGGCATTTTTGGAAAGGGCATGCAAAAAGAAAAATTACCAATGCTTGGGAGAAGCCTGGTTTTGAGTTTTGAGCCTCCAAAAGCTCAAAATACATCAAAAAAATGACTTTCTGCCCACTTTTTGAGTTGCAGAAAGTGACCTTGGGAGAATTGATTTTTGAGGGGTCAAATCAACTCCAAATCCAGAAATTCCACTTGGGATGGAAAGTAGACAGATCAAGATTTCCAATGAGCCATCTTGCACCTGATTTGGACCAATGGAACCCACTCAAAAATAGCTGTAAAGGGGCGCGACCAGGGGCGCGACCAGAACTTCCAGATTTGCCAGAATTCACATTTTTGGTCAAAAAACACTGTTTTGACTATGGTTGACTATTTTTACTTGTAGATGATGGATAAATGTAATATTTTCATGGCACTTTGGTAGATTTTATCTCTCTTTACCCTTCTAGAAGCTTCCATGATGTAAAAAGTGAAAAATTAATGCATGGATGAGTTAGCTAAGTAATAGAGGCAAGTTGTTTGGCTGCCTATTTTCTAGTTCTTAGTTTAGAATTTGTTCAAACTGCTCCTAGAAAGCTGAGCTCGACCCCTAGAGGTGGGGAAAGGAGTTAGATGGTCTAGATGGTCTATATTATGCTCTCTCCTTCTCATTTTGATGGTTGGACTCTTGTGTAAGGAAGCTTTATTGTATATTGTGCATCTATTTCTGCAATTGAAGGCAAGGAAAGCCAGGGTTTTACAGACATCTTTGAGGATTCTTGTGGATCTGATTGTTGATGATGTGTTCTCTACATGTTCTTGTAAGTTTGTTTATGTGTTTCACATCTCTCTTATGCTTCTAAATTGGACAGATGAAGTGGTAAAGTTTGAACTCATGTTTTGACATGCTCAGCTTTTTAGTTTGTTCAATTTTAATGTTTTCTACTGTCTAGAGAGGATTCGAATTGTGTGTTTGCCCTCTTTAGCTTCTTCTCTATCATCTCTGATCATCCATCTCAGATTAAGACATCAGCACTCATTCCTACCTTGCCCCTTAGATACCCCTGTGAAAACTGTGCTCAATCCCCGCACTTTGAATTGCACTTCCACCAATTGCCACCAAAACCCCCACAAATCATCAAATCAAACCCCTTATCAATTTACTAGCCTAAAATCTTTATTCTTAATTGGTCAGCCTAATCCTATTGAAAGATCTATCAAATCTGACCCAAGAGAGCCTTCTCATACCTCGTAGGGCTAGCTACGAGGTGAAATGGTTTGATGTAGCCTTGAGAGTTTGTCTATCTCAGCCTAGGTGAATTCCAAGCGCTAACATAGTGGCGACCATACTGGGGAGAACATATTAATCGTTTGCTCATTGTCGTGTTATTTCATAAGTCTTAGACGGAGCCTGAAGTTACGCCAGAAGCCTTCGAAAACGCTCTTGTTTTACATCAGCGCAAGTAGATAAACGCTGCTTCAGTCTATCTCCGTGGGATTTGTGAACATAGCGCTTCATTGACACTTTACCCCAGTACATGTATCAAGTTCAGATCTGATTGTTGATGGTGAACAGCGATCAGACACTTGAAAGGCTGAAATCATTCACTGGCGACTCCTTCACTGAAAACTCCAGAGATCAATGTTTCATGGTGACTTCACTGCAGGAAGATCAGTAGCTTTGAGATTTTCAAGATGGATCAGATTGCAAGAAGATATGCTCCCTTGAGCCGAGATCACATTCCTGGTTTTCCAAACAAAATTCCAAAGGTAGATTGGTCAAGGAATTTGCCTACATTTAGTGATGATGGTAAGAAGGATGCTGCTTTACATCTAGTCAGATTTCATATGCATATTCGCAAATTCAAGATCGATTTTCCTGAGGATTGCTTGATGAAGATATTCTTGGCCACTCTGGAAGGTAAAGCTCAATCATGGTATGAAAGTTTGCCGCCTGCTTGTATTTACTGTTTGAAGGATTTTCATGTCTTGTTCATTGAAAGATATCAAGCATCTTATCCATCATTAAATTTGGTTCATGACTGTTGCAAGCATGCTTATAGTTTTATTGAAAGCCTTGAGAAGTTTTATGAAGATGATAATTTTATGGATGTTGAGATCATGGAGGCTTTGTATGAGAATCCATTTCAGCAACATGAAGAGAACCTAGAGGATTCCCATAGAGACGATCATGAAAATTTGCAGCAGGACCAAGATCTTAGTATGGTGGAAAATGAAAAAATTTCGCCTCTTGACAATCAACAGAAATTGCATGAAATGGATCAGCAGTATGAGGAAAATCTGTATACTCCTTCACTTGAAATCAATGAAGACAATCACTGTTTGAGCAGAAGAAAACAAAAGGCATTATCTCCTTTGTCCGAAGAGGAGATAGATCAGCTCTTGAGAGGTCTTGCTCCGGCTCAAGTTAATGCAGATTTGCAGTGCACACATGGTCAAGAAGATGATGGTGGACCTTCTTCCTCTTCTGAAAAGGATGACAGTCTTGTAAGCAGCTTTATAGATCAGCAGGTTGAAATTTGTTATATGGCTGAAGATGGTGAAAGAGAAGAGCTCATTTCAGATCTGCCCACAGAAGAAGACAGCATGCAAAGCCTGCATGAGGAGGTAATTCAGTCAGTTCATGAAAAGCAAGATGAGATCTTCATTCAAGTAAGTGAAACAGTTCCTTTGGATGAATTTATGGTAGATGATAGAACTGTCATTTTTGCACCTCAAGAATCAGCTGAAGTTTCTTTCCTTATGATTGAAGAATGTAATGAGAATCCGGCTGTCATATCATATGAAGATCACCTACCATATTGTCTGACCACCGAAGATTATAGCATACATGATTACCTTTCAGATTCTTCATATGTTTCATGTGCTGAAATGTTTTTCCAAGAAGAGATCTGCTCATCTACTTGTTCAGAATTTTTTGAAGCCCATGAGCATACTTTTATCGAAGCACATGATGAAGGCAGATCAGAATTTGAAACAAAAGACACCTTGTTCTTTCAGCAGGAGGTGGCAGTGGCAAATCTTTATGTTTTTCATGATCCTCTAGCAAGTTTGTTGCAGCCAGTAGTGATAGTGTTTATTGCAGTGTTCAGTGATGAAGAAGATCATGGTCAGCTATGTTTTTGGATGCCCAGTTACCACTATCTATTGTTGATCATGAGATCTAATCAGGAGAATCAATCAAGAAGGCATCTGCTTGATTGGTTGCATTGGCATTTTGATATAGTTTGATGTATATTGTCTTGAAAGAAACACAGGTGGTTGTCATCATGATTTCAAATCTTGATGGACTGCTGCCCTTCTCTTGTTTTAGTTAAGTCGGTCATGAGTCATTTGTGTTTGGTCTGTTGAGTGAGTTTTTTCAAGTTATTTCAGTTTGCCATCGAGTCGGTTTGAGTCAAGCTTCAGTTAAGTTTCAGTCAGTTTTCAGTCAAGTTCTCATTCAATAAATGTGTCAAAGTTTTGTGTCAAAGGTGTGAATAAGTTGACTCCATTGCCCAATGAAAAAAGCACTGGTCTGCTCTCCCAAGAGGTCTGAGGTTCTTGGCACCTCCAAGGAGCTGCCATCCCCATTGGAGCCAATGTTAGTGTCAGTCTTTCCAGCCTTCCTCCAGTGATCAAATATGCTCTTTCAAAGTGATTTTAAAGTGTCAAGGTCAAATTTTGTCATTTCAAAGAGTTTTCAAGCAAAATTTGGTCACTAGGCATTAGGTCTAGGGTTTGCCCAAATGTCAGTCCATGTCATCATTCAGCTGAGCCTATCATCATTCAGAGGGTTTTCATTATCATGTCAGTGTCTAATGAGTCATTTCACACCTTTTTCATGCTTCAGTTGCACCTAGGCAAGGTCATTTCCCTCTCCTAGGGTTTTGAAGGCAATTTCACTTGGATGGTCAAATCACCGGCAAAACTTGTTTCCTGATGTTCATACACCTTTCCCTATCCTTAAAGTACCTTATCAAACACTTCCCATCCCTTAGATCCGCCAAATTCCTCATTTTTGCACAAACCCTAGTTTCTAGCTACAACATGGCAATTTTCTAGGTTTGGCCTGTGTTTTGTCCTTTTCGACCCCTTCCCCTCACTCAATCTTTGAGATTCCACTTTCCCCTGCTTCCTAACATCCCTCCCCACTCCCAAAAATTTCCCCAAGAATTTAGAAGCCCTCTATCCCCTTCATTTCGCTCCATTTCGACAAAATCCCTTGTTTCACACATCGGGACAAGTTTCACTCAAAAGATGTTTCTGAGCAATCAAAGATGAATTTTGCAAAACTGAGAGAGGTTTTTGTCCACAACATGCCAAGGAAGAAAAACCTCTTTCACATTTTACACAGGTGTCATGGTTTGAGAGAAATGTCAAAAATACCGGCGATAACAAAGGTGCTCCAAGGACGGTTGGCCAAAGCACAAAAACGAAGGAAAACGCCCGATCCACTCCAAATTTTGGCCAAAGCCTCTTTGACTGAGCATGGTACTTGATTGGGGACTCCCAGCCCAAATTTCAAGAAATTTGGAGAAAATTTTGTCATTTGTGAATTTTTTGTGCCAATTACAGGTTTTTCCCAAGAACTGGTCTCACCCCGGGTGAGACCAGTTTGAAGGGCTGCTCGGAATTTTGAAAACTTGGCATTTTTGGAAAGGGCATGCAAAAAGAAAAATTACCAATGCTTGGGAGAAGCCTGGTTTTGAGTTTTGAGCCTCCAAAAGCTCAAAATACATCAAAAAAATGACTTTCTGCCCACTTTTTGAGTTGCAGAAAGTGACCTTGGGAGAATTGATTTTTGAGGGGTCAAATCAACTCCAAATCCAGAAATTCCACTTGGGATGGAAAGTAGACATATCAAGATTTCCAATGAGCCATCTTGTACCTAATTTGGACCAGTGGAACCCACTCAAAAATAGCTGTAAAGGGGCGCGACCAGAACTTCCAGCGGCGCGACCAGAACTTCCAGATTTGCCAGAATTCACATTTTTGGTCAAAAAACACTGTTTTGACTATGGTTGACCATTTTTACTTGTAGATGATGGATAAATGTAATATTTTCATGGCACTTTGGTAGATTTTATCTCTCTTTACCCTTCTAGAAGCTTCCATGATGTAAAAAGTGAAAAATTAATGCATGGATGAGTTAGCTAAGTAATAGAGGCAAGTTGTTTGGCTGCCTATTTTCTAGTTCTTAGTTTAGAATTTGTTCAAACTGCTCCTAGAAAGCTGAGCTCGACCCCTAGAGGTGGGGAAAGGAGTTAGATGGTCTAGATGGTCTATATTATGCTCTCTCCTTCTCATTTTGATGGTTGGACTCTTGTGTAAGGAAGCTTTATTGTATATTGTGCATCTATTTCTGCAATTGAAGGCAAGGAAAGCCAGGGTTTTACAGACATCTTTGAGGATTCTTGTGGATCTGATTGTTGATGGTGTGTTCTCTACATGTTCTTGTAAGTTTGTTTATGTGTTTCACATCTCTCTTATGCTTCTAAATTGGACAGATGAAGTGGTAAAGTTTGAACTCATGTTTTGACATGCGCAGCTTTTTAGTTTGTTCAATTTTAATGTTTTCTACTGTCTAGAGAGGATTCAAATTGTGTGTTTTCCCTCTTTAGCTTCTTCTCTATCATCTCTGATCATCCATCTCAGATTAAGACATCAGCACTCATTCCTACCTTGCCCCTTAGATACCCCTGTGAAAACTGTGCTCAATCCCCGCACTTTGAATTGCACTTCCACCAATTGCCACCAAAACCCCCACAAATCATCAAATCAAACCCCTTATCAATTTACTAGCCTAAAATCTTTATTCTTAATTGGTCAGCCTAATCCTATTGAAAGATCTATCAAATCTGACCCGAGAGAGCCTTCTCATACCTCGTAGGGCTAGCTACAAGGTGAAATGGTTTGATGTAGCCTTGAGAGTTTGTCTATCTCAGCCTAGGTGAATTCCAAGCGCTAACACATCCATTATCCCGCATATAATTCCTCCTCTGCACATTATTTTTTCAACACAAATTCTCAATTATTATTACAATTCAATTTGCTAACATTGACACTTGTCCATTACTTTGAAAAGAAATAATGCAGGTCCTAATTGACTACCAACAATTAATAGTAGAATTTTCATTAGAGAATAGAGTTCTAGTAAGATAGTGTAACCACTATTGCGACCACATGCAAACATATGATAACTGTGGATCTTTGGAAAACAAACTTCCACCATTAGATTGAGGATATTTTCAAATAGATCATGACAATCATCATAGCCATTTTCAAAGTCTGTAGAGATACTAATCATGTAATTCCTTTTTTTCCTATTTTAAAATTATTTTGCAACTCTCAGAAATACAAAAATTAAATTAAGGAAATATTTTTTCATTTATGAAAATATGGGAAAAATAAGTTTTTTCACTTGAAGTACAACAATTGCTAAATTAGTGGTGATCTACATATACATAGGGTATACCCAATTAAGTATATAGCCAATGAATTAAAAATAGGCATATAGATACATATTATATGTGGGAATTAAGCATTATTTATTTCGTAAGTCCGATAAAATGGTATTCTAATATTCGTTGGAGGGCATGCTGAGAAGTGTGTAGCATCCCTCTTTTAGATTACCAATTTTATAATGAGGTGATATGGAACAATTCACTGCTATGGTTTCATCTGATCATTGTTGTTGTATTTCATTTTTTAAATTGGGTCATTTTACTATTCTTTTTTATTATTCGGTGGTATAAAGATTTATGTATTTCTATTCTTGTTTAGGTTTTGAAAGTCCAGGTTGAGTAGGAAATTCTAGGAGACTAGCTTTATACTTGTGTATCTCCATTCTGACTGGCTTCTTCGTGGTTCTATATCTTTTCTCTTGTAATATGTGACTATTCATTTAGATAGCTTCTTTTGGGACTACGTCCTATTTCATTGCACTATAAGGTTGGGTGGGTTTTTGTTGTTCTTGATTAGGTTAATGTTTTATTTAACATAAAAAAAATTGTTAGTTTACCCCATCCATAGCGTTCTTGTATTCAAGATTTTCTTTTTGTGAAATACAAGATGTCGTGTTAGTAAGGTAGAGTAAAGAGTGGGGTTGGTGAACGAGGGCAGTCAATCCAACATCACATGGAAATAATTTGTCAAGGTGAGGTTGTAGATACCATCCCTATCAATAGAACTAATTTTAATGACAATTCTTATGATCAACAAAACTTTTAAAATCAACTTGGATATCTTATGATGCTTCTGGAACAACGCATAAGAGATATACATGATGACTATAATATGATCATCTCATTCATGAATACACTAAAAATTATGTCTACAAAGGGATAAATGACGTCTGCAAAGGGATAAATGACGTCTGCATAAAAATTAAACCTATGTGAAGGAAGATTAGCTCACATGGAGAAACATGTACACTATTTATTTCAGCATCCATCGTCACCTGGTTCTGGACCACAAAATCATGTTTCGTAATTATCCTTGATAGTTAATAGCTCCTCGTTGCATACTGATCCTGAAAGTTTTATGGTTCTATGTTCATTTTCATTTTGGGAAGTGAAGCAATATTTCATAATTTGTAATTTTTTATTGCTAATTACCTACTAGATAATAATTCTAGTAAGAGTGAGGCCAATAATCTTTTCGCATAAATGAGAACCTAAGATTCACAAAAATTCATAATGTTCTATATGTTGGCAAAAATTGATGCATATTATGAGTTACATTCATGAAACAAAAATATAGAGTCACAATTCACCATAATTATATAATTGGAGGGAATTACTTTTGCGGTGCAAGAATCAAGTCATATGACTATGTGCAAAGATAAAGTGATTGCTAATTTTGTTTTACTAATTATAGGATTTGAAAACCTAGCAACAAAACTTTTTTGTAAACTCCATGCAATTTAAAACATGCAAAAATAAACATAGTATATGGATGGAAAACATGGAGTTCCAAACCTAATTTTTAAATTGTAAAAATCCATTAGAAAATGATTGATATTATACCACGAAATAAATGTAACCAAAACAAGTAATCTAGAAGTAGTTAGTAGCATTGAGTACAAAAACATGTGAGAGAGGATAAATGCTAGAAAGAAATCACCTGAAGTAGTGTCCAAAATAGAAATGTCTAGAATAATTATATGGAGAAAGAAAATCATGGTGTCCATGTGTTTCTTATGTGTGATGACTTATTATGTACTTACTGCACATGATCGTTTTTTAATTAATGCTTACTATAGCATTGATGTGTTGTTTCAAGTTAAACAGATGATGAATTACCTGAATAGTGAGTGAACTAGATATCTGATACTTGTCTTCATCAGAGTCATGTACATACGCATGTTTACTACATATCAGTCACGTACAAAAATATGAATAAGAGAAAAAAAAAATTAAGCAGTTTAAAATAATGATTCACCCCCCCCCCCCCCCCCCCCCCCCCCCCTTAGTGTTTTATTTTTCTAAGACCTTCTTCCCATAGACCAAATCAGAGGGATTAAATCTAGTGGTGGTCTTCCAAGTGGTGTTGTAGGCCCAAGCATAAGGGCGATTTTTAGGTCTAAAATGGCTCTCCTAATAAAAATGTACAACGAAAATAATCTTTATAGGAAACAATAGGATTCAAGTTGATGATGTCAACCATGGGTGATGATTCACCATTTTTGGAGTAAAAAATAAAAATATTAAAAAATAATAAAATAATAAAACTACTCTTTCAACTCGTATTTTCAACTTATCTCCGTAATGGTTTACTCAAATTTCGAGCAGGAGTACTTGTTGGATGTAAAATTTAATCCTCATCCAAGGACAACCCATGTTGCATACTTTTGATGGACCCTTCTACATGAAAAATGAGAAATACATGAGAAAACGTGATTGCAATCAAATTTTTCATGTAGGAGGGCCCATTGAAAGTATTTAACATGGGTACTCCTTGGATGAGGAATTAAATTTTGCATTCAACAAGTGTTTCCTCTTGAAATTTTAGTAAACTCATAGGGACATAAGTTGAAAATACGAGTTGAAAAAATAATTTTTTCTTTTTTCCCTCTAAAATTTGATGATGTAATATAATATTATTTTTTATTTCCACTATTATTTTATAATTTCCTTAGGTGGTCCATTTTAGACCTCAAAATTCCCCTAATGTAGCTTCCACAAGTCTGTCTGTCCAATATTTTTTGCTGCTATTAACAACCTCTATAAGAATGTTCTCCAATGCTCTATTTGTGACTTCCACCTACCCATTTGCTTGAGGGCGATAGGAAGTAGATGTCATGTGCTTTATGTGGTGTTGCTTCATAAGGTATTCAATCAAACTTGATGTAAATTGTGCTCCTTGATCAATGACTACTTCCCTAAAAAAACCAAATATGTAGAAGATATTCTTTGTCAGAAATTCAACAACCTTCTACTCAGTTTCTTCTTTTACTTCTTTTGTTTCATCCCATTTGTTCAAGTAATCAGTGTGTACAATGATATACCTTTTTTGTCATGATGGGGGATCAATAGGCCCAATGAAATCCATGCCCCATTTTCCAAATGGTTCTAGAGTCACTTGAGGTTGTAAGGGCATCTCATCCTTGGGTCTTGGCTAACCCATCCCTTGACATTAATCACAGCTGGTAGTGTATCTCCTTACATCCTAATGTAAAGTGGGTCAATAATAACCAGATTGTATAACTTTGAAGGTTGTCATCTTAGTAGTAAAGTGGCCCCCCACAAGGCCCATCATAGCATGTTGAGAGGATGTCAAATACCTCTTCTACCTCACACGTCTTCTTAGGATCTGATCTGACCCCAATCTGAAAAGGTTTCCCCCAATCCAGGTGAATGGGGATGATTTTCCTAACAATCTTGCTTTTCTCCTTGGAGGATAGGTTAGGAGAGAACCTTCCAGCAACCAAATAGTTGGCTATATCAGCAATCAAAGGAGAAGGCACCAAGATGGCAAAGAGATGTTAATCTAGAAGTTGATTGTCCATCATTTCTTGCTTTCCTGTAGGAAGAGTAAGTCTTGACAAGAAATCTACAACTGAATTCTCCTTCCCTGGTTTATCAACAATATTCAAATCAAATTGTTGTAATAATAACAACCATCTAATTATCCTAACATTGACATCATGTTTATTCATTAAATACTTAATGGTTACATGATCAGTGTGAACCAAAGTTTGATAACTAGTGATATAATTCCTAAACTTGTTTAGAGAATGTACTACAGCTAAGAGTTCTTTTTAGTGACAGTATAATTCAACTCAGCTTTAGAAATATTCTTACTAATGAAATAGATAACATAAGGCAATTTGTCTTCCACTTGTCCTAAGAAAGCCCCTACAGCTTTGTCTGAGTCATCTGTGTGTATATGGAAAGGTAATTCCCAAATTGCGCCCCTAAGGATGGGTGTAGTGGCCATATTTTCTTTTAGTATTTCAAACGCTTCTTCATAGTTGCTTGTCCAACAAAAGTCTGAATCTTTAGACAGTAGACCAAACAAGGGTGAAGCCATTTTTCTAAAATATTTAATGAACCTTCTATAATACCCAGCTAATCCAAGGAAACTACTGAGATCTCTTTGCTTTTGAGGGATAGGGACTCTTTTGATGATGCCAATATTGTTTGGGTTAACTTGTATATCCTCCTTGGATATAGAATGGCCAAGGACAGTCCCTGCATTCATAAAAAAATCACATTTCGTAGGTCTCAATGAGAGATTCATTTCAATACATTCCTTCAAGACTTTGCATAGATTGGAGAGAGATTCATGTAACTCACATCCATAAGGAGTTGAATCATCCATGTATATCTCAATAGAATCATGAACAAGTTCAGAAAAAAATACTCAAAATTTCCCTTTGAAAAGTAGCAGGGGCATTGCATGAACCGAATGGAAGAACTCTACAGGAAAAGGTACCCCAAGGACATGTAAATATGGTCTTATCTTTCTCTTGATAGCTGATCTAGATTTGGTTGTATCCACTAAATCCATCTAGAAAGGAGAAAACTTTCTTTCCTAAAAGGCCATCTCGGACTTGGTCAATGAAGGGCAAAGGAAAATGGTCCTTCTTTGTAGCCTTGTTAAGTTCCCAGTAATCAAGACAGATTCTCCACTTCCCATTCTTCTTGGGAACTATCTGAAATGGGGTCTATGAACCCTACATCCAATATCTTTTGTTCTTTAACAAAGAAGGAGGTGACACCCACTCACTATTTGAAATAGGGTATATGAATCCTCCATCTAGTAGCTTTTGTAATTCTTCTTTGACAATGCCCTTAAGAGTTGGGTTGGCACACATGCTTGCATCCCTCTTTGATGTAAATATGATGAGTACAAACTAAGGGATTCACCCATTTCATTTACTTATAATCTCTAGAAAAAGAATCCAGGTGTTTCCTTAGTACATTGCACAATTGTTCTTCTTGTTTGGCTGATAGAGAGGGGTTGATCTTTAAAGTTATGGATGGGCCAAAATATATAATCTTGACATGTTTTGGACTTGAGTCAATAGAGCATAATTCATTCCAAGGAATACTCCCAGATTCTTTCATCAACTCATCAATTGGTATGGGAGTGGGAGGTTTATTGTGAAGGATATGGTCAATAAGGTCATCTTCATAACGTTTTCCCCCTCCTATAATAGTATCTAGAATGCATACTCGATAGGGGGTTGTATGATACAAGTCATCCTCTTCCTCATCCCCTAACCATATAGGTAAATGATGTTCAATAGGAGGTTGAGCAGGAGGATAAAACACAAGTTGTTTGGATAAATGTCCATTCTTGATAGTCATGTTCCCAGCCCTACAAATAATGTAGGCATTAGCAGTGGCCACCCAAGGTCTTCCTAAGATGAGAAGATAGAAATTAAACTTGGTATTGGGTTAGAGGACCAAGAAATCAATAGGGTACTTCTAGGAGTCAATGGAGACTATGACATCCTCAATAATTCTCTCAAGAGCTACTGTGGATCTTTTTGGAAGTTGCAACACTGTGATGGTCTTTCTCAAATCCTCTTGGATATTGAGCTTCAACATGGTTTCCCTAGTCATCACATTAATTTCAACCCCAAGATCAATCAAGGTATTAGCTACCATAATGCCATCAATGTGCACATCCACTATTGGGCTACTAGGGTCTATGTATTTTGGAGAGATCACCCTCCCAAGCATTAGATCAAATAGTTGTCCAACAATATTGATGGTGGGGGTATCTCTTCTTCTTCTCCCAGGCCTTTTGAAACAATTTTCTTTAATAATTATGTTGTAGATGGGAACATCTTTAATGGCCTGGAGAAGGGGTATCTTGACACATAAATTCTTCAATTCTCCTAGGATTTCAACCTTTTCTGGGGTGTGTTGGTTAGGGTGGATCAACCTTTCAAGATAGGGGGTGAATTGACTTGAGGGACATTCTCTTAATTCTCTCCTTCAAGCTCTTCGAGTGGAGAAGGTGGGTGATTATATGGGAGCACCCTCCCAGACCGAAGGTTGAGTTCTTGGATTTCCACAGCATAAGCAAGATAGGATGTTTCCCCACTATAGACCTATTGTGTATGCTTATTATTCGGGTTTAGATTAGGTTTAGCATGAATTGAAGGTTTCTTAGGTGGAATAGGATGAGTTAGTTGTGGTTGAGGTCAGGATGGATGAAGTAAAGAAGGAGGTTGATTTGTTTGAGGCCTACACCCTGGTGAGAGGTTTCCTCATTGGGAAGATTTGGGTGGATATGACTGAAAAGGATGGTTCACATGTTGAGGAGGGTATGGAGGAGCATAAGGCCAAGGAGGAGGTGTGTACCATGATGGATGAGTTCAAGGGTACCAAGGCTGAAAAGGTTTATTCTAATTTAAATTGTAGTGAGTATAATGTGCACCTTGCATGCCTTGTTGATATGGTGGAGGTCTTGGTAGCCTCCTTTGGTTAATGAAACATAGTTGTTCTGACCCACTCTCTACTCCTCCCTGGTATATAGATTTTAGTCCTACGAGAGAGGGACATTTTTTGGTTACATGATTCTCTTCACATACTAGGCAGACCTCTATATCATTCAGTGGTCATTCATTCCTAGGCTGTCTTTTACTACATTTAGGGAAGGAAATAGCTAGTGCCCTTTCTGCTTCATCTTGTTTCCTTTTGATTTGAATAGTATCCATTTGCAAGGAAAACGTGTGAAATGTTTCATTCTTGAAATCACCCAACATTTTCTTTATTGCATGCTTGATCGAGGTTGTGGAGGGAGAGGAACTAACCAAGTTTTGGCTAGACCTACCCTTCTTCCTAACAACCCTAGAATAATTCTTTAATGCAGTTTTGATGTCATCATAAGGAAATTGGTAGATATCTCCTCCACATAGCATGTTGAGGGTTTCCATTACATCTTCCCTGATCCCTCGAAGAAGAACTAGCTTGAGCAACTCAACATCAAGGGTACAGTTGGCCTACCTATAATTGAGTTGAAACCTTTTGTCGTAGTATTCCAAAGATTCATGAGATCCAAGGGTCATATTAAATGTTTCCTCCTTTTTTTATTTGGAACTATAGTAATCTTGATATTCATCATTGAAGGTTTGTTGCATTTGGGCCCAGGTAGTGATTATAACACCCTCCTCCAACATCTACCCAAGTAATCATCCAACCAGGGTAAACATGTGACAAGAAGTTACTATGATATGATTTGACTCCCTATGTGTCAGTTAAGGAAATGGAACCAATAGAACACATCACACAAACCTTCCACATCAACAACAAAACTCCTAGGAGTCATCCCAACCACTCAGGTAACCAGCCCCTGAGACCAACTAAAGTTTTAGTGCATCAAACCCTTGGATGCTTCCTTGATATAGACAAGGGCATGTCTCGTAGGCTCCAAATGCTCCCACAATAAGGCATGGGTGAATCTGGGGACTTTTTCCCCCATTGTTGTTCCTGCAACTTCGGGATTTGTGCCACTTTTTCAGGCTCAGAGGCCAAGTCACTGCCCAGAACTCAATGAAACCTTTAGAAATGAATTTACAAAACATAACAATGATACATTTGCAAAAGCATTGACAAGGACTAGACTGGACCCTGACTAGCCATAACAAGCATTTCATCAAACATGTCACAAACATGAAAGCTACAGTTCTTAACATCAGAACTGAGCATAGGGGTCTCATAATTATCTGAGATTCGCTATGAAACATTGATGCCTCAACACATTAGCTTAAATTTCATCTATTAGGCCATAGAAACATTGTTCATTCATTTACAAGTAAAAACATGATGAGTTCCATACATAGCCACTGTCATAATACATGTTCATAACCAACATAATAACAACAGAAATACCAAGGAAACAATAGCCATATAATCCACATATAAACCATATAATAATCGTGAATTAACAAGGAGAAATAACCTCATATTAATGATGAAAAGGTGAACCAGGTTTAGGAATTCCATGGACCACCTAACCATAGACACGGTTGAGCCAAATATCTCTTCAGTCAGTCACCCCTGTGCCATATTCCAAGCATGAATGTGGGATCTCATGGAACAATCCATCAAAGCTTAACTAGGGCTTCCATAGGCCAAACCTCCTCAACCCATCAAATAGTGATTCCACCTCACAATTGGACGTCACAAACCATCACTAGATTGGTCTCTACCCAAGCCTTCTAGGACTCTAGAGTGTTTGTTCCAACTAAGGCTTCCAAGACTAGTAACTCAACCCACAACTATCGGTGGGCTTCCAAAGAATTTATCCAACCAGGACTTCCAGGACTAGTAACTCAACCCACCAAGGGCCTTCAAAGCATTTATCCAACCAAGGCTTCTGGGATTAGTAACTCAACCCAAGTTGTTACAGGGCTTCCAGAGCGTTTGTCCAACCAAGGCTCCCAGGACTAGTAACACAACCCAAGCTAAAGGAAACATGAGAACCAACTAGAAAAATAAAGAAATGAACCCGCAACACCATGGTTATCCTAGAAATGGAAAGGCTAGGCAAATCCACTGTCAATCTAGGAAATCCTCCATGTCAATGACAGATCATAACCAATAAACCACATGCATATGCCATGCATGCCAAAACTAGTAAGGAAAGAATACATTCAACTTGGTACCTATAAGAAAAACTTATTGTAGTTGTTGATCTCGATGTCCTTTAGCACTTTCTGGATCCTCCTTTTTCATTCTTTATCCAAAACTCTAAGTATGCCACACTCTCCAATAGTGCTCCAAGAAAAATCTAAATTTCTAAGAGTATGAGAGAGAGACAATAGAATGAGAGCTCCAAAACTGAACTGATGAAAGTCTGTGAACTGATCCTCAGAAGCATTTTTATTAATGAGGCCTTTATTTTCTTCATTTTCCATTATTTTCCTTCATTTTCCTCCTCACATGCAACCTGTGACCTTTCACCTCCTTTTTCTCCTAATTTCCATTATTTTCATAAATAAATGTGCCAAAAAGGCCATGTTTCCTTTCCAAAGCCTTTTCCATTTTCCTTAGCCATTACTCAGTCACCAGTGATCCCCATCACTATGTGTTTGCCCAGCATTCAACTTGGAATACATGTCCCATCAACCGTGGTTATTATTTTGCCTTTAATAGCTTTTATTACATGGAATTTTCACCAGGGTTGTTACAGAATCCTCCCCCTTGGGGGAACACCATCCTCGATGTTCAACAACACCTACAACCAACAAGGATGTTGTAAGAAAAACATACTGCCCATGGAGATTTATAACTTATCTCATCTCAATATTTATAATTATCATCTTGTTGAGAAGAAAACCAACATGACAGCATAACAAGTATAACATCATAATGACATGACACCCATACCACTTATTGAAGCTTTATTACATATCTCATGGAAGTATTTACATGCATATAAATATGTACATATACCAAACATCACCAAAACATGTACCAAATACATATACCAAAACATTTTCTTTACTAGCGAATAAGGAAGGATACATAGTCGGCATCTGATCTTCCATTTCCCATGTAGCTTCATCGGGCCCAAAGTGATTCCATTTCACTTTCACCTACTCAATTTCTCGGTTCTGGAGCATAAGCATCTTTCTCTACAAAATGCACTCTGATTCCAAATAGAATTCTCCTTCTAGATCCACTTACAATACAGACCAATCAATCACATGATCAACATCATTAACATACTTCTTAAAAAATGACACACAAAAAACATCATGGAATTTCACTCTCATAGTTAGTGCAAGTTGATAGGCTACTCATCCATTCCTCTCAATAATCCTAAAAGTTCCACAAAAACGGGGTGCCATCTTGGCACATGATCCAATCCGCAAGGAGATCTTATTCGGTTTGATGCACAAGTACACATGTTCCCCAACCTCAAACTCCTTGAACAACCTATTCCAATTTGCATATCTCTTCTTCCTATCCTATGCTTCTTTCAAATTATTATTAATTACCTAAATTTCCAACTCCATGTCTTCCAACATGTCTGGTCCAATCAAAACCCTATTAACTGGATCACTCTAGCTAATGGGAGTATTACAACTACGCCCATACAATGCCTCAAACAAACTCATCCTCAGTGACTCCTGGTACCCGTTTTTGTAAGTGAACTCTATGAGTGGACATACTCTTCCCACTTTCGTTGCTAATGCATCACATACATCCTCAACATGTCCTCTAATATCCTGTTGACCCTCTCTGCTTGTCCATCTATCTATGGATGATAAGTTGTACTGAAGGCCAACTTTGTGCTCAATCTTGCACATAACTCCTTCCGAAACTTGGAAGTGAACTTCGCATCCCTATATAACACAATATTCTTTAGAACTCCATGCATTATGACCATGTCCCTAATGAAAACCTGTGCTACAACACTTTCTGAGAATGCAGACTTCACTGGAATGAAGTGCTACATTTGTCAACCTGTCCACCACTACCATGATGGAATCATATTGTTTCACTATCCTAGAAAAACCTGTGATAAATTCCATGGAAATGACCTCCCATTTCCACTCTGGAATCGGAATTGACTGTAGCAGTCCACTTGGATGCTTACACTCTACCTTCACTTGTTGACAATGCAAGCACATAGCCACAAACTCTCTTACATTTCTCTTCCAATTCATCCAATAATAGAATCTCTTCACTACTGTCAGCAACTTCTGATAACCCGGGTAACCTGAATATGGTTTTGCATGAAGATAGTGCCTTCACATCTTCAAGGCATGTATGATCGTTGTCAACTCAAGATCATGTGCCGAGTAGTTTTGTTCATGCTCATTCATTTCCATGACTCGTAGCATACCACATGTTCATCCTGCATAAGGAGTCCACCAAGTCCTCTCTTGCAAGCATCTGCACATACTGCAAACTCTTTGTCTGGATCCTCAATCTTTAACACTGGTGCATGTGTCAACAACTACTTGAGCTACTCAAAACTGGTTGCACACTCCTCTATCCATTCAAACTTCTTACCTTTCCTCTGCAATGATGTGATAGGGTAAGAAATTTGTGAGAAGTTATTGATGAACCTCCTATAATAGCTTGCTAACCCCATGAAATATCTCACATCATCCACATTCCTGGGAGTTTCCCACTACATGAGAGCTCTTACCTTTTATGGGTCCACTATTATGCCATACTTGGAAATGACATGTCCCAAATAGTGTACCTTAGTCTGAAAGAAATTTCACTTGCTGAAATTAGCATACAATTGATGTTCTCTCAACAATCTCAACACTACTACTAAATGTGGGCATGCTCTTCTTCATTTTTAGAATATACCAATATATCATCAATGTACACAATAACAAACTTGTCCAAGTAAGGATGCAACACACTATTCATTAAGCACATAAAGATAGTTGGATCATTACAACAAACTCATAATGTATGTACTTGGTCTAGAAAGTTGTCTTGTAGATGTCCTTTGCTTTAATGCATACCTGATGATATCTGTATCTCAGATCAATCCTCGATAACACTACTAATCCACTCAACTAATCAAACAAGTCATCAATCCTGAGAAACGGATACATGTTCTTGATATTCACTTTGCTCAACTTCCTGTAGTCAATTCATAGCCTGATGGTACCATCTTTCTTCTTCACAAATAGTACCGATGCACCCCATGGTGATACACTTGGTCTAATATATGCCAAGTTGTCCAACATTTCCTTCAACTGCAGCTTTAACTCTACCAACTCTAGAGTGCTCATCCTATAAGGTGCCTTTGATACTGGAGTTTCCCCTGGCACCAACTCAATAGAAAAGTCTACTTCCCTTTGAGGTGGCAACTCTGAAATATCTGCAAGAACTACATCCTGAAATTGTTGTAGAACTGAGTACCTTCTCAAAACATCTACATCCTCAACTTCCTTACCTTTGTCACCATAAATGTGCACTGCAAATAACACACACCATTTTCTGTGACTACGCTTGGCCTGCATAACTATCACCATTCTAACTGATGTTGTTTTCTTCTTACCCCGTAAGACTCTTTGTTCCCCATTGTCATCAAAGAACTCAATGGATTTATCATAACAACCCACATTCGTTCTATAAAGATACAACCAATCCATGCCCAACAACATATTGTATGATCCCAATAGTAATACATTAAAATGTGTTGAGGTAGGCATACCATTCAAGTCAAATGCACAAACTCTTACCTAATGATGAACTCACTTCTTTGTACCTGTAGCCAACTGCACTAACCAAGAATATGCATGCACTTATTTTTTCAAACCACACTTGTTGGGTGCAGGAATTGCACTTAAGAAAGCTCCTTCAACACTTAATTGTCAACCCGAGGCTTTTGTAAACTTAGAGACGAAGCACAGATAATGCCAGAAGTGGTATTAACTTTTCCTATTTATATTCCTACTTCTCAATTGAAATCTTTTAGAATCAAATAGAAAAATCTCAAAGGCAACTGACATCAAAGTAATTCTAGTGATGGAATGTAAAAGAATGAATTTGCGAAGAAATCAAATAAAGGAACTTTCACACTACTGTAAACAATCTCAACTTCTGAAGTAAAACTCTATGTTTATCCTCAATATAGATTGTGGCATTTTGAGAAGTGGTCCCTTGAAAAGATCTGCCTTCTAAATGATTTTCCTTCTCACACTAAGTGGTTGTTCCTGTACTCTTGTAATCTGCTTGCACTAGTACAGGTATAGAACTTATGTGAGAAGTCTAGTTTACACTTATACTGAAGACTTGTGTTTTCATGTAGGGGATCTAAGCCTCAAGGCTTGGAGCACTCTATTCCTATGACAAGACATTGGTCCTTGTACTAGAATAGAGCTTCCTACACCAAGTATTCCAATTTACTTTTGAGAAAAATAGAAGATCATGTTAACTATAAAAATAATTGCAAATGCGAGCAGAATCTGAAATAACTTGCACATGAAAAAGAATGCTTTAATCAACTGAATCTCACAAATAGGAATATATATTTAAGATTAAAACAATCTTCAAAAGTTAAAGTAGACTTTCTTCAATCAAAGGGTTTTTCACACAATCAAATCTAACTCGAAATGAGTTCACTATAATATTTCAGATTACTTTTAATCCATTTCCTTAAATCGTGAGATGCAAATATAAATTAAGATATTCCAACAACACTCTTTTCTATTTCATGAAGTCATCCTTAATCTTTATGAATTTAACTTTTAGAATTACAAATGCCTCCTTATGATGATGAATGCTTGCTTTGCAGAAATAGATTAAATCATATAAAGGAAAAAGAATGAAACACTTGTTGTAAATGAACAAGTGAACTAGAGTGCAAGATCCTACATGCACTGGTGCAGGAATGATCTTATCTGCATGATCCAAGTGAAAGAAAACTAGAAAAGAAATTACAGGAAATAAAGTAATTCAATTTAACTTTCACACAATGGATCCATTCACACTTTGACTATTTAATGAAATAAATCAGAATTCGTAAGCAAGAACGAAATTAAGATTCAAACCATGCTTCTGCAAATAAACAGAGTTAACACACCTTTAAGATAATGAAAGCAAGAGGGTAAACGAGTTAGATTTGTTGGGTCCTAGCCAACTGTTGTGACCACTAACAACCCCCCTCCTTCTTTAGTATTAGCAATAACACTAAAGAAGTGGGGACCCTTAGTAAAAAATTCAAAAAAAATTATAAAAATTTTTGTATTATACTCCTCAAAAAAGACATCGCACAGAGAAGAGTGAAACATTTCTTTATGAGCACAATAAAAAACTGCGAAGAAGCGATGCGAAATTCATCGCATCGCATACATTAAGAAGTGCCCATAAATGAAAATCTTAAGAAATCTCCGATGGCCGATATGCGACATTGCATATTGCAACATCACATAAACAACACACAATAACTTAACCAAGGATAATTTTAGGGGCGAATGTTCGCCCTTTGGCGAAATTAAGGGGTTTTAAATTTTTAGTGGGCGAATATTTTGTATCATAGTACATTTTTACAAATCACCTCAAATAGCCCACCTTATTTTAAGGGAGAGAGTAAAAAAGGTAAATTTAGCCCTTGAAATTAGGACTTACAACCTTCCATTCGCCCATTTTCAAGAATAGGTTTTATTTAAGTGAATCCATTCGCCCATTTTCAAGAATAAGTTTTATTTAAGTGAATCCTATGGGCCAAATACCATATTTATAAAAGAGGTATGGTAAATTTATAAAAATATAAATAAATGAGAGGTATGGTAAATAAATAAAACATTTTTTATATTTACTCTATAAGTCACCTTATATACATGTAAGGGTGTAAACAAATAAAAATATAAGTAAAGTGGAGGTATGGTAAATAAATAAAACGTCTTTTTATACTTACTCAAAAGGTATGGTAAATAAATAAAAATATAAATAAACTAGACGTATCGTAAATAAATAAAACCTCTTTATATTTAGTCCATAACCCTCATTCTATTTATGAAGGCTCAAGAAAGAGGTTTTATTTAAGTGAATCCTATGGGCCAAATACCATATTTGTAAAAGAGGTATGGTAAATTAATAAAAATATAAATAAACAAGAGGTATGGTAAACACATAAAACATTTTTTTTATATTTACTCCATAAATCACCTTATATTTTCGAACACTCAAAAAATGGGTTATATTTAGGTGAAACCTATTGCCAAAATACTATGGGACAAATACCATGGACTAGATTGTTATTAATACCATGCAAAAAACCATTATTAACCCTAATATTAGAATTAATAAAAATAAAAATGGCACATGGTATTGACCCATGGTATTCACCAAAATGGCACATGGTATTGACCCATGGTATTCACCTGGAATGTAGCCTATTTAAATGGGGGAATTAAACCAGCATGTAGCCTATGCTAAGATTCACTAGGACTTTACAAAGTTTTATTATTTAGTGAAAGACTCGCCAAGATCTTACAAGATTTTATAATTGAGTAAAATATTCTAATAAAAATAAAAATGGCACATGGTATTGACCCATGGTATTCACCAAAATGGCACATGGTATTGACCCATGGTATTCGCCTGGAATGTAGCCTATTTAAATGGGGGAATTAAACCAGCATGTAGCCTATGCTAAGATTCACTAGGAATTTACAAAGTTTTATTATTTAGTGAAAGACTCGCCAAGATCTTACAATATTTTATAATTGAGTAAAATATTCGCCATGCCTGGTGAGAGATTCGCCAAAAAATTATATATACATATTATATTATTGATAAAATCGCCTTCCATTTTTCCTATATACCATGGAGATTCACCCATTTATTATATTTATAAATTTAGGGGGGGTTCTTAAAATTTTCCCTGAACTTAACAAATTGCAACGATAAATGCGATCTTGCGATAAATGCGATCTGCGATAAATGCGATCTGCGCTTTTGCGATGCTACGATCCTGCGATCTGCGCGATTCTGTGCTAAACTGATTAGGAAACTCTGCGATAACACATCTTGATAATGCGATCTGCGATGATGTGATGCGAGTCGCAGAAATCACCCATCTCAAATTTTACTCGGCTCAGCATTCAAGAAAAGCTGTCCCGAAACCAAAAATTGGGCGCGTGACTTAAAGGAAATTAATGAATGTACGCCAAAGTATTCATGAAGGATAGTTTTGTGTTTTTTGAAGAGTCAGTTCACTGTGGGTGTCATGATTTTATACATTCGTAGAGCTTAAAGCTTTCGTGTCAAAATTTATTATCACTACTCTTTTCCTTTGCGTGAACTGCAGGAATAAAAAAACAGGAAACAACATGAAGCAATGTGCAGGAAACATCTAAGGAAAAAGGGAAAGCGTCAATGCTCGGAGAACAGAGAAGAGATGCCCTCATAAACGGATACCGCATGCAACAGAAACGCAGATTTCAGAGTATTACTGAATAGATGCTGATATCAATAGGCGATTCGACACTCAAGGTCAAAAGCTCACAAAAGCAGCATGTTTACAAAATTCTGAAGCTTATGCCTGGTAAAGGAAAAAGTGCTAAAGGCGGAAAACGCACCAGAAAGGCCCGGATCAAAGAACGGAGGCAGTTTTTGATGCGCGATTAGCGCCTAGTGCTAATCGCGCATCGCTAAGAAAATTGTTCAGAAAGCAAAGTCCCTAACTTTCTTAGTCATCCACGAGTCCGGAAACCGAGATAGCAAAAGCAGAGGCAATTTAAGAGGAATTTGGGTTGTTACCAAGTATATACGCAGTAAATTCGCCCAGCCAGAAGATGATTCCCAAAAATATCTTCTAGTTTACTAAAAAGTGGTGCCAGCGCTTGCCATTTCTATTTTCGTAGCCCAAGCAAAAGTAGAAGACAACTAGCCGACTCTTCCCAGGCAAATGTTACATGCTCGCAACACTAAGGAGCAAATGCAGAAATAGTTAGAAATTAGATTCAATTTTTAGAAATAATTTTGCTTAGATAAAGGGCGGTCATTTAAACCATATCCTAAATTTATGTAATTAAGTTATTTAGTTAGCAGTATTTAAACCCTTCTCAGGCATTTAGAGAAGGGTCCAGAAATTTGTCAAAAACTTGTCCTCAGAACATGCACTTTTGCACCCTCAGAGGAGGTTTTGATGAATGAATGGATCTAGGTTTATTAATGTTTGCATTTGATATCTACTACTGATGTTGCACTTCTGTACTCTTGGTAGATATTAGAACAAGTAGAGATAAATCATTGTTGCTTGAAGCTTATCAGTAGAACCAGTCATAAATGGTACTTTTATCTCTTGGCCATTTCTGCTTATATTCTTAAAGTGATGTACAGTTTTTAGTTGTTTATATGTTATTGCATGAATGTTTGAGTTACCATTTGGCACTTTTGTACAGTGGAGTCATTTATTTATGTTTGATATATGAATAACTTATTATGCGATATGCTGTTCACAACTGTTTTGCCTAACTTTTTATGCAAAGTGGTTCATCTTAATTGATTTCCATTCTTATGATAGCTGAATGATATTTATTACCAGTTATTATTTGAAATCTCTTTAGATCGCATAATAGAAGAAATACATCCCGGGTTAGCATAGATTAGATGTGCTGTTTTCATTAGATTACAATAGCATAGAATTAGATTAAAGTAGTTTAGATTAGAACCCTTAGATCAGCATCATCCAACTCTGCACACACACACACACACTTAGATTGGGAAACTGATCCCATTATCCCCAGTCAGACCCGCTACACCAAACGGATAAGGAGCTGCCAACCAAGGTCCAGACCGGGTGGGTATCCCCCTTGTTGTCGACCCGATTTTCAGGGCTTCAACATATTTGGTGCTAGAAGGAGGGCCTGAACTATGAATGGCACTTAAATCAAAATCTAAATACCATTCTGAGAGTAAATCGCCCTCATCATCTCCCCCGACTTCTCCAGTATATTTGAATCCAGAGTCAGAAGTCGCTCGAGTATCAATCGCTGCTACACACCCTGATATTTCAGACCAGTCTACCATTAAACCTCCTGGAGTTGAATCTCTGATTCACAAACTTCAGGGATTTTCCATTTCTCCTCAGAGGTCTGATAAATCTCAAAGCAGTGTGACTTCGCAGTACAATCCTGCTCATCCCCTAACCAGGTTAAAGAGTGAAAAATTTGGCATCCAGCCAACTGAGTTGCCTCTTCCCACCAGGAAAAGAGCGAGGAAATCACCACAAGAGTCTGACAGTGAGACTCTTTCATCTACATCGCCCATTTCAACTACCTCACCGCGAAGTCAACCACCCACACCTCCATTCCAAACCATCATCCATCCGTCTACCGAGACTCCCACAACCCCTCTTCAATCATCTACGATCATAGTATCCTCATCTTCCCAGCCACAGAGATCATCTTCTGCACTTTTCTCTACTAGCAGCTCAACGATGGCCCAGTCTCCATGGAACAACCTTGGGGCAGTTTTAATGCCTGCGCCCTTGAGTCAAATACCGGCCCATCCTGAGAAATGGTTGCCCAAATTCAATCCAGAAGCAGGCATGTGAGCAGAAGAACACATAAACAATTTCATGCTTTCTATCAATCTCAACGGAGTTACTAACGAAGATGATGTTGTTCGGCTTTTTCCCTATACACTGCAAGGGACAGCCGGGTCATGGTATTTTTCATTACCCTCCAGGTCTATCACAAGTTGGGATATCTTCCAGAATCAATTCCTTATCAAGTTTGGTGATGACAGATCAACAACAACATTAATCAATGACCTATCCAATCTTAAGGCCCAAGCTAAAGAACCTATCAAAGATTTCGATTTACGGTTCAATAAAATTCTCGACAAAATTCCCACTGCTTCTCAACCCAGCGAAGAAGTACGATGTGAATGGTATATTACTGCTTTACCATCAAACATAGCAATCTTCGTGGATAGAGAAAATAAAACAACCTTAGTTGAAAACATGACAGAGGCGATAGCAGTAGAGAAACGCATAATAGCCCTGGAAAAGAGATCCGCGATAGAGGAACGCAAGTCTAAAAAAAGTCACCTTCAAGGAATACTCCAAGAAGAAACAAACAAAATACCCTGTCGATTTAGAAGGATTGCAGAAAGTATTAAAGACCATGTCTAATGAGATGGTTGACATAAAAAAACAAGTAGCAGAAACTTCTTTAAAAAAGCCCTACAGAGCTTTTAAAAGAGGTCTTTCAATGGATGCAAAACCACCCAATGCCATCTCCAATGCTGAAACTGAGGAAGAGGAAGAAGAAGAAAGTGCCACTGAAGGGCAGACCGATGACGAAGAAGTTGTGGAATTACAAGGAATGTGGGATTTCATCCTCCCACAAGAAGAAGATCAAGAAGTATTTCCAGTTAGCACACGAAGCAAAAATCAGCTTGATCCTCCCCAAACTACCCCTAAGCAGAAGAGTGCAAGCCCTACATCAAAAGATAAAGTCGCAACAAAGAAAAAAACTACTAAAGCGACTCAATCTAGCCCAGTCTGAGCAGATCAAACAACTCCATCAAAAACACTGATAGTGTCGGATGAAATGGAGTACAATATTATTGATGACATGAAAAAGACTAGGGCTAATATTACCCTTTATGAATTGAGCAAATTGAAGCATCAATAGAAGATAATGATGAAAGAATTACATGCTATGCCTATTGTACCTTTGCCTACCTCTGTACTCTCTCAAGCTTCCCACAACATGGGAAGACCTCCAACTAACGCGATCAATAAGATTGATCCAAATGATATCGCCTTGATTGGAGGAAGATCAAGATCTCACACTCCCCTGTTTCTTCTCACTTACGAGATTTTCAACAAAAATGTGCACAATTGTTTGGTAGATTCCGGTGCTTCATCGAATATTTTACCCAGATCAATATGTGCTAAGTTAAATGTTCAACCACAAAAATCCGCAGTGCGCATAGTTCAGCTTGATCGATCTCAAGTCGAAGTGATTGGTGAAATTAATCAAGTAACCATAAGAATGTCATCTAACCCAAAGGTATGTCAGGTTATTGACATTCTAGTGGCTGATATCCCAGAATTCTATGGCTTAATTCTTAGCAGGGATTGGTCCAAAAAACTCCATGGATACTTTGTAACCGACGGGTCACACATGTGGTTACCCTACAACGGTAAACCGAATCAAATAAAGGTTGAACGAGAGTTACACCAGAAGTACATAGTAACGGAATTAGAGGGAGAAAATGAAGCAGTATCGTATAACAGCAGTATCATAGGCAATTACTCGGTAGATTCTTTTCTCGGTAATTTCAATGCTCACACATCACCTTACTTAGAAAATTCAGTTTTGTCCCAAGTCGAAAATTTTTCCCAAACTGATAGTTCAAGGTGTGTTAATTTTGTAGATGAACCTGTAAATACATCTTTATTTTGGAAGTTATATTTCGATGGCTCTAAATCTAACGAAGGAGCAGGAGCAGGATGCGTTCTGATTAGTCCAGAAGGAAACAAGACCATGCTTACGTGCAGACTCGAATTCAATTGCACAAACAATACAGTAGAATATGAGGCCTTGGTGCAAGGCCTATACAAAGCAATCGGGTTAAATGTCAAGTATCTTCAAGTCTTCGGAGACTCTGAGATTATCGTCAAATAGGTACGTAACACTATACATTGCCTATCAGGTCATTTAAAACACTATCAATCTTTAGTACAAGATCTGACTGAGCATTTCATAGCATTTAATATTTCTTCAATCCCGAGACTCCAAAACGCAAGCACAGACCTTTTGGCTAACGTAGCCTCTAGGCTTATTCCCTCTGAAGACTTTAGTTCAGATAGATTCTCAATAGAATTAATCTTTAGACCGTCCATCCCTGACAACATTACAAATTGGAGAGTATTCAATGACGATCCTGATATTGTAAATTTCCTCACTTCTGAAGGATCCTACTCCAATCAGATAATTGACGAAGACCATCACGATCGACAAATACAACAAAATAGCACTGATAATGCTATACCTAAATCGGTGGTTAAGTTAGAAGACTTATACAATTTGAAAAACCGGTTTAAAAGGTCTACCAATTCAAAGCTCTACAGTCCAACTCTAAACTACGAATAGTAAACCTAGGAACCGATGATAAACCACAAAATGTTAATCTAGGCATCGACCTAGTCCCCGAAGAAAAACTAGCATATATTCGTCTTTTGAGACAATATAAAAATGTTTTTTCCTGGAATTACAATGAGCTGAAGACGTACGACACTTCTATCATTCAGCATACTATTCCTATGATTGACAACGAAAAACCTGTCCAACAGAAACTGAGAAAGATCCACCCCAATTTAGAAAATCAGATAAAAACTGAGCTAAATAAGTTATTAAAAGCCAGAATAATTTTCCCCGTCAGACATTCCAAATGGGTCTCCAATATGGTACCTGTTAGAAAGAAAAATGGAGATATTAGAATCTGTATCGATTTTCGGAATCTTAACAAAGCCTGTCAAAAAGACAATTTTCCTCTTCCACCTATGGAACAGATATTACAGGCAGTAGCAGGCTCAGAACTGATGTCTTTCTTGGACAGATTTTCAGGATATAATCAAGTGCTGGTGCATCCCAATGATCAGTTGAAAACCACATTCAGAACTAAATGGGGCACATATGCATATCGGAAGATGCCATTTGGTCTGATTAATGCCGGCGCTACATTTCAAAGAGCCATGGACATCGCATTTAAGGGTTTAGTCAATAAATCTGTAGTGATTTATTTGGATGATATAACAGTGTACTCCAAGAAGCGAAGCGACCATCTCAAAGATTTAAAACAAATTTTTCAACGATGTTTAAGGTATGGGATTTCACTTAACCCAAAGAAATCTTTTTTCGCATTAAGTGAAGGAAAACTTCTAGGATTCATAGTGTCAAAATCCGGTATTCACATTGATCCTAACAAAATCAAAGAAATCTCTGAAATATCTCTACCTCATAATAAAAACACCATGCAATCTTTCCGTGGTCAAATCAATTTTGTAAAGAGATTTGTCCCAGATTTTTCACGAATTGTGTCTCCTTTGCAAACCATGATTAAAAAGAATTCATATTTCAAATGGGGTCAAGATGAACATGAAGCATTCAACCTGATCAAACAAGCTATTATTAACGCTCCATCTTTAGCAACCCCGAATTTTTCAGAATCTTTTGTTTTGTACACATTTGCCTCAGAGAAATCATATGCTGCGATTCTAACTCAAGCCAATCAAGAAAAAGCGGAAGCTCCAATTGTGTTTTTTAGCTCAAATTTACAAGGTGCTGAACTCAATTATTCAGGCATAGAAAAACAGGCCTATGCTGTTTTCAAAGCGATCAAATATTTCAGACCTTTCTTACTCAAAACCCACACTAAGATCATAGTACTGTTTCCAGCGGTAAGAAATCTTCTAGTACAGAAGGATATGGGCGAGAAAAGAGCAAATTGGATCACTGCTTTACAGGAATACGACCTTGAGATTAAACCAGCAAACATTGTAAGAGGTCAAGGCTTCTGCAAAATGTTGGCTGGAGCATCGCAAATCTCTGAAATTTCATCCGAAGAGATACAAATGTATGAGGTAAGCCTAAACGATGCAGAATCATTGTATGCTGATATCATTTATTATCTTAAGAACGAGTATGCTCCATCACACCTGGATCACACTAAGAAAAGAGCTCTGAGATTGAAAGCTAAACAATATCAGCTCATAAATGATATTCTTTTTAGAAAGAATTATGATTCTGTTCTTCTTAGATGTCTTGAAAAAACTGAAGCTGAAAAAGTTTTGCAGGAACTCCACGATGGACCAGTAGGCGGACACTATGCTGGAGATTCTACTGCACATAAAATTTTACGTGCAGGATATTACTGGCCTACGCTATTCAAAGATTCACACAGTTACGTGAGGAAATGTCAAGTCTGCCAAACTACTGCTGGAAGACAAAAGAAGTTGTCCCTGCCACTACAACCGATAAACATCGAGCAACCATTCAGCCAGTGGGGCTTGGACATAATAGGTGAGATCGTTCCTCACTCTTCTAAGTAGCATAGATACATCCTCACGGCAACAGATTATTTTACTAAATGGGTAGAGGTAGTTCCTCTCAAGACAGCTAATTCTGAAAATATTATCGAATTCATAGATAAATTTATAATCACTAGGTTTGGATTGCCAACGGCTTTAATGTTTGATAATGCATCATACTTTTCTAGAAATGCAATGATTGAGTTCGCACTTAAAAGAGGGTTCAAACTAAAATATTCGGCCAATTACTATCCGCAAGGTAATGGGTTAGCTGAGTCAACAAATAAAAACCTAATCAGGATTATTAAAAGAACAGTTGACCAGAACCAAAAGAATTGGCATAAAGCTTTGGTAAATGCTTTATGGGTAGATAGAATAACAAAAAAAGCTTCGATCGGCACTTCCCCCTTTAATTTAGTTTATGGGAAAGAAGTGGTTCTTCCAACTCACTTAGTCATTCCCTCTTTGTCTTTAATACAATACATTGATGAAGTGCCTATTTCCTCCATACAACTAAGACAAATGGAAATAATCAAATTAGAAGAGAAACGAGAACAAGCTAAGAAAACCCATGCTCATCATCAAGCACTAATAAAATCCTCTTTTGATTCAAACATAATGACCAGAAAAAATTTTCAGATGGGAGATTTAGTTTTAAAATGGGATAAGGCTCATGAAGAAAAGGGCAAACATACAAAATTTCAAAAGATGTGGCTTGGTCCTTTTTAGATTGTTGAAGTCATAGGTCCATCAATGTTTGTCTTACAAGATCTAGCAGGTAGAAGGGATTCTTTGCCTGTTAATGGTCAAATCCTTAAAGTATATTTTCCATAGAAGATTATTCTTCTATTTTGTAGAATAGTTTTGTTTTTTTCTTTTCTTTTTCATAATAAAACCAGTTGTTAATGGTTACTATCGGTATTCGCAAAAAGACACCAATTCTCTTTCAGATTTTGAGCTTTTCGCTTGTATAAATAGAAAATTTTTGAAAATATGATCTTTATTATTGACAGATACAGTTAAAAACTTTAGCCTAGATATGATACTAGTTTCAACTTCAAAAAATTTGATGAAAGCAACCTTTAGCGAAGGAATTGTTTTATATTAGCACAATGAAAGGTATCAATAACAAAATAAAGATTCTCTGTAAAACTGCTGTTTTCAAACTCTATTATTGTCGTCCAAAGCTTTCTTAAGGAAAACAATGATTTCCTCCCTGTTAAAGAAAATCGCAGCATTCAGAGGGACAATCCAAGAAACACTATATCTCAAAGAATAAGAGGTCTCATCACGAGCCGGCTTATCATGATCACAGATATTATAACTTTGCTGACTTTGCCAAACACTGTCCATCAAAACAGGGCAATGACTCAAGATTGTTGAAATCAAAAGACAAGGGGTCTCATCACGAGCCAGCTTGTTCAGCAAAAGTGTAAATCAAGTGAATGACTGTGTCATAATTTGGCTACCAAACCAAGACATTGTTCTTTAAGAATAAAAAAGGAAAAAGTGTCAATATGGATTTTTCTTTGAAGGTTGTAGATAACCTTAAACAGGATAAAGGATCATTGCTGGGTAACAGGTAACCCTGTCGAGGCTATGGACGCCTGCTGGCAGCAGAGGCTCTACCTACAGCAAACGAGCATATTTTAAGGCTAGCACACAGAGAAGACTTTATTTTATCTTTACAAGACCAAGTAATGGCTGATATAAATACAAGGACAAGCCTGAGGAAGCAAACAATTAGAATAGAAAGAGGTTGAAACAAAATATCATTGATAGAATAAGGCATAATGTACTCTATCTGTCCATAACAAAGTTTAGATTTATGAAAAAATTTCTGTTTTGGAAGTTTAAAAAATTCAATAGAAAAGCAGAGATAACTGGTTCTTCCAAGTGAATCGCCATTGTTGTGACCACTAACAACCCCCCTCCTTCTTTAGTATTAGAAATAACACTAAAGAAGTGGGGACCCTTAGTAAAAAATTCAAAAAAATTTATAAAATTTTTGTATTATACTCCTCAAAAAATACATCGCACGGAGAAGAGTGAAACATTTCTTTATGAGCACAATAAAAAACTGCGAAGAAGCGACGTGAAATTCATCGCATCGCATACATTAAGAAGCGCCCATAAATGAAAATCTTAAGAAATCTCCGATGGCATCGATATCGCAACATCGCATAAACAGCACACAATAACTTAACAAATTGCAACGATAAATGCGATCTTGTGATAAATGTGATCTGCGATAAATGCGATCTGCGATTTTGCGATGTTGCGATGTTGCGATCTGCACGATTCTGCGCTAAACTGATTAGGAAACTCTGCGATAACACATCTTGATAATGCGATCCGCGATGATGCGATGCGAGTCGCAGAAATCACCCATCTCAAATTTTCCTCGGCTCAGCATTCAAGAAAAGCTGTCCCTAAACCAAAAATTGGGTGCGCGCCTTAAAGGAAATTAATGAATGTATGCCAAAGTATTCATGAAGGATAGTTTTGTGTTTTTCGAAGAGTCAGTTCACTGTGGGTGTCATGATTTTATACATTCGTAGAGCTTAAAGCTTTCGTGTCAAAATTTATTATCACTACTCTTTTCCTTTGTGTGAACTGCAGGAATAAAAAAACAGGAAACAACATGAAGCAATGTGCAGGAAACATCTAAGGAAAAAGGGAAAGCGTCAATGCTCGGAGAACAGAGAAGAGATGCCCTCATAAACGGATACCGCATGCAACAGAAACGCAGATTTCAGAGTATTACTGAACAGATGCTGATATCAATAGGCGATTCGACACTCAAGGTCAAAAGCTCACAAAAGCAGCATGTTTACAAAATTCTGAAGCTTATGCCCGGTAAAGGAAAAAGCGCTAAAGGCGGAAAATGCACCAGAAAGGCCCGGATCAAAGAACGGAGGCAGTTTTTGATGCATGATTAGAGCCTAGTGCTAATCATGCATCGCTAAGAAAATTGTTCAGAAAGCAAAGTCCCTAACTTGCTTAGTCATCCATGAGTCCGAAAACCGAGATAGCAAAAGCAGAGGCAATTTAAGAGGAATTTGGGTTGTTACCAAGTATATACGCAGTAAATTCGCCCAGCCAGAAGATGATTCCCAAAAATATCTTCTAGTTTACTAAAAGTGGTGCCAACGCTTGCCATTTCTATTTTCGTAGCCCAAGCAAAAGCAGAAGACAACCAGCCGACTCTTCCCAGGCAAATGTTACATGCTCGCAACACTAAGGAGCAAATGCAGAAATAGTTAGAAATTAGATTCAATTTTTAGAAATAAGTTTGCTTAGATAAAGGGCGGTCATTTAAACCGTATCCTAAATTTATGTAATTAAGTTATTTAGTTAGCAGTATTTAAACCCTTCTCAGGCATTTAGAGAAGGGTCCAGAAATTTGTCAAAAACTTGTCCTCAGAACATGCACTTTTGCACCCTCAGAGGAGGTTTTGATGAATGAATGGATCAAGGTTTATTAATGTTTGCATTTGATATCTGCTACTGATGTTGCACTTCTATACTCTTGGTAGATATTAGAACAAATAGAGATAAATCATTGTTGCTTGAAGCTTATGAGTAGAACCAGTCATAAATGGTACTTTTATCTCTTGGCCATTTCTGCTTATATTCTTAAAGTGATATACAGTTTTTAGTTGTTTATATGTTATTGCATGAATGTTTGAGTTACCATTTGGCACTTTTGTACGGTGGAGTCATTTATTTATGTTTGATATATGAATAACTTATTATGCGATATGCTGTTCACAACTATTTTGCCTAACTTTTTATGCAAAGTGGTTCATCTTAATTGATTTCCATTCTTATGATAGCTGAATGATCTTTATTACGAGTTATTATTTGAAATCTCTTTAGATCGCATAATAGAAGAAATACATCCCGGGTTAGCTTAGATTAGATGTGTTGTTTTCATTAGATTACAATAGCATAGAATTAGATTAAAGTAGTTTAGATTAGAACCCTTAGATCAGCATCATCCAACTTTGCACACACACACACCCTTAGATTGGGAAACTGGTCCCATTATCCCCAGTCGGACCCGCTACACCAAACGGATAAGGAGCTGCCAACCAAGGTCCGAACTGGGTGGGTATCCCCCTTGTTGTCGACCCAATTTTCGGGGCTTCAACACCAACCAGCTCGTTTCTCATTTTAGGAAACGAAAACCTTCAGCATGTTAATAACATATAAATGAAGAATTAAAACACATAATGAGAAAATCATGGTGCAACTCCTTATATTAATTTTGATCAGCAAATATACATTTGAGTTCAAGTCCAACACAGAATGAGGGCAACAACGAGATTAAAATTAACCAAAAATTACAATGGTACTGCTATTGCTATCTCTTTCTAACCTTGTTCCATCTGAAAGCTATATTTTATACAACCCTTCGGCCTATGGCCGTAACCAAAAATTACACAGTCGTTCCAAATCAAGCCTTTTGGCTGAAACGAAATAACAAACAAAATTGCAAAATTAAGCCAGTGGCCAAACTGGATGACATCAACCAAGATGTCCGTGTGAAGTGATCGAGTTGTTACAGAGATCACAGAATAGATAGTTGTCGGTGGTGCAACAATCTACCTGCAATACATCAAGCTAGCATAATGATTAACACTTTAGCCTATCAAATACTTTAAGAAGGTAAATATAAGTTACAAGAAATATTAAAGGCACAAAATCTATTTAAAATGATTAATTAAGCACCTAATAAACCTTAAACATGAGATATGAAGTTTATGTAGGAATAGACAATGTTCTTGGACTAGTGCAGGAATGATGAGGTTTATGCAAATAAACAGAGGTTTATGATTGTGGTTTTGTAATAAGAAGTGGGTAAAAGTAGAGCATTTCGGCCTACCAACATCCTCCCATCCCTAAGTTGTTGTGAGTCCTCACACAACCTTTACCTGCTACAAAACTCTTCAACATAGGGAGCCATCTTTCAATCCTGCACTTGGACACTGATCCCTACCTTCACTACCTTCATCTTCTTACCTCGGGCTTGCTTAAGTTCTTTGGTCACCTTCTTGAGGCGCTTGTAGCATTTAGAAGCCTGAAACTTCCATACCTTCACTTGATGTTTCTATTCTTTGACCTCTTCTGCCAACTCTATCTTGCCTTGCTTCTGCTAGGTCTGCTCCTTCATGACCTGGTTTAATGCCTCCAAGTCATGAATTTGATATTCAAGCTTTACTATCGATTTATTCAAATAGAGGGTAGAGGTCTTCGTTTCCATATCGTCTGGTGCAAGAACTTTTTCTGCAACTAATTCAAAACATGTACCATCGTTGCCAAGATCAAAGTTATCTTAGCCATCGGTGTCTACATCATAATATCACCAAGGGTTTTTGTGTCAGGAGCTTCCATGTCACCGAGGGTTTCATCCCCCTGTGCATCTAACTCATTAGTGGTTTCTATACCCTGTACATCTAACTCAGCAGGGGCTTCAGTACCCTGTTCATTCACCTTGTCAGGGGCTTCAGTACCCTGTTCATTCAATTCATTAAGGATTTCAGTACCCTATTCATTCACCTCATCAGGGGCTTCAGTACCATGTTCATCAAAATTGTCGAGGGTTTCTATGTGTTGCGCCTCGTCATCTACCTAACCCTCTGTCGGGTCTCTACTTGCACTCGGTGTCATTCTTTTCTTCTTCAACTTATGAAGGAAGGCCGACAAGGGTATGTCATCCTCCTTCTCTACATTTTCTTCATTCACCACAGTATGAGCTACTGCATATGCAAGAACCGAGAGGTTGTGATCTCCAGGTGAAGTCTAGGGTGACTCGTCAATCAAAATTGGGGAGCTCGACTAAGCGTGACTTGTCACTGAAGAGATAGTCCTTTTCTACGTCGAGGTCCTGGTTGTTCTACTTTTTGTTGAGGACGAAGTTTCTTCAACAAGTTTCTCCTCTGCTTGCACCTGTTTTTCCTTACATTTTATCTTAGCAAGGCACGGAGCCTCAACTTTTCTCTTCTTTCTTGCACTCCTTCCAGCTAACTCCCCTGCACTTCTTTCTCGAAATTCTTTCAAGAATGCCTCCCGGGTTATTTCCTTAGCCTCTAGCTCTTTCTTAACCAAGATTGCAATGAGCCTGTGATGGTATAGCTTATCTGCAATCCGACTCGCACCCTCATTCTACACTCCTTTCACCATTTTCTCTAAACTTCGGAGTAGGTAATAAGGGAGATTGATGTGTTTCCCTAATTCAAAATGCAGCAACAACTGGATATGGTACACAAACGTTAATGTGTAACGTCCCTCACAAGTCAGAAACTTTTGTAATATGTACAGGATGTCTCACCATTTTCCAAGCATGGTGCTCTGCGGAAGCCCTTTCTTCCAGTCGACTTTGAGCTTCCGGTGAACCACAAATCGGCACCATCTTTTCTTTTCAATCCTCTCATTTTTGAACCATTTTTCCCCTACGGTTGACAAGCTTGTAGCTTGCACTATGAATTCTTTCGTGACCTCAAATTCCAACGAGCCTACCTTAGCTTGGCCTTCCTCGAATGTCTTTGAAAACTCCAGAGCCATGGCCGTATCGAACCCATTGAATTTTTGCAAAACTAGGAGAAATCTTGATTCTTGTAATAGTGCAAGACTACTTCAATATTCGGCCATTTGTTCTATCTCCTTCACAGATGATGATTCATGTCTCGTGGGCGCCATCTTTGTTTAAATCCACCTCAACTCTGTCACAGCCTTAGGAAGGTTTCACACTACGGACTACAAAGGAGCTGCTGAGAATTTTATGATGGAGATCTGACCTTTCCACCATCTTTTTGATCCCTTCCATCCAATAACATTTAATCATTAAAATCACCCCTTCATGATAGATGCACACACGTATCAATTTGCTACGGGCAGGCAATGATAATTGGAGGAGGCTGAAATTTTTACATCAGCGGTGTAACGGTCATGGGGGATGGGATTATGAGGTAAGTTTATCATTAACAAGTGATGGAGGATCTTTTCAAACATAGGTAAGTGTGGGATTTCAGGTAGATTTGTACTATCCCCGTTTTCCTTCATAATTCACATAAGGTGTACTTCGGTACTCATTAAAAATATTAGACCTCAGAATGTAAAATATCTTGCACTTTAAACGATTTCTCCCTAAACTAGTAAATTATAAAGCAAATTCTTAACAAAATTTAAATAATACAATGCTATGATCTATCATTGTGGTAGTCATTCATCTAAAGAAATAAAAATTAAATTTCAGTAATCGTTCTGCATCAAGAACTCCTATACTACGTTAACCATTTTTTCACTATGTTGTCACAATCGACCACCTACTTGCACTAATTGTGCTTGGACTGAACCTACCTACACTGCAACGTTCTTACACTAAACCTACTTGCACTGCAATGTGGTTGCACTGAATCTGATTGCACTGCAACGTGCTTGCACTAAACCTGCCTGCACCAATCATGCGCATTCCTGCACTAGGGATTTTTGTGGCATCGAAGAAAGAGGGGATAAAAAATTATAATAGAACTCAGTCCTTTGGCTAGACTAAAAAAAATTACTTAAATATACAAGAGAAGTTTTATTCGCCATTATTTGGTGTTTCATGAGCATGCCTTCTGATCTGACTACATCAAATACTACAGTCAATTCATGAGGGAACAAAGAAGTGGGAAGGGGTAATTTTCAAAATGGGAAGGAATATCATAATAGGGATTCCAAGAATAATACTACCAAGGGGGATAAACGAAAATGGGATGTGGAAAAAATTCAAAGGGGAAAAGAGGGATTTTATGAAATCAGATAGGGGTGAAGAAAAGGGAGGGTGATTCATTATGAAATTAAGAAAAGAAAAATAGCGGGAATTACGAATGAGGAAAATAGAAGGAAGGCAGAATTTTATCTTCAAGACCTGCCTGCATTGGTGCCGAAAAAAGTAAATGTAGTGGGAATTAAGCATTTACTTGGATAAAAAATTCCATGCTAGTTACCGCAAACTTGGGTAAGGGCTGGGTTCCTTGAACATGCTTCTTCTTGGTGATAGCTCACATATCTAAAAATCAAGAAACATTCCTTTTTATCAAAATTTCGATCTTCCTACCAACATGCTATATTTTAGGTTGATCCTTCTGTAATCATGTCAGTCAACTAATTTTCATAATTACAGGAACAAAAAATTATATTTTTTTGTCATTTTTTTCTCTTTTTTTTTATTTTTTTATTTTGTTATATGACGAAAATAAACAATCGGATCTTCAACAGGTTGGTGTTGCCACCTACCAACTTCTTTTCATATTGTTTTTGGACTTGTTGCATAAAATCTCTTTCAGTAAGGGACTGAAAATACACCTTCAATCTATGCCCATTTACCAGGAACACAAAATTTTGTCCATCAATAGTTTTAATTTATATTGCTCCATTCTCAAGCATTTTGACCACCTCATAAGGTCCCATCCAGCATGTACGATATTTCCCTTTAAAATATTTAAATCTAGAATCGTAAAGGAGTACCCAATCACCTTGTTGGAACTGCTTCTTCCATATAGACTTGTCATGCCACTTCTTGTGTCATTGTTAACCAATATGTTCTGATGAACAACATCCCTTTGAAATTCATCTAACTCATTCAACTTTAGAAGATGTTGTTGTTGTGCTTTAGAGAGATCTAGCCCCAACTGGATTGCAGTCCTGAAAGTCCTGATCTGGAATTCTATCGGCAAGAGGACTTGTTTCCCGTACACCAACTCATATGGTGTGTGTCCCATGTTGTTCCTCCAAGTGGTTCGGTATGCCCACAAGGCTTTCAGTAATTTGTCATTCAAACCCTTTATGTGGATATTTACTTTCTTTGTGAGGATGGACTCAATCACCTTATTTGTGGACTCCACCTGACCATTTGCTTGCGGGTGATACAGTGTAGATTTCCTGTGCCAGATTTTTTACTGCTCCATCACACCTTGTACCAGATTAGAAATAAATTGTGGTACATTGTCAGTAACAATTTCTCTAGGCACACCAAACCTAGTAAATATTTCAGTAAAAAGAAAATAAACAACAACTTTTTCAGTAGAAAAAGAAACAGCTTTAGCTTCTACCCATTTTGTAACGAAATTTGTACAAACCAAAATATGATTTTGATGTTGGATTTATTGGTCCTACAAAATCAATGGCCCATTTTTCAAAAGGCTCAATCATAACCTGAGGACATAAAGGCATTTCATTGGTTTGATTAGGTTGGCCAATTCACTGACAGCTATCACATCGCTTGACATATTGTTTGGCATCCTTAAACAAGGAGGGCCAAAAATAGCCAGCTCGTAACACTTTGTATGCAGTCCACTTATCAGCGAAGTGACCTCCACAAGGTTCGTCATGGGCAGATTTTAAGATATCAAACACTTCTTCCTCTCTTACACATCTACAGATAATAAGATCTGGTCCAGTGTAAAAGAGGTCTCCTTGAATCCAAGAATATGTAGCACTTTTCTGTATAATACTCCGCTTTTCACGAGCAGATAAGTGAGGTGGTGTTTTTCTAGTGACTAAATAGTTAGCTATGTCAGCGAACCATGAGGATTTTGTCGACACAACAAAAAGATGTTCGTCAAGAAAATCATCATCAACAGGAATTGCTTCACCAGGATTATTTAATCTTGAAAGATAATCTACTACTACATTAGATTTTCCTAGTCTATCAACAATAGTAATGTTAAATTCCTGTAACAATAATAACCACCTAGTCACTCTACCACTAGTTAATGGTTTATTCATCAAATATTTTATTGTGGAATGGTCAGTATGCACAAAGACTTCATATCCTGTAATGTAATGTCTAAATTTATTAATGGAAAAAATTACAGCTAAAAAATCTTTCTTAGTAACCGTATAATTTAATTCAGCGGGTGACAAGTTTTTACTAATGAAGTAAATAGCATAGGATTGTTTGTTCTCTTCTTGTCCTAAAGTTGCGCCAATAGTAGTATTTGAGGCATCAGAGGAAATATGAAATGGCAGGGACCAGTTTGGTCCTCTCAAAACTGGTGCCTGAACTAGTTTTTCCTTCAATGTCTCAAAGGACTGTTGGCAAGCTGTGGACCAAGAAAACTCACTATCCTTAGCCAAAAGTCAGAAAAGGGGGGTAGATATCCTTGAGAAATTCTCAATGAATCTCCTATAGTAGCCCACATGTCCTAGAAAACCTCTCACTTCCCTTTGAGTTTTGGGCACAGGAAGATTCAAAATAATTTCTATTTTTGCGGGGTCAACTTGGATATCTTTGTCGGAAATAAGATGGCAAAGAACCACTCCCACCTTACACAATAATC
Organism: Pinus tabuliformis; assembly: GCA_031772625.1. Taxonomy (NCBI): domain Eukaryota; kingdom Viridiplantae; phylum Streptophyta; class Pinopsida; order Pinales; family Pinaceae; genus Pinus; species Pinus tabuliformis. The sequence goes on from CM062807.1 coordinate 572,436,089, forward strand.
TATATTTTTTGTCACTCAAGGCAAGATGAGCTTCTTGGCAACGAAGAAGCACTTTTTCTGGATTTTTGAGGGCTTCTTGGAATGAATCACCAAACACAGAAAAGCCATCCATATGGATTTCCACACAGTCAAGGTCAGCAAAAATGGCCAATGCAACCCTTTGAAAGGTAGCCAGGGCATTACATAGCCCAAAGGGGAGCACTCAATAGGCAAATGTACCCCATGTACATGTAAAAGTGGTTTTGTCTTGATCCTTGAGTGCAATCTATATCTAGTTATAACCACTCAAGCCATATAGAAATGAAAAGTACTTCTTACCAGCAAGGGTATTAATTACCTGGTCGATGAAAGGAAGGGGGAAGTAATCCTTAAGAGTGGCTTTGTTCAATTCTCTATAGTCAATGAAAATGTATCATCTCCCATCTTTTTTCGAGACTAATACCAATGGAGAGACCCACTGGCTGTCAAAAATAGGATAGATAAAATCAGCATCCAAGAGTTTTTGCAATTCTTCCTTTACAACATCTCTTAGAGATGGCTCCATACGCCTTTGGGGTTGTTGGACAGGTTGGGCTCCATCCTAAATATAGATATGGTGGGTACAATTTCCAAGAGGGATTCCTTTCATATCTTCATAGCCCCATGCAAAGGCATCAAGATGGTTTCATAACGAATTCACAAGCTGCTCTCGTTGTGATGAATCCAGCTCTAAACTGATATGCAATGATTTGCTTGGACTAATCTCAACAAGAGTGGTATCAGGCTCAAGAGTACATAGAGGTGTTGCTAGAGATGGTGGTGAGGGAGGTAGAGAGTCATGACTTTCTTGAAAATCTAGACTAAAAATCTGACTCAATGACTCAAAATTGGGCATGGTGTCTAGATTGTTCAGGAAGTCTTGAATCTCACCCTCCTGTGAAGACTCAACATACTGATGTATCAAGGAAACAGACTGAGTCTCCTCATCACTACTGTAGTCTAACCACAAAGTGTCTCAGAGCTCCTGAATGGATCTAGCGGGTGGATACAAGGTGACCTTCTTCCTAGAATCTCCATGGGAAATATACATGTCACCAGAATGGCATCCAATATAAGCATTGGCCGTAGCAATCCATGGTCATCCCAAGATCAAGGGATGTCCTCTCACAGAATTGTTTGGCTGAGGCACAGTGAAGTTTGCCTGACATTTCGAAGAGTCTAATGAAACGACCACATCATCCAACACCCCTTCCGGCTTGATTTTAGATCTATCTTCTAGTTCAAACACAGTGGGAGTAGGACGAATATGGACCAATCCAAGTTGATCCATGGTTTGCTTGGTCATAACATTAATGGCCACCCCCAGGTCCATAAATATATTAGATACAAGGATATCACCTACCTGAGCAGAGACAACAGGGTTTTTGGGGTAGGTATATTTCTCCATGTGCATACACCCCGTCATTAACTCTACTGCTCTACCAACAAATTGAATAGTTTGAGGTTCCAATCTTCTCCTTCCTAGATTCTTGAGATAGAGTTCCCTAATGATTTTTGTGCAAATGGGGATCTCTTTGATAGCTTGGAGCAAAGGTACCTTTATGAAAATGTTCCTAAGCTCAGAGGCCAAGTTAGACTCAGGAATGGGTTCATTCTTCTCCACGACTAACCTCTCCGGATAGGGAGGCCAGTTGGAAGAAGATGGCAAAGGCTCAGAGGGTACGGGGATGGGCTGGATGGTGACATATTTTTCAGAATGGCCAGGAGTTTCCTCCTCACCTTTCTCATCAATAATCACCATAGGTTGCTTCTGATTTTTTGAGGTTACTATCTTCCCCAATCTCAATTGGAGATCATTGACTCCAATTGGCATGGACTAATATCTGGATGAGGAAAGCGGGTTCATAGAGTGGATCATTTATACCGCTTTTTTATTAGGGTTGGGTAAAGGTTGGGCAAGCAGTTGAGGAGGTTGAAACGGTGGAGGTAAAGACAATGGTGGCATTGGCTGACTCAGCTGAGGTAATGATGGTTGTGGCATTGGGTAAGGTGCATATGTAGGTGGGTATCACTGCATAGATGTAAGATAGGAATGGTGTGCATGGTTTGGCCCTCTCCATCCTTGCCGCCAATATTGGGAGGGTTGTCCGTAATGATATTGGTTCCTATGTTGTAAATGTTGAGAGTGACTAGTGTTAGGATAGGAATATGGATGTGCATTATACCCAAAAGAATTCGGTGGAAGTTCAGGAGCCATACCTGCACTTACCTGAGGCCAGTTTCTTTGTGCTCCCATAGCATGCAATAATTTGGCTTCAAGTTTCCCTCCTTCAAATATAGCTTTCAGCCCAGGTATGGAGGGATATTTTTCTGCGGCATGGTTCTTTGTAAAAATTGCACATTTATTAGTTCCTTTAATATCAAGAGGAAATTCTCTTAAAAGATGCTTTTTTCTACATTTTGGACAAAAAATAGACAATGACTCTTGTTCCTCTACAAGTTTTTGCTGAAATTTCAAAGAGTCTATTTGTTTGCTAACAGTATTCATTATTTCAATTTTCATATTGTCCATTTTGTTCTCTAATCCAATAATCATAGCATCAGTAGATTCGGTTTTCTTATTTCTATTCCGAATTCCTTTATCGGATCTATATTGGTTCCTCGATAATTTCTTGCACAAGTCACAGATTTGATCAAAATATTTCTGAGCAATATCCCCTTGTCCTAACAGATTTAGATTATTCCTAGCATCATCAGTAAGCCCACGTAAGAACAAGGTTCTAATGGTACTTAGATCAAATTTGTGCTTTGACCTCTGGAGGATGTACAGAAATCTCTCTAAGTAGTCCTCTAGAGTCTCATCATCATTTTGCACAATAGTAAAGATTTCATCTTGAATATCTCTAGTTTTACAATATTCTTGATATTTTGACAAGAACACTCTCTTCATCTGTTCCCAAGAAGATATAGTGTTTCCTCCTAGTCCCATGAACTAGCAAAGTGTTGCGTCCTTGAGAGTTGCAGGAAACAACTTTAACTTCTAAGCATTAGATGAATAATCATAACTTCTACGCAAAATATCAAACTCAAATAAAAAAGAGTCTGGGTCTTCATGTACCTTACCATAGAAATGAGGAAGATCTTATGGTGGAATATTTTTCATTTATACTTGTGTATCAAGATCCACAATTGGAAATCCAAAAGTGGATTGTTCCTCATTTACTATATTTTCACTAGTTCCTTCTGCATGGTCTTCATGATCTGCCATTATTGCTCCTCCAAGCAAATCGCTCTCAACAGGCTGAGAAGGTTGACTATGGGTCCTAATAGTACCCTTCTTCCCCTTTGTGGGTTGTGTCACATTTGGACCGCTGCTACCAGAGTTCAAGTAGAGTGTTCCTGCGTGATGATTCTGGGTCTATTTGGACTTTCTGCCTGTAAAAGAAGGCCCAATATGAGATTTGATTTCAGATTTATCAATGTTTCCTCAGTTCCTAGTGGGCTTCATACCCCTACCACTTTTAGGCATTCATTTCAAAAAATGACAAAACAAAATTCCAATAAAATGCTGCAACTTAAAAATAACCAAAACACCTATAAATTCCTTCAAGCAATAGAAGCACACTGTAGAAAAAATAATAGTAGACTTACCCCTATTGCAAAAAAAAAAAAAAAAAAAATTATTACCAATTCAAATCGCCTCCCCGGCAACGGCGCAAAAATGTTGGGTGCAGGAATTGCACTTAAGAAAGCTCCTTCAACACTTAATTGTCAACCCAGGGGTTTTGTAAACTTAGAGACGAAGCACAAGTAATTCTAGAAGTGGTATGAAATTTTCCTATTTCTATTCCTACTTCTCAATTGAAATATTGTAGAATCAAACAGAAAAATCTCAAAGGAAACTAACACCAAAGTAATTCTAGTGCTGGAATGTAAAAGAATGAATTTGTGAAGAAATCAAATAAAGGAACTTTCACACTGCTGTAAACAATCTTAACTGTTGAAGTAAAACTCTATGTTTATCCTCAGTATAGATGGTGGCAGTTTAACAAGTGGGCCCTTGAAAAGATATGCCTTCTAAATGATTTTCCTTCTCACACTAAGCAGTCGTTCCTATACTCTTGCAATCTGCTTGCACTAGTACAGGTACAGAACTTATGTGAGAAGTATATTTTACACTTATACTGAAGACTTATGTTTTCATGTAGGGGCTCTAAGCCTCAAGGCTTGGAGCACTCTATTCCTGTGACAAGACACTGGTCCTTGTACCAGAACAGAGCTTCCTACACCAAGTATTCCAATTTACTTTTGAGAAAAATAGAAGAGCATGTTAACTATAAAAATAATTGCAAATGTGAGCAGAATCTGAAATAACTTGCACATGAAAAAGAATGCTTTAATCAACTGAATCTCACAAATAGGAATAAACCTTTAAGATGAAAAAAATCTTCAAAAGTTAAAGAAAACTTTCTTCAGTGAAAGGGTTTTGCATGCAATCAAATCTAACTCAAAACAGGTTCACTATAATATTTCAGATTACTTTTAATCATTTTCCTTAAATCGTGAGATGCAAATATAAATTAAGATATTGCAACAACACTCTTTTCTATTTCATGAAGTCATCCTTAATCTTTAGGAATTTAACTTTTAGTATTAGAAATTCCTCCTTCTGATGATGAATGCTTGCTTTGCAGAAATATATTAAATCATATAAAGGAAAAAGAATGAAACACTTGTTGTAAATGAACTAGTGAACTAGAGTGCAAGATCCTACATGCACTGGTGCAGAAATGATCTTATCTGCGCGATCCAAGCGAAAGCAAACTAGAAAAGAAATTACATGAAGTAAAGAATTTCAATTTAACTGTCACACAATGGATCCATTCACACTTTGACTGTTTAATGAAATAAATAAGAATTCGTAAGCAAGAAAAAAATTAAGATTCAAACCATTGTTTTGCAAATAAACAGATTTAACACACTTTTAAGTTAACGAAAGCAAGATGGTAAAAGAGCTGGGTTGGCTGGGGCCTAGCCAACCAGCTCATTTCCCGTTTTAGGAAACGAAAACCTTCATCACATTAATAGCATATCAATGAATAATTAAAACGCAGAATGAGAAAATCATGGTGCAGATCCTTGTGTTAACTCCAATCAGCAAATATACATTTGAGTTCAAGTCTAGCCCAAAACGAGGGCAATAGCGAGATTACAAATTAAACAGAAATTACAACTATATTGCTATTGCTATCACTTGCTAACCTAGTTCTATATGAAAGCTATATTTTATACAACCCTTCAGCCTATGGCCGTAACCAAAAATTACACAGTCATTCCAAATCAAGCCTTTCGACTAAAACGAAATAACAAACAAAATTGCAAAATTAAGCTAGTGGCTATAATAAGGTGCAAACTATTCGTTGGTCGTAGACGTGATCCTCAGCCATATCCGTGACTATCCTCCACTTTGAGTTCAACTCCGGATGACCACAGTCGAAGTAGAGGATGTGGACCAAGATGCCTGCATGAAGTGATCGAGCTATTGCGGAGATCACGGAACGGATAGTTGTCAGTGGTGCAGGAATCTACCTGCACTAGATCAAGCTAGTATAATGATTAATACTTTAGCTTATCAAATAATTTAGGAAGGTAAATATAAGTTTCATTCATTTAAAAGTAAAAACATGATGAGAGTCATACATGGCCACAATCATAATACATGTTCATAATTAGCATGATAACAGAAGAAATACCAAGGAAACAATAACCATATGAACCACATATAAACCAGTATAATACTCACAAATTACCAAGGAGAAATAACCTCATATTAAGGATGCAAAGGCCAACCAGGTTTGGAACTTCCATGAACCACCCAGCCATAGACATGGCTAAGCCAAATCTCTCTTTAGTCATTAACGCCTGTTCCATATTCCAAGCATGAATGTGGGATCTCATGGAACAATCCATCAAAACCGAAGTAGGGCTTCCAGATGCCAAACCTCCTCAACCCATCAAACAATGATTCCACCTCACTGTCAGACATCACAAACCATCACCAGATTGGTTTCTATCCAAGCCTTCTAAGGCTCCAGAGTGTTTTTTCCAACCAAGGCTTCCAGGACTAGTAACTCAACCCACAACTGTCGTCGGGCTTCCAAAGTGTTTTTCCAAAAAAGGCTTCCAAGACTAGTAACTCAACCAAATTTGTTACATGGCTTCTAGATAATTTATATAACCAAGGCTTCTAGGACTAGTAACTCAACCCAGGCTAAAGGAAACATGAGAACCAACCAAAAAAACAAATAAATGAACCCACAACACCATGGCTATCCTAGAAATGGAAAGGCTAGGAAAATCCATTGTCAATCCAGGCAATCCTCCATGCCAATGACAGATCATAAGCAATATACCACATGCATATGTCATGCATGCCAACACTAGTTAGGGAAACATACATGCAACTCGGTACCTGTAAGAAAAACTCGTTGTAGTTGTTGATCCCAATGTCCTCTTGCACTTTCCTTCTCTTCCTTTGCCTTATTGCTGCAAAAATCCAAGTATGCCACACTCTCTATTAGACCCGTATACTACTAGTCTAAACCCTTGTTGTTATTAGTACAACCCCCTTATTATATTTTTATACCCATGTAGTCCCCATATTGTTATTATTGTGCCCCATAGAAGCCCACTATTGTTATTATTGTGTCCTTACATTATTGTTGTTATGTTGGCTCTGATTATATTATGACCCCTTAGACTCTTATATATAGAAAGGAGGTCTTGTCATTTGTATCATCTAAGAATTTTTCATTTGTGTAATGTAAAGGAGGTTGCCCCCTCGAAGAGGCTTATTTCTAAGGCATTGATCTATCTTTTCTATTTTTTGTGAGCTGGTTTCATAACATTTGGTATTAGAGCTTTGGATTCTAGGGTTTCGTTGCTCCAAATAGGCCATTGTGGCATTTTCACTATAACCTTTTTTCTGCGAAGTTTTAGAAGCTAAACAAATAACACATTTTATAAGAAAGCGATCTGAACCATGCATACGAATTTGAGATCTTGTCTCACTATATTTTCGGAGATATGATCTGAGGAAGTTAGGGTTTTTGCAAGCTCCAGAATTTCATCTCAAACAGGTCATCGGGAAAATTTTGCTACAATATTTGTTCTACGAAGGTTCAGACTCTAAAATTAAAACCCATTTGAACTGAAATCTTGGTGAAGCTTGGGTCCAAATTTCAAATCTTGTCTCACTATATTTTCGGAGATATAATCTGAGACATTTAGGGTTTCTGCAGGCTCCTGAATTACATCCTAAACAGGTGACCTTGGGAAAATCGTCATAACTTTCTCTCTGAGCATCAAATTGAAATTTCATAAGAAGTTGAAGAAAGAGGACAAACTGTAGTTTTCTGTGTATTGGTTTCAGGTCCTAAGGTTGAAATAGTGACACGAGGAACTTCTTACAAGTTCGATCTACTGAACCAGTCTATAATCGGGTTATCGTGGGAGATTTGACATAACGCTTTCTTACAGAATCCAATCTTGATTAGACTTTCAGGGTTAGAAAGAGGACTCAAAGGTATACTACAAGATGAAATTTCAAAACTTGGAGATCCGAAATTACAAAGTTACATTCATTTCAAGATCGATCTCCTAAAATCAAGAAAAGGCAATATGAGGAAGTTTGATGGCAAGGATCCGGTAAATTGGATACTACAGATGGAGCAATATTTTGATCTACATGGTGTACCACTATTACAAAAGGTATATATTGCATCTTCACATTCAGAGCTGGATCAATTTTTATGGTATAAAGGGCTTTGTTCTCGTAAACAACTTGTTACGTGGTCAATTTTCATAGAGGAAATGATAGCACATTATGAGGATACAAAGAGCAACACCTTCTTTAGAGCAACACCACAACAATTGGAAGAAAAAAGAGAAAAAGGGCTTTGTTACAAAGTGGAAAGAAAAATTATGGGAACAAGGAAGTCTACCCCTCACAACTATAAAGATGGAAGTGTTGTTTCTCCTAGCCTTCCACAACCTACAAGGGTTACACCACAACAATTGGAAGAAAAAAGAGAAAAAGGGCTTTGTTACAATTGTGATAACAAATACATTAAAGGTCATAATTGTGCTGAGAAGAAATTATTTTACATTGATTGTGGAGAGGAGGAAGAAAAGGATCAAGAAACGTCAAAAGAAGAGAATATACACTAGGAACCAACCCCAGAGAAAGAAGAAATGAATCCGACCATATCTTGTAAAGCATTGCAAAGAATTATCACTCCTAAAACTCTCAAGATAGAAGGACATATCAAGAAGAAAAAGGTTCAAGAAGTGAAAGATCACATCGAGAAAGAAGAAATGAATCCGACCATATCTTGTAATGCATTGGATAGAAGTACCACTCCTCAAACTATCAAGATAGAAGAACATATCAAGAAGAAAAATGTTCAAAAAGTTAAAGATCACATCGAGCATCAAGAAATAAATCTGACCATATTTTGTAAAGCATTGGAAGAAATTACCACTCCTCAAACTCTCAAGATAGAAGGAGATATCAAGAAGAAAAAGATTCAAGTAGTCAAACATCACATCAAGCATCAACAACAAGTTCTCCAACTTTGAAAGGATAATGCCACTTTGGTGTAGAATCGAATGAAACAAAAGGTAGATCAACATCGCAATGAAAAATGTTTTGATGTAGGTGATTGGGTATTTCTATGACTACATCTCAAGAAAGCTATTTATGAGAAGGAAATGTTAGCAATACTACATGCACTTAATAAATGGTGACCTTACCCAATGGGAAGACACTTCAAGGTAAAAATGGATCATGATAGTCTTAAATACTTTTTAGAACAAATATTATCTTTAGAAGAACAGAAAAAATGGGTGACAAATATGTTGGGTTATGACTTTGACATCATCTACAAAAAAGTGAAGCAAAATGTTGTGGCATATGTACTCTCAAAGGATGAGGATGTGGAAGCATTGTTGTGCGCTATTTCTATTATCCAACCAGATTGGATAAATGAAGCAAGGGATGAATGGAAGAAGGATGAAGAAGTGTGGTCACTCATTCAAAAGTTGCAGAACATCCCAATTCAAACAATATTGCCAGAACTTGAACAGGAAGAAAAAATCGTATTGAAACTTGGAGTAGTCACAGAAACAAGAACTCGACAGCTATGAAATCGATCAATTTCAGAGTATCTCATCAAGTGGAAGAACTTACCCACTGAAAATTCCACATGGGAGGACAAGAATTTTATTTAGAAGCATCAAGAACTACTCAAGCATTTAGGACAACATTTTTTTAGGGACAGGGGCATGTTAGGCCCCTATACTACTAGTCTAACCCCTTGTTTTACCCATGTAGTCCCCATATTGTTATTATTGTGCCCTTACATTATTATTGTTATGTCGGCTCTGGTTATATTATGACCCCTAGACACCTATATATAGAAAGGAGGTCTTGTCATTTGTATCATCTAAGAATTGTTCATTTGTGTAAGATAAAGGAGGTTTCCCCCTCGAAGAGGCTTATTTCTAAGGTGTTGATCTATTTTTTCTATCTTTTCGAGCGTTGGTTTCATAACACTCTCCAAGAGTGCTCCAAGAAAACTTTAAGTGTCCAAGAGTATGAGAGAGAGAGTATAGAATGAGAGTTTCAAAAATGAACTGACAAAAGTCCGTGAATTGATCCTAAGAAGCCTTTTTATTAATGAAGCCTCTATTTTCTTCATTTTCCATTATTTTCCTTCATTTTCCTCCTCACATGCAACCTGTGACCTTTCACCTCCCTTTTCTCCTAATTTTCAATATTTTCTTAAATAAATGTGCCAAAAATGCCACTTTGCCTTTCCAAAGCCTTTGTCATTGCCTTTTCCAATTTCCTTAGCCATTAATCAATGACCAGTGATCCCCATCACTATGTTTTTGCCCAACATTCAGCTTGGAATATGTGTCCCATCAATCGTGGTTATTATTTTTGTTTTATTAACTTTTATAACATGGAATTTTCACTAAGGTTGTTATAGTGATGTTGCCTCCAGGTAGACTCATAAACCAACGCTAGGTTGTATCTTTGAGAGTAGAAGGAAACAACTTCAATTTATGATCATCAAAGGCATATTCATAGGTCCTACAGACAACAGTGAACTTAAGCATGAAGGTATCATGATCTTCAAAGGTTAGGCCATGGAAATGTGGAAGGGCAGCAGAGCTTATATTTTTCATTCTAGCCTCTCCATTAGTTTCTCTGATAGGGAAGAGCTCATTGTTCTAGCTTTTAGCCATGGTTTAGGTAGGTTAGATGGGTTTTTCTTATCCCCCAATAGATTCTTCAAAAATTTCAAGTTGCTCACCTATAGGGTCTTCTAAATCCCCTATAATCAGAGAAGGAATTTCACAAACACCAAAGAAGAATGAAGGTTGACTACTTGAGGGTGTGGGGGTTTTTGGAGAGAATTTGTCTTAGTTATCCCTACTCCTACGAGGCATAAAAGAACAATTTTTTTGAAATTTTCACTTTTTCAAAGCAATAGGACTAATGAAAAACAGAAAAAAAAAAAAAATTAAAAAAAAAAAATAAAAAATAAAAAATAAAAAATGTTCAAATAGAAGAAACACCTGCTTAGACACCTCCCCGACAATGGTGCCAAAAAGTGGTAAGCCACGCTATTGCACCAAGAGTGTTACAACTCCCAGGGGATCCTCAACTCAAATTATCAACCTGGGGTTCGTACAAACTTAGAGATGACAGGGATATATGCATAGTAGGTTAGGTTCTACTCATTCCACCCTCAATCATGACATGAGATCAAGGTGTTTAAAGACCATTCCTCCAACTCAACTATAGTGAAAGCACAATTGAGAACGGTTTCTTAACTAGAAAATGGAAATGACATTTGTTCAACTTGTAGATGCTAATTAACATTACATGAAAGAGAAATGGATAATCTACTTGCAGAAGTAAAGATACTCTATCTTGCATAATTCATCAAATTAGTAACCTATTTGCATGTGTCATTGATCTACTTCACATTTTCTTGAAAATTAGAAATCTAACTTGCATCATGCTTGTGAATGAAACATACTAATTCTACTATGTTTTGTAGTGAGGGAAAGAGGTGGTTGGAGTGGTCTAGGAGCTTCTCTTGATCATAAAATCGCAATTTGGCGTCATTATTCATCTTGACTGAGCTAAGGCTGAAGTGGAGAGAAAAATAGGTGAAGGAAAATGGTGTTACGGGCCAGCTACAGGTGTTGCTACAGGAGGTCTTGTATTGCTACAGGAGGACTTGTATTGCTAAAATAGGGTTTTCGAGAGCCTTTTTAGGGTAGAGAGGGTGTCTTGAATACATGAAGAGGTGGATGAAGGTAGGAGGGAGTGAATGGAGGTTGGGTAAGCCTCCTAGCCAAGCCTAGGACCTCTCGGAAGTTTGTCTTGTACCAAGATGAATTCCCATGGTGTCCTCAATCATCTAAATATTAGAGTGACCATGGAAACAGAGTTTTGGGAGCATAATTGAAGGGTGGAAGGAGAAGATGAAGAAGTCTAGGTGGAGATGAAAGAGGTTCCCTCCCCTACAGATCAACACAACCCTGAAACTAGACACATGCATGCATCAATTGATCATTAACATACTGATATAAACTATGACAGAAAAGATGAGTTGAATTTGAATAATAGCTATTCTATGCCACAACAGTATTCTGATCATTGAACTAACTCCTAATTTGTAGAAAGTAAGTATGAAGAAGGACAACTAACATCTATTTATTTCCAATAAATTGTAAACAAAATGTTTTTAAACTGAGATCGTAAATCCTTCCAACCATTCTACCACAAGAGAGGTGATAGGGATTCCTACAGTCACATTTTTTTATAGCTTAACATCTACTGCAATGGAATAAAGACATGAAATGCTTTAAACTAAGAACAAGACAAATACAAAAGAGGGACCAAAGCCTCTAGGTTGGGCCCAAACCCAAGTGTTTCAACCCTCTAAAACTAGCTCAAATGCAGCTTAATAACCAACTTCTCATTATCAGCAAATAGTAGTCTCATACATCACATGAAAGTTAACAATGAAATGTAAATCCCTGGGCTCAATAGCTACTCCTAGCTAAATAAAAAATTTGAATCCTAATGGGCATTTCAGCTCGTTTATTTATGCAAAGGGGTATCTAAGATAATCTCCCTTGAAAATAGGATCGATTCCCTCATTGATCTCGAAAATTGTGGATATTGTCCTCCTTGAGCTTCTCATGCACTTGGAGTTACTTGGTTGTCAATGAATTTGAGCTTGTGAGTGAGGATTTGGTGATCTCAAGCCGAGTTAGAGAGTTAAGGAGGTGGAAAAGCCTCCCTAGATTCCCTCCTGGTTGTCTTCATCAAGCCCCTGCATAGTAAATGCCTCAAAAATGCTTCTTTTTTCCTGCAATTTAATCACATTAGGCCACATACTATGACAAACACCTTTTACTCTTCTTACTAAGCATATTATAAAAAAAAATGTGAATTAATGTGAGAAAAGGATAGTTTTAATGTTGGAGGATAGCATAATGAACTTCAAGCTTTACCTATTGATGGGAATCATCATCTGGCCTCTATATTCCCAATATATAATTATATTGTTGAGTGGCTGGTGGGTTGAGGAAGGAGGTCCTTTGGATTCCATGTTTCAGCTGGCAGTGGAGTTTTCAATCCTTTGAGAAAGCCCCTCATCCTCTAGAATCTGGCTTGAGGATGATAATGGAAAGTGAGCTTAACTGTAGTTGTTTATGGTTGGGTGGAGAGTCCTTGTCCTAGACTCAGTTTCCGAAAATATTATGGTTGGGTGGAGAGTCCTTGTCCTAGACTCAGTTTCCGAAAATATTCCAAGTGTTTTTATACATTTTAAATGCTAATGAATGTGTGTTTATATTTCTGGATTGAAATGGTGCTTATGAATGTGATGAACATGTGGTTGCATTTTTGGATTGAAATGTTGTGTTGTGTGAAATTCTTGACTATGTTGTTAATAACACATAATAAATAACATACTGTGTAAGGTATAAAAGTATTGAAAGTATACATGAGGATATGAACTAAAATATGGCAACACTTGACACAAATATATCTTTTATTAATGTAGAATGATTACATTGGAGACTACCTGTTTCATAGGGTATGTATGTGTGTATATATATATATATATATATATTGGTTACAAGATTTCGAATTAGTTTATGTGATGTTGTGCCAATGGTAAGGAATTGCTTCGTATTTTAGGTATAATAGCATGTGACTCTACACTAGAGGCTTCTTAGCCTTGCATTTTCCACAATCCTGGAGATCTTTGACAAGCACCTTAGTGTTGTTGTCCAGGTCATTACAAGTCTGAGGGTGCACCTCGGCATGTGGATCGTCACAGAATGCAAATCTCAGTATGGCCCTTATGGTATTTTGCAAATTTCGTGGATTCGAGAGGAGAAACTCTATTGTTAGCTCGGGAGGATAGCACTAGTAGGTGCCTTATCAAACCATAGCAGCCATGGAAGAATGTTGGCACAGATCTAGAATTTTGTAAATCCATGGTATCCTCTCCATGGATTTAAGATGGAGCAGCATGCTCATGATTTCGCAGGACCTCATTAAATGAGCCATGCTGAAGTTCTACACTGAGTTGCATTGCAGAGAAGTTGGGAGGGGACCCACCTTATAATATAACTAGATAAACTTATATGATAGGTCAAATGGAAGACCTAGCCATGGTATCTAAGGATTGGATGTCGAGAATTCATCCTATCGTGATTGGGTGATAGAGGGGTGACGTGGCCTGGGGCCATATCCTGGTAGCTTATTTAGCAGTGCTATGAGTAGGTGGAGTGACATAAGCTGGGGTGCATTGGAAAACACACATGCCTGACAGTTCCGCTATTGGCCTAAAGGTGGGCTACCAAGAAATCCAGCCTAGAGAATACACCCCAGAGCATTCACGAGAGTGTAGGAGAAGGAACGGTAGAGGTGACTGGGCACCATGCCAACTGGGATCACAACTATGAGATGGGGAGTGTTCCTGTTGGTTGGGATGGATCTTGCATGATAGCTCATCCCGGAGACCAAAACTCGCGTAAGTTTTAAAGGGGGAAATTGCAGCAGAGCACGAGATGATGTGAGGCTAGGACAGGTTGGCCTTCATGTAACCTCGGATGTGTGGGATTGGTGCAGGGTGGGTCATGGGACATCTTAGCCCATAGAGTTGTCCCCGAAGGTTGAATGTGAAGCACAATACAAAAAAAGTAGTCGGGATGATTCAACATGGGATGTCATGGCATTGTCATATCATAGGCCAATCAGAAGTAAGAGTCATGTGAAGGTATGACCCACTAGCCACATGACCTGAAATCCACACCCTGCAAGCTTAGAACAACAGCATAAAGGAGCTATAGGGCTGACAGAGTGTCAGGTTAGCTAGGCCTACAAATCGGAGGCAGAGGGTATCCCCATTAGCTGGGAATGGAGCCCACACAATATCTCATCTCGTAGGCCATTACCCCATAAACTGAATGGGAGGATTGTCTTGAAGCACCAGGAAGGTAGGACCAAGGTGACATGTTATAAAGGGACCCACTCCTGATGGTTAAATAAGGGCATCCGAGACTAAGTTAATGAGATAGAGGCATCATGATGATGTGTCCCGGAGGCCCCATCCCAGAGGTTTAAGGGAGAGCATGGAAGAGGGTGTTAGAATGAGTCACTACGGAATGACGTGACGGGTCAGCTCCATGGGAGGGGTCAGACAGTTGGGGCCCCAACCTAATGTCATGTGCTTATAAGGAAGTCATGGTGGTTTCATTGGAACTCAAAATCTACTTCTAAGGGGTACCTTGGTGAATTTGGAGAATGGGCTTGACCCTATCAGAGTGAACATGAGTTGTTGACTTGGAAATGGGTGGATTTGGAAAACTACTGTTTTCGACTCCCCTGCCCTTTTTAACCTGCGAGCATGTTGACCCAGCGTATTGATCGAGAGCACAGGTGATGTGGACCATTAGATCAGCAGTGGAGTTAATGGTTTGAGTGGATAGGACGTTGATCGAGATCGCCAGGGATCTAAGGGCAGAGGTGATTTGCGACGCCTCCCCCATGGACCCAGTGGAAGGTAGAGGAGATGGGGGACACAATTAATGATAGTTGTTGGATGGGTGAAGGTATTGTGGTCCATCTGATGGAGGCTTGGAACCTGCAGTTGGAACCTTGATTGTGACAAGGGTGATTACCTGTTAACGAACGAGCACATTGTTTGGCACAACTATTCATAGATCGTCGATCTCCCTGCTCAAATTGTGGCCATCAAAGATGGTGGTGGACAGTGATGCTGCTAGAAAATTATGAGAGACGAGTACAAATGTGTGTGTGTGTATATATATATAGTAAGGAAAAAAAGAAAATAAATGAACTAATCCCATTTCTCTAACCAACATAAGAGGAATTGGACTATCAAGTAGGGTGGTTCCTTACACATACTTATGTACGTTACCAAATATTTTTTATTTAAATAACTAATCAATATTTAAATTAAATAGTTTTTATTATTTTATTGCACATATAATAAATCAAATAATTCCACTCATGACTGTCCACATGTTTAGTAATTGCCCCACTTAATTGATGAAATGTTATGATGAGTTACATGGCAAATATTAATTTTAAAAAATCTAATATACGGTGTGTTGTAAAACAACTCTTTTTCAATTTAGTAAAAACAATGTAGAATGTTAGAATTTATTTAATTATGGAAAATTTTGATCATAAATTTTGTTTTTAAAATTGCTCTTAATTTTAAGATCACAAATTTATTAATAATTATCCTTTCTCATTTAAATAAAAAATACAAATTATTAAAATTTCACTTAAAAATTAAGTAGAAAATTAGAATTTGTTTTGCTCATAAAACTTTGTTATTTAAATTGATTTTAATCTATTTTAAAATAACTGAAATTCTAAGGAAAAAAAATAATCTCATATATATATATATATATATATATATATATATATATATATATATATATATATATATATATATATATATATATATTTTGAAACTTTTACTTATAAAAATTTAATCCGTTACTATTTTTTATTAACTTTATTTTGAAAAAAAAAAAAAAATATCAAATTTAAAAAAAAACAAATCAAAAAAAGGACAAATCTACTCTCATAGAAAAATCATCCTAATTAGGGGTGGTAGGTGTAGGGGAGTGATTTATCATTTTTTTAACAAAGATAAATACAAATTCACTTGGTGCTTAGGCACAAACATGAGTAATATCGCAGATGCATATGCAATGTGTCAAGGTTTGGTTCAATTGAGGAAATTGGGAGATTAGAAAAGTGATACTTATTGGGTATTTTGCAACTCTAATCTATCATTTATTTGTTGGTTATCTTCCACTAGACTTGAGGTTGGGAAATCTCTTTCAAACAATAAAAGGACTCTACTACTAGATGTTAATCAATATATGTTTTCATGTTTTAAGGGACCAAAACCTAGTAGCAAACCAAATGGAAAATTTGGCACTACCATGAATATAGGTGATCTGTAGTGGCAAAGAGGAAGAGGGTATTCCCCCATCCTTATCTTCAATGAAAAATGTCATTGAAACAAAGAGGCCCTTATCAAGCCTAGGGAGAGGCCATGGCAACTACAAGGGAAAAATGGATAAGCATACAAGTCAACAAGTGACAAGGAGGCATTTATCATTCTTAAAACTTCCTTGGTCCTATGATGCCTTAAGGAAAGAGAATGTTGATCCTTCCAAGTGACAAGAATCCAAGTAACTAGTTGTTATTGTTGTGAGTGGGAAATTTGGAGAGAAATTGGGATTCAGACTTCATTTTTGTATGCAAGGAGAATTGGCTAGATAGCATGAAGAAGCATTGGGGAAGTAATGATTGCTTCACACAGGGCATAACAAGTAAGGTACATAGGGACCAACATAATCTAAAATGGTAGGAAGTGTCGAATTATAGTGAAGGCTTGAGACTTTCATATCTCATCAATTCATGGTTTATGAAAAGCAAGTGGATGCACTTATAGGTATAAATAATCGATATTAAAGAAGGAACGAGGCAATTGTATCAAATGTTACATGGAAGGATCTAGGAAGCGATGCAGGTATTACATAGGCTTGTGTCTGGAACGAGTGGTGGATCATCAACACACCTGGATTTGTATAAATAAAAAATTTATTCTAAGGCCTAGTTTCTTAATTTTGTTTAAAGAATTTAGTATGAGAAAAGTCAGAATCCCTCCTTGGATATATTTATCCTTGGGTGGTGCGAGTGATTGCAGTTCTCAAGCTCTCCTTATATTGTGTAACCAATCTGCAAACATAGTATAAGAGATTCTGATTTGGGAATCCTTGAGGATATCCTTTTGAAGAACATTGTTGTTGAAGTCAGACTATGCTCAATTCCAATGTGTACCCTCTCCTGTTAAGTTTCAACAGCAATCACATGAAACTTGTCATCTAGGTGATACATCGGGGGATCAACGTGAGGAAAGGCATCCTATTGATCTTTATATTGCCATAATCTAGAAAGGGAAGGAACAAATCCCTTCATCTTCTCTCAAAGAGGGACTCCTATGGTAATTGTTGTTCTAAATCTAAGTTTACAATGTATATGTTATCGCACATCTACGTTTGATAATGAAATGATATGCATGTCCTCATGGATAAATAAAAACTTTCAAGCCTATATTGATGCTCAAGTGAGTTGTGGAGAATCTAATTGGCTTGGGCCATTGATTGGGAATCAACCACAGTTGGCCAGTACGAAATTAAAGGCATTTATTGGTCAAGTATATTGTTGGGGATTGAATAGAGCAAGTTGGGATTTTTTTCTCCCAATTTAATTTACAGGATTAGAAGTGAAGGTATGCTTGCAATCTCAAGTGAAGCTATGTGTCAGAGGGAACTCCAACAAACCAGTGGAAGAAAATAAATTCTAAATGTTAAAAAGGATCCCAAAGTAAATACTATGTTGTATTTGTTACTTAGTGGGGCAGTTTATATTGTTGTTATGATATGGTGGGGAGCCAAAAGTAGCAGCAAATGGACACTACATTATAACATTCATGTGGGAAGGTGGTCTTTAAGAATGCTCAATGAGAAATTGTGTAACAATGAACAAGGAAACATAACGCAGAGGATAGATACAAGGATGGTTGAGAAGTTGTCATACACAAAAAGAAATTTGGAGGAAGCTCAAGGATATGTCAATAATACAAGCCTCAATAGTATTGAGGAAGCTAGAAATGCAGAAGGGATTCCATACCCTAAAATGGACATGTAAGCAATTAGGATGTATTGCAAATTTTGGTTTCCTTTAGGAGTCTTTTGGAGGGCCTATTCATGGTCGAGTTTTTAACAGATTTCCTACTGTCAAGGGAAGGATGATGTTAGTGGAAATAGTTCTGCTAGAAACTAGAATATAGCCATACTCTTGAAAAAATGGAGAAGCCAGAAGCACGATATATGTTACATTGTGCCTTTTGTAAAGTGTTTTTAAATGAATATATATTGAAGTTTCTATTTAAAGAAAACACAAAATGCATCTTAATTAAAAATGAAACCATCCATATTAGGATGTATTTTAATACAAATAGGGAAAAAATAGCTAGTGTCCTTTTTGCTTCACCTTGTTTCCTTTTGATTTGAATAGTATCCATTTGCAGGGAAAAGGTGTGCAACATTTCATTCTTGAAATCACCCAACATTCTCCCTGCTTCATGCTTGATGGAGGTTGTGGAGGGAGAGGACCTAACCAAGTTTTGGCTAGACCTACCCTTCTTCCTAACAGCCTTAGAATAATTCTTTAATGCAGTTTTGATGTCATCATAAGGAACTTGGTAGATATCTCCTCCATATAGAATATTGAGGGTTTCCATTACATCTTCCATGATCCCTCAAAGAATAACTAGCTTGAGTGACTCAACATCAAGGGTATAGTTGGCCTACATATAATTGAGTTGAAACCTTTTGTCATAGTATTCCAAAGATTCATCAGATCCAAGGGTAATCTTAAACGTTTCCTCTTTTTTTTATTTGGATCTACATTAATCCTTGTATTTATCATTGAAGGTTTGTTGCATTTGGGCCCATGTAGTGATTATAACACCCTCCTCCCACATCTACCCAAGTAACCGACCAACCAGGGTAAACATGTGATGAGAAGTTACTATGATATGATTTGACTCCCTATGTGTCAGTTAAGGAAGTGGAACCAACATAACACATCACACAAACCTTCCACATCAACAACAAAACTCCCAGGAGTCATCCGAACCACTCAGGTAACCATCCCCTAAGACCAACTAAGGTTTTAGTCCATCGAACCCCTGGAAGCTCCCTTGATATAGACAAGGGTGTGTTTGGTAGGCTCCATATTCTCCCACAGTAAGGCATGGGTGCATCTGGGGACTTTTTTTCCCTAGTGTTGTTCCTGCGACTCTAGGATTTGTGCCATTTTTTCAGGCTCAGATCCCAAGTCACTTCCAAGAACTCAATGACACATTTAGAAATGAATTTACACAAAAAAACAATGATACATTTGCAAAAACATTGGCAAGGACAAGACTGGACCCTGATTAGCCATAACAAGAATTTCATCAAACATGTCACAAACGTGAAAGCTACAGGTCTTAACAGCAGCACTGAGCATAGGGGTCTCATAAATATCTGAGATTCGTTATGAAGCATTGATTCCTCAACACATTAGATGCAATTTCATCTATTATGCCATAGACACATTGTTCATTCATTTACAAGTAAAAAAATGATGAGGTCCATACATAGCCACTGTCATAATACATTTTCATAACCAACATAATAACAACAAAAATAGCAAGGAAACAATAGCCATATAATCCACATATAAACCAGTATAATACTCATGGATTGACAAGGAGAAATAACCTCATATTAATGATGCAAAGGCAAACAAGGTTTGGGAATTCCATGAACCACCTGACCACAGACATGGCTGAGCCAAATCTCTCTTTAGCCAGTTACCCCCATGCCATATTCCAAGCATGAATGTGGAATATCATGGAACAATCCATCAAAACTTAACTAGGGCTTCCATAGGCCAAATCTCCTCGACCCACAAAATAGTGATTCCACCTCACTGTTGGATATCACAAACCATCACTAGATTGGTCTCTACCCAAGCCTTCTAGGACTCCAAAGTGTTTGTTCCAACCAAGGCTTCTAGGACTAGTAACTCAATCCACAGCTGTCTTCGAACTTCCAAATTGTTTATCCAACCAGGGCTTCCAGGACTAATAACTCAAACCACAAAGGGCCTTTAGAGCATTTATCCAACTATGGCTTCCAAGACTAGTAACTCAACCCAAGTTGTTACAGGGATTCCAGAGCATTTGTCCAACCAAGGCTTCCAAGACTAGTAACTCAACCCAAGCTAAAGGAATCATGATAACCAACTAGAAAAATAAAGAAATGAACCCACAACACCATGGCTATCCTAGAAATGGAAGGCTAACCAAATCCACTGTCAACCAAGAAATCCTCCATGTCAATGATAGATCATAACTAATAAACCACATGCATATGCCATGCATGCCAAAACTAGTGAGGAAAACATACATGAAACTTGGTACCTGCAAGCAAAAATTGTTGTAGTTATTGATCTCGATGTCTTATTATGCTTTCCTGCTCTTCCTTTTCCTTCTTGATCCAAAACTATAAGTATGCCACACTCTCCAAGAGTGCTCCAAGAAAAATCTAAGTTTCCAAGAGTATGAGAGAGAGAGATTAGAATGAGAGCTCCAAAACTAAATTGACGAAAGTCTGTGAACTAATCCTCAGAAGCCTTTTTAATAATGAGGCCTCTATTCTCTTCACTTTCCATTATTTTCCTTCATTTTCCTCCTCACATGAAACCTGTGACCTTTCACCTCCCTTTTCTCCTAATTTCCATTATTTTCATAAATAAATGTGCCAAAAAGGTCACTTTTCCTTTCCAAAGCCTTTTCCATTACCTTTTACATTTTCCTTAGCCATTAATCAATTACCAATGATCCCCATCACTATGATTTTTCCCAACATTCAGCTTGGAATATGTGTCCCATCAACCGTGGTTATTATTTTTCCTTTAATAAATTTTATTACATGGAATTTTCACTAGGGTTGTTACAGAACCCTCCCACTTGGGGGAACACCATCCTCGGTGTTTAGTAACACCTACAACCAACAAGGATATTGTAATAAAAACATACTTCCCATGGATATTTATAACTTAGCTCGTCTCAGTATTTATAATTATCATCTTGCTGAGAAGCAAACCAACATGACAACATAACAAGTATAACATCATAATGACATGACACCCATACCGCTTATGGAAGCTTTATAACATAGCTCATGTTAGTATTTACATCCATATAGATATGTACATATACCAAACATCACCAAAACTTGTACCAAATACATATACCAAAACATCTGCTTAACCAGTGAATAAGGAAGGATACATAGTCGGCATCTGATCCTCCATTTCCCATGTAGCTTCATTGGGCCCAAAGTGCTTCCATTGCACTTTAACTTGCTCAATTTCTCGGTTTCGGAGCATGAGCATCTTTCTCTACAAAATGCACTATGGTTCCTGCTGGAATTCTCCTTCTAGATCCACTTGCAATACAGACTAATCAATCACATGATCAACATATTTAACATACTTCTTAAACAAATACACATGGAAAGCATCATGGACTTTCACTGTCATAGTTAGTGCAAGTTGATTGGCTACTCATCCATTCCTCTCAATAATCCTAAAAGGTCGACAAAAAACGGGGTGCCAGCTTGGCACATCATCCAATCTGCAAGGAGATCTTATTTGTTTTGATGCACAAGTACACATGTTCCCCAACCTCAAACTCCTTGAACAACCTATTCCAATTTGCATAGCTCTTCTTCATATCCTATGCTTCTTTCAAATTATTATTGATTACCTACATTCCCACTCCATGTCTACCAACATGTCCAGTCCAATCAACACCCTATTAACTAGACCACTCCAGCTGATGGGAGTATTACAACTCCACCCATACAATGCCTCAAACAAACTCATCCTCAGTGACTCTTGGTACCCATTTTTGTAAGTGAACTCTATGAGTGGACGGTACTCTTCCCACTTTCGTTGTTAATGCATCACATACATCCTCAACACATCCTCTAATATATTGTTGACCCTCTCTATCTGTCCATCCATCTGCAGATGATAAGTTGTACTGAAGGCCAAGTTTGTGCTCAAGCTTGCAAATAACTCCTTCCAAAACTTGGAAGTGAACTTCACATCCCTGTATGACACAATCTTCTTTGGAACTCCATGCAATCTGACCATGTCCCTAATGAAAACATGTGCTACATCACTTGTTGAGAATGTAGACTTCACTGGAATGAAGTTCCCTACCTTTCTCAACCTGCCCCCCACTACCGTGATGGAATCATGCTGTCTCATTGTCCTCGAAAAACTTGTGATAAATTCCATGGAAATGACCTCCCATTTCCACTCTGGAATCAGAATTTACTGTAGTAGTCCACCTGGATGCTTACACTCTACCTTTACTTGCTGACAATCTAAGCACCTAGCCACAAACTCTATTACATCTCTCTTCCAATTTGGCCAATAATAGAATCTCTTCACTATTGTCATCATCTTCTGATAACTCGGGTAACCTGAATATAGTTTCACGTGAAACTCCCTCAATATCACCTTCTTGAGCTCATTTCTATCTCGCACATATATCATGTCCCTAAATATAACCAATCCATCTACCATGAGACAATAATTAAAATCCTATGCACATGCATCTGTACCTATACCTATACCACTACCTGTACCCATAACACTACATGCACATGTACATGTACCACCAAATGTACTTGTACCACTAATTGTACCTATACCCATACCTGTACCACTACCTGTACCTATACTCTACTATGACCTATGCACAATCTCCATATACCTGTCATCTTGTTGACTTGCCTACAAAATCCTATCTTGTAAATCTATCCCATAGGAGCTCATAGCTACTATGTGATTTACCTGTATTCTCTTCCTGAGAGCATCTGCCACCTGGTTCTTTTTACCTTTGATATACCTGATCTCAAAGTCAAACTCATTGATCATGACCAACCACCAAGTCTTCCTTCCATTCATATTTGGTTGGTCAAATAGATACCACAAACCATTATGATCACTCATTAATACAAACCTCCTACCAAGAAGATAGTGGCTCCACATCTTCAATGCATGTATGATCGCATCCAACTCAAGATCATGTGTCGGGTAGTTTTGTTCATGCTCATTTAGTTTCCATGACTTGTAGCATACCACATGTCCATCCTGCATAAGGAATCCACCAAGTCCTCTCTTGCAAGCATATTTACATACTACAAACTCTTTGTCAGAATCTGTTATCTTTAACACTTGTGCATGTGTTAACAACTGCTTGAGCTACTCAAAACTGGCTGCACACTCCTATGTCCATTCAAACTTCTTACCTTTCCTCTGCAATGATGTGATTGGGTAAGAAATCTGCGAGAAGTTCTTGATGAACCTCCTATAATAGCCTTCTAACCCCATGAAATATCTCACCTCATCCACATTCCTAGGAGTTTCCCATTCCATGAGAGATCTTACCTTTAATGGGTTCATTGTTATGCCATCCTTCGAAACCACATGTCCCAAATAGTGTACCTCAGTCTAAAAGAAACTGCACTTGCTGAGCTTAGCATACAACTGATGCTCTCTCAACAATCTCAACACTGCTGCTAAATGTTGGGAATGCCCTTCTTTATTTTTAGAATATACCAATATATCATCAATGAACACAATAAAAAACTTGTCCAAGTAAGGATGCAACACACTATTCATTAAGCACATAAAGGTAGTTGGAGCATTACAACAAACTCATAATGTATGTACCTAGTCCGAAAGTTTTCTTGTAGATGTACTCTTATTTAATGTGTACCTGATGATATCTATATCTCATATCAATCTTTGATAACACTACTGATCCCTTCAATTTTTCAAACAAGTCATCAATCCTCGATAACGGATACATGTTCTTGATGATCACTTTGCTCAACTGTCTGTAGTCAATTCATAGCCTGAGAGTACTAGCTTTCTTCTTCACAAACAGTACCAGTGCACCCCGTGATGATACACTTGGCCTAATGTATTCCTTGTCCAACATTTCCTTCAATTGCAGCTTCAACGGGGAAAATTTTAGGGGCTAATATTCGCAATTGAGCTAATTTTCCATGCTTTTTCCAAAAATATATTCGTTAATTTCCATCTTGTCTAAAAATGTTTCGCCCAAATTTTATAGTATAAAACTATTTTACCTTAAAAATCGTTAAAATTTTATATAGAGACTATATAAAAGTACGATAAATTTTAATATTTTTACAGAAATACCACCAAACATTTTATAGATGGCATATAATGGACTAGTGAGATTCGCCAAGGTTTCTAAACATTAAGATATATTTTCATTCTTAAAATATTCCCTGAGCTTCAACTCTACCAACTCTGGAGTGCTCATCCTGTAAGGTTCCTTTGATACTGGAGCTACCCCTGGCTCCAACTCAATAGAAAGTTCTACTACCCTATGAGGTGGCAACTCTGAAATATCCATAGGAAATGCATCTTGAAACTGTTATAAAACTCGGTACCTGCTCAAAACATATGCATCCTCAACTTCCTTACCTTTGTCACTAGAAATGTGCACTACAAATAACACACACCATTTCCTATGACTACATTTAGCCTGCATAGTTGTCACCATTATAAATTATGTTGCTTTCTTCTTACCCCATAAGACTCTTTGTTCCCCATTTTCATCCAAGCACTCAATGGATTTGTCATAACAATCCACATTGGTTCTATAAAGGTACAACCAATCCATGCCCAACAAAATATTGTATGATCCCGACAATAATACATTCAAATATGTTGAGGTAGGCATGCCATTCAAATCAAATGCACAAGCTCTTACCTAATGATGAACTCACTTCTTTGTCCCTGTAGCCAACTGCACTAACCAACACTCTGCATGCACTTCTTTGCACAAACCACACTTATCCACCAAGTCATGATTAACATAACTATAATTAGATTTAGGGTCAATCAAAATAAAAGCAACTTGATCATAAAGCTTATCGTCCATCTCAATGATAGATGCCTGATGTTCTACCTGTCTATTATCTAGCGCTACATATATCCTGGGAATACTCTGCCTAACATATCCCACTGTTTGTGCCTTCTCAAAACTATAGATTTGCGATCTACCATCGTGATGTTGTGGACAATATCTCCTATGATGCTCTCCTCCACAATTCCAACACTACAAAGGCTTCTAGCATTCATCCTTATTCTTCTCCTCTAATCGAAGTCCTTGTCCTCTGTCAAATGCATTGAACTTCTTAGATGGCATTGCATTCTCTTTATTACCTGTACCCTGAGGTTTTTCTCGCTTCTTGTCCCATTTTCCTCTGTTCCTTGCATTACTTTCTAGTCTGGCTTAGCCTTAGATCTGTGCTTCGATTGCTCATAGCAATGCCTTAGCTTTCTAATGGCCTCCTCTAGTGATCTAGGCTCATCAAACTCAATAATGTCTTTGAATTCTAACAACAACCCACTAATGAATCTATGAATCTTGGTCTTCTCCTCCTTGAGGTAAGGCACATACCTCAACAACTAAATAAATTTACTACTGTACTCCTCATGTGTCATCTATCTCATCTTTAGCTCATAGAATTATTTTGCCTTGTCATCATAGTACCTCTACAATAGGTGTTTCTTCATTAATAGTCTCTCAAATTCACTCCAAGTCAGCTCCTCATAAATATATATGACGTCATTTACATATTCCCACCAGATATTTTCTTTACCTTTAAGACTGAATGTAGCTATTTTTTCCTTCATGTTCTCTGAGTAATCATGCAATGTGAAGAACTTATTCATTCCGAGCAACCATGCTTTTTCATCCTGTGACTTCTTCATCTCTCCATCAAATTTACGTGTCTTTTCTTTCTTAAACTCGGCTGGAAAATATCTCCTTTCACTCCTCCTTTAAGGACGATAACGATGCTAATCATAATTCCTGTTAAAAATAGAACTATAATAATACTTGTATCTATCACCTCTCCTATCCAAAGTGTACAAGAACCTGCCATCTCTGATCGTTTCATCTCTATCTGACCTATACCTACCAGGAGACCTATTGCCATATGCCCCATTAGTTTTGTCCTCCTTCTCATGGCTTATCTGAAGTGGTCCATGTCACTGCAATTCTGACAAACTCTGAAGTATCACTGCATTTACCTCTGCTTGTTTCTCCTGTGCCTGTATGATTTTGTCATTGTTTGCCTTACAACTCCTTATTTTTGCCTTCAATATTCTCAATGTTTCTGCCAAATCAGAATAATTCCCAACACCACACTGCACATTTGATCCATAGGGAGAGTCTCGGAAGCTGTAGTCTACCATCTTGCTAGTCATCTTTGATATTCTTCCTGCAAGATATATCATGTCAACTAAACCAAATCACAATAAACCAACATACCTTAGCATAATTCAGGAGGATAGCTCATCTGCGGGATCAACAAATCAGCATAATATATGTATACATAATCACGACAGCATATAGAAATATAACACATAAGCATATAACCATATAACCATCATTCTAGCTAGAGTCCAGTCATCAATGCAAGACCATATCAACTACACATACCATGACCTCATTCATGACAACAACTACCACATCATTGTACACTTGACCACATGTGAATAATAATGTGCATAAAAAATGAATAATCAACCATGCACTCATGACGACACACTCCACAATGAAACCATCAACTTCCCATGGCAACCTCACTTCAACAATAACCCATACCATACAAATGAAAGAAACACACAGTCTTACAACACAAGAAACACATATGCAACTAACATGAATGCATGACCAACACACAACCCATCCAGTCTGAGGGTTGAACCATGCTCTGATACCACTCTGTAATACCCTCCTCCCACATCTACCCAAGTAACCGTCCAACCGGGGTAAACATCTGACGACAAGTTACTATGATATGATTCGACTCCATATGTGTCAGTTAAAGAAGTGAACCGGCGGAACACATCACACATACCTTCCACATCAACAAAAAAACTCCCAGGAGCCATCCCAACCACTCAAGTAATGATCCCCTAACACTAACTAAAGTTTTAGTGCATCAAACCCTGGGACACTTCCTTCATATGGATAATAATGTGTCTAGGAGGTTCCAGACGCTCCCACAGCAAGGCATGGGTGCGTCTAGGGACTTTTTTCCCCAATGCTGTGCCTTTGACTCCAAGATTTGTGCCACTCTTTTAGGCCCAGAGCCCAAGTCACTGCCCAAAACTCAATGACACCTTCGGAAATGAATTTACACAACATAACAATGATGCATGTGCAAAAACATTGACAAGAACTAGATTAGACCCCTACCAGCCATGACATGAATTTCATCATACATGTCACAAACATGAAAGATACATGTCTTAATAGCATAACTAATCATAGGGGTCTCATACTTATCTGAGATTTGCTATGAAGCATTGATACCTCAGCACATTAGTTGTAATTTCATCTATTAGGTCATAGATACATTGTTCATTAATTTACAAGTAAAAACATGATGAGAGTCATACATAGCCACTATCATAATAAATGTTCATAATCAGCATAATAACTAAAAAAATACCAAGGAAACAACAACCATATGAACCACATATAAACCAGTATAATACTCAGGAATTAGTAAGGAGAAATAAACTCATATTAAGGATGAAAAGGCCAACCAGGTTTGGAACTTCCACGAACCACCCAACCATAGCCATGGCTGAGCCAAATCTCTCTCCATTCAGTCACGCCTGTTCCATATTCCAAGCATGAATGTGGTCTCTCATGGAACAATCCATCAAAACTGAACCAGGGCTTCTAGAGTCCAAACCTCCTCAACCCATCAAACAGTGATTCCACTTCACTGTCGGACATCACAAACTATCACCGGATTGTTTTCTACCCAAGCCTTCCAGGGCTCCAGAGTGTTTGTTCCAACCAAGGCTTCCAGGACTAGTAACTCAACCCACAACTGTCATTGGGCTTCCAAAGTGTTTTTCCAACAAAGGCTTCTAGGACTAGTAACTCAACCCAAGTTGTTACATGGCTTCTAGAGCATTTGTCCAACCAAGGCTTCTACGACTAGTAACTCAACCCAAGCTAAAGGAAACATGAGAACGAACCAAAAAAACAAAGAAATGAACCCACAACACCATTGCTATCCCATAAATGGAAAGGCTAGGAAAATCCACTGTCAATCCAGGCAATCCTCGATGCCAATGACAAATCATAACCAATAAACCACATGCATATGTCATGCATGCTACAATTTGTGAGGAAAACTGTTACAGGGAAAAATGTCTATTTAGAACGACTCTATCCCACTAAGGTGTGACAGTTACCTTAGAAACAAACAGAGAAAACTACTTTTGTATTTCCTTTATGAATTAAAGATAGAGGGGGATAGAAAGAACCGACCTGTGTCTTGCGCTAATCCTTTGATCCAATCCCTCTCTTCTTTGACAGCTTCCAGCTACCTGCTCTCTTACTTGCCCAGCTTCACCAAGTTCCTGTAAGATCACAGAAGAAGAAAACTACACAAAGACATGGATCTATATTCATAAAAAGCTTAGGATCAGATTTAAGCTAAACATACAAATGTAACAAGCATCATGATACACAAGCATGTAGGAGAAACTCAAATAGTTTTATTGATATAACAAGAAGATCCAGGAGGAGTTACAACCGATGATTCTTGATCCAGCATCAACCTCCCAGCAAAGAAGCCCCTCTTCACCTCCAACAAAGCATAAATCACCCAATACTCTGATATCTATCTCAAAACCAACAGCAATTCTTTGCAATGTACAAAATTCCAGCCTCTGGATCTTTGGGATGAGGGATCCATATATAGATGTATGCAAGGAGGATGAGTCAGCTTATGATTTGATTAGTGTCTTCTCTCTGTCATTTCTTGCTTCCACTTGGAGACTGAAAGCCTCTTACTCATCCTTGGTCGAACTTAGTGAGGCAAGTGTCATTGGAGAAGATTCTGGAAGCTTCCATTGTCTTTCCACCTCGCGGAATGGCACTGCCATTTGTCATTTCCCGCTCAACGCACCCTGATAGTGCATTTAGGTGCGTTGCAACGCACCCAGCTAGTGTATTTAGGTGCTATGCAACGCAGCTAGCCAGTGGAGCAGCTGAAATGATCCTGATTTGACTAATTCTGAGCAGTTTCTGGTGGAGAACTTCTGGGAGAAGCTGTAATTTGTTGACCTTGTTCCTTTAGGGGTTGGAAAAACACTTTTAGGGACTTAGGAGCCCTTGGTTTATGGACATTTCATGCTTGGTGCTGCAAGGCACAAAAATGTCTATAACAGTTGCCCCCTAAAGTATGAGGCCGTTAATCGGGTGAAATGCTTTATTATGAGGATCTGAAGTTCTTTCAGTGCTGGGAGGAGACCTGTAATAAGATACAATACAATACATTATCTTCATACTGTTTTTCATGATCTAGTTGACGCGGGCATTCCCATGCTCAGCTTTATAAATTCATTTTCATGTACATAGGACAGACAATCGTCTGAGTGTAGACTGATGATTCTGATAGATCCATCATCCTTTTGGTAGGATGATTATCTGTGCTGCAATGCTGTACATTTAATGTCTTTATTTTCCTGAATATATCGTAGCCCAGATGGATGAAACTAGATCCGGGGTCTTCAATCTCGTCCGATCTTTACTCGAAGTACAAGTCGATCCATGTGAGAAATGTTCTGAAGTCGAACATGGAAAGACATCGCTTGATTACCAGTCAATGATGTAAATTGTTAACAAGCGCGAGAGGAATCACCGATAATGATAATGACCCTCAAGGTACTACAGTACAATTCACATGGTGTGAATAAAGGACTTGGCGTTGAACACCACGCAAAATCTTTCGGTCGAAGGCCATTGATGTAAACCTGTCGCCAGAAGTGAGAAACTTGCCATTAAGGCATGCAAGCTTCAAAGTACTGAATGGGGTGTTTCTAGATCAACTTCTTGGAAAATGAGCTGATGTCGACAAGAAGCGATCCGTCAAAGGAGGGCCTTAATGAATCCCACATCAATGACACGGAACGGAGCAAATGATTTTGATGGAGGTGAAAACAATCTGATGATATACGGTTCAGGGTGGCGGTCATGAAAGTATGGAGTATAATGTATGGTAGTAGATGGGACACAGGTGAATTCTTTGGATGACTTCTCTTGAACATGTCGGTGACACTTATGTGATGGATTGGTAGCATTAACCCCAAATGTGGATGGTATGGCGTGACCATGGTGATGTGACCGGTGAATGAAACAACCTAACCTGACTCGGACATGGAGTGGAAGTGTCATGTTCAAGAGCGACTTGCTACCAATAAAGATTCTTTGAGTTTTCTTCCCAATTTTTCCCCAGACATTGCTGACCAGTACCTCTTTATTTTTGTCAAGCTTGAGGAGGATAACATATGCTTGTTCTATAATTTGCCCTTCGGGAAAACCCATCGCTATGTTTTAACGAGCCTAGTGATAGTGAAACTCGTTCTCGTCTAAAGACAAGTTTGTCGCTATTAATCTTTTTAACGAGTTTAACGACAAAGATAACTCGGTCCTTTTCATTTTTAGAGAGTCTGAAAAGGTACGTAAAGGTAACTCCAAAATTCCTTTTTCGTCATCTAATCCCTTAAGTCCGAAAAAGTATAAAACAATACAGAAGGGATGAATTTTAGATAGTTTTAACGAGCCAAACAAAACAAGCGCTCGATCTTTTTGTGTAATAATCCCTCAGGTCCAAAAAGATTAAAATCTAGAAGAGGGATAGCACTTCCTGTCCCTTTAACGAGCTGGAAGGCCAAGGACTCGGCAATATTTTCATATTTTACGAGTCAGTTGAAAAGAGCTTAAAGAAGACTCGTCTTTTGAGGAACGAGTGATAAAATGGGTAGCAGCTGATTCCAGGTAAGGTTTGGAATTTTCCAATCACGGCAGTGTCACAAGGATGGCTAGTGAAATCACTCTTTGCAGCTGTTCCTCAAAATGGGTAAACAATCAAATGGAGGTGAATGATCGGCCAATGGAAAAGTGGAGGTGACGGTGCAAACACGACCAAGGCTTTAATGGCTGAAGTACTACATTCACGGTGGTTATTTACCGGGGAATAGTTCATTTTTTAACGAGCTTAAACGCAGGTGGAAACATTTGCTCGGTCCGGGTTTATTTTTTAACGAACTTGAACCTCGCGATAAACACTGCTCGATTAATCCAGTCATATGATAAGAATGTCTCATATAAAAACGGCAATTTTTAGAGTTTTGCCCCACATCCTTTCTTTATGCAAGTTAGGAGACGACCAATCCTACGAGTTTAAAGGGTTAGAGGTCCTAAAAATTTAAAAAATAAATAGTCGCTCTTTGCTTGCACTCCAAAAGGTTTGCATGCCCCCAGGTATAAAACAGAGTTTCAAGGTTACCTCTACTTCTCTCCGGCAAAACATTTGTTTTGACGAGAGAGGCCTACCTCTTACAGGTTACCCAAAGATTGTTCTATTCGCGGCGCAAACAAAACACTTCTTCGGCGATATCTACCTAGATAAACAAAGGCGAGTGGCGGCGCTCGCCAACTCACATAACTTTGACAAGAGAATCTTGTTCTAGAATAACCCCTCTTCCAATCACGGACGGGGTACAGACTAGTCATATTCTCCCGCGGAAACCTACCCTATACCCGAAGTTTTCCTGCCGAAGCAGACCAGGATGCATGCCCCCTGGGTTTCAGTCATATCCCTCCGAATTACTCGCACTCATCGGGAGGACGGACTGGAGATTGA
This sequence comes from Pinus tabuliformis, assembly GCA_031772625.1. Taxonomy (NCBI): domain Eukaryota; kingdom Viridiplantae; phylum Streptophyta; class Pinopsida; order Pinales; family Pinaceae; genus Pinus; species Pinus tabuliformis. The sequence goes on from CM062807.1 coordinate 572,468,141, forward strand.
GACATTTCTTGCGTGAAAAGACCATTCAGGGATGGTATATGACTATTTTCTATGCGTGATCCGAGAAATGAAAGCTGGTCCACGAGCTTGACCACTCTTCCTTCGTGCGGAAAACACATTACTCTAAAGAGTGAGGAGACAATCGCTCCCATGCAATAAATATAGTCTCATCCAAGGAGTAGATTGTAATCTAGAGGTCCTTGAACTACCATTACATTCAGGTGAACGGTTTTCCCTCTCAATGTTATGGGCACATCGGGAAGGATCCCTAAAGGTCGACTGGTTCCTTTATCAAAGCCTGTCAAATTTCTCATCTCAGGCAAAAGCAATGGCGAACCAAGCACTTTCCAAGCAGTCGAGGAAAGGATACTCACAGAAGCCCCCTCATCTATGATGGTACCAGCCATAACCATTCTATATATTTGAACGATAATTCGGAATGGTATGCTTGCTGGTAAACGGGGTCTGCCTAGTTGATTCCAGTCGAAGGAGACAACTAGGTTGCTTGGAGGTGGGACCGAATAGACGGCTGGGTATGACTCTGACGAACTTCCTTCCTACGGTAAAGGAACGGGTATATTGCCCCCATGTTCGTTGGAGTCTGTGCTTATGAAGAGAATTTGGACGGTGTCATCCTTGCTCTCTTCAATGAGTGTATCATCTAAAGATGAAACCTCTGAAGGCAAGACCGGGTCAACTGCCGCCTCGACCTTTTGACTTTCGTCTGGTATGGATCCAGTTGGTTTATCTTCAATGATAGGCGCTTCAGCTGACCACCTGAGCGGGCCAGCCGGATTTTCAGCTAGTGACGGACTCGGCAAGAGTTTTTTATATCCAGGAGGAAGTCGTAACAGTGAAACCGGACGATCATCCAAAACTCTTTTGGCTTCGTCTAAGAAGGGACAACGGTGTACGGCATGATCGCCTTCGCACATCCTACAAGGAAATCTGTATTTTCCTTTTTGTCCTGGGACTTCACTTTCACTAGTCGACGGTGTATTTTCAACATGATCATTAGAGGTTGACGACACCGGGTTGTGCAATCTAGGAGACCAGTCCCTTAATATCCGAGGGATGCAAGGACAATCTCTGTGAAAGTGGTCTCCTTTGCAAATGACACATAGCGATTTAGGCCTGGTCGGTGCAGTGTGTGGATTTTCGTTAGACGACACTCGTTTTCCCCCATTTGCTTTTGGCTTCTTCTTCTTTTTCTCTTTCTTCTTCTTTTCCCTCTTCTCCTTAGGAACTTGACTTTTGGCTTTACTAGCCCCATCAAGCGAAGAGGAAGGAGGAGAAGAAGAATTAGAGGAAGTAGAAGGTTGGTGGGCAACTCTGGACTCGTCTAATTGCTGATTCGACTATTCAGGAATAGTGGTGTTCTGAATGACAGAGGTTGAGAAGAGCCATACAGGCAAACCAATTGTCAGTCTTGGAAGCGACAATGTGGCCATATGGGGTGCACCAACATCTCCCCAAGAGGAGAAGGGACTAGGATTTCCACCAAGGGGAATTCCTTGGTTGGTAGACTCCATTTTCTCAACCTAAGATCAACGTAGGAAAGGGGTAATGAATATTCCGTTTAAAATAAATTTTTAGATGCTTTGACACAACTTATTTTTTCAGTTTTTAAGAGTCGAGAAAAAGCAAAAGATGACTCTAGTCTCCTTCGATTTTTAATGAGCCTGAAGTGACAAGTGCTCAGATGGACCTTTTCCGTTAAAGAGTCTGAAAAGGAACGAAAGGGACTGCTCTGGAGATCTAGGTAGAGGGAGTACCAAACCAATCGCAAAACTGCAGAATACTTTTTACGGTACGGCAGTCAATCTTCCCGAATGCTGTGTTCAGTGCATTGCGATCGATAGGGCGGCAGACACGGCTTCCTATGGATAAAGGATTTAAGCCTATAGGGGTCTCCCAATATATACTCGACGGTACGTGGGAGCACAAGTCCGTACTGGCACTTATCGTCTCAAAGTGAAGGAATCACCCAACCATCAGTGAGGACAACAGTTACCAGGCTTTACGACGCTGGAATACATCTCTAGCCTAGACCTCTAAATGTTGTGCGTTAAGTTCCAAAGCGTTGTTAGATTCATTGAATTTATTTTAAGTTGATCTTTCTTATGAAGTTTGCCTTTTGGCTTCACCACGAGATGTAGATGTAATTCCTAAAATGCAATCTAAAGATGATAAGCAAACTTTTATCTCTTTTCAGCAATGAAAATCCTAGCTACTAGGGGAAAAGAAAGACACAATCTTTTCACAAAGAGCAAAGAGCACACTGTAAATGCACTTTCCTAAATCAAGCCAAACAGACTGTCAATATGCAAATGCACATGTGCATGTATTTGTTTTCGACTTTCTTAATATTGATGCTAAAAAGAAAGTTGATGTACAAATCTGAATTTGCTTTCAAGCGACAAACACAAACAAGATTCTTTTCGAAATCAAAAGATAAAGACGATTACGACACCTTAAGATTTTGAAATAAATACTTGTTTTTGACACTAGAAAATCACAAATTCAGACCAAAGGCAAAGGTAAAAGTATAGTCAACTATCAACAGCAATCAAACTTTCTCCTATGATCGAAATCGACACTTGCGACAGATCTAAATCAAAGGACGACAGTACGACTATTCTACTTTTGCAATGGAAAACTGTAAACGACTCAACAAACACACAAAAACATCTACAGTTCTTTTGTACAAAGGAGGCGGAATTACAGCAAGGAAAAGGGGTTTTTAAACAGACACATACACTGATCACAGGCTGCAAAAATCAGAGACAAAACTGGAAAGAATGAATCACAAGAACCTCAGCGCACCTGTAACACAGAGAAACTGGATTGCAGCGCAGGTTGCCCTCTCGGGAACTGTGCTGAAATGCAGGAACTCTTCACAGTGCCTGCGTTGGGGCAGAAACGAGAATTCTATCCGGGTTCTGGGTCACGGTTTACAGTTTAGTCTTTGGTTTTTGGCCGAGTAAAAGCAATTAGTAATGCACAATCAGGGGGTAGATCTAAGGAGGGTCTAAGAGCTATCACAAAGGGCAATCAGATCATTTGTGAATCAGCTGTTCAAATCATAAACAAATCCAGTGAATGGATTAAAGTAGCAGATGTCTACTTTGCATTTTTTATGGCAAATGCAGTTCGAATGCTACTTATAAGCTTATGAAACAAACAAAAAAAGAGACACAAACAAACTAATTAGACAATCGTCCCCAGCAGAGTCGCCATTTTGTTACCGGGAAAAGTGTCTATTTAGAACGACTCTATCCCACTAAGGTGTGACAGTTACCTTAGAAACAAACAGAGAAAACTACTTTTGTATTTCCTTTATGAATTAAAGATAGAGGGGGATAGAAAGAACCGACCTGTGTCTTATGCTAATCCTTTGATCCAATCCCTCCCTTCTTTGACAGCTTCCAGCTACCTGCTCTCTTACTTGCCCAGCTTCACCAAGTTCCTGTAAGATCACAGAAGAAGAAAACTACACAAAGACATGGATCTATATTCATAAAAAGCTTAGGATCAGATTTAAGCTAAACATACAAACGTAACAAGCATCATGATACACAAGCATGTAGGAGAAACTCAAATAGTTTTATTGATATAACAAGAAGATCCAGGAGGAGTTACAACCGATGATTCCTGATCCAGCATCAACCTCCCAGCAAAGAAGCCCCTCTTCACCTCCAACAAAGCATAAATCACCCAATACTCTGATATCTATCTCAAAACCAACAACAATTCTTTGCAATGTACAAAATTCCAACCTCTGGATCTCTAGGATGAGGGATCCATATATAGATGTATGCAAGGAGGATGAGTCAGCTTATGATTTGATTAGTGTCTTCTCTCTGTTAGTTCTTGCTTCCACTTGGAGACTGAAAGCCTCTTACTCATCCTTGGTCGAACTCAGTGAGGCAAGTGTCATTGGAGAAGATTCTGGAAGCTTCCATTGTCTTTCCACCTCGCGGAATGGCACTGCCATTTGTCATTTCCCGCTCAACGCACCCTGATAGTGCATTTAGGTGCGTTGCAACGCACCCAGCTAGTGTATTTAGGTGCTATGCAACGCAGCTAGCCAGTGGAGCAGCTGAAATGATCCTGATTTGACTGATTCTGAGCAGTTTCTAGTGGAGAACTTCTGGGAGAAGCTGTAATTTGTTGACCTTGTTCCTTTAGGGGTTGGAACAACACTTTTAGGGACTTAGGAGCCCTTGGTTTATGGACATTTCATGCTTGGTGCTGCAAGGCACAAAAATGTCTATAACAAAAACATACATGTAACTCGGTACCTGCAAGAAAAACTCATTGTAGTTGTTGATCCCGATGTCCTCTTATGCTTTCTTTCTCTTCCTTTTCCTTATTTCTCCAAAACTCCAAGTATGTCACACTCTCGAAGAGTGCTCCAAGAAAACTCTAAGTTTCCAAGAATATGAGAGAGAGAGTATAGAATGAGAGCTCCAAAAATGAACTCACAAAAGTCTGTGAATTGATCTTAAGAAGCCTTTTTATTAGTTAGGCCTCTATTTTCTTCATTTTCCTCCTCACATGCAACCTGTGACCTTTCACCTCCCTTTTCTCATAATTTTCATTTTTTTCTTAAATAAATGTGCCAAAAATGCCATTTTGCCTTTCCAAAGCCTTTGTCATTGCCTTTTCCAATTTACTTAGTCACTAATGAATGACCAGTTATGCCCATCACTATGTTTTTTCCCAACATTCAGCTTGGAATATGTGTCCTATCAACCGTGGTTATTATTTTTCCTTTATTAACTTTTATTACATGGAACTTTCACTAGGGTTGTTATAGTGGTGTTTCCTCCAGGTAGACTCATAAACCAATGCTAGGTTGTATATTTGAGGGTAGAAGGAAACAACTTCAGTTTTTTATCATTAGAGGCATATTCATAGGCCCTACATACAACAACAAACTCAATCATGAAGGTATTAGGATCTTCAAAGGTTAGGCCATGGAAATGTGGAAGGGCAGCAGAGCTTATATTTTTCATTCTAGCCTCTCCATTGGTTTCTCTGACAGAGAAGAGCTCATTGTTTTGGTTTTCAGCCATGGTTTAGGTAGGTTAGATGGGTTTTTCTAATTCCCCAATAGGTTCTCCAAAAATTTCAGGTTGCTCACCTAGAGGATCTTATAACTCCCCTATAGTCAGAGAGGGAATTTTACAGACACCGAAGAAGAATGAAGGTTGACTGCATGAGGGTGTGGGGGTTTTTGGTGAGAATTTTCCAAGCAATAAGACTAATGAAAAACAAAAAAAAAAATGCTCAAATAGAAGAAAAACCTACTTAGACACCTCCCCAACAACGACTCCAAAAAGTGGTAAGCCATGGTATTGCACGAAAAGTGTTACAACTCCCAGGGGCTCCTCAATTCAAATTATCAACTTGGGGTTCATACAAACTTATAGGTGACAGTGCTATATGCATAGTAGGTTAGGTTCTACTCATTCCACCCTCAATCATGACATCAGATCAAGGTGTTCAAAGACCATTCCTCCAAATCAACTATACTGAACGCACAATTGAAAACTGGTTCTTAACTATGAAAATGAAAATGACATTTGTTCAACTTGTAGATGTGAATTAACATTACATGGAAGAGAAAGGAATAATCTACCTGTAGAAGTAAAGCTACTCTATCTTGCATAATTCATCAAATCAGTAACCTATATGTATGTATCATTGATCTACTTCACATTTTCTTGAAAATCAAAAATCTAAGTTGTATCATACTTGTGAATGAAAAACACTAATTCTACTATGTTTTGCAGTGAGGGAAAGTCTAGGGGCTTCTCTTGATAATAAAATCGCAATTTGGGGTCATTATTCATCTTGAGTGACCTAACTCTAAAGTGGAGAGAAAAACAGATGGAGGAAAATGGTGTTATAGGCCGGCTACAGGTGTTGCTACAGGAGGTCTTGTATTGCTACAAGAGGACCTGTATTGCTACAAGAGGACCTGTATTGCTACAAGAGGGGTTCCGAGAGCCTTTTTAGGGCAGAGATGGTGTCTTGACTACATGAAGAGGTGGATGAAGGTAAGAGGGAGTGAATGAAGGTTGGCCAAGACTCCTAGCCAAGCCTAGGACCTCATGGAGGTCTTTGTTGCACCAAGATGAATGCCCACAGTGTCCTTAACTGTCTAAATAGAGTGACTGTGGAAACAGAGTTTTGGGAGCATAATTGAAGGGTGGAAGGAGAATATGAAGAATTCTAGGTGGAGATGAAAGAGCTTCCCTCCCCTGCAGATCAAAACAACCCTGCAACTAGCCACATGCATGCATCAATTGATCATTAACATAATGATATAAACTATGACGAAAAGATGAGTTAAATTTTAATAACATCTATTCTAAGCCACAACACTATTCTAATCACTGAACTAACTCCTAAGTTGCAGAAAGTAAATATGAAGAAGGACAACTAACATCTATTTATTTCCAATAAATCGTAAACAAAATATTTTTGGACTGAGATTGTAAATCCTTCCAACCATTTTTCCACAAGAGAGGTGATAGGGAAGCAAGCAATCACATGCTTTTATACCTTAAAATCTACTGCAATGGAATAAAGACATGAAATTCTTTAATCTAAGAACAAGAGAAATATAGAAGAGGGACCAAAGCATCTAGGTGGGGCCCAAACCCGAGGGTTTCAACCCTCTAAAACTAGCTCAAATGCAGCTTAATAACTAACTTCTCATTATCAAAAAATAGTAGTCTCATACATCACATGAAAGTTAACAATGACAATGTCAATCCCTGGGCTCAATAGCTACTCCTAGCTAAATAAAAAATTTGAATCCTAATGAGCCTTTCAGCTTGTTTATTTATACAAAGGGGTAACTAATAGCATCTCCCTTGAAAATAGGAGTGATTCCCTCCTTGATCTCGAAAATTGTGGATATTGTCCTCCTTGAGATTCTCATGCACTTGGAGTTACTTGGCTGTCAGTGAATTTGAGCTTGTGAGTGAGGATTTGGTGATATCAAGTCGAGTTAAAGAGTTAAGGAGGTGGACAAGCCTCCCTAGATTCCCTCTTGGTTGTCTTCATCAAGCCCCTGCATAGTAAATGCCTCAAAATTGATTCTTTTTTCCTGCAATTTAATCACATTAGGCCACATACTATGAAAAACACCCTTTACTCTTCTTACTAAGAGTATTATAACCAAAAATGTGAATTAATGTGATAAAATGATAGTTTTATGGCCGGAGGATAGCATAATGAACTTCAAGATTTACCTATTGATGGGACTCATTGGCTAGCCTCTATATTCCCTATATATAATTGCATTGTTCAAGTCATTGGTGGGTTGAGAAAGGAGGTCCTTTGGATTCCATGTTGCAGCTAGCAGTTGGAGTTTTCAATCCTTTGAGCAAGCCCCTCATCCTTTAGAATCTGGCTCGGGGATGACTATGGAAAGTGAGCTTAACTGCAGTTGTTTATGGTCGAGTGGAGATTCCTTGTCCTAAGCTCAATTTCCAAAAATATTCCAAGTGTTTTTATGCATTTTCAATGCTAATGAATGTGTGTTTATATTTCTGGATTGAAATGGTGCTTATGAATGTGATGAACATGTGGTTTCATTTTTGGATTGAAACGTTGTGCTATGTGAAATTCTTGACTATGTTGTTAATAACACATAATAAATAGCACAATGTGTAAGGTATAAAAGTATTAAGAGTTTCCATGAGGATATGAACTAAAATATGGCAACACTTGACACGAATATCTCTTTTATTAATATATATATTGGTTACAAGCTTGTGAATTAGTTTATGTGGTGTTGTGCCAACGCTAAGGAATTCATTCGTCTTTTAAGTATAATAGCATGTGACTCTACACTAGAGGCTTCTTAGCCTTGCATTTTCCACAGTCCTGGAGGTCTTTGACAAGCACCTCAGTGTTGCTAGTCAAGTCACTACAAGTATGGGGGTGCACCTCAGCATGTGGATCGTCACTGAATGAAAATATTAATATGGCCCTTTTGGTATTTTGCAACTCTCGTGGATTCGAGAGGAGCAACTTTGTTGTAAGCTCAGGAGGACAACACTAGTAGGTGCCTTAGCAAGCCATAGTGGCCATGGAAGAATGCTGGCATGGATCCAAAATTTTGTAAATCCATGGTAGCCTCTCCATGGATTTAAGATGGACCAGCATGCTCATTATCTCGCAGGGCCTCATTAAATGAGTCATGCGAAAGTTTTGCATCGAGTTGCATTACGATGAAGTTGGGAGGGGACCCAACTCATAATCTAACTGGATAAACTTATATGATAGGTCATATGGAAGATCTAGCCATGGTAGCTAAGGATTGAATTTCGAGATTTCATCCTATCCTGATTAGGTGATAGACGGGTGACGTGGCCTAGGGCCATATCCTGGGAGCTTATTTAGCAGTGCTATGAGTAGGCGGAGTGACATAAGTCAGGGTGCATTGGAAAACACGCATGCCTAGTGGTTCTGCTATTGGCTTAAAGCTGGGCCACCAGGAAATTCAGCCTAGAGAATCCACCCCATAGCATTCACGAAAGTGCAGGGGAAGGAACAACAAGGGTGACTGGGCACCATGCCAACTGGGCTCACAACTATGAGGTGGGGAGTGTTCCTATTGGTTGGGATGGATCCTACATGAAAGCTCTTCCCAGAGACCAAAACTCACGTAAGTTTTCAAAGGGGAAATTGCAGTAGAGCATGGGATGACATAAGGCTAGGACAGGTTGGCCTTCATGTAACCTAGATGCACGGGATTGGTGCAGGGTGAGCCATGGGACATCTCAGCTCGTATAGTTGTCCCCGAAGGTTGAATGTGAAGCACAATAAAAAAAACAAGAGTCAGGATGATTCAACATGGGATGTCATGGCATTATCATATCATGGGCCAATCGGAAGTAAGAGTCTTGCGGAGGTATGGCCCACTAGCCACATCGCCTGAAAGCCACACCCTGCAAGCATAGAACATCAGCATAAAGGAGCTACAAGGCTGATAGAGTGTTGGGCCAGCTAGGCCTACAACTCGGAGGTAGAGGGTGTCCCCATTGGCTGGGAATGGAGCCCACACAATAGCTCATCTCGTAGGCCATTACCCCATAAGCTGGACCAGGAGGATTGTCTTGAAGTGTCGGGAAGGTAGGACCAACGTGACATGTTCTAAAGGAACCCACCCCTGATGGTTAAAGAAGGGCATCCAAGACTAAGTTAATGAGATAGAGGCATTGGGATGATGTGTCTTGAAGGCCCCATCCCAGAGGTTTAAGGGAGAGCATGGACGAGAGTGTTAGAATGAGGCACAATAGAATGACGTGATGAGTTAGCTCCATGGGAGGGGTTGGAAAGTTGGGGCACCAACCTAATGTCATGTGCTTATAAGGAAGTCATTATGGTTTCATTGGAACTCAAAATATACTTCTGAGGGATACCTTGGTGGATTTGGAGAATGGGCTTGACCCTGTCAAAGTGAACATGAGTTGTTGATTTGGAAATGGGTGGGTTTGGAAAACTGCCCTTTTCGACACCCCTACCCTTTTTAACCTGCGAGCATGTTGACCTAGTGGAAATTCGTTGATCGGGAGCACAGGCAATGTGGACCATTGGATCAACAATGGAGTTAATGGTCTGAGTGGATATGATGTTGATCGAGATCGCCAAGGAGCTAAGGGCAGAGGTGCTTTGCGACACCTCCCCCGTGGACCGAGTGGAAGGTAGAGGAGATGGAGGACACAATTAACGATAGTCTTTGGATGGGTGAAGGTATTGCGGTCCATCTGATGGAGGCTTGGAACCCGTTGTTGGAACCTTGATTGTGACAGGGTTATTACCTGTTAACGAATGAGCACATTGTTTGGCACAACTATTCATAGATTGCTAATCTCCCTACTCAAATTGTGGCCATCGGATATAGTGGTGGACAGTGATGCCGCTAGAAAATTATGAGAGATGAGTACAAATGTGTGTGTGTATATATATAGTAAGAAATAAAAGAAAAAAATAAACTAATCCCATTTCTCTAACCAAGATAAGAGTAATTGGACTATCTGTGGGGTGGTTCCTTACACATACTTATGTACGCTGCCAAATATTTTTATTTAAATAACTAATCAATATTTTAATTAAATATTTTTTTATTATTTTATTGCACATATAATAAATCAAATAATTCCATTCATGACGTTCTACATGTTTATTAATTGCCCCACTTAATTGATGAAATGTTATGATGAGTTACATGGTAAATCTTAATTTTAAAGAATCTAATATACGGTGTATTTATTGTAAAAAACTCTTTTTCAATTTAGTAAAAACAATGTAGAAAGTTAGAATTTATTTAATTATGGAAAACTTTGATCATAAATTTTGTTAAAATTTTGTTTTTAAAATTTCTCTTAATTTCAAGATCAAAAATTTATTAACAATTAGCCTTTCTCATTTAAATAAAAAACACAAATTATTAAAATTTCACTTAAAAATTAAGTAGAAAATTAGAATTTGTTTTGCTCATAAAACTTTGTTATTTAAATTGATTTTAATATATTTTAAAATAATTGAAATTCTAAGGAAAAAAAAAATCTCATATATATATATATATATATATATATATATATATATATATATATATATATATATTTATATATATTGAAAACTTTACTTATAAAAATGTAATCCTCTACTATTTTTTATCAACTTTATTTTGAAAAAAGAATTAAATTATCAAATTAAAAAAAAAAAAAAAACAAGGACAAATCTACTCTCATAGAAAAAGCATCCTAATTAGGGGTGGCAGGGATAGGGGAGTGACTTATCATTTTTTGAACAAAGATAAATACAAATTCACTTGGTGCTTGGGCACAACCATGAGTAATATCACGATGCATATGCAATGTGTCAAGGTTTGGTTCAATTGAGGATATTGGGAGATTAGAAGGTGTTGATCATTGGGGATTTTGCAAATCTAATCTATCATTTATTTGTTGGTTATCTTCCTCTAGACTTGAGGTTGATAATTCGCTTTCAAATAATGCAAATATTCTACTACTACATGCTAATCAAGATATGTTTTCATTTTTCAAGGGACCAAAACCTGGTAGTAGACGAAATGGAAAATTTGGCACCACCATGAATAAAGGCAATTTGCAGTGTTAAGGAGGAAGGGGGTATTCCCCTGTACCTTAGCTTCAATGAAAAATTTCATTGAAACAAAGAGGCTCACCTCAAGCCTAGGGAGAGGCCATGGCAACTACAAGGGAAAAAGGGATAAGCATACAAGTCAACAAGTGACAAGGAGGCATTTATCATTCTTAAAACTTCCTTGGTCCTATGATTCCTCAAGGAAAGAGAATTTTGATCCTTACAAGTGATAAGAAACCAAGTAACTAGTTGTTATTGTTGTGAGTGGGAAATTTGGGGAGAAATTGGGATTCAGACTTCATTTTTGTATGCAAGGAGAATTGGCTAGATAGCATGAAGAAGCATTGGGGAAGTAATGATTGCTTCACACAAGGCATAACAAGGTACATAGGGACCAACATAATCTAAAATGGGAGTGTCGAATTATAGTGAAGGCTTGAGACTTTCATATCTCATCAATTCATGGTTTATGAAAATCAAGTGGATGCACTTATAGGTATAATTAGTTGATATTGAAAAAGGAATGACGAAATTGTATCCAACGTTACATGGAAGGATCTAGGAAGTGTTGTATGCAAGCAGAATTCGATAGATAGCATGAAGAATCATTGGGGAAGTAATGATTGCTTCACACAGGGCATAAAAAGTAAGGTACATAGGGACCAACATAATCTAAAATGGGAGAAGTGTCGAATTATAGTGAAGTCTTGAGACTTGCATATCTCATCAATTCATGGTTTATGAAAATCAAGTGGATGCACTTATAGGTATAATTAGTCGATATTGAAGAAGGAATGAGGCAATTTTATCCAACATTACATGGAAGGATCTAGGAAGCGTCGCAGGGATTACATAGGCTTGTGTTTGGAACAAGTGGAGTATCATCAACACACCTGGGCTTCTATCAAGACAAAAGGTATTCCAAGGCCTCGTTTCTTAATTTTGTTTAGAGAATTTAGTATAAGAAAAGTCAGAATCCCTCCTTTGATATATTTCTCCTTAGGTAGTGCGATTGATTACAGTTCTCGAGCTCTCCCTATATCATGTAACCAATCTACAAACATAGTACAAGAGAGTCTGATTTGGGAATCCTTGAGGATATCCTTTTGAAGAACGTTGTTGTTGAAGTCAGACTATCCCAAATTCCAATGTGTACCCTCTCCTGTTAAGTTTCAACTGCAATCCCACGAAACTTGTCATCTAGGTGATACATCGAGGGATCAACATGAGAAAAAGGCATCCTATTGATCTTTATATTGCCATAATCTAGAAAGGGAAGGAACAAATCCCTTCAACTTCTCACAAAGAGGGACTCCCATGGTAATTGTTGTTCTAAATCTAAGTTTACAATGTATATGTTATTTCACGTCTGTGTTTGATAATGAAATGATATGCATGTCCTCATGGATAAATAGAAAGTTTCAAACCTATATTGATGCTCAAGTGAGTTGTGGAGAAATATAATCGGCTTGGGCCATTGATTGGGAATCAACCTTAGTTGGCCAATATGAAATTAAAGACATTTATTGGTCAAGTATACTATTGGGGATTGAATAGAAGAAGTTGGGATTTTTTTCTCCCAATTTCATTTACAGTATTAGAAGTGAAGGTATGCTTGCAATCTCAAGTGAAGCTATGTGTCAAAAGGAATTCCAACAAACCAGTGGAAGACAAGAACTTCTAAATGTTAATATGGATCTCAAAGTAGATGAAATGTTGTATTTGTTACTCAGTGAGGTAGTTTATATTATTGTTATGATATGGGGGGGAGCCAAAATGAGCAGCAAATGAACAATACATTATAAAATTCAAGTGAGAAGGTGGTCTTTAAGAATGCTCGATGAGAAATTGTGCAACAATCAACAAGGAAACATAACGGAGAGGTTGGATCCAAGGGTGGTTGAGAAGTTTCCCTACACACAAATCAATTGGGAGGAAGCTCAAGAATATATCAACAATACAAGCCTCAATATTATTGAGGAAACTAGAAAAGGAGAAGGGATTCCATACCCTAAAATGGACATGTAAGAAATTAGGATGTATTGCAAATTTTGGTTTCCTTTAGGAGTCTTTTGGAGGGCCTATTCATGGTCGCATTTTGAAAAGATTTCCTACTGTCAAGGGAAGGATGATGTTAGTGGAAATAGTTCTACTAGAAACTAGAATATAGCCATACTCTTGAAAAAATAGAGAGGCAAGAAGCACGATATATGTTACATTGTGCCTTTTGTAAAGTGTTTTTAAATGAATATGTATTCAATTTTGTGTTTAAAGAAAACAAAAAATGCATCTTGATTAAAAATGAAACCATCCATATTATACAATGTTCAAAATGAAAGTTGCCTTCCTTACAGGATTTTCTCATGGAAGCACACCCTACCCACCCCCGATCTTACATTAACACATGCATATAAAAGTTTTTTTTGTGTAAAGTTTGTCCCTTGATATTGTTATGTGGAATTTTGCATCTACGGATAAACACAATTTCCCTAGGTGGGTAGCTACACCTAGAACAACAAATTTAAAGTGCTTAACCTTTTTATATAGAAAATAAATAAGACAAGGGACCTATTTGTTATCTTTTGCTTCCCTTTGTATCCTTTTTTTGGCTCTTGTCACTCCTTATTGAACTTAATCCACTCGACAAATACCTGCAATCATAAATAGAGGACAAAAACCAATCAAAGCAAGAGATCTGTCTACTATAAGCAAATGGAATCGAAAGCATTTACACATATAATCATAACACATAAAGACAAGAATATGGGAAAAAAGTGTAAACAAATTTATTAAGTAGAAGGAAGAATTACAACCATGAAGTCCGATCCATTGTCACTCTTCTAGCTTGGGTTCCAACCAACATCACATCAAAAGCACAACACTACGGCAGCATAACAATACTTGTTTACAATCTCAAACTTCACACCAACAGTATCTCATTACAAATTCTCAAAGTCCAGCCCCTGATCACTTAGATGAGTGGTCAATTTATAGGCAAATGATGGTGGTTTGGTCATAAATGAGGGTATTGAATGGCCTTCCAAACTTAGAGTTAGTTTTCATGGAGGAAGGGATGAGAGGATAGGAGGTTACTTAACTCATTTCCTATCCAATTTCGAGCTCATAGGAGATGATAAGTGTGGGAATCTTCTAGATGGCTCCAAAAGACGAGAATATTCCCAGAACCCTGTGTGAATTTTGCTCAATCTCGCCCATCATAGGTCAAAGTGGGCCTAAGTGATCTGGAAAGCACCCTGACATGGGCCTACCTACACTAAAACGCACTTACCCTTGTCCAAGGTGTTGTGGCCAGCAACAACCCCCCCCCTTTTTCATTTAAGTGTTGTCCAAAATACTAAATGAATGGGGACCCTTAGTTAAAATTTAGGAAAAGCAAGAGTTTCCTCTCTTCAAAATAAGGTTACCATCGTAAGCTTAGGAAGATCTTTTGAATACTTTAAAACCTAAGTTTATGATAAGGAAAAAATCTTTAAAAAGCCGCATCATAAAATGATAGAAAAGCACCTCCATTTGGGTATAATCCCGGTATGTGCAAGATTCTCATACTAAGCAATATATCGCATCGCAATAAAGTAATGCTAATAAGAAAAAACTTCAAGATTTTCTAATTTGCGATAACACCGATCGCAAGATCGCATATCGCAGGGAATGAGCTAACAAAATTTGGCAAGCATAAAACTTCTGCGATCTGCGATGTTGCGATATCGCGATAAAACGATGGTTGCGATATTAAGCCAAATCAACTCTGCGATGTTATATTTGTGAGTCGGTGCGAGAGCGCGATAGTGCAATAATGCGATGTCGCGATCTGCGACGATTGCGAACCAAATCGCAAAATCACTCCATCACGAATCTTTCGGGCACGCTATTCAAGAAAAGCCACTTACCATAATCTGACTCAAGATCATGCGCTTTTAATGATAATAAAGGAATTAGTTGTCATCTATTAATAAAATGTAGACGCATGCTTTTGCAAAGAATTACTTCACGTAAGGTGGCATATTTGATATATCTACTGCATTTAAGACTCTCCCATCACCTTTCTTGATCAGTCATTTCCATTTCACTTGTGAGCTGCAGGAACGGAGAACGAAGGACGATACAAAGCCATATGCAGGAAGAAATGGGAAAGAAAAATAAAGCTCAGGGCTCTGAGGTGAAGGAAATGGCACCTTTATATACAGACACAGCTTGTAACAGAGACGCAGGGATATCAACGTGGGAAGGCATGTACAGACTGCTTGAAGAAGAAAACCCCAGAATAATGAAGGTTACCGCTGTCTCAGACTCACAGGGCTCTTCCGAAGCATCCTTAGAAGAACTAGCGTGCTCATTCCTTCATCGGATAGCAGCAAGGCCCAAAATTCTCCCATATACGGATATGATCAAGTGGATACTTGACAACGCAGAAATGAAGAACAGACAGTTCAAGATTCAAGGACATGGGCTCATCGGGTCATTCGCTGCACAAGCTTTAAAGCTCATGTATCATCTTCCGGAACCGCAGGCGACTTACAATGCACAATTCATTGAAACATTTGTGGCGGAGAACCCAAACCTATCAAAGACCACCAAAGATTGGTCCAGAAAAGATGAACCGTTCAAGAAAGACAAAAACGGTATGTACAGCATTGGTTCCCTCACCTCTCCATATTGTTTTGCTGCGGCCATGCTTTGTAGATTGTTTGGGATGCCAGATATCAATAAGTTTTCGTCTGAATGGTTACCATTAATAGATGTTGCCACAAATTCCGTTATTATAGATTGGGCCAAGATCTTTTCTGATAACCTATTCACGGCTATTGTCAATTACCGGTCTAAAAGATCCATGTCTCAAAGGATCTATCCTCCTTTTTACCTATCCGCATATGTTATGGATTATATTTGTTATGTGTCTAAATTTCCCGTTATGGGTTGGAAATGGACAACTCAGGACCCATTACCCATCCATGTTTATCATAAGATATTATGGGATTCTCAGTTCATTCCACATTTCTACCAGATTTGTCACAGGCTTATCTTACCCTTGTATAGAATGATGTATGATAAAGAACCCCCGAAGTGCTCACCTAAGGCACAGATAGATATCATCCCCATCGCAAGATGGTTCGGAGAAGAATGGTTCACCTATATTAGAGTATTTGGAAGCACCGTCCCCCTCATGTCCTACCTTTGTATATCCCTGACAAACTTCTGGCTCGAGAAATTGCATATCAAACCTGTTCAGAAGGCGGCCTAACTAAAGACCTAAAAGACAAAAAGAAGGCCATATGGCCACAGTTTCCTATGGCTTGTGGGGCCTTTTCATTGTTCGATATAGGTCACGCGTTCACCGAAGTACAGAATATGACGTGTCTACAATTATTTAAATTCCCGGCAAGACCATTTGACCCAAATGAGGTTGCCCAGAATTTCACAACGACAGTCAAGATAAAAGTGTTCGTTGGAAAAAAGGATTTATTTGATGATATATTTCAGAGTAAAAGCTCACTTCAGGAAATTTTGCGGGAAGCCCAATCGCAATTGTCTCCAGATGACCTCCAAAGATTCATGGTATACAGGGAAAGAAGACTAGCCAGTGTTCCTCTAGAAAAGCTGCGACTATCTGCCAGAGAACCGACTCCAAGCGTTAGCCTCAGTGGGAATTCAAGCACTTCCGGATCTAAATCTAAGACTGTACAAGATATTCCTCAACATTCTAAAAGATCCGAAAACAACCAAGATAGGAGCGAAGAGTCAGCTAAAGACACCGCTCAGTCAATGGAACTTCCACAACAGCAGGTTATCACCTCCCCGCAAAGAGATGTCCCCCCTCTCGTCATTGAAGCACCACCCATCACAACAGAATTAGATAAGAAATGGGAAACCTTCAACGAACTGATCAATCTTGAAGGACAAGCCCCAAAAACACCTGTGAACAATACACAGGTAGCACAAGAAGTGGGCTCAACCATAGTCAGCAATGTCACAAAATCGGAGCATATTCCTATCGCTCCATCTTCTGAGCTTCTACTGAATGTAGAAGAAATTCCCCCTCTGGACATATTTTATAGTCCCCAACATAAAGCAGTTGTAAGAAGACAGAGAAAAAAGAGGAAGTTAGAAAATACACTTTCTCAGGATGCTGAGCAATTAGACGTCCTATGGAAAGATCCTACCAGTAATCTGACTGAAAATCTCACCAAACTGTCTCAGATCGCAGGGGCGTATGCCTCTGCGACTATTGACAAAGCGTCAGAAGTACAGCAATTGTTGAAAGAGCAAGAAAATCAGATACAGGTACTGCAACTACAATTGCAACAAGCCAATACTAATAATGAGGCACACAAACAGCTTGAAAAGTTGCAGGAAGACTTCCAGCAAATGCAAATAGGTTATCAAAGAAGTTTGGACGAAAAGGGAAAACAGTTGCAGGATGTACAAGAGATGCACAAAGACGACCCTAAACTTACAGAGTTTATTTCAGAATCTATTGCCTTGAATGAACAACTACTGCAGCAACAGGAAGTGTTGGGACAAAAGATATCACAGTGGAATTATTATTGCGAAATGAGTGATAAGATCACCAATCAAGTGGTCGACTTACGAAGTGACTATGATCAGATTGACAAACGAGTGACGGAGTACTTGGCTTGGTAGGATGAAGACGAGGGAAAAAGAGCAGGCACACCCAGGATAAATGAGAATCATAAAGAGTTGCTCTTCAACAAGTGGGACGATCAAATCAGGGAGGCAGAACAAGCAGCAGAAACAGCGGCCACGATAGCAAGCATTCTTATCGACTGTGTAAATGAGAATTTGCACAGAGCAAATTTAATCGCAGAGACCACCCCGGGGTATTTACCAAATAAACTACGACTAGAAGCAGAATGGAAGCAGAAGGTGCAAGAAAAGGGAAAAGTGATCCAAGCACTAAACAGGTTAAATTGGGAATGTTACTGGGCATACTTGGTGAAGCCGCATAGTCAGTGGATGACTGTGAAATGTATCATAAATGCGGCTGAAAAAGTGGTGCCAGCTCTCATAGATTCCGTTTTCTCAGCCCAACTCAAAGCAGAAGTCAGCCAGCCGGCTCTCCTTAAACCAATGCTGAATGCATGCAACTTTAAAGACCAGATACAGAAGTAGCTTAATTTGGAATGTTGTTTTTACTTAAAAATTAGATTAGAAAAAGGACTGTCATTTGAAAACCGCATCCTAAATTTTGTAAATAAACTATTATTAGAATTAGGAAGTAGTATTTAAACCCTTCTCATGCATTTAGAGAAGGGTTCAGAAATTTGTCAAAAACTTGTCCTCAGAACATGCACTTTTTCACCCTCAGAGGAGGTTTTGGTGAATGAATGGATCAAGGTTTATTGATGTTTGCATTTGATATCTGCTACTAATGTTGCACTTCTGTACTCTTGGTAGATATTAGAACAAGGAGAGATAAATCATTGTTGCTTGAAGCTTATGAGTAGGACCAGTCATAAATGGTACTTTTATCCCTTGACCATTTCTGCTTATATTCTTAAAGTGATATACAGCTTTTAGTTGTTTATATGTTATGCATGAATGTTTGAGTTACCATTTGGCACTTTTGTACGGTGGAGCCATTTATTTATGTTTAATATATGAATAACTTATTATGAGATATGTTGTTCACAACTGTTTTGCCTAACTTTTTATGCAATGTGGTTCATCTTAATTGATTTCCATTCTTATGATAGCTGAATGATCTTTATTACCAGTTACTATTTGAAATCTCTTTAGATCGTAATAGAAGAAATACATCCCGGGTTAGCATAGATTAGATGTGCTGTTTTCATTAGATTACAATAACATAGAATTAGATTAAAGTAGCTTAGATTAGAACTCTTAGATCAGCATCATCCAACTCTGCACACACACACACCCTTAGATTGGGAAACTGGTCCCATTATCCCCAGTGGGACCCACTATACCAAATGGGTAAGGAGATTCCAACCAAGGTCCGGACCAGGTGGGTATCCCCCTTGTTGTCGACCCGATTTTCGGGGCTTCAACATATTTGGCGCTAGAAGGAGGGCCTGAGCATAGTGTCTGTTGGAATGGTTTGAAATCGTAACATTTGAATTAGGATGGCTGCTCACAAACTTCCCATTTGGAGTTGTATCCATGTTCGTGCCTCTTCCAACACTCCACCTGAAGTGGTAAGACTCTTGTCTCAGGTAAAATTCAATGGTAAGAATAATTCTTCTGCTTTTAATCATGCCCTTCAATTTATTCAAAATGTTTCAAGTTCGAACGTTCAAAGAATTGATGAAGGCATTTTATGCAGAATTTTTACTCTCACATTCACAACGGAAGCTAGAAAATGGTGTAGAACCCTCCCAGTTGCCTCAATTCACAGCTGGGACCAATTTGTCAAGGCTTTCATTTGTAAGTTTGATTGCTATGATTATGATCAGGTATATGATGAAATTGAGTATCTACGAAAAGAAGATGAATCTGTTAGGGATTTTAATATGAGATTTCTTGATTGTCTAAAATATGATCTTGAAAATGAACTCATGAATGAAGAATCTTCAGATTATGCTGAGCATTCCCTGCCTCCTATGCCCGATCCATCAGAAATTAGTCCAAGTCTTGTTTTATTTTCTTCTAATAGGAATGAAAATTCCAATTTGAATGTGCGAATCACTCATGATGAAGAAACTTCCCAAAGCTTAGGAAACATGCCTGCTCTAATGCAAGAAGACAAAAGCAAGAATGTTGAAAGAAAGCCTGCCTTGGAACCAGAAAGCAACTTGGAGACAAGGTTAGATAATATCATCGCAAGTCAACAAATGCAGATGCCAAGGTTAGAACAGCAAATTAATTCTCTTTCGGAAAATACAAACACGTAAAGGTATGATCTAAAGCCTGATATCTACAATGAATGTGATGAACAAGAATTTTTTCACGATGATATTTTCAAATGCATTATTTCAGAATCACATTTTTCTCTTTATCCTGATGTATTTAGTGATGATAATTTTTTCCCCCTCAGTATTAATGATAACTCAAAAAGTACAGAGGATTATTCAAATGAATCACCATTAGGTTTTCAAGATAAAGAGGCAGCTATAGAACATCCTTTGGTCATTTACAAACAAGAATGACTTGACCTTCCTTTTCTGAAAATATTGGATGAAAAAGAAAAATCTAGAAAAACCTGTAAAATCATTTATGATAACTACTTTGATGATGATGTTGATTTATCTCAAGTAACTCAACAGAGCTCAGATAATGAGAGATATTCTAATTCAAGAATCATATCAGTCGATCCTCATTCCAGAGTGACGAATCATTTGCATGATTTTACTATCCAAAACAATATCCCGATCTATGATTCTTATCATGAGCAAACCCCCATGCCTGTTCCCAATCATAACTTGTTTTCTGATTCACAAGACGTAATTCGAAATTACTCGGATCCCATAATTCTGGCCAGTGCTTGTGAAAAAGAAGATATTTCAAGTCAATCCCAGTTGTGCTGTAACATTAGTTGTACAGATAATCATTACATTCTTTTTCGCTTGCACTCATTTTGTATAAAATCGGATTGTATTTTAAATTTTCAGACTTTTGATAGATTATTATGGTATATTGAGCACCTTATCAAAGAACATTCGAGAGATGTATTACCATTTTGGAAAAATAAATTGTGTCAAGGAAATACAGAACTTTTTCAATTCCAAGATCAATCAATATCAACCTTTTAGAGCAAACTTCTATGTCATCCAAAACATCATCAACGAAAGAAAGTATTTTTGGAAACTTGCCAACAATTCACGTTAATTGATAAATCTCTTTCGAGAAATTTCCATCTATTCTTCATTGATTTATTTAGTGATTTATATGTGGAAACTTTCCTTTTACGAGAAATTGCTAAAAGCTTGACTTTAACGCATAGTAGATTACAGGCAATTAAAACTAAAAAATCATATTCGCAACCTGGCTTGTCATCTTTCCTATTACATGATCACCAATCCATAACAGAAATTCATCATGATTTTTATGATCCAATAGGTATCCAATTGGAAAGAAGATTTCATAAGAAAGAAATTTCAGGCGGAATTCCGACTGAAGTTACACTTTCTAATCCTACATTCAATGTTCACAGTCCAAGAAAAGTTTTACTCTTAACACTGATGTTTAAAAGGTACATACTTGTAGGAATAAAAATGAAAAGATGGTTTCACTGGAAATATCAATTTACCTAGTCAATTTTTCTGTGTATAGTTAGAATAGAAGTACGAGTAGTTTAGCTAGGTTATTAGGTGGATAATTTAATTTTTAAATGTTGGTAGGCAAAATAAGAGAAGAAATTATCCCTATCATGTACATAATCCAAGGGAATAGTTACCTCTCATTTCTTTAAATGTTTTTCTCCCTAATAAAATTTGTTGTGGTTAACAGCGTTTGACATTTACTAAAGACACCATTTCTCTATCAGTTTTTGAACTTCTGCTTGTATAAATAGCAAATCTTTTGGAAACTTGATCTTTATTATTAATAGATATAGTTAAAAACTTTAACCCAGATATGATACTAGTTTCAACTTCAAGAAATTTGATGAAAGCAATTTTAGTGAAGCAATTTTTTTATATCAGTACAATGAAAGGTATCAATAACAAAATGAGGATTCCTTGTAGAACAGACATTTCCAAAAACTCTATTATTGTCGTCCAAAGCTTTCTTAAGGAAAAAATGACTTCCTCCCTACTAAAGAAAATCGCAGCATTTAGAGAAACGACCCAAGGATACACTATATCTTGAAGAATAAGAGGTCCCATCATGAGCCGGCTTATCATGATCACAGATATTATAACTTGCTGTCTTTGCCATTACTGTCCACCAAAAAGGGCAACGACTTAAGAGTGTTGAGATCAAAAAACAAGGGGTCTCATCACGAGCCAGCTTGTTCAGCAAAAGTGTAAATCAAGTGAATGACTGTGTCATAATTTGGCTACCAAACCAAGACATTGTTCTTTAAGAATAAAAAAGGAAAAAGTGTCAATATGGGTTTTTCTTTGAAAGTTGTAGATCACCTTAAGCAGGATAAAGGATCATTACTGGGTAATAGGTAACCCTGTCGAGGCTATGAACGCCTGCTGGTAGCAGAGGCTCTACCTACGACAAATGAGCATATTTAAAAACTGGTACACAGGGAAGACCTTATTTTATCTTTACAAGACCAAGTAATGGCTGATGTAAATGCAAGGACAAGCTGAGGAAGCAAATAATTAAAATAGAAAGAGGTTGGAACAAAATATCATTGACAGTTTGGAGTATAATGCGCTTTATCTTTTTATAATAAAGTTTAATTTTCTAAAAAAAATTTGTTTTGGAAATTTGAAAAGTTCAATAGAAAATCAGAGATAACTGGTTCTCCCAAGTGAATCGCCAATTGTTGTGGCCAGCAACAACCCCCCCTTTTTCATTTAAGTGTTGTCCAAAATACTAAATGAATGGGGACCCTTAGTTAAAATTTAGGAAAAGCAAGAGTTTCCTCTCTTCAAAATAAGGTTACCATCGTAAGCTTAGGAAGATCTTTTGAATACTTTAAAACCTAATTTTATGATAAGGGAAAAATCTTTAAAAAGCCGCATCATAAAATGATAGAAAAGCACCTCCATTTGGGTATAATCCCGGTATGTGCAAGATTCTCATACTAAGCAATATATCACATCGCAATAAAGTAATGTTAATAAGAAAAAATTTCAAGATTTTTCGATTTGCGATAACACCGATCGCAAGATCGCATATCGCAGGGAATGAGCTAACAAAATTTGGCAAGCATAAAACTTCTGGATCTGCGATGTTACGATATCGCGATAAAACGATGGTTGCAATATTAAGCCAAATCAACTCTGCGATGTTATATTTGTGAGTTGGTGCGAGAGCGCGATAGTGCAATAATGTGATGTCGCGATCTGCGACGATTGCGAACCAAATCGCAAAATCACTCCATCACGAATCTTTCGGGCACGCTATTCAAGAAAAGCCACTTACCATAATCTGACTCAAGATCATGCGCTTTTAATGATAATAAAAGAATTAGTTGTCATCTATTAATAAAATGTAGACGCGTGCTTTTGCAAAGAATTACTTCACGTAAGGTGGCATATTTGATATATCTGCTGCATTTAAGACTCTCCCATCACCTTTCTTGATCAGTCATTTCCATTTCACTTGTGAGCTACAGGAACGGAGAACGAAGGATGATACAAAGCCATACACAGGAAGAAATGGGAAAGAAAAATAAAGCTCAGGGCTCTGAGGTGAAGGAAATGGCACCTTTATATACAGACACAGCTTGTAACAGAGACGCAGGGATATCGACGTGGGAAGGCATGTACAGACTGCTTGAAGAAGAAAACCCCAGAATAATGAAGGTTACCGCTGTCTCAGACTCACAGGGCTCTTCCGAAGCATCCTTAGAAGAACTAGCGTGCTCATTCCTTCATCGAATAGCAGCAAGGCCCAAAATTCTCCCATATACGGATATGATCAAGTGGATACTTGACAACGCAGAAATGAAGAACAGACAGTTCAAGATTCAAGGACATGGGCTCATTGGGTCATTCGCTGCACAAGATTTAAAGCTCATGTATCATCTTCCTGAACCGCAGGTGACTTACAATGCACAATTCATTGAAAAATTTGTGGCAGAGAACCCAAACCTATCAGAGACCACCAAAGATTGGTCCAGAAGAGATGAACCGCACAAGAAAGACAAAAACAGTATGTACAGCACTGGTTCCCTCACCTCTCCGTATTGTTTTGCTGCGTCCATGCTTTGTAGATTGTTTGGGATGCCAGATATCAATAAGTTTTCGTCTGAATGGTTACCATTAATAGATGCTGCCACAAATTCCGTTATTGTAGATTAGGCCAAGATCTTTTCTGATAACCTATTCACGGCTATTGTCAATTACCGGTCTAAAAGATCCATGTCTCAAAGGATCTATCCTCCTTTTTACCTATCTGCATATGTTATGGATTCTATTTGTTATGTGTCTAAATTTCCCGTTATGGGTTGTAAATGGACAACTCAGGACCCATTACCCATCCATGTTTATCATAAGATATTATGGGATTCTCAGTTCATTCCACATTTCTACCAGATTTGTCACGGGCTTATCTTACCTTTGTATAGAATGATATATGATAAAGACCCCCCGAGGTGCTCACCTGAGGCACAGATAGATATCATCCCCATCGCAAGATGGTTCGGAGAAGAATGGTTCACCTATATTAGAGTATTTGGAAGCACCGTCCCCCCTCATGTCCTACCTTTGTATATCCCTGACAAACTTCTGGCTCGAGAAATTGCATATCAAACCTGTTCAGAAGGCGGCCTAACTAAAGACCTAAAAGACAAAAAGAAGGCCATATGGCCACAGTTTCCTGTGGCTTGTGGGGCCTTTTCGTTGTTCGATGTAGGTCACGCGTTCACTGAAGTACAGAATATGGCGTGTCTACAATTATTTAAATTCCAGGCAAGACCATTTGACCCAAATGAGGTTGCCTAGAATTTCACAACGACAATCAAAATAAAAGTGTTCGTTGGAAAAAAGGATTTATTTGATGATATATTTCAAAGTAAAAGCTCACTTCAGGAAATTTTGCAGGAAGCCCAATCGCAATTGTCTCCAGATGACCTCCAAAGATTCATGGTATACAAGGAAAGAAGACTAGCCAGTGTTCCTCTAAAAAAGCTGCGACTATCTGCCAAATAACCGACTCCAAGTGTTAGCCTCAGTGGGAATTCAAGCACTTTCGGATCTAAATCCAAGACTGTACAAGAGATTCCTCAACATTCTAAAATATCCGAAAACAACCAAGATAGGAGCGAAGAGTCAGCTAAAGACACCGCTCAATCAATGGAACTTCCACAACAGCAGGTTATCACCTCCCCGCAAAGAGATGTCCCCCCTCTCGTCATTGAAGCACCACCCGTCACAACAGAATTAGATAAGAAATGGGAAACCTTCAACGAACTGATCAATCTTGAAGGACAAGCCCCAAAAACACCTGTGAACAATACACAGGTAGCACAAGAAGTGGGCTCAACCATAGTCAGCAATGTCACAGAAAGAGAGCATATTCCTATCGCTCCATCTTCTGAGCTTCTACTGAATGTAGAAGAAATTCCCCCTCTGGACATATTTTATAGTCCCCAACATAAAGCAGTTGTAAGAAGACAGAAAAAAGAGGAAGTTAGAAAATACACTTTCTCAGGATGCTGAGCAATTAGACGTCCTATGGAAAGATCCTACCAGTAATCCGACTGAAAATCTCACCAAACTGTCTCAGATCGCAGGGGTGTATGCCTCTGCGACTATTGACAAAGCGTCAGAAATACAACAATTGTTGAAAGAGCAAGAAAATCAGATACAGGTACTGCAACTACAATTGCAACAAGCCAATACTAATAATGAGGCACACAAACAGCTTGAAAAGTTGCAGGAATACTTCCAGCAAATGCAAATAGGTTATCAAAGAAGTTTGGACGAAAAGGGAAAACAGTTGCTGGATGTACAAGAGATGCACAAAGACGACCCTAAACTTACAGAGTTTATTTCAGAATCTATTGCCTTGAATAAACAACTACTGCAGCAACAGGAAGTGTTGGGACAAAAGATATCACAGTGGAATTATTATTGCGAAATGAGTGATAAGATCACCAATCAAGTGGTCGACTTACGAAGTGACTATGATCAGATTGACAAACGAGTGATGGAGTACTTGGCTTGGCGGGATAAAGACGAGGGAAAAAGAGCAGGTGCACCCAGGATAAATGATAATCATAAAAAGTTGCTCTTCAACGAGTGGGACAATCAAATCAGGGAGTCAGAACAAGCAGCAGAAACAGCGGCCACGACAGCAAGTATTCTTATCGACTGTGTAAATGAGAATTTGCACAGAGAAAATTTAATCGCAAAGGCCACCCCAGGGTATTTACCAAATAAACTACAACTAGAAGTAGAATGGAAGAAGAAGGCGCAAGAAAAGGGAAAAGCGATCCAAGCACTAAACAGGTTAAATTGGGAATGTTACTGGGCATACTTGGTGAAGCCGCATAGTCAGTGGATGACTGTGAAATGTATCATAAATGCAGCCGAAAAAGTGGTGCCATCTCTCATAGATTCCGTTTTCTCAGCCCAGCTCAAAGCAGAAGTCAGCCAGCCGGCTCTCCTTAAACCAATGCTGAATGCATGCAACTTTAAAGACCAGATACAGAAGTAGCTTAATCTGGAATGTTGTTTTTACTTAAAAATTAGATTAGAAAAAGGACAGTCATTTGAAAACCGCATCCTAAATTTTGTAAATAAACTATTATTAGAATTAGGAAGTAGTATTTAAACCCTTCTCATGCATTTAGAGAAGGGTCTAGAAATTTGTCAAAAACTTGTCCTCAGAACATGCACTTTTGCACCCTCAAAGGAGGTTTTGGTGAATGAATGGATCAAGGTTTATTGATGTTTGCATTTGATATCTGCTACTAATGTTGCACTTCTGTACTCTTGGTAGATATTAGAACAAGGAGAGATAAATCATTGTTGCTTGAAGCTTATGAGTAGGACCAGTCATAAATGGTACTTTTATCCCTTGACCATTTCTTTTTATATTCTTAAAGTGATATACAGTTTTTAGTTGTTTATATGTTATTGCATGAATGTTTGAGTTACCATTTGGGACTTTTGTACGGTGGAGCCATTTATTTATGTTTGATATATGAATAACTTATTATGTGATATGCTGTTCACAACTGTTTTGCCTAACCTTTTATGCAAAGTGGTTCATCTTAATTGATTTCCATTCTTATGATAGCTGAAAATCTTTATTACCAGTTATTATTTGAAATCTCTTTAGATCGCATAATAGAAGAAATATATCCCGGGTTAGCATAGATTAGATGTGTTGTTTTCATTAGATTACAATAGCATAGAATTAGATTAAAGTAGTTTAGATTAGAACCCTTAGATCAGCATCATCCAACTCTGTACACACACACACACCCTTAGATTGGGAAACTGGTCCCATTATCCCCAGTCGGACCCGCTATACCAAACGGGTAAGGAGCTGCCAACCAAGGTCCAGACCGGGCGGGTATCCCCCTTATTGTTGACCCGATTTTCGGAGCTTCAACACAAGGCTACGCTAGTCCCTCAAGAAGACATTTCTGGAGGGATGAAGGCCAAGAAACTCTTAGGGAAGGAGGAATTCAAAGTGTTGACTTGTCTAGGGCATGTAGCAACTAAATTAGGGTTTGATGAGCCCCAATATTACTAATCTGAATGATGGGAGTGATGTGTCCAAATGGATCTGTAATAGCTTCCCCCTAAAGCATGAAGTCAAAAACGTTAATGTTGAGCGATATGCTTTATGATGTGATGAGGAGATTCCGAAGTGGATGGTGACCTGCATCAATTACAATACATAATATCATGATATTTGATTTTTTCTCATGAATTGTTGAGGGAAGGCATACGCATGCTCAGCATATAAACTTTCATTACAAGTACATAGATAGTTGTCTACAGATATAGACCCATGATAGGATGACCATCAATGTAAAGCCATTGTACGGATGATTTGGTACATTTCCTGAAATCGTAGCCCAGATAGATGAAACTAGATCCGGGGTCTTCTATCTCGTTCAATCATTCGCTCAAGTACGAGTCTAACCATGTGAATATGTGATCTGAAGTCGAACATGGGAAGACACTGTCTGATTACCAGCCAATGATGTAAGCCGTTAACAAACGCGAGAGAAATCACCGATAATGATAATGATCCTCAAGGTACTGCGGTACATTCTGCATGGTGTGAATGGATGTTTTGATGTCAAACACCATATAAAGTATTTCAGTCGAAGGCCAGTGATGTCAACCTATCGCCAGAAGCAAGAAACCTACCATTAATGTATGCAAATCTCAAGGTACTAGAAGGGTGTTTCTAAGTCAACTTCTTGGATAATGTGCTAATGTTGACAAGAGGCGACTCATCGTAGGAGGGCTTTGATATATCCCACATCAACGACACAAAACGAGTGTTGTGATTTTTGGAGACGAAATGTAACTGACAACACAAGGTTCAGGAATGGCGATCACGAAAATGAAGGTTTATGAGTATTCCAAAGGATGAATTTAACTGAGTGACTTTTCTTGAGCATGTCAGTGACACTGAATGGATTGGTAGCATTGACCCAAAACAAAGTAATGGATGGTATGATAGACCAAGGTATGATGACCATCAAGCAGATAACCCAACCCAAATAGTCACAATGATGAAGTGAAAGTGTCATGTTCAAGAGCGACCTGTTGCCATAAAGTGGTTTACCCCTTTTCCCATTTTCCCTAGTCATTGCTGACTAGTACCTCTTTATTTTTATCAAGATTGAGGAGGATAACATATGCTTGTTGTATAATTCCACCCTTCGGGTGAATCCATCACTATGTAATGTTTTAACGAGTCTAGCGAAGATGAAACTCGGTCTTGTCATGATGGACAAGTTTGTCGATATTTAATTTTTTAACGAGTCTAACGACAATGATAACTCGGTCCTTTTCATGTTTAGAGAGTTTGAAAAGGGACTAAAATAAAACTCCACAAGTTCTTTTTCGTATATTTGTCTCTCAAGTCTGAAAAAGCGTAAAACAATACAAGAGAGAACCTATTGACCATGTTCGATCAACGTATTCCTTTTTTGTAAATAATCTATCTTATTCCAGAAAAGGGTTAAACGTATATTGAGTAGATGTCGTTTCCAATCCGTTAACGAGCTGAAAAGGACAAGCGCTCGGTAGTCTTTTCATATTTCGAGAGTCTAAAAAGAGCTTAAAGAAGACTCCACTTTGAGGAATGAGTGGTTTCTAGGATAGCAACTGGTTCCGGTGATATTGGAACTTCTCAAAACATGTTGATTTATGTGAAGAGGTTGGCTAATAAGACCACTCATTGCAACTGTTCCTCAAAAAGGGTAAAACAACCAAGTGAAAGCATATGATTAGCCAAGTAGATAGTGACGATAGAAGGAGAAAAACCAAGGCTCATTTAACGACAGAGGCTGATAGAATGGAAATCACAAGGGTTAAAATGGAGATGGGTTCATTTTTACACAAGCTTGAACCATAGGAAACTATGCTTGGATTCAGTTTCATGTTTACATAAGCTTGAAATGAAAAATTGTGCTTGGATTCAGTTTCATTTTTACACAAGTTTGAAATGAAAAACTATGCTTGGATTCAGTTTACATGCCCCCAGCATGATGACTTGATTCTAGGTGCATGCCCCCCAAGCTTCATTACATTAACCTAAGTAGACTACTCGTGGCTATCAGGTGGATCAAATGAAGGTTCATATATGAGATCAAGTGAAAACTTGACTAAGATTTTACGAGATCTAATCAAAAACTCGAATTGGAACTTTGCTTCAGGGGACCTTGTTTCATTTTTTAATGAACTTGACACAAGACAATGAACTCTACTCAGATTCCTTGTTTCATTTTTTAACGAGATTGACACAAAACAAGGAACTATGCTATGGGATCTGTTTCATTTTTTAATGAGGTTGACATAGTAAAATAACTATCCTCATATTCTTTGTTTCATTTTTTAACGAGCTTGACACAAGGCAAGGAACTATGCTCATTTTCCTTGTTTCATTTTTTAACGATCTTGACACAAGACAAGGAACTATGCTCATACCCTTTGTTTCATTTTTTAACGAGGTTGACACAGGACCAGGAATTGTCCTCATAATTCCTTGATCACGACCCATAAGAGTTCATGACTTCCAAAAGGTTCTCATTAGATGGGAGAATAATTCTCTAGAAGGGATGTGTAGCAAGGAATCCATTAGAGAGATCTAGCTCCAACGCCCCTAATACATAATGCACACCATCACGGAATTGATCATCAGTTGATGTAGGCATGGAACGGGTTGCCACATAATTGATCCATGGCGGGGAAAATACCATTGGGACAAAAGGACCATTTAGGGAAGATGGTTGACTAGAAGCCATATTTGGACCGAGAAATGAAAGCTGGTCAACGATGATAATTCTGCTTTCATGCGGGAAACACATCACTCGAAAGAGTGTTGAAACAATAGCTCCCATGTCATAAACATAGTCGCGCCCAAGAAGTAAATTGTAATCTAAATGGCCTGGGACTACCATCACATTGAGATAAACAATTTTTCCTCCCAAAGTAATAGGAAACTGAGGAACGATCCCTAATGGTTGATTGGTTACTCTGTTAAAAGCCAACAGATTCTGGGTAACAAGCACAAGTGGTGGTGAACTGAGTGCTTGCCAAGCAGTGCAGGAAATGATACTCACTAATGCACCTTCATCTATAATAGTTCCTCGTACAATCATATTACAAACCTGTATTATGATCTGGAAAGGCACATAAGAAGGAAGATGACATCCTGCTAGCTGATTCTAATCAGAGGAAGTGACCAAACTACTTGGAGGGGGTGCCGTAAGAACGAATAATTACCCCCTTGAGTTACAAGAACTAGAGGATTTTCCTCCTGTCTTGATGGAACATGAGGGTTACCTCCAAGCTCATTAAAATCTAAAAAAATGAAAAGAACCTGAGTGGTATCATACTCACTCTCTATGGGAAAGGTACGATTAATTGAAGGTGAAATTAAGTCAACTGTTTCCTCGACCTGTGATTGGTTAGGTATAGACTCATGGGATTCACATTTAAAGAGAGTGGGTTTGACTGACGGTTGATTTTGGTTAGTCACTTTATCAACTAGTGAAGGATTAAGGGAGAGTCTCTTGTAACTAGATGGAAGTCGCTGCAAAGAAGGAGGACGATTATCTAACACATTTTTGGCTTTATCTAGAGAGGGACAAAGGTGAATGAGGTGATTCCCTTCACATAACCTATAGGGAAACATAGCTTTACCCTTCTTTCCACGAACTTTACTAACACTAGTTGATGGTGTGTCACCAGCATGATCTCCAAAAATTGATGACATAGGACAATGTGAATGAGAAGACCATTCGTCTAAGATCTGAGGAATATTATGACAATTTCAAAGAATATGGTCTCCCATACAAAGTTTGCAAGGATATCAAACTTTGTGAGGCTTATCGGATGGTTTCTCATCAGAAGTTGCATTCAAAGCAATGGTTGCTTGGTTGCCCCCTGCTGAATTTTCTTCTTCTTCTTCTTCTTCTTCCCTTTCTTCTTCTTCTTAGCCACCTAGTTACTAGTGTCAATACTTTCACCAGGCAAAGAGGAAGAAGGGGAGGAAGAAAAAACTGAGGAAGAAGGCAAAGGGTCAACTTTAGGATCAACTGGAGGTTGATTTTGTCTAGTTGGAGGAGTACTCGATTGCGGAGAAATCACGACATTTTGAACCAAGGAGGTTGAAAACAACCATACTGGCAAGCCAATGGTAAATCCTGGAAGGGACAATGTAGCCATAAAAAGAGCACCAATATTTATGAAAGGAGGAAAAGGACTAGGATTCCCATCAAAAGGAATTCCTTGATCGATGGACTAGAGTCGTTGCCATATGTCTCAACCTAATATCAACTAAGGAGTGAGTGTGGAGGATGTTATCCGCGGTCAATTAATTTTATTTTAATCAAAATAACATAACAAAACAAAAGACGGATGATCTAGGCAAAAGGGATTACTAAGTAACTGTGAACTGCAAAATACCTCCCGGCGAACCGAGAAGTACGCGCAGACAATCTCTCAGAATGTTGTGTTCGACGTATCACAGTGTACAAAGTGAGGGACTCAGTTACCTAAGGATAGATAGAAACCTAGTGTTGTCCTCCCACATATACCCGAAAGTACATGGAGGCTCAATCCATATTAGCGTTGTCTAATGCGAAACCACATAGTGAGAGCATTCCTTTATACTTTACACACTGTAACACTGCCCTATATACCTGAAGGTACGTGGACGAGCTACGATATACTCATATACGTGGAATGAGGTATCACACTCTGAATGTATCACAGACAAGTTAGCGACAGCTGCTATGTTTTACGACGTCAGAACACGTCTCTAGCTTAGAACCTCTAAATGTTTTGAGTTAGGTGACAATGCTCCATTAGGTTAATTGATGTTAATTTTAAGTTGATCTTGATTAAGAATTTGCCTTTCAAAGTTCACCATGTGATTTATTTTCAATTCCTAGAATGCAACTAATATGATAAGCATATTTTTCATTCAATTTTGACAATGAAAACCTTAGCTAGTAGGGATAGAGCAAATAGATTCTTGTAATTAAAGAACAAAGAACACATCTAATGCAATTTCCCTAAACTATTCCTATGAGCACACACAAACTCTTTCAATGCAAAATGCAAGTTTTTCTTTTCAATTCCCTTAATTTTGAGATGAATAAAAGGAAACTAATGCACATACAATCAATCAATCTTCTTGATAGAACAAAGACTTTACGACAGTTCCGTTTCGAAAGAAATGAATACTTTTACGACACTTTCTTTTGAACAAAGATTAATTGACAATAAACTAACTTTGACAATGAATTGATAGTAATAAAGAAATCATTTAAGAAACACTAAACAATCAAGGCCAAAGTAGGGCTAGCAAAGGAAACACAAATTGATTTCAGAGAGACAAACATCATTGATCATTCAACAAGCAGAAATAGAAGGCAACTTGGAAAAAATCAAGTCAAAGGAGTGATTTTTGACCTAAGGAGGATCAGCGCAACTTGGAATGGGAGATAGTGTGCTTCATAGCACTGTCCTCAATCCAAGGGTGCTTTGCAGCGCTCTGTCTCTTGACCAGACCTGCGTTGGTGCCAGAGAGACCATCCTAAGGGATTGAAAGCACAATTTTTACCAAAAAACACTTCAAAAGAGGCTGAAACAAGATCAATGGAAGCAAGTAAAGCCTACTAAGGTATACTAGGATGAAGGTAAACTACTCAGAACGATGATCGTTCCCCAGTGGAGTTTCCAATTTGTTATGTGGAATTTTGCATCTACGAATAAACACAATTTCCCTAGGTGGGTAGCTACACCTAGAACAACAGATTTAAAGCACTTAACCTTTTTCTATAGAAGATAAATAAGACACGGGACCTGCTTTTTATCTTTCGCTTCTCTTTGTCTCCTTTGTTTGGCTCCCGTCACTCCTTCTCAAACTTAATCCGTTCGACAAATACCTGCAATCATAAACAAAGAACAAAAAAAAATCAAAGCAAGAGATCTATCTACTATAAGCAAATGAAATTGAAAGCATTTACACATATAATCATAACACATAAAGACAAGAATATGGGAAAAATGTGTAAACAAATTTATTAAGTAGAAGGAAGAATTACAACCATGAAGTCCGATCCATTGTCACTCTTCTAGCTTGGGTTCCAACCAACATCACATCAAAAGCACAACACTACGGCAGCATAACAATACTTGTTTACAATCTCAAACTTCACACCAACAGTATCTCCTTACAAATTCTGAAAGTCCAGCCCCTGATCACTTAGATGAGTGGTCAGTTTATAGGCAAATGATGGTGGTTTGGTCATAAATAAGGGTATTGAATGGCCTTCCAAACATAGAGTTAGTTTCCATGGAGGAAGGGATGAAAGGATAGGAGGTTACTTAACTCATTCCATATCCAATTTTGAGCTCACAGGAGATGATAAGTGTGGGAATCTTCTAGATGGATCCAGAAGATAAGAATATTCCTAGAACCCTATGTGAATTTCGCTCAATCTCGCCTAGTGCAAGTCAAAGTGAGCCGAAGTTCTCTGGAAAGCACCCTGACATGGCCCTACCTGCACTGAAGCGCACTTATCCCTGTCCAAGGCTATGCTAGTCCCTCAAGGAGACATTTCTGGAGGGATTCAGGCCAAGAACTCTCAGGCAAGGAGGCATTCAAAGTGTTGACTTGTCTAGGGCATGTAGCAACTGAATTAGGGTTCGATGAGCCCGAATAGTACTGATTTGAATGATGGGAGTGATGTGCCCAAATGGATCTGTAACAAATATTCTATTAATAGGAAATATAGAGCAAGATTACATTTGATATTCTTTTGTGAGCGACGCTAACCTGATCAAGGAGACAAGTATCTTTTGGCAAAATAATCAACCATGTAATTTACCACATTGACCATGTGGTTCACTAACATAACGAAAAATCCACAGATTATGCTGGACCTACACGAAACATCCTAAAAATGTGGGGTTAATTAAGAGAACATTGAAACAACATAATCATGACACATAACTAACCTTAACAGCATAAGGATGAGAGTCTATACTTTCAACAAAAGACATAAACAACTAGAAATTTAGTCATCTAAGATAATCACCGGGAACTCTAGAGAAGGAGGTGTTGTAGACATGTTCAATGGAGTAGCATTGATGGTCATCTCCCCTTCATGAGGTACTCCGAATTCAATATTAAAGTCTATAATAATATAAGGTTCCATCTTGTTTAGGCGAACTGCTATCTCATCCATGTCATATCGCATCTTCCGTAGAATCCTCTTCATTAGAGAAAATTTTAGCCTAATAGTGCCCATGAAATTTTCATGTACATAATATGTAAACCAATCAAAATCCTTTAAATTTATAAAAAGGTAAATATAAATATTTTGGAGGGAAAATTAAAAAACCACTTTTTCTAATTGTATTTTTGGCTTATCTCCTTACAGGTTTACACAAATTTCAAGAGTAGACACTCATTGGATATAGAATTAAACTTTGCATCATATGAGTACCCATTCTATTAAACGCATTTTTTTAATGTATCTTCATTTTTTAATCAATGTGGGTCTTCTTACAAGTATGGATAATGGGTACTCATTGGATGCAGAATTTAATTCTGCATCCAATGAGTGTCTACATTTGAAATTTGAGTAAATATGTAAGGAGATCAATGAAAAATACAATTAAAAAAATATATTTTTATTTTGTTCCCTTCAAAATTTATAACTCTTATTTTATTATTTTTCCTTGGGAGACCACTTTTATGTTGAAATTTCCTCTAATGCATATCCTCCTGACAAACAAATAATTTGTAGTTATCCACTTGTTTGTTTTGCAACACCATGTGTAGAAGATTCAATGTCTGCGTGTGAGTTGAAATTGAGTGGAAAAAGTATAGTCTTCTCTTTCTCCATTTATCTAGATCAGGTACCCAATTAGTGTTACCACTACCAACAACTTTTGAGTCTGAGTAGTACTATCAACAAATTCTTTTTCTTCAAGAGTGCAGATCTTTTTCATGATCTCAATAGGCACAGAACCAAAAAAAATTGCCACTGACTCCCAACCAAAGAGGTGACATTGTCTAGAGGAGGAAGCCCCTGGTGTGCCGCCTCTTCTACTAATCAAGCGTTGGCATGGAGCCATCACTGAGTGGTCCCTGCAAGAAATACTTGGCAAGGAGATAGATGGATAAAACTCTAACCTGACAATGATTCATGAGAGACCCAAAATTGCCAATCATTGTACTATAAACCACGTAATGAGTGATGCAGGGATCATAGTGAAGAAGTGGAACTTTTAGACTAAAATCATCAAGATATATATACCCAACTGTGCTAAAACCAAAATAGAAACCACCATCTATATGCAACCAGACTGACCATGGATTAAACTTTTGGAGCTTTCTAGTTATCACTTGGGGTATGTATTTTCACTGACACTCAAAACCAAACCGAAAAGGAACCACTATACCAGATCCCCACAACCAACACGAGGCAATTAAAGAATATACCAGATGGCTCAACCGATTGAAGATCTGTGGAGGACAAAACCACAACCAACTCAAAGGATGGAGTTGACAAAGAGCTGTGTAGGAAACATACTAAGAACATTGATAACCATGGAATAATCCACTGAGAGTCCCTAAAAATTTCCTAACCACATGCTTATAATGGAGTAATACATAATTGAAGAAGCTCCCACTAATGACCCTTCCTTTAACTATAGAGGGGATGGACAACAGAGTATAGGAGAAAGTGTTTACTGTCAAATCCTTGTAGCAAGAGGACTCCCATGTTAGAATTCCATAGACATTCATAAATAAACATAGGTCAGTAAGAGGATAGGCAGTGTTTTAAAAACCTGCCGATCTGAACCGGTAACTGGTCACACTGGCTAGCTAGGTAGCCCATCGGGTCAAACGAAAGAAAAACCCGGTTTGACCCTCCATTTCACCAAAAAAGTGGACAAACTGGTCCTAACCGGTCGGTTTAGGACGGAACTGACCGGTTTATGGTCAAACTGGCCAATTCTGTCCTGAACCGGTCGTTTATTGCCAGGGTAACTATAAACCCCACAATGCATTTTTGTGAGTTTTGCAGCTATTTTGAGGGAAATTTGGGGTTGTTTTCCTCCAAAAATAGTCCCTCCAAGAAAAACATGCCTACCCTCTCATTTCCCTGACATATCTCAACCCTAACAATGTTGGCAATTAATGGAATGTTAAATTCTTAAAGTAAAATTGACATTTCCTTTAATTTTTATTTTTAACATTACCATGAAATGACTCGGGATGTTTGAGAGTGGTTTCGACCTCATTGGATTTCATATGGAGAAACTAGAATTTTAGATTTTACTCAAAATTTAGCAGACTTAATGGTTTTCAGGATTTCATGGTTTGGGGGTTTGCAATGTTTCCATTTGATTATATCATGCATGAGAGTATGAGATTGGCATTTGATCAAAAGCATGAAGCCCTTTAAGAACCTTGATCGTGGTGGCATTGATTGTTGAACTTGGTGGATGTTGGTGGTATTGATTGTTGAACTCCTCTACCATGGCCTTAACAAGAATGCACCCTTCACTCAAACCAAATTCATTGGTTAGGCATGTTAAACCTTTTCAATTTCTATCATGTTATAAGGTTGAGCAATCCAAGTCTGAAAACTTTGAGCTAGATGATGTTTATGTATCTCTTGTTGATGATGTTTGTGTATTTCTAGTAGCGTTGAATCAATGATGAGTTTCATGAGTGACCATGTTGATCAGTGATTTACAGTGTTGCTATTTATTTTTGCTACTATTAAAGTTGTAGAGGAGTTTTAGGAGTCCTCAAACTCGAAGCCATATTATTTATGTAGCTCATGTTGATGATCTCTTGTCTAGTAGTGGTGATGAGTTTGATCATGATGAGGATGTTTTGTGTAGGTCCAGCATAATCTGTGGATTTTTCGTTATGACAGTGAACCACATGGTCAATGTGGTAAATTACATGGTTGAGTATTTTGCCAAAAGATACTCGTCTCCTTGACCAGGTTAGTGTCGCTCACAAAAGAATAGCTCAGTGACTCCATAGCTTAGGGCATTGTTTTCAGACACTAGAGGCGATTTAGAGCCTCATTGATTATGTATTTTGTTGCGGATATGTATTGCACTCGATGCCATTTTGATATATTCACCTTTACATGGTATACAGATGAGCAAACCTTGCATATTTTGTTTCTATTGGCTTGGAATCATGGTTTTAAATCTTAAAAATAGTTTTCTTCATTAAAAAATAATTATTTAATGTATTTTTTTAAAACGGTTCGTTTAGACCTGACCAGTCCCGGTTCGACCGGTTCTGGTTCGAAACTCTGTTCATTAAGTGGACCGGTCCAGTCACTAGTTCCGGTTTTTAGAACATTGAAGACATGTCAAGAAACAACGAATCAGAGCTATCCCTCACCTACAAAGACGCCATATCTGCCACCCAAAGTCCTCAATGCGGCTTCACCACCCTAATCTTACAATCAACACCAGAAAGTTAGGCCATCGAGTCCGTGAGACAATGATGATTTTTTTCTTACGAAAAAAGCATTTGCATTGTTCATTATTATTGAGGCTTTATCAAAATTTGAAATTTAGTTAATTCATTTCAAGTGATTTTTGATAATTGCGTTGGACTCCGGAGTATGGAGACCGTCCTCAACTCCTAACTTTTTCAATAATAGAAAACAAATTTACCTATTTTGTAATATAATTAAATAAATCATGTCCACTATAAACAGCGCTTAGGTATTTCAGGAATATTGTCCATCAATAGCTCTTCGATATCACCCCACTATATACCTAATGTCACACCCCCAGGCCTACGATAGTCTTTCAACCGTACTTGGCGAGGTGCGGCACCACCGAACACTTTCTTTTCACCAATACTTATGTTCATGGACTATGCCTAACCATTTGACTACTTAGTTTGTTTTTCACAACCAAGTATTATTAATGTTCCTTTATACTAATGAACACCCATACACATTCATTATCATCAGCAATATACATGAAGAACACAATTGCACAGTATAAAGGGAGGGGCAACTCCCTAAACAATGAGTCTGCCCGAATTCAATATATTATTCAACTTTACAATGCTTACAAGTATACTTGGGAAACACCAAGTTTCATACTTAGCCAATTTTACAGCAAGGCAACACCTTCGTGTGCCAACCGAGTTCCTTGCCTGCGCTGGGCGGGTGTGCCCTCACACGAGCTACCAACCACACTCCTCAACTGAACTTCGTTCACCTTGCACGACGGGTGGGCGACCTCACCCGAGTCACCCGAGTCACCACCGTGTTTCCTCTTGCACGACAGGCGGGCAACCTCACCCGAGTCACCTGTGCCACCACCACGTTTCTTCTTGCACGACAGGCGGGCGACCTCACCCGAGTCACCACCCGTGCTCCTTCACCGAATGGCAGGCACCTTCACCCGCGCCCTCGTCCTTCGCCCAAGTCTGCGTGCTATCTCTGTGTGGTGCTGCCCAAGGGCGGGCGCATTAGAACTGCGCCTCCTTGCTGCGGCTAGACACTTCCTCGCACTTCTCCTTGATCACCGAAAGACTGCGTTCGAATTGCTTGATGCCAAATGCTCCAACGCCTTGCCATATTTATACAAACGGTTGGGCAAGTCGCTGCCCAGGCCGAGTCGACCACCACGTGCCAAAACACCCTTACACATCGCAAACTTCACTTCTTGTTGTTGGTCGGCCAACAATCTTTGCCCAAGTCGCCACAACATGTAAGTTGGCCCGTGGGTATGTTCATACACTCCCCACGCTATAAACAACCATCGCTCCACCATCTAATGCGCATTTTACATGTCACTTCGCACATTTCGGTCCAAGATGTTCACACTTCGTACGGAGGGAAGAAACCGAACCACAGGTCCTTACATCCTCCTCCCCCTGAAGTCATTGTCGTCCTCGACAATCATGCCACCTTGGTAACCATCCACCAAGATCATCATCAACAATTGTCTCATCCTTGGTCCATGATATCAATCAGTCCATACATTGCAACGCCCCTGCAACATATGTAAAAACAACTATCTCCACCATGTGTCGTCCCATCCTGTGAACTATCATCAGATACTCCAACATAATGTCAACATCTCTCTGGTACACTGCTAGCCCTCATGACTTGAACTAGTCAGGTGATCAGTCCAACTGTCACGCTCAAATCATAAGAATGTCCATCCTTATGCCTACACCAGTGTTTCTTAGATTCTGCCACATCCTGGACTCACGAAGAATCTCTCCCATGTTCAGGTCCATGGCAACTCCATCCCATCTGCAACATGTCATGATGCTAATGCCGAACCATTCCTGCACCATTTGTCATACCTGCTCAACCTGTTTTAAGGACTCACTACCATGAGCAGCTAACAATGAGCCCCATCTTCTATGTCATCTAAGAAGATGTAGAGGAAGTAGAGCCTAAAGGCTCACCCTCACTAATAAGCTCAATCCATCTGTCAGGATTCTCTATCTCCATCCTCTGTAGGTATGCAACCTGATCCTCCTCTCGGACATTCGGTCTTCCATAAACCTTCTCGTCATCATCGTCCTCCTCAACCTCCTCTAGCCTTTTTGACAAATCCAAGATATTATCGGATAATTTCCTGATAACCAATGACTGCTCGGTAAGCTTTGCCTCAACAGTAGACAACCGCTTACTCATGTCTTCCATGTGCTTTTCATCCTCCATCTGCGTCACTGCCAATTTACAATCAGGTCTTGTCACTCCAATGGTTGGAACACCAATGGGTACATCTTCCCTTCCATCGTAAATGTACAGCGTCTTCAAATGTGGAACAATCATAGCATCATATTGTTTCAAGAATTCCATCCCTAGTACAGCTTCATAGTCATCAATCTGCACTATTGTGAAGTCGACTTTCCCGGTCCACTCACCTAGTGTTGTGTCCACTCTTTCAGCTACACCAAGAACACAATCAGAAGGATAATTCACTGTCTTCATTTGTGCCTTCACCGGTACAAACTTCAGCCCAATCCTTCTCGCAGTATCTTCACTCATGAAGTTGTGAGTAGCCCCACTATCCACCATAGTGAGTACATCAGCACTCCCAATATTCATCCGAACATATTCCAAACTGTTCCTCTCAGGGTCTCTCCAAGAGACCACCTCTGTAGCAGCAACAGCTCCAAGAATCTGCATCATCCCCATAGAAGCTTCTTCATTCTTCATATTAGACTGTGCAATAGCGGCCACTTTTGGTCTTGAAGGACAATTCTTCACCGTATGTGGTTCAGCACATATCCAACACTTCAAGGCTTTCTTCGTCTTCGTCTTATCATCCGATTTCGAAGCATCATCCTTCTTCTTCTCTTTCGGCTTATCAGACTTCTTCTTCCTCTCATCAGAAGTCTCATCATAATGCTCCACCAATCGATCCACAGCAGCAAAAGCTTCCTCAAGTGTCTTAATCTTCTGCCTCTTCACTTCATTGCGTGCCCAAGGCTTCAATCCAATAATGAAGTTGAACACCTTGTCCCTCTCCGCCATGTCAGGAAGTTCCAGAACTGCACTTGCAAACTCCCGTTGATATGTCTATAGGTTCCTTGTCTACTTAATAAACTTAATATTCATCCTTGCTTCCCATGTTTCATCCTGAGGACTGAAGTGGGTCTGCAAAGCCTTCTTCATGTCATCCCACGAAGTTATGTCACCAGCACTGCGATTGGCAATCTGATCCATCCTCATTCGTCAAGAATTGAGCAGCTACCTTCACCTTTGTCTCATCATCAGATAGACCTAAGCGTTCCAAGTATTGCTCCATATCCCAAAGAAAGTTGCCAAGAGTCTTCGCACTCCTTGTACCATCATAAGATTCTGGTTCCTTGACTTTCACATGAGGCACTCCTCCACCTGAGTTATGCCTCACGGCCCTTTTCAACACCGCGATCTCATCTTTGGCTTCATCAAGAGATTTCTGCAAGTTCAAGATTTCTGCCAAACCTCAATTTCTCGCCTCTTCAATCTCCTTGACCTTTACTTCAAGTTGTGTACACATGAGATCAGTGTACTCGTGTTGAGTCCAGAGTTCATCGAATTCTTCCCTCATTTTTGAATTTGCCTCTTGATCCTTCATGACCAAGTTCATCTTTGTAGTCCAGTAAGATTCCAAGTCTTCCATTCTTTCCAACACCTTCTCAAAGAAAGCATCCATCACGATACAGCTAGATTCCCCAACCTGAGATTCACCTGCCATTGCTAATAGCTTCCTCCTTTGTGATCTAGTATAGACCATCCATCAACTTCACCAAGTTCCCTGCAACCATGAACTAGCTCTTGTTCCACCTGTATGTAAAACCAGCTTCCTTCCCCTGCAAGTACCTGCTTCACTGTCACCAATTTCCAAGTGTATACACACCTGCTTTTCGTACCAGCGACAACCGTGAGCTTCAATACCACCTGTCAATGTGTGTATCAGCTTCAATGCTTCAACCCCTGAATCTATCCACTAGCTCCCCGGCATTAGCTCTTATACTACTTGCACTTTAGTGTAGGTGTGTAGTAGCTTCAACCTTCAATGCCCGAATCAGCTGCTCTGATACCACCTGTCAAGGTGGGTATCAGCGTCTATACACTGGCTCCACCCACTGTGAATCTGCTCTGATACCACCTGTCAGGCCCCTAGGCCTACAGTAGTCTTTCAACCGTACTTGGCAAGGTGCGGCACCACCGAACACTTTTTTTTCACCAATACTTATGTTCATGGACTACGCCTAACCATTTGCCTACTTAGTTTGTTTTTCGCAACCAAGTATTATTAATGTTCCTTTATACTAATGAACACCCATACATATTCATTATCATCAGCAATTATACATGAAGAACACAATTGCACAGTATAAAGGGAGGGGCAAATCCCTGAACAATGAGTTTGCCCGAATTCAATATATTATTCAACTTTACAATGTTTACAAGTATACTTGGGAAACACCAAGTTTCATACTTATCCAATTTTACAACAAGGCAACACCTTCGTGTGCCAACCAAGTTCCTTGCCCGAGTTGGGCGGGCGTGCCCTCACACGAGCTGCCAACCGCACTCCTAAACCAAACTTCGTTCACCTTGCACGACGAGCCAACGACCTCATCCGAGTCACCACCTGCTCTCCTTCACCGAACGACGGGCGCCTTCACCCGCGCCCTCGTCCTTCGCCCAAGTCTGTGTGTCTGTGTGCTATCTCCGTGTGGTGCTGCCCAAGGGCGGGCGCATTAGAACTGCGCCTCCTTGATGTGGCTAGACATTTCCTCGCACTTCCCCTTGATCACCGAAAGACTGCATTCGAATTGTTTGATGCCAAATGCTCCAACACCTTGCCATATTTATATGAA
Organism: Pinus tabuliformis; assembly: GCA_031772625.1. Taxonomy (NCBI): domain Eukaryota; kingdom Viridiplantae; phylum Streptophyta; class Pinopsida; order Pinales; family Pinaceae; genus Pinus; species Pinus tabuliformis. The sequence continues at coordinate 572,510,969 of CM062807.1, forward strand.
CGGTTGGGCGAGTCGCTGCCCAGGCCGACTCGACCACCGCATGCCAAAACGCCCTTACACATCGCAAACTTCTTCACTTCTTATTGTTGGTCGGCCAACAATCTTTGCCCAAGTCGCCGCAACATGTAAGTCGGCCCGTGGGTATGTTCATATGCTCCCCACGCTATAATTCATATGCTCCACCATCTAATGCGCATTTTACATGTCACTTTGCACATGTCGGTCCAAGCTGTTCGCACTTCGTACGGAGGGAAGAAACCGAAACATAGGTCTTACACCTAACATGCAATATCAGGTTGAATATTGAGATTGTGAAAAGGTGTTTGAAGGGATTTTTTTTTATATTAAATATTTTATAATATGTTAATAATTGATTTATTATCTTTCTAATTTATTCATTAAATATCAATTTATTACTATTAATTAAATATCATTTTATTTTCATTCCAGATATAAACCCAGTGAACAATGGTGTTCACTGTTATTAATGTGTGTCCAAATTCAATACTTGATAAATGAAATAAAACTACAATATCAAACGAAGATGTCGCCATCTATAGCTTGCTGCTACTTCATGGACTTACTACCCCAAGGAATGCATTGCAGCAAAGATTAGATTTCAACCCATCCATTCCGTGACCCCAGTAAAAGTCTACATTTCATATTTAACAAACACACAGCACATACCCAAAACAAAAGGCCCAAGAATTTTGGGAGTTTAAATTTGACAGCAAGCTTCTGCCAGGGAGAGTCAACTTGATCCAGTTTTGAAAACTAACCTACTTGCAAATCCTAGTCATCCCTGGCAAGTCCTGCCACATTTGTTTGAGACTGGCAGATGGCAATAAAAAATGATCAATAAACAGATTCGGTGGCTTTCACTGGGAAAGATACTCAAATATGATGAACATTAACAGATTCGGTGGCTGTCACTGGTCATGATACTCAGATATGATGAAAATTTGATCCCTCATAAAATTGTGATATTTTAAATTTGCTGCAAACTGATAAAAGGGCGAAAACAAGAACCTTCAATGGAAAAGGATGCAATCACAAGAGATAATCATATTATAATTACTAGTACAAATTAGGACATTGACTGCTGCATCAAGGCCTCTGTGGGCACTGTAGCTGACCTCCTTGAATCTGTGTATCCTTTTATTGAAAGTTGTAAATCTAAGGAGCTCTTTATAGTCAACCAACATGAAGCTAAGTTTATAAGAATAAAATTTAACTTCATTGGGTTAACATAATTCTCAGTCATAATCAGCAACTAACTTTAGGGAATTGGGGAAGCAACCAAAAGTTCTATAAGGAGCACTTCGTTAGAATCTGAATATTAAAATATTCCACTAATAATTCAGTTCCTCTGAATCAGATTTTCTGTGGACATTAAAATAAATCATGCAGCAAATCCATATTGTAAAGTCCTATATATACTCTGAAGCAAGACATTTAGGTGAAAATCTACAAACAAATTAGAAAAATCATCATGTCCTGAAGCAAGATTGGCATCTTCAACTTACATTCATTACTTATCCAAATGCCATTGTTATGCTAAAAAATACATGCTCTAAAAGAAATACAATGTGAACATCCAATATAGGAAACGGGGCAAAGAACCCAACCAAAAGAAGAGAATACAGTAAACTTTGTAACATTGAAACGTCTACAACTTTATTACAGCAAGATAAGGAGAACGCTACTACATGGCAAAATTTCACAACATTTATACAAAAGCTAGTCTGTAGCAGAGTAAGCCAAACTGATGACATAGATAGGTACATATGATATAATATAAAGTAGGAGGAGAAGATGATCTAAGCAGATGCAGTGGTGATCTCATCTTCAGCGGAAGCCAAAACAAGTTCAGGATGAACCCTCAATGTGCCATCCAATGCATTGGGCTGCCCAAGGGCTTTGAGTGCCAGATGTGCTGCCTTCTGCCCTGAAACCATCATCGCTCCAAAGGTTGGCCCCTGCAGGCGCATGCACTCCATAAATTAGCATATTACACCCACAACACTCATCTTTCAGAATTACAATGAACATTAGACACAGCCAGTCCTTGAATAATAAGCTAGGATATTTCCAACTTGAATTCATTTTTCAGAAAGACCTGCAAATCTTTAATTCGTAGGATACACTGAATTAGACTTATAATCATTTCACAGGATAAGGTAGATTCGAATCCTTCTGAACTGTCTGTAGTTATGTTTCGAATTCGAAAACTTCCGAATAAAATCACAGTAAATTTTCAGCTGATTCCGCATTAGTAAAATAAACAGACATCAGAGCATCAAGATACACAATGTGGCCAAAAGTTCCAAAGATGAAACTGGCAGAGTGAAGCCTTGCTTTTGGTATAGTATATTATTTCAACAATAAAAAGCAAGGGAATTCTAGAGCCTGGGTGGGGCAGAGGGTGATCCATCAACTGTGTGTCCATGTACAGTGTGCCCATGTGTGTAACAGTACACTGAGATTGCAAATGTCAAGGATGTGCCCTTAAAGTGCATAGCAGCAATGGGATTAAATGGTTGCGGGATGATTGATAAATACTAATGATTTATACAGGTTGGGCATCGAAACCATAAGCCATCGATAGGTAGCACAAGTCCTCTTTAAGTAAAGATTCATGGATTTGAAATTGAACATCCTACAAAATGCATTGATTTGAAATTGAACATTTAAAAGCAAAAAAGCTACAACTTCAATACAGACTTTACATCGAGATCCATGTTAATCCTAACGATTTATACAGGTTGGGCATTGAAACCATAAGCCATCGATAGGTAGTACAAGTCCTCTTTTAAGTAAGATTCATGGATTTGAAATTGAACATCATACAAAATGCATTGATTTGAAATTGAACATTTAAAAGCAAAAGATTTACAATTTCAACACAGACTTTACGTCGAGATCGATGTTAATCCAAAATCTAAAAATCTATTAATCACCAAAAGTTTCCAAAGAAGCTAAAGTCCAAATTTACTGTGGTTTAAGGTTTAATAAATAAGGACTTTATATATATTTATATTAAGTGTTTTGTAAACATATTATGTTTGGGAGTTTTTGACCTTGCTAATTTTTTTTACCAAATCTTAATTGCTGTTGTTTAACATGGGTTTTTGACTAAATATATGGATTCATCATCCTGAAAAACAGCTAAGGCAGTTATATTGTGAAAAATTTATAACTAAAATTTATGATTCCAAAAACTTCCTACTGGATTCTAGACAAATGAAACCAGAAAATATGCCAGAAACCCCTCCAAAACCTAAAACAAATAAACTAAAGCTATTTATTGTTGTTCTTCTCAAAATACAATCAAAATTAAGATTTACATGAATCAATATTAAACTATATTTACAGAAGTTACTTATCCCTTAAAAATAAAAAGTTAGATATAAAAAAGATGATTATTATTTAAAACCATTTCTAAAATATTTATTCATCAATTAATATATTCTTCTATAAAGACTAATCCAAACCGCCAAATGAAAACATACAAGGCTGTAAAGCTCTACTGTTGCACAAGCCTAAATTTTCCTGCTATCCAAACCCTGCAATGGAACACAAAGCCTAAGGAAATTTGACATGCAAATAGTTAGAGACTGAGTGAAGTATTTTCATTCGAATGATCTAAGAACTGAATGGACATCCGAAAAAAGTTCAGAAGCTCGGGCAAGGGCCTTCAATTTGCCAAAATCGTTCCATCAAGGGCATCTCGAATTTACCATAATAAAGAAAATGTTAAAAGTGCAGAGCCCCAAAAAAAGCATCTCGAATTACCACAATAAATAGAATGTTAAAAGTAGCAGAGTGCCATAAAAGATATAAAAAAATCAAAATCATAGACAAAATTTCTAGGAAAGAAATACAACAGGGAGCTTGGACAATTAAACTTCTCAGAGGATGTTCAGATTCGATAAAGCCGGGTATAATTCTGGTGATAAGCTAATCTTGAATTTGAGAATAGAAATGGGGAATTAAACTTCCTAATGGTATCTAAAATCTATTAAACTTTACACAATTCTAGTGATAAGCTAGTCTCACTCTCTAAACTCAATTGAGTAGCAAAAATTAAGGAAAGGTAACGATTGATAAAAATCAATCAAACCCTAAACCCCTGTGAAAGAAAGAGAGACGATTAAAAACGATTACACCCTAAACCCCTGTGAAAGAAAGAAGACGATTAGAAAGGCTTAAACCCTAAACCCCTGTGAAAGAAAGAAGACGATTACACCCTAAACCCCTGTGAAAGAAAGAAGACGATTAGAAAGGCTTAAACCCTAAACCCCTGTGAAAGAAAAAAGGCAAGACATACCATTCTAGGGGAGCCATCGATTTCGGCGACCTCCATGCCAGTAACGATCATGCCGGGCACAATCTCCCTGGTAAGCCGAACAATGGCGTCCTCGGCCGCATTCATGTCGAGGGCCTTCATGCCGGGCACCTTGTCGATCATGCCGACGCTCTTGAGCCTCTTGACACCGGTGGCACCAAATGGCCCATCGTGGCCACAGGAGCTGACCACGACCTTGGACTCCATAACGTTGGGGTCCATGCACGACTGTGTATCATGGTTCATGGACACCAGGGCCCAGTTGGTCACGACACCGGACACCCGCCCCTCCTTTATGATGAGATCCTCAACGGCCACAGCGTTGAAGAGCTTCACATTGGGCCTGGCGAGCACCTGGCTCATGATGGTCGAGGTGAACAACGCTGCGTGCTTGATGACCACGTAGTCCTCAGCCTCGTCGTAGGGGACACCGATCTCGTCTAGGAAGAGGTGCGCGGGCTTCCTCACCACCATGGCGGAGAACAGCTGGCCTCCGAGCCACGCCCCGCCACCGGGGCTCACCGATTGCTCGATGATAGCGACATTCACGTCCGGGTTCTTGCTGAGCTCGTAGGCGCAGGAGAGCCCAGCGGAGCCCGCGCCGACGATCACCACGTCGGTGTCGGCGTGGGTGATCATGTCCATCATGTAGCGCCGGGTCATCTCCCGAGCCACGATGGATTCCCTGATGGGCTCGAACTTGAAGCTCTGCAGGTCATATTTCTGGTCCGCGTACAGAGCAGCGATCGGAGGCGTCGCTCGCACCACTGCCGCCGCCGAGGGGCGCACAGAGGCCGGGAAGGCGGTGCCATGGACGGATGATGACAAGGAACCGAACTTGGAGGACATCAATTTGCGGTCCTCAAAGATCGAACCCGAGACCAAGGTGCGAGCAGAGGCAGAGGCTGCTGTAACAGACGCCATTTTTTTTCTTCTCGCTTCAGAAAATGGAGGAGTGAAGCAATGCTAGGCACTCTTACAATGCGGCAATGGACGTTATATAGAAATCCTGGGGTCCTGTGCCTTAATAAGTGAAGATTATCAGCTTTCAGGTGGTTTTGATATTTAGGAATATAATGCGCGAACGCGTGGATAAGATTTTAACGGTCCTCGTTTCACCTCTGTACCACAGCACACTTGTCACTTAAACGTCCCTTTTTGACCATTGAATCATTAAATTAGACGGAAATGCAAAATCATAAATTTATAATTGATAATTACATTTCAACCAGTGAAATAATTATCAACGTTGACATCAAGGTTCATCGACTAAATGGATGATATCAAATTCAAATCCATTACGTCATTCGTTATCAGCGGAAATTAAATACCTAAATGAAAATGATTTCAATCATTTATATCAACTATTCAAAATAAATTACACCATTAAAATAAATGTAAGTGAGAAATTTATATATAATATAAAATTTAATTTATAAGGCTTTCAAAAAATTTAAAATGTTTTTATATTTTCTGTAATCCATAATGAATTAAGCAAAGTCTTTCATAAGAGAAATTTTGGCAGACATTTTTCGAACCAACAAGTATGGTTCGTCATCTAAAATAAACTTCAAATTAAAGTACATAAAAATTATAAAATTAATACATACATGTTATCAACTTCATATTCATATTGAAAAATTAATACACACATACATCTTATCAATTTGATATTAAAAATAGAAAAAATAATACATCATTTTTATATTAAGCAACATATAATTTAAATGTTTTAATTAATATGTAATATTATTATGTTAAATAAATTAATTATTTATAAAATAAATGTTGGAATGGTTCATTATACTATAAAATCACATTCAAAGGACTCCCTAATTCAGGTGACAATTGGCAAAGCATGCGACAAGAAGGGAGGCTTGGCCTTCACTGCCACGTTGTGTCACCGAGGGGGCAGGAGTTGCTAACTTGCCTTTCACTTGGTGTCAAACTTCAATGCATTAAATCATGGTACTTTCTTCGATTATTACACCTCCCAAGGTGATTTGAGGCTACCTCAATTTGGTAATTCTTTTGTATTATCAGTTATGGTGAGGTTTGTTTACAGTGATGAGCGATAACCTCAAGCAACAACCGACCACCTTTCTCGTTGCATCCCCCCATCGTTTGTTGTTGTTTCCATCTTCATGAAAGGGGTAAGTCCAAGTCCTCCTGACTTGGCCTCCCCTGAAATTGTTATTGTCACCTAGGTGCTCACAGAGGATCCAATTTCAAGAGTTGCAGCAATGAGGATACTCCATGTGGCACTCGAAATTTACTTTGTTAATGTTTGAGAATGCAGGCTTAGGTTTCCACTTTGTTCTCAACACCAATGCATACCTAGTACTCATCTCTCATCTACTCAGGTACTCTCTTACACTAGTACTCTCAAGTCTCTTTTGAAGTGCATCAGTTTGGCATTGAAATTACATGGATTCCTTGTTTTTTCCATTATTTTTCCAAGCTTTGGTTTAGTCTCTCATTATACTTTTCATGACATCTCTTTCCAGTTAATTCCAGTCACAATTTGAGTCTACCTGTGGAGGTGCTCTATTGCAGTGTTTAGCCTAACCCATGCCTCGCTCAAAACTTGTCTTTTATTACACATGTGGTGTCTTTACAATCTCATGGAATTTGTCTTTATTTTTTCCTCTCATCATTGCATTGTAGGCAGTCTTTGCATTGCTCCTTGCTTCAACGCTTAGAGAGCCCACGCCTTTCCCTTTACCTTCCATTCCCACTCCTTCGTAGCACACACTCTCACTCTACTCTAATATAATTCCAACATGCCCCGTCAATACATGAGATGTCGACGTGGCAATGTTGGACATGGTGAAGGCAACTCTCGAAACCACTCGGAATCAATTTGTAGTGCACAACTACATTGAAGCTATGCTTGAGCACATATAACACTGAGTTAACCAAGCAACCATTGAATTATACATGAGCGTGAAACTCACACTCATGATTATATCCTTTCTTAACCTGATTAAATTCTTGATATTGGCTACACTTGTGGCCAACAAAACTAACTTACTTTTGCATACTAGAGCTCTACTGGCACATCAAGACTCTTATTGGCAAGGCACTCAAAGAAAAGGAAGATTTAATAGTAAAATTTCCTCCAGCTTAGCAACCTCCAATTAGAAAATAAGTAGATGTAGTTGAAACATAGAGACACGGTAATGAGGCTTGCAAAAACTGAAGCCCTGCTTCACAAAGGGAAAGGTACAACCCCTTTAGGCACTCATGCTACACCTATTGATATATCTACCTTGACTTAGTCATCGCTCTTTCTCTTATCATAGTGGTTGGAGGCATTTCTCTATGGTTGGCATTCCCATAGTCACTACTAGTCAAAGACATAGATCTAGTCATTTTGTTTCAATTGACATAGCATATATTTTTGTTATACTTTTATCTTATGATGATATTCTCTCTGATGTATGTCAGTGTTTGCACTTTATTTGTAATCTTTTAGATTAAAGATTTACTTTTCCATTCCTAATCTAATTTCTCTAATGGAAAATTGTGACAGAAAATAACTTGATATATTATTATTTTATAATCAATAAAAAGAATAATTTACCAAAGAAAAAAAATTTAAATATAGAAACATACAAGGACCTTTTTAATTAATAGTATCATCAACACTTCCCTAATTAGTATGTTATTGGTTTTTTTAAGCCACGATTAAAATAGCCAAATCTTGGATAAAAGTTGCATTGGCCATTGCTTGTAATTAATTGACTATAAAAAATGATTTGATTTAATTTTATTTATGAAAAGAAAATTAATTTAATGTGTTATTTCGTTTAGATGATAAAATATTAATTAATTGTTGTAACACATTTTTAGATGGATCTCTCATAAGATAGGGAAATTTGTGTGATAAGGATGTTAGAATTTGGAAGAGTTGATATTAAGGGAATTTGTTTTATTATGTTGTGATTGATTTAACAAATTGAGAGTTTTAAATATTAATTTGATAAGATGGTTTTTATACGTTGAATTTGAATTTACATATTAATTTAGGATCCATTTTAAAAATTTAGTTATGAAAGAATAATAAATGTAAGTTTGATAGTTTGTGTCAATGACTAAAATAGACTCAACCAATTTCCAAAAAGAGTTTTACTATATTTACTGTTCAATTTTATTTTTTTACATTCATAGATTTTGTACTTTTAACAATAAGTTAAAACATAAAATACAGTTTCATCACCAAAACTCTAATCAATTATATACCAAAACTCTAATCAATTATATAGAACCATAACTTTGAACATAATTATTTTTAAATTAAAAAAAAAAAAAAAAAAAAAAATTGTTTTTTTTAACTTACTCTTCAATCGCTGATCAACTTTGTACATATATGGTTGAGCAAATATCTTTTAAAATATGATTGTCTTTACTTTATAAAAGTCTAATCATTACTCTACATATATGGTTGAGCAAATATCTTTTAAAATGTGATTTTTTTTACTTTCTAAAGTTTAATTTTTTTTGGTAGTTAAGCACCCACGGGGATTTGAACTAGTGACCTATTGCAAGGAGTGCTTTAATAGTACATCCATTCACCATCAATCCAAAGCCCTATAGACTTTATAAAAGTTTAATCATTACTCAATGAAAAAATAATATTTTTATTTAAAATTAATAATAATATAAAACCAGAAAACTATTTATTTAAGATTTGAATTAATATTTGGCAATGTTATTTGAGTGGATCTAAAATTATGCAAATATTTTAATGAAAGATAAAATGCAATTTATAAATGACCCTTCTCAAAAAGGAGGGGCGCTCACAACGAATCTAAAATATCTCCCAAAAGCCACTTTGTCATGTTTCGTAAAGTGGAGATGAGAGAGAAATATCTAAAGGATTATGTTCCTCTGATGTCACTTTAAAGATATGCGTATATTCTTTTAAAATTAGAAATGATAATAAGTTGAATCTTACTCAGGACTAGTGAGGACAAAGTATGAAAAACAAATGTGGTATATTTTAGTCCATTTATGAAAAATATATATTTGTCAATATGGGTGGTATTTTCTTAAATATTGAATTCATATGGTGATATAAATAAATGGTGAAACAAATTAGTGCATGTTTTGAAAATTCGAAATAAATAAATTTATATTTGGGGGATATGGTTAAAAAAATAAATGTTAGATAGTGTGATTTTTTTTAGTTTTTATAGGAATATGGTGATATAAATAAATGGTGACATAAATAAATTAGTGCATGTTTTGAAAATTCGAAATAAATAAATTTATATTTGGGGGATATTGTTAAAAAACAAATGTTAGGGAGTGCGAACTTTTTTTAGTTTTTATAAGAAAATTGCATTTTTCACACATACTTGTTGAAGGATTTTGAAAATAAGAGCAACCAAAAAAATAGTTTACTTGTTGAATGAATTGAAAAGGACTGTGAAAGTTTGTGAATATTACGTGTTTTCTTGTTGGAGAAAATAGAAAACACATTGTTCATTCTTGAAGTGTGGGAGGGATTATACAATTTTATCATTAGTTTTTCTAAGTTTTGGTATTTCATGAAATTTATCTATTAGATATGCCTCGTGGATTATCATGATGTAGGTAACCATATTTTTTATTATAGAAAAATATGTTGTTCATTGTTGAAGTGCTCGAGGGATTATATAATTTCATCATTAGTTTTTACAACTTTGGGCATCTCACTAAACTTCTCTATTAAATATGCATTATCATGATGCAGGTAACCAAATCATTGTTAGGTATCTTTTCATCACTACCTATGTTAAAAACCAAACTTTGAAGCTTGGAATGTCATTATGAGGATAGACTGTAAATAATGCATAACTAAAAAATATTAACAAATTATAAATGCTTCTATCATCTAATTACAAATAACACATTCCACCCACTCCCCCCCCCCTCCCCACCCACCACACACACATAGTTTAATGATTAAACTAACTAAAGTTACTCATAATGTAACTTGTTGGAGGAGTTGCGATTATACAAAATTTATATTCACTTCTATTGAGCCAATAAATAATATTCCTTTAAGGAGCTCAATCCCATTTTTTTATTTACTAATTCAATGAACAAACAAAGAAGTATTTATCCCACATACAAATTTCCCTAAAGTTGAAGTATGTTTGGTATTATTAATCGATCGTGAATGATTGTTGGTTGTGGAAATGATAAACTCCAAATGGAAATTTGAAGAGTTTATTTGGGTCAATGCTTAATTAGTGTGCATCTCTTCATATCCCTAAATGCTTTGAGGCACCATATGGTTGGGTGGATCCAAAAACTTTATGGCTTAACTTTTAGAAAATAGCCCCCACTAGTGTGTTATTTTGCCATGGGAAAGATGGGAAGGGCATCCAAAGCATATCACATAGCCAATGCATCTTGCAAATTCTATGTCTTGTAGACATGCATAGAGATTAACTTTCTATCCAAGTCATGTTGAAATAATAATAAGATTTCTACACCTCTCATGGACATGATGAGGTTTAACAAGTTTATAAGATATTTAATATATGGCGTAATCACAAAACACTATCTAAAGGGGCATATTGTTACCAAGCCCCCATAATGGTCCCCATAGTGGTGTGACATAAATATGCCCTCAAATCCACCAAGAACTAATTCAAGTGCTACTAGCCCTTCTTTGTAGCACACACCATTATCAAGTCCATCAACAAAATTTACAATAATGTATCCACCTTATGTTCCCTTCAAAATCCATGTGATCTTATTTATTACATATGGTAAGTGATGTGTTTTCTAAACAAACCACATCACAATAAAGATGTTTAGAATCATACACAAGAAACATATGTGCATGTGTAACCAAACATTCTTTTTAAAGACCTTGCAAATTTATCAAGACACATGTTGTCTTTGTTCCATTTAGTTGATCAATCACACCTTTTATGGTAAAACTTAGTAGATAAAAGTCAAAACCCTTAAATTTTAGAACAACAAAATGCATATACATAAGAATAACACCAAGATTGTAAAACCTCAAGATTGGGTACACTATCAAATACTTTTTATGAAAGGAATCACTTCACAACCCATGTTTTTCACAATACAATACTCAACATATATATATATATATATATATATATATATATATATATATATATATATATATATATATATATATATATATAAACATGTTAATGTGTCTCATTATATGGAAAAAGCAAAAAAGTAAATGAAAAAAGCTAAGAAAAAGAATATAAAAATATCAATTAAATGAGTTGAGTTTCATACTTGTTAATTATAAAAAATAAATGCTAAATTTGTAACAAAGCTAACTGACAATAAATTTTGGTAAAAGCTATAGTGAACATATTTAATGGGTTCAAAAAATATAAATAATGTTATAAAAAGTAAATACTAAATTTGTAAATAAGTCAACTGATAGTAAATATTGGTAAAAACTATGGTTAATCACTCACAAAATATAAATAACTTTTTTAAATATGTAGGTTTAAATATGTAAAGTTAAATGAAATGCTAAAACTCTTTAAAAATATATATAAAAATAGAATTAGAATTTCTAAACAAATAATTTTATATATTATATTTTGAATAATATAAATATGTTATTATAATCATATTTAAAAAATTTATTATAAAAAATTTAAAATATATTTTAAAAAAATTCAAAAAATAATTTTAACATTTTGTTATATGTTATTTTCAAATTTCTATTAAAAAAAATTGATTTTATAAACTTGAAAGGATAGTTTCTTGGGTCGCGGTTTTATATATACAAAAAGATTATCATTTTTACTAGTATTTTAATAATAATTAAAAAATATGCTTACTTTTTATTTTTAAATTTGTTTAGCAATCTTTAGAATGTTTACAACACATCTCTTAAAGAAATTGGAATTAAAAAACATAAATCAATAGAGAAATGGGGGGTCGCAGTTTTGTCACTACTTAAAAATTTATGTAAAATATTAATGAATATCTTTTAAAGAAAATGAATAAATTAGATAAAAAATATATATTAAATTTTAGAAAAAATATGACATGAAATTGAATTTAAATTGACATGTTTTGTCTTCTTTTACCACCACCTAATTCTTTATGATTTTGTAAATTTAAGAGTAAACATTCCAACTCCATTTATTTTTATGAAACTTCTTTGGCACAAAAAGGGAAAAAGTGATACACATTAGCATGCTTTTACCCTATATATATATATATATATATATATATATATATATATATATATATATATATATATATATATATATAACCTCGAGGGTTATCTCAATTGGTCGAGTCCTTGTCATTAAGAACCTTTCATATTGTGAGGTCATAGGTTCAATTCTCTTGACACTCTTGATGTTAGAGTGAAAATATGGATAGGGGGAACAACTATTACCTTGTCACCTTGATCTTGATCATGGTTTTTCCGTTAAGTATTTATTGCAAATGCATGAGTTCAATATTTCCACTCATTTATTTTATTCCTCTAGTTACCTCTATACTATGTACATTATTAATTCCATGTCTTTCCATAGTAATTTTTTTTTTTTCTCACCACCTTACCTAGATTACTATTGTTTCAAATGGTGATGTATGTGGTGATATGAAATAACATTATCTATTGATTCTTCTTTGTTTTTGCTCTTCAACTCATCATTTATTTGATTCATGTAATTTTATAGACTCTTCTATCTTTTTGTTCATTCTTAAGGCTCTCCTTCAAATTATTTTGTACTTTATTCTATTTATTAACTGAATATTCTTCATTTGATGCATATATAGCTATTTTACTTTGTTTCCCCTATAATTATTTCTTTATATGCCACCTTGGGCCCTAGTTATTTTGTAAGAAAAATATCCTATAATGTGATGTTCTTGTCATTGTAAAAAATATTGATAAACATTCTTTGCACATTCATATTAATCCTACCAAGTGAGTCCATCAAAGAATATCCAATAATAATATCTACATCATCTATATATATAACATGAAAATCTAAATGTAAAACACATTTATTCATGGTAATTCTCAAATCTTTAAAAATGTGAGCATTCTTACCTTCAACTTGTGTACTTTGAATATGCGCTTCAACAACATCCATGAACATTCAGTAGGAAGTTGTCACATGAAAAACACCCTTATAATTCTCTTAGTCCTTCTTCACAACATGATACCACCTATCTAAAAATACTTTCTTATATGATTTATCTGAAAGTGCCTTTAGCATGTTATAGTTGAGTAACTACCACCATATGGCATGATCATCTGTCAAATTAAATTTTATCCAAGTTCTCTAATTCTATGGCCATATTGACACTATCCTATATATGTATTATTCAATACCAATTCCATTAATTTTCCATGAAATATAACTTGTTTCAAGAAAACCCACAAATATAAGTAGGGTTGTCCATAAATAACTTACTATTCAGCGGAGCTCATTTATACAACTAGGTTTTTGTCGTGTTGAATTTTAGATGATCCTAACTCCCTCAATATTGACTGAAATCTTGATTATGACCCCAAATATAGAAATTCCATGGCCACTATCCTTGTAATGGTGTTGGTCCTACTTCAATTTGATAGGAAAAATGGTGCATCATAAGAATTCATCTAAATACTTTTGAGTCCCATATTAAAAGAGTTGTAGCTTCTATAATAATAGTTGTCACTATTATGGCCCCAAATTTGAAATTCCATCACCACTCTACTTTCACTATCATTAATTTGGTTGCAAAATAGGTTCTTTGTAAAAAGAAATATACTTTGTAAAACTCGTGATGATCGCTAAAAACCTCAAGTTATCTGATTTTAAATCATGAGTAACTTCACTTCCTAGACTCCAATTTGATTGAGTTCTTATTGAGATGACATGCTTTGTGAGAGGAATTTATATCTAGAGTTTTTCTCTTTAAAATTGTCAACAAGAAAGATTCAAAAATGGATCTATATGTTGTGGCCCTATTTCCCCTCAACAATATACTAAGAAAAAAAATACTTCTTCATTGGCCCAAGAAAGATCTTTTATACCAATTGTAGTAAACCTTAGTAAATGAAAGATAAAACCTTTAGACTTCATAACAAAAAATGTCTTTGCATAAGAATAACAACATGATTGTAAAAAGAACCATTAAGGTAGGGTAACACAAACAATTACTCCTTATGCAAGGAATCATTCCATAGGCCTCATCTATCATAATATATTCCTTAACATGTCTAATACAATGAGTATTTCTAGTGGCTTATGCCAACTACCCATTATTATTACATTTAATACCCACCAAGTACATTGTGGACCTATTTATTACTCATTAAATACTAAGTGTCCTTATTCCAAGATTATGACCATATTACTTTAATTATCCCCCTTGTTCACCTCCCAAGATATCCCATATTACATGAGTTCCCCCCCTATGTACATTACATTATCTTCCTCTTGTTTGATGTATTCCTCATAATACAGTTGAGAAACCAAGTATAGAGTATACTAGGATTTAGTTCTCTTATTGATAGTTACTTGTGAATGTTTTTTGGCTTCTTATTAAACTTTATGTTCTCTTCATCAAGAAATTACCAAAACATAAAGATCACCAAAGAGATAAAGAACACCAGAATTAGGCTCCAAGCTAGGGGAAAACCCCACAAGGGGGAAAACTCAAAAATCCTTCTCTTATAGAATTAGATCAAAATGAGATATCTAAGACCCAAGGCCAAGACCAAATAATACCACAAAGATCAATGTCAACTGTCCTCCAAGTATCCTCCAACCAAGTCAAAATCAATGAAAGTCAACACTGGTCAAACCCTCTGAAATCTGGTCAAATCACAAAATGTTCAAACCTGCAATGAAGGACGAATTTCGTACCTATAATTTTCACAAAGATTCCATATAACTTTTGCACGTGTGAGAAGAAACAAGCTTAAAAATCCAACTCTATCTCTCCTCTAACTTTTCCTCTCTCTCTTTTGACTTTGGCTCTTCTTCTAGATTAGGCATAAAAATCAATGTGTTATGTGTAATGAATATATATGTCTCAATGTTAACAGAGGCACCGCGCATCAGTGTACGAGTCTGCTAGGTTTAGCGACCGCAGAGGAGCCCAGCCGCCGCCATGAGTGCGCCCGGGGGTGGGGAGCCTTCTCCCACCCCTCCAATATCATCAGAGGAAGCTTTCCGCAGACTGTTAACGTAGAAAGGGAGGAAAAATCTGATCCCAGAAGTCCCGAAATTCATCAAAAAACTGGAAGAAATCCCTGAGATCGCCCTGCCAGAAGAACAACCGATAAAAATCGCCCTTGCCCTGGCTGACAGAGGGTTGGTAGGACAATTTATGGGACGCTGGCCATCTACAAAAACAACAGATGACTGGATCCAACGCAACTGGAGACCTCAGCTGAAAAACAATGTGATCTGCTACGCTGTCGGAAGAGGGTATTTCATTTTCGAGTTCACCTCCAAAGAAGATCAAGATCTGGTATTCAGAAACGGTCCATATTTTATGGGAAATTAGGGACTGTATCTTAATAAGTGGACTCCCGACTTTGATACCTCAGTGGATGCCCCTAAAGAGGTCCCAGTCTGGGTTCGGCTTCCCAATCTTCCGATCCACTACTGGAGCTATCACACCTTGCAGAAGATTGGAAATGGTCTTGGCTGTTTCATTGACAAAGCAGACAATAAGGGCCAATATACCTGTGCAAGAATCTGTGTAGAAGTCGACCTAGAAGCTGGACTGCCTGAAGCGGTAAAACTTACAGTCAGAGAATGGCAACACTATAAAAAATTCGATTATGAGCAATTGCCTTTCAAATGCAGAACCTGTCACGAGCATGGACACTTCCAACGAAATTTCCCAAAAGCTCCAACCGGGGACAAAGTGGATGAAGAAGGATGGAAAGAGATCAAAAAGGGAAAGGAAATCCCAAAACCAACTGTGAAGAAAAATTTAGGGGTAGTGGTGAAGCCCCAGCCTAAACCAAAAGCCACAGAAGCTCCAAAAGAAGGCTCTTCCTCAGGGGAAAAGACAGATGCCATTGGGATCCAAGAGAAACCAGAAGACCCATCGAAGAAAGTGAAAGAAGCTGAGGCAAAGTCAAATCTTCCTCCATCAGAGGATGAGCAAGGGGGAAAAGAAGAAAACGAGGAGCACATCAATCTAGGAACCGATTCTGAGGGAGATTCAGAAGATGGAGTCTCCAAATCAGATAGCTCGCAAGTCACTCCTATCAAATCGGCCAGGGGTCGAAAGTCCAAGAAGAAACAAAGAGAGGAAAAAACGTATCTGGATGTACTCCAAGGCTCTCAGAAAACCCTCAAAGGAATGATGAATACCAGATCCAGGCGCAAGTCTGGTCAGGCTCCAAAAGGAGCCACAACCCCCCAAGCCAGTAAATAATGAAATACATCTCTTGGAATTGCAGAGGGTTAGGCAGCAGATTGAAAGAAGAAGCTCTGAAAGACATTGTGAGGATGTACTCACCTGAAATCCTTCTCATCCAGGAGACAAAGCTGGAGGACCTTCTACTCCTTCAAGCAAGCAAAGCATTATGGCATAAAGGCCAAGGGAGGGCATTGCCTCTGGAGGGATTGCCTCTGGAGGCATTGCCTCTGGAGGGATTGCCTCCTTTTGAGACAACTCCAAATATGATTTGAATTGTGAAGAATGTTGCCCCCATTGGCTCTTCACTAAGCTCCTCCACAAAGAATCTGTCCATCAAGTAAGTATGTTCAATCTATATGCTCCGGTCTTACCTTTTGAGAAAAAAATTTGTTGGGACTTGCTCCAGTCATATCTCTTCTTGCACAATCCAGAAAATATTATTATTGCAGGTGATTTGAATGTTACTCTAGCTGCAAAAGAGAAAAAGGGGGGCTCGCTGGTCAGGGACCCAGCTAGAGAATGGGTTGAAGATCTCATTTTAGGTTGGGATTTGGAGGATATCAAGCCCTCATCTGGAAAATTCACCTGGTCCAACAAAAGGATAGGCCCCAGTCACATTGCTGCTCGCTTGGACAGATTTCTTGTCGAATCCTCCTTCTTGACCTGTGGTCTAATGGCCACCTCTAAAATCCTATCGAACTACACCTCTGACCATAAACCCATTATGCTCGAGCTCTCCTTGGATGGAAATATGGTCCCCATTCCCTTTAGATTCAGTTCTCTATGGATTCATCAAGAAGGTTTCCAGGAGGTGGTATCTAAGGCCTAGAATCGACAAGTTCAAGGATCCCCATTCTTTGTGTGGGAAGAAAAACTGAGGGGACTAAAAAGAGAGCTCAAGGAGTGGGCTAAAAGGTTGAAAACACCCACCGCCAAAAGAAAAGAGATGCATGACAATTTAGCAGGTCATCAATTAGCTATGGAGAACTCCGATGTAACTCAAATCCTTCTTCAAAAGGAAATAAAGCTGCAAAAAAATCTCCATAAAGCAAGTAGGGATGAAGAAGAGTTCTAGAGACAGAAATCTAGAAATCTTTGGTTACAGTCCGGAGACAAAAATACAAGCTACTTCCATAAGCAAGCTGAAGCATGCAAGCACTTCAAAAAAGTAAATGAAATTCATCATCAAAACACTGTGGTTAAAGATTTTGAAGGCATAAAGTGAGCAACCCACTCCTTCTTCAAAGACCTTTACTCGGCCCCAGAAGACCCACCTATCGATTCTCAAGCCTATCCGATTGATCTAATTCCTCATAGTGTTCAAGATTCTGACAATACTATGATGACTGCACCGATCAGTATGGATGAGATTAAAAAAGCACTGGATTGCATGGAACCGGATAAAGCGCCAGGCCCTGATGGGTTCACAGCAAGGTTCTACCTGACTTGCTGGCCAACAATTAAAAAAGATTTGCTGAGAATGGTTTGGAAATCTCAGACGTGTACCAAGATTGGAGGCAGTACCAATTCGACTTTCCTCGCCTTGATTCCGAAAGATAAAGGCGCCACCGACTTCAGCAGATACCGGCCCATCTCTCTGTGTAATACAAGCTATAAACTGGTTACAAAAATAATAGCCAACCGTCTTAAGAAAATTCTGCCAGTCATCATCCCTGAAAACCAAGGAGGATTCATCAAAGGGAGAAAGATTCTTGACAATATTGTGCTGGTGCAAGAAGCAATACACTCAAGTTGTCATAGAAAAGAGAAAGGCATGGTGATTAAGCTAGATTTGACAAATGCCTTTGATAGGGTGAGACATGATTTTCTGTTTTCAGTGATGGAGAAATTTGGCTTCTCAAAAGCTCTCATAAATGGGGTGAAAGCCTGCATTGCCTCCCTATGGATAGCGCCTTTGCTTAATGGCCGTTCAACCGAATTCTTCCAGGCCTCGAGGAAGCTAAGACAAGGCTGCCCTTTGTCCCCACTTCTTTACGCCATTCAAGCTTCGGTGCTCAGCTTCTAGCTTGACTACTGTCAACAGATCCAATCTCTTCCAGGATTGAGGATGGCTCACAAGGTTAAAGACATAAATCATGCCCAGTTTGCTAATGATACATTATTTCTTGGAGGAGCTAACATCAATTCTGCTAGGATTTTTAAGAAGGAACTGGACATTTATAGGGAGGTTTCGAGCAGCAAGATCAACTATCTAAAAAGCACGATCTATGGCTAGAATTGCTCGATCAAGGAATTGACAGACATAGCAAGGCTGTTAGAAATGGAAGGAACCCTGACCTGGGAATCTTTTAAGTATCTTGGGATCCCAATCTTCAAATCAAACCCTAAGGTAGCTCACTGGATGCCCCTGCTAGAAAAGCTAAAGCTCAGAATTCAAGTTTGGGGAGCCTCATGGTTGAATAATGTTGGGAAGGTAATCCTAATGAAATCTGTTCTCATAAGTCTACCGTTATATCAGAATTCCATTCTCCTAGCCCCTAAAACCTTTATTAGTAAAGTGGATGGCCTCCTGAGAAGATTTCTATGGGAGGGAGGGAAAAATAATGAAAGAAGGCTCCATTTAGTTAACTGGGACACTCTTAAGAAGCCATTCTTGGAAGGAGGTCTCCAAATGCGAGATCTGGCAGCCCAAAATCTTGCTTTGGGCTCAAAGCTCCTTTGGAACATTGTTTCTAGGAACCCAAGTTGGAGCAAGAGAGTTCTATGGAAAAAATACTTCCATGGGCAACGCTTGAGGTGTTTGGACTAGCCTCCAAAATTAACCAAAGGATCACTGGTATTTAAACACTGTCTCACAGCTATGAAACATTTTAGTCACAAGCTATATTGGATCCCGGGTAATGGGAAACAAATAAGAATTTGGGAATATTCGATCCTTGGCAATCAGCCCTTGAATCAGATGGCAGAGCTTGTAAATATCAGAGTTTGGCTACAAGCCAACAATCTGGAAACTCTTTGGGATATCTCCAATTGGAAAGAAGATGCAGGAAGACTCTGGGATGGTTGGAATCTGGGGGAGGTCCCTCATTGGCTGGATGGTGAAGCCACTTTATTGTTGGATTTGCTTCAAGGAAAATCTCCTTTAAAGGCCTCTTCTAAGGACAAAAGAGGGTGGGGCTCTCTCTCAGGCTCATACTCAGTAGCAGAAGGTTACAAAAGTATATTGGCTGTTCCAAACGTTCCCCCAGAGCCAACCCAATGGAAATTTATTTGGTCCTTTCCTGCTCTCCCCAAAATTGACTTCTTTTGCTGGACTTTGGCACACAAAAGTATCCTCACTAGAGATAATCTGCGAAGGCGTGGAATGGAAGGTCCCTCTAGGTGCCCTCTTTGTGTTTCAGATGAAGAAACAACTAATCACCTGTTGTTAATGTGCCCCTTTGCTCAAGAAGTTTGGAGGGGTGTCCTGATGTTAGGACCTGACAAAATAGAGCTTCTCGAAAATATTCCGGACCTGCTAAGAAACTAGGACAAGTTATCCCCATTCTGTCTCTCCAAAAAAAATCTTCTCAAGACTGCCTGGATGTGGATCCCCAAATTCACATGCTGGAAACTGTGGCTAGAGAGGAACAATAGAATTTTTAGGGAGGAGAGTTGTAATTCGGTCAGAATTATCTCTAAATCAAAGCTCTGTTGGGTGAGGCCCTAGAAGCCAAACCTTCCATAAGAAATGGTATGTTCCTAGACAGCGATGAAGATCAATGGATAAAAGAACTAGCTCCAAACCATCAGAATAGACCTACTCCTTCTGCTAAAGCCCCCGCTCATTGGGAAATTTGTCTGGAAGAATAGGAATTCATCAAATGGAGATCAGCTTTGGATGGGCACTGCCTCTTCTTCGATGGCGCCTTTAAAGGTAACCCAGGAGTGGCGGGAGGCGGTGGAGTTTTCATTATGTTGAAAAGTGTGCAACAAGAAATGCTTGTTGAGAATGCAACAAGATGATGGAGCTTAGTGGAAAGGAGTCGCCTTCACTAAGTGGTCCCACAGGCAAGTTTTGGCGCAAAGTCTATTTTTAGACTATGTCTATTTTTAGACATATGGATCATGGTCTATGAGTTGGAGGATGCTGTTTATGGATGATTGGTCATGTTGGGAAAAATAGATGGACTTCTATTTTTGGATCACAGTAGGAGTGATCGGAGTCTATTTTTAGACTGCTAGTCAAAAATAGAAAAGTCAAATATTATTGTCTCATAATAATATTTAGAGTATAAACTTTATCTTATCCTCTTGGAGCACTTCAGTTTGAGCTACAGATGTGGCACATGCAGCTGTCAAAAGGAAATACGCTTTCTTTATGAGTTAGTTGAGCTATTGCATGCATGATATCAGTTAGAACTCATGTGGTTGAGTTCTGTGGAGTTGGATGAGCAGTGAATGGAGTTGTGTTCAGTTTGACTTAGTTGAACTAGTTGTATTTAGTCTACCTGATCAATAGACTAAGTGACGAGTTGTGTGAATTAGTTATTAATTAATTCACTAATTATTAACTCATAATGCAACTGAAGAATGCATCAGTTAACTCAGTGCATGTACAGTTCAACAGGGACAGGTGTTAGAGGTTGAGATTGCTATCAGTTGTGACTATAGTTGTGCATGAGACTTTGTACAAGAAATGTATTGAGTATGCCCATGAGAATTCCCAGTAATATAGCCCGTGTTCACGTGATTTCCAGTGTGAGTGATTTTCCAAGGTAAATAGAACTCGGAACAAGTTTGGATTAATTCATTCTCAGCAGGTATTGTGCAGTGGAGGCAGGCAAGCAGCGGAGGAGATTTGGAGATCAGATCTGAGCTGTATTGTGTGTAACGGGTGGAGATAGTGCTGGATACTTGTGAGGAGTATTGTACTATGTTTGTTACATGTTCTCAATCAATATAATATAGAGATAGTTGGGGTTTTTAGCGAGATGCTTTCCCCGGGAAAATACTGTGTTGATATGTGTGATTGATGCTTCTATGTGCGCATGTTATTGTTTCTGTTTCTGTAAATTGATGATCAACGTAGAGGAGGTTATGTATTATGCATGTTTTCTGCAATAGTGTATAATTGGGATAATCTCTGTTGAATAACTGTCATATTATTCAAAATTTCTACATGGTATCAGAGCTGTTGATCATCAGATCTATTATTCAGAAAGTGTTTACATCTTATTTCTTTAGGCAGAGTCTGTAATCGGACCAGGTAGCTTCTGGATTCATCCTTCTTTTGGAAGGTGAGATATCCAGTAAAAGCCCATACAGTCAATCTCTGTACGAGAAATACTTTGTTCTCACGAATTCTAGATCAGAGGCGGTTGAATTTGGAGCTGGTGGAATTCGAATTTGCAGCAGTGTTTTCTTGGTGTCAAAGTTGAAATGTCTTTCAACAAATTGCGATTGGAGTATGCTCTTGAAGGCAGCTCAAACTATATTGCATGGAAAGACAGGATGGAGGCGGTGTTAGATGATAATGGGTTGAAGGATTTCATAGAGGCTGAGGTCCAAAATCTTACTGATGCTGTTGAAGCTGTGGTTTGGAAAAATAAGATAGCAAAGTGTTGAAGGATTCTGTTGGAGGGCGTGAAGGATCACATTGTGTCCAGCCTGCATGGAAAGGCTTCTCCATATTTGATGTGGAAAACATTGACAGAATTATTCCAAAGCAAGAGTGACCAGAGGAAGTTGGCACTCAAGGATAAACTCAGAAACATTAGGTGTGAGAATGGAGACAGTATGCCCCAGTATCTCACGAAGTTCACCCAATGCCGAGATGAGATGGGAAGTGTGGGGGTAACTGTTGAGGATGAGGATATGGTGAGTCTAGCACTCCTTGGCCTTCCTAAGAGTTGGAATAGCTACCAGGACTCGGTGAATGGAAGGGAGAAATTGCCAGGATGGGAGAGACTTTGGTCAGATCTTGTGCAAGAGGAGATTAGACGGTGCACCAGAGACAGTTCTTCATCTATGCATGATGAGGAGAACTGTGCCTTAGTGAGTAAGGTGAATAAGGGAAAGGGGAAGGTTTCTCTTTCTGAATCCAGTTCTTCCAAAGATGGGAAGAAGGTTGACAAGTCGAAGGTGAGATGCTTTCGTTGTCATGAGTTGGGCCATTATGCTACTAATTGCCAAAAGAAGAAGTCCAAGAAGGGATCCAGGGAAGGATTTGAAGGTGAGGCACTTGCTTCACAATTTGATTTGGATTTCACACTCTTCACATGCATGGTTTCATCCATGACTGGAAGTGGTTGGTTTCTTGACAGTGGAGCTTCTTTCCACATGACCGATGACAAAAGTTTGTTCAGTACTTTGGAGGAGAAAGATCTCGAGATATTCATAGGAATGGGTAATGATGAGAAGTATAGTGTCTCAGGTGTAGGCACGGTTATTTTTCAGAGGGAGCATGGAGCTCACCTTACCTTGACTGATGTCAAGTATGTACCAGGACTGAAGAGAAACTTGGTGTCTATCGCGATGCTGGAAGACAGAGGCTATGATGTAGTCTTCAGTAAGGGAAAGGTTTTCCTTAGACACATCATCACTAGACAGGTGAAGTAGATTGGTTCACGGGTCAAGAACCTGTATGCTCTTGAGGTTCAAGATGCATGCAAAGCCTTGAGCAGCGAGGCAACTGATGGAGACTTGGTGGTTGAGAGGGAGCGTATATTACCTCTCGACATGTAGAGCCAGAAGAAGTCTCAAAAAATTGTGGAGGAGTCACGATTGGTGCAGCAACTTCAGGAGGTTGTGGAGCAGCCACAACAAGGGAAGCTGAGTGGAGATCGAGTAGAGACATCTACTCATGCAGAGACCTCCAGTAGGGGGAAACTTCGAGCCAGGTGGGCAGAGGGATCGCATGCAGCCATACCTCCAGGTAGGAGGTGGGGTGATGTGGATTGATCGTCCCAAGGAGAAGGGGAAAGATCCTTGAGGTACCCAACCTCTTGGATGAGACCTTGCTACGGGAGCCTCGATGTGGAGTAGCAGGAACTGACCGATTGGGTAGAGATAGATGCGGATGGAGCGGCAGAGAGAGCGATAGTGTAGGGAATCCCAGGACAACGCATAGCATGCAGGCTGCAGCAATGCGAGAGGCACAAGTGTTTTGCACAGTGCTAGGTGGCATAGAGAGGTGTGCAATGGTGCGAGATGCATGGAGATGTTGCAGTAGCGCAGATGTCAGAGAGGGAGCACTTGTCAGCAGCAGGTAGAGCTTCAGCATCAGAGTATGTTCCTAGCCCAACAGAGTGGTCAATTGGGAGTGTTTTTATTCCAAGTGTTGTTGGAGCAAAGTGGATTGGGCAGATGTGTTGCATGTAGAACATTCCAGAGTTACAGGATCGGGTCTGAGAGGAAGCCTTTCTTGTTGAGAGAGAGTGTTGAAAAGTGTGCAACAAGAAATGCTTGTTGAGAATGCAACAAGATGATGGAGCTTAGTGGAAAGGAGTCGCCTTCACTAAGTGGTCCCGCAGGCAAGTTTTGGTGCAAAGTCTATTTTTAGACTATGTCTATTTTTAGACATATGGATCATGGTCTATGAGTTGCAGGATGCTGTTTATGGATGATTGGTCATGTTGGGAAAAATAGATGGACTTCTATTTTTGGATCACAGTAGGAGTGATCGGAGTCTATTTTTAGACTGCTAGTCAAAAATAGAAAAGTTAAATATTATTGTCTCATAATAATATTTAGAGTATAAACTTTATCTTATCCTCTTGGAGCACTTTAGTTTGAGCTACAGATGTGGCACATGTAGCTGTCAAAAGGAAATACGCTTTCTTTATGAGTTAGTTGAGCTATTGCATGCATGATATCAGTTAGAACTCATGTGGTTGAGTTCTGTGGAGTTGGATGAGCAGTGAATGGAGTTGTGTTCAGTTTGACTTAGTTGAACTAGTTGTATTTAGTCTAACTGATCAATAGACTAAGTGATGAGTTGTGTGAATTAGTTATTAATTAATTCACTAATTATTAACTCATAATGCAACTGAAGAATGCATCAGTTAACTTAGTGCATGTACAGTTCAACAGGGACAGGTGTTAGAGGTTGAGATTACTATCAGTTGTGACTATAGTTGTGCATGAGACTTTGTACAAGAAATGTATTGAGTATGCCCATAAGAATTCCCAGTAATATAGCCCGTGCTCACGTGATTTCCAGTGTGAGTGATTTTCTAAGGTAAATAGAACTCAGAACAAGTTTGGATTAATTCATTCTCAGCAGGTATTGTGCAGTGGAGGCAGGCAAGCAGCGGAGGAGATTTGGAGATCAGATCTGAGCTGTATTGTGTGTAACGGGTGGAGATAGTGCTGGATACTTGTGAGGAGTATTGTACTATGTTTGTTACATGTTCTCAATCAATATAATATACAGATAGTTGGGGTTTTTAGCGAGATGCTTTCCTCGGGAAAATACTGTGTTGATATGTGTGATTGATGCTTCTATGTGCGCATGTTATTGTTTCTGCTTCTGTAAATTGATGATCAACGTAGAGGAGGTTATGTATTATGCATGTTTTCTACAATAGTGTATAATTGGGATAATCTCTGTTGAATAACTGTGAACTGCAAAGTCAAATATTATTGTCTCATAATAATATTTAGAGTATAAACTTTATCTTATCCTCTTGGAGCACTTCAGTTTGAGCTACAGATGTGGCACATGCAGCTGTCAGAAGGAAATACGCTTTCTTTATGAGTCAGTTGAGCTATTGCATGCATGACATCAGTTAGAACTCATGTGGTTGAGTTCTGTGGAGTTGGATGAGCAGTTAATGGAGTTGTGTTCAGTTTGACTTAGTTGAACTAGTTGTATTTAGTCTAACTGATCAATAAACTAAGTGATGAGTTGTGTGAATTAGTTATTAATTAATTCACTAATTACTAACTCATAATGCAACTAAAGAATGCATTAGTTAACTCAGTGCATGTACAGTTCAACAGGGACAGGTGTTAGAGGTTGAGATTGCTATCAGTTGTGACTATAGTTGTGCATGAGACTTTGCACAAGCAATGTATTGAGTATGCCCATGAGAATTCCCAGTAATATAGCTCGTGCTCACGTGATTTCCAGTGTGAGTGATTTTCCAAGGTAAATAGAACTTGGAACAAGTTTGGATTAATTCATTCTCAGCAGGTATTGTGCAGTGGAGGAGATTTGAAGATCATATCTGAGCTGTATTGTGTGTAACAGGTGGAGATAGTGCTGGATACTTGTGAGGAGTATTGTACTATGTTTGTTACATGTTCTCAATCAATATAATATATAGATAGTTGGGGTTTTTAGCAAGATGATTTCCCTGGGAAAATACTGTGTTGCTATGTGTGATTGATGCTTCTATGTGCGCATGTTATTGTTTCTTCTTCTGTAAATTGATGATCAACGTAGAGGAGGTTATGTATTATGCATGTTTTCTGCAATAGTGTATAATCGGGATAATCTCTATTGAATAACTGTCATATTATTCAAAATTTCTACACATTAGTCCAGGTGGCTCAACTGAGCTGCGTTTTGCTTGGGGTCTGGGGCATGAAACTAACAACAGAGCGGAGGCTCTTGCTCTGTGGCAGGGGCTAAATCTGGCCATCAAGAGGAATCTCCTCTCCATCTCAGTCTTTGGGGACTCTAGAATTATTATCCAGGCTTTGATCTCTAAAAAGATCCCTTCTCAGGTTCATTTAGCCCCCATTCTCAAAAAAATCATTCTAGTTCTGCCCTTGTTCCGCAAAATCTCCTTCTATCATATTTTGAGGAAGTTAAACTCTCAGGCGGACCTGGCTGCCAATCAAGGAACCACCCACAGCAGGAGATGTCTCTCAGTCAACGATGTGGATTCGGAATGTAGCATTCCTTAAGTTTGGAGAAGTCTCGGGCATTCCTCTGGTTCAAATTGCTGGCAGCAGCTTGGTTCCGCGGACTCCTCCATAAGGAATATCTTAGAACGCATCCTAGTCATCATTGATTTCCGCTGCTTTCTAGACTTCATCACTGTGTCTTTCCGCAATCAGATGGATAGCTGCTGGGGGGTTCTCGGTGGCTCCTTCAAGGATAGTTCAGAGAGAAGAAAGGCCTCTGCTGCATTCTTTGCTGATAAGACATGCAATGCCGGCATTGTTGACATCTCTTTCCATCCATAAGCACAATGTACCATTCCTCCAGAAATCAAACAAGCAATAGCTTCGGATGTCTCGGTAAAGGATGTTAGGTGCATTGGGTCTTCTCTCTGCAAGCAAGGAAGCAGAGTTAAATCGTGGCTTGCATAAGCAGAGGAACTCCAAGATGAAATTCTGAATCCAATTCAAGTGCACAATCAAGCCTTATCTACAATCAAATGCAATTCTGTAACAATGAATTACAGAGTAGCCATGTTAAAGCTCTTGGCAGCTATTTTGCCGAATCATAAATAAAAACTAGCCGTTATTGTCAAAAAAATATATATATATATATATATATATATATGTCTCCAAGAGATCGAGTTGACTCATATATATACATGTCCAGGAGGGTCAAATAACTACCTCTTAGGATGACTTGTCCAAGGAGGGCCAACTTGGTCTTGTGTTGACTATTTGACTCAAAATAAAAATCCCTTTTATTTTTCTTACAAAAGTCCAAATGGGACTTGATTCAAATATATTTATTTGACTCAAAATAATTTCATTTTGACTCTTTTTTACTCTATAAGCACAAGGAACATGCTTTAACCAAAATAAAATAATAATAATAAATATATCAATGATAAAAATTACATTTTATTGCATTATGAAGACCAACACTAGTTAAATTTTTCAACACTCCTTCTTAACTAGGGAGGTATTCATAATGACACAGTAGGATACTCTCAACTTGAAATACTCATATAAGAAAATATCTAGATTGGTAAGAATAAAAAAGGATTTACATCATCATAGCCAAAATTTTCAAAATAGAAAGTCCTTGACAAACAAGCTCTATCTCTCCACTAGATTAGAGCACAATGCTGGGAGGAATAAATTTGGGCACCACAACTTCTCTAGGCACATACCCCACCTAGGTGTTCACCTTTTATGTCATCACAATACCATTCCCTGATCCACTGTCACAATACTTGACACAAATTTGGTGGTTAGTCATGGTCAAAGCATAAATCCTCAAAGAATATTGGTCCTAGATGTGTTGGGTGTGGAACCTGATTATCTTCTATATTCAAAGGTATTGCCACATTGAACCCCAGTTCGTAATGGGGTGGCAAAGCCACCCGTAAAATATTCACTGCAGGGGGGGGGGTCTAGGGGGGGGATACGACCTTTGGGAGCACCCCCCTGGCAGGGGGATCGAGGGTAGCACCCCTGAAGCTAAGAATAGATGTAAAATTGCCTTGTAAATTGTTGTAATTTCATAGTCAATCTAGCCCGTTCATTAGGCAGAGATCTGACAGTAGAAGTTATGTTTAATTTAGGGTTTTTTGCCCTAGAAGGCAACCCCTCGCTATATATGAGGATATTGTATTGCGTCTATGTAGATCTATATTCTGAGTGAGGAAGAGAGAGGAGATTGAGAGCGAAGAGGGAATTACAGTGGATCTGATGTAGGTTGTATCTCTTCAGTTTGTTGGATAATATAAAAGGAAGGACTGGCTATTTCTCTGTGGACGTAGCCCAAACTGGGTGAACCACGTATATCTGTGTCTCTCTTGTTTTATGTGTTTTCTGTGTTTATATTTCTGCAATATTTTATGTGTTCCATTGCTCTATAATATATAATTTTCTAAAATTGATTTGAAAGCCAAAGGTCTATTTGGCTGATAAACTCGTAGGAGAGAAGGGTTCCTGGTTTGAGTGGGAGCAATGGCGGAAGATGGTAGGTTTAGGGTCAAAAAAATTTAACGGCCAAAACTACCAGCTGTAGAATATGCAAATGGAATATTATCTTTATCAAAGAGATCTGTACCAACCATTGAGCGGAAAGACAAAGAAGCTGACGAATATGACAGACAAAAAATGGGATATTATCAACAGAAAGGCACTTGGAACAATACGGCTATGCCTAGCGGCGTCAGTAGCGTTTAATATTTCAAAGGAAACGACAACAGAGGGTTTAATGTTGACATTGGCCAAAATATATGAAAAACCCTCGACCTCAAATAAGGTATTTCTTATGAAGCATTTATTTAAGATGAAGATGTCAGAAGGTGGATCTGTTACTGATCATTTAAATGAATTTAACACAGTTACCAGTCAATTAAGTTCTGTAGGGGTAAATTTTGATGATGAAGTTAGGGCTCTGTTATTTCTGTGCTCATTACCAGAAAGTTGGAATGGTTTAGTTATGGCCATTAGTAACTCTGTCTCTGGATCTAGTACTTTAAAGTTTGATGATATTGTCGGTGCAATCCTTAGTGAGGAAATGCGATGGAAAAGCTCCAGTGAGATATTAAGTAATGCTTTGACTGCAGAGACTAGGGGAAGAAAAATGGAAAGAGGAAAGAGCCCTGGATATCGCAGTAAGTCAAGAAAAGGTAGATCCAAGTCTAGATTGGGGATAGTGTGCTGGAAATGCAGGAAGAAAGGACACCTGAAGAAAGACTACAAGTCTTGAAAGGGAAAAGAAGGAGACGCGTAGCAAGAAAATAATCATGAAGCGAATGTAACAGGTGATGTGTTGCAAGATGCTTTGATTCTTTCATTAGAAAATATTATTGATGCTTGGGTGGTAGATTCAGGGGCCTCATTCCATGCCACACCTGATAGGAAACATTTTTATGATTATGTTCAAGGAGATTTTGGACAGGCTCGATTGGGTGACGATAAACTGTATAAAATCATTGGAATGGATACAATTTTCATAAAACAAAAAAATGGAAATCAGTGGCTATTGAAGGAGGTAAGGCATGTTCCAATTATAAAGAAAAATCGGATTTCAACAGGGCAGTTGGGAGGTGAAGGTTGCGTAATTACTTTCACAGATAAAACCTGGAAGGTCACTAAAGGATCCCTGGTAATAGCGAAATGAGGAAAGGTTGGTACATTGTATTTATGCAATGGTATTTCTAATTATGTTAATGCTTTAACCTCTACAGGAGAAGATACGACATTGTGGCATCATAGGCTCGGGCACATGAGTGAGAAGGGGATGCAGATTCTTCACTCAAGAAATTTGTTGCCAGGTTTGAAGCATGTTGATTTAAAATTCTGTGAGAATTGTGTTTATGGAAAACAAAAGAGAGTCAGATTCCTTAGAGTTGAGAAAGAAAAGAAGAGCAAAAAGTTAGAGCTTGTGCATACAGATGTATGGGGACCTGCTTAGGTATCATCACTTGGTGGCTCTCATTATTATGTTACTTTTATTGATGATGCAACCAAAAAAACTTGGATTTATTGTATTCGAAATAAATCGGATGTATTTGATACTTTTAAGAAATGGAAAGCTTTGGTTGAAAATGAGACAAGAAAAAGGTTGAAGTGTCTCAGATTAGACAATGGAGGTGAATATTGCAACAAAGAGTTTGATAGGTATTGTTCAGAGAATGGAATTTGTATAGAGAAGATAGTTCCAGGAACACCACAAGAAAATGGTGTGTTAGAAAGGATGAACAGGACAATCATGGAGTGTGCAAGGTGCATTAGATTGCATGTAGGATTACCTTTACAATTTTGGGCAGATGCTGTAGATACTATTGTTTATCTAATAAACAGAGGGCCTTCAAGTTCCTTGGATGGTGGTATTCCAGAGGAGGCATGGACACGTAAAAAGGTATACTACTCTTTTTTAAATACTTTTGGTTGTGAAGCCTTTGTCCACATTAATAAAGAAAATAGAACAAAGCTTGAGTCAAAATCAAAGAAATGTACCTTTATTGGATATGGTGTTAATGATTTTGGTTATCGCTTTTATGATTATGAAAAACACAAAATGATTAGGAGTAGAGATGTCATATTCAATGAAAAGGTTTTGTATAAGGATCAGTTGCAGGAAAAGAAACAGGAAAAAGAAAACATAGAATACACAGTGCTTGACGAGATCACAGGAAAAGTGATGGCGCCTGAAAATCATAATGATCAACAGCCAGAACAACAACCACAACAGTAACAAGCACCTCAAACACCTGAAAGTAGTGTTAGAAGATCTACCAGGATAAGTAGAACCCTTGAACAATACTCTCCTTCATTATATTATGTATTGTTGACTGATTCTGGTGAACCAGAATGTTATGAAGAAGCAGTGCAAGTAGAAACCAAGAAGAAGTGGGAGCAAGCCATGAAAGAAGAGATGGACTCCTTAGCACATAACCAGACTTGGGACTTAGCCAGGTTTCCTGTAGGTAAAACAATATTGCAGAATAAATGGGCTTACAAGTTGAGGGAAGAAGATGGAGGTAGAAAAAGGTATAAAGCTAGACTTGTGGTGAAAGGGTTTGCACAGAAAAAAGGGTATAGACTTTGATGATATATTTTCTCCTGTTGTTAAAATGACTTCAATTAGAACTATTTTAAGTCTAGTAGTAGTTGAAGATTTGCATCTTGAGCAGTTATATGTAAAGATAGCCTTTCTCTGTGGGGATTTGGAGGAAGAGATATATATGTAGCAGCCACAAGGATATGAGGTAAAAGGGAAGGAGAAACTAGTGTGCAAGTTGAAGAAGAGCTTGTATGGCTTAAAATAGGCTCCAAGGCAGTGGTATCTAAAATTTGACAAGTTTATGTTTGAAAAAGGTTATACTAGATGTCACTCTGATCATTGTGTTTATCTCAAAAGGCAAAATGATGGCAGCTATATTATATTGTTATTGTATGTAGATGACATGCTTGTTGCAAGTTCTAACATGCAGGAAATAAATGCACTTAAAAGAAAATTGTAAAACTCATTTGAAATGAAGGATTTGGGTGCTGCAAAACAAATCCTTGGTATGAGAATAACTAGAGACAGGAAGAATCACAAATTAACATTGTCTCAAAGTGAGTACATAGAAAAGGTGTTGAAAAGCTTTAATATGCAGAATGCAAAATCAGTTAGTATACCTTTGTTTGGCCATTTCAAATTAAGTAAGGAGGAGTGTCCCAAGGCTCAGGAAGAAATGGCTCATATGTCTAAAGTTCCATATGCATCAGCAGTTGGAAGCTTAATGTATGCAATGGTCTACACAAGGCCTGATATTGCACATGCAGTGGGAGTTGTAAGCGGGTACATGAACAATCCAGGAAAAGAACATTGGATGGCGGTGAAGTGGATTCTTAGGTATTTGAAAGGTCCCACAAATCAAGAATTATGCTTTGGTGGTTCAAACATTACTCTACATGGATATGTTGATGCAGATATGGCTGGTGATAGAGAGAACAGGAAAAGCACAACAGGGTATGTGTTTACTATAGGTGGAACAACTATCAGTTGGGTCTCAAAACTGCAAAGTGTTGCTGCACTCTCAACAACAGAAGCAGAGTATGTTGCTGCTATAGAGGCTAGTAAAGAAATGATTTGGTTACAAAGGTTTCTGGATGAATTGCGTAAGAAGCAAGAGTTGGGCAAGTTATACAGTGGTAGCCGGAGTGCCATACATCTTGCAAAGAACTCTGCATTTCATTCCAAGACTAAACATATACAACTCAAGTACCATTTCATACGGTCAGCGTTGGAAGATAGACAGTTGAAGCTGGAAAAGATACACACTAGCCAGAATCCTACAGATATGTTAACAAAAGTTGTAACCAAGGAGAAATTGAGAATCTACTCAGTTTCAATTGGCCTTCAAATATGATCAAGAAGATGAGAAACAACCAGGTCCAAAGTGGAGTCACTGTCCAGCAAATGAAGCAGCAGTGGAGTTTCTATAATTAGTCTCCAAGTGGGAGATTGTTGGGTGTGGAGCCTGATTATCTTCTGTATTCAAGGGTATCACTGCTTTGGACCCCATTTTGTAATGGGGCAGCAATGCTGCCCGTAAAATATTCGCTGCAGGGGGGGTCCAAGGGGGGCGGCTGCGACCTTTGGGAGCCCCTCCCTGGTGGTGAGATCAGGGGTAGCACCCCCGAAGCTAAGAAGAGATGTAAAATTGCTTTGTAAAATGTTGTAATTTCGTACTCAATCTAGGCCATTCATTAGGTGGAGATTTGACTGTAGAAGTTATGTTTAATTTAGGGTTTTTTTGCCCTAGAAGGCAACCCCTCGCTATATACGAGGGAATTGTATTGTGTCTATGCAGATATGTATTTTGAGTGAGGAAGAGAGAGGAAATTGAGAGCGAAGAGGGAATTATAGCAAATCTGCTGTAGGTTGTATCTCTTCAGTTTGCTGGATAATATAAAAGGAAGGACTAGCTGTTTCTCCGTGGATGTAGCCCAAACTGGGTGAACCACGTATATCTGTTTCTCTCTTGTTTTATGCATTTTCTGTGTTTATATTTCTACAATATTTCATGTGTTCCATTGCTCTGTAATATATAATTTCTAACAAGTTGCTTATATAATCCACCATTCTCCCTACCAGTGTCTTCACTAGACTTATGACTATTAATACTAGCCATATTACATGACACATGGATAACATAGTGTCCACCCTCACTCCCTATCAATCAAGAAGGAGATCCTCATTGCCTCTCAACCAGGGAGGAGACATCCATAAGTCTAAGCTTCTATCAGGAATACCCATCATTTTTATAAAAAATAACATCATAAATACATTGGCTATCTGCTTCATCAATGGAGACATATGACTACTTCACAACTTCATCTTGCATCATGTCACGAGTCGTAAAGCACTTTGACCTTTTGGGTTCTCTGAAAATCTTCATATATCCTTAATTAATATTGTTCTTGAATCCAAAATGTCATCAAGTAGTTATTCAAACATTCTACAGAGTCAAAGTGCTTCATAATTGATCGTACCAATTGCCACATCTTCTGCCTACTCGGAAATATGCTATGCATTCTTCTAGGAAACCATACCATATCCCAATTATCAGTAGTATCTCTTCTCATTATCAACACTTGCTAAATTAATCAACGTGTCCTCAAATCTCAAGTTGTAAGACCCTCCATGTCAATTTCTGCTTCTATCTCCCTCTAAAGTCGATATTACTTAGCATTATCTAGATTTAAATTCTCTCAGGAAATTACATTGAATAGCAACTAATAGTAGTGTCAATATTAGTTATTCCAATAGTGGGACCAATATACGAACCAATCAAATGCTACATCGAATATCTTTAGTGAAATAGACATATCTCTGTAAATTATCAACCATCCTACAAGGAGAATCTTGAAAATAAGTATCTTTTTAACTTTCTGCCCAAGTGTATATCTCAATCTTAATGTATCATTTTCTTCCTCTAGCTCCCTCTAAATATATCATCATTAATCCATGTCCCTTTTTGATAACTAATTGAAAGGTGTTTATGAACATGAAACTCCTTTTTCATTTGAGATAAGTGTAGTATTTCCTTCCATGTTGTCATTCAATTGATCGTCTTATATATATTATTAATGTAGAAACACTTTTTCTTTTCCATTCTAGCTTTTCTATCTGATCTACTTTTGAAATATACTATACTAGTAATATTACTTGACTTATTGTATGAATATAACTTTTCTCTACTAAGATTGAAACAATTGTCATGGTAGAGAAAAGCTGCATATTGACCTTAACTCTGCTATTGTTCTAAATTTATTTGTAGTCCTTGCTTGCTAAAGGATATGATGACTACTTCTAAATCATCACAATCTTTATAATTTATGAATCCCAAAAACCTTTTATAATGCAACTATTACTCTAATTTCCACATTCTAATAAGAAATGAAAATAAACTTACTTGCAAACCCGATACTTGTTTATTCCTCAATAATAGAGGTCCTTGTTGTCTTCAACCTTGGGTTTCTATTCAACTCCTTCATCTTCTGCTATATGTGCTTCATTTATTTCTTTCATTTTTTTACCCTTTTTATTCTTAGGGTCCTTGGGACAGTCCCTCTTATAATTTTCATATTCTTTGCAACCAAAACATTGCACTTTAGACATGTCCTGTTTCCACAAGGCTTGTTGTTGTATTTGTGATGATATCCAAATCTTCCAAACTTTTGAAACTTCTTCTTTGACTTAACAAAAAATTCTTGAAAACTTTCATTATTGGGTTTGACATCATATTTAGCTTTCAACCTTGTTTCTTCTAGAACACATACTGCACAAAGCTCTTTAAAAGATGGAGTATATTTTCTTGCATAGATTCCACTTGCAAAACCATTCCAAGCTGGAGGTAGGGAATTGAGTACGAACGTGATTAATTTCGAATCAAATATGGTTTCTCCAAGTCCTTGAAGTTAATCCTTTATTTTTTATATTTTCATAAAGTATGAAGCCACGTCTCCATCCTTTGATATTCATGTTCGACAAAGTTGATTCCTTAGAGATATCCTTTGACCTGTAATATTGACTGAATATCGTTTTACCAATTTATCATAGAATTCCTTGGATGTGGAAAAATATGAAACAAAAGAGATGAGATGATATTTGATAGACTTAAAGAATATTATTTGAGCCTTAATTTCTCCCCTATTGTACTTGGCTATTTCTTGAGCATTATTCTTGTTTGGTACTCAAACATTGCCTTCAACAAATTGCATGACTTCATTTTCTTTGAGAACTAGGTCAATTCCCTTTTTCCAAGCCATGAAATTAGAAGCTCCATCAATTTTCTTGCCTTCCTTGCAAAAAAATGTCATTTGTCTTGGAGGATTAGACATAGAGTATAGTATATTACTTACTTTTCAAAGAAGGAAAAGTTGATATGAGAGTGTCTTCAAGAATATCCATGACTGACCAAGAGCATTGATGAGTGAGTGAGAACTTTGATGAAATTTCCAAAAGCCTTCAATAATGTCCTTGAGAGAGAGATGGATTCTATTAGGATGTCTTTAATAAATAGATATTCAAGATTTCTATGGAGAGGTAACTACTACGTTAGAGTCTTCAATTATGCCAACAATTTGTGATCTTTCAAGCTGTCTTTCTTTCACCTTAGCTTTGATACCATGTCGAGAAACCAGGTATAGAGTAGATTAGGTGTGATTTATCTTATTGATAATTACTTGTGGATGTTTTTTGGCTTCTTATTAAATTTTATGTTCTCTTCATTAAGAAATTAACAAAACATAAAGACAAAAAAGAGACATAGAACACCACAATAAGGCTTCAAGCTAGGGAAAAACCCCACAAGGGGGAAACCCAAAAATCCTTCTCTTATAGAATCAGATAAAAATGAGATTTCCAAGACCCAAGACCAAGAATAAATACTGCCATAAAGACCCAAGTCAACCCTCCTCCAAGTCTCCTCCAACCAAGTCAAAGTCAACAAAAGTCAAAGCTAGTTAACCCTTTGAAATCTGGTCAAATCATAAAAATTTTAGACCTGCATTGAAGAATGAATTTCAAACATATAATTTTCATAGAGATGCCGAAGAACCTTTGCATGTGTGAGCATAAACAAGTTGGAAAAATTAATTTATCTATCCTTTGAATCTTCCTCTCTCTCCTTTGACTTTGACTCTTCTTCTTCTTGATTAGGAACAAAAATAAATGCATTGTGTGTGATGAATGTATGTGTCTCCAAGAGGTCAAGTTGACTGATATATATATATATATATATATATATATATATATATATATATATATATATATATATATATATATATATATATATATATATATATATATATGTATGTATGTATGTATGTATGTCCAAGAGGGTCGAATAGCTACCTCTTAGGTCGACTTGTCCAAGGAGGGCTGACTTGGATGTGGGTTGACTATTTGGCTCAAAATAAAAATTCCTTTTCTTTATCTTACAAAAGTCCAAATGGGACTTGATTCAAATATATTCCTTTTGACTCAAAGTAATTTATTTTTTACTCCTTTTGACTCTATAAGCATGAAGAACATGCTTTGACCAAAATAAAATAATAATAATGAATATACTAATAAATATATCAATGATAACAATTACATTTTATTGCATTATGAAGACTGACACTAGTTACATTTTTCAACAATACATACTACATATGTGTTTCTCAAAGGATTAAGAAGATGTTTTAATATGATGAATGAGAAAACAATTTCCAATTTAACCCCCCTCCGCTTTCCCCCACTCTAGGAGATGGCCTCTTTTGACTAGGGATGCACTTGTAAATTATGCACATACAATTGATCTCTCAACTAATTATTTGATGCACATAGTTGAATATTGGGCATTGTAATGGTTCATAGTTGTTACAAGTATTTATATGAGCGCCTTTCAATTATCAAGATCAAAGTGGTATTATTGATTCAAATGCTCAATAGTATGAGAGTCGATGACAATCATTTTATAAAATGAGACATGTTAACAAATTGTTCATTGTTACAAAGCTCTACCAAAATTTATGATTCAACCATAAATTTCACCCCAAAGTGAAGGTCGTACATGATGAATCCCAACCCTATCTAAAGGACACTGTTTTCATGGCCACTATTATGAAATACTTTTTTCTAAGTATTGGCATGGAGATGAAATTACTCTAAGAAATTTAATCTATAGGGGAATAGAAAGTTGTGGAAGATTGAGTTCCCTAATCCAGTTAAACCTACAAGTAGAACACCTTCTAGTGAGGATTTTTATGGAATCTCCATTAGGAGTTTATCACTTCTATATTTATAGTGGTTTTATGGTTAGAGGTTTTTTTTAGAGGTTTTTCCAATGGTGTGCCTCACTTTCCATGTTGCCTTGATGTGCTAAACAACATAACGAACTGATTTTGATATACTAAGGTACACCTATAACCATTATTATCATAAAATACTAAAATATATTTTTTACTTTTAAATTTAACAAAATGCATAAC
Source organism: Pinus tabuliformis (assembly GCA_031772625.1). Classification (NCBI taxonomy): domain Eukaryota; kingdom Viridiplantae; phylum Streptophyta; class Pinopsida; order Pinales; family Pinaceae; genus Pinus; species Pinus tabuliformis. The sequence goes on from CM062807.1 coordinate 572,548,557, forward strand.
AATGCTCCACACAAAATTAATAGTACTACTGCATGCTTGAAGGGCACATCATATTAGGTTAGAACAATTGGTTATTAAAAAAAAAAGGAGAATAAAAAACTTCACTAGTGTGTTTAAAAACACACATGATGCCTCTGTGTATGAAATATTTCCATAAAAGGAGAACTACAAATACTACCATGCCTTAGTGCATTGTGATATACATAACTTTCCACTTTATCAAGTCTTTCACTTTCAAAATATAATTTTTTACATTTTTGAAAATAAAATAGCATATTAGTGCATTTTAATGCCTGATAATGCACCAATGTCTCTCACTATCGAGAACATTAGGAAAGGGTAAAAAATTAGAAAAATTAGAAAAATTAGAAAACTGAATTTCATTATCGTATTTCCTTCCAGGCTTCCAATCACTCACATAAACACTGGTGATAACCATCCTTCCACAACCACCCCATTTGCAATGCTCTACGTTGTTGCTTCCTTGATTCATTAGCTTTGCCAATTGATTTAATCCATTTTCAAATTTTGGAAAGTAGTGCACATTTTTATTTTTTTCTCTATGGGGAAAACCATACCTCCATAGGAAAGAAGATAATAAGTAAATGATTTGTTACCTCCTTACTTTCAATTACATTGAATTAAAATTTACAATTGGGCTTAAATATGACCTTTTTTTGCATTAAAAAAAATTGTGTAATGTGCTTCATGAATTTTATCTCACCAAGATTAGTTGTGCATCCTATGAATTTATAGGAAGCACCCATCATGGTGCATCAAATGATATGCCTTGTTAGCAGTGCGTTATAAAACATGATGCAATTTTTTTTTTGATAAGCATTCATGGTACATTATTTCTTAGATAATGCACACATGTGCATATCTTGCATTTCACAAGTTTTTTCACACTAGTTAGTGGGTGATACATCCAATATTGGTGCATGTAAAAGCTACACATGCATTATTGTGTGTGAAATATTGGTGCGTTAAAAAAATATGGTTTGAGTTTTAACATATTCTCCAAAATCTAACTACTGTGTTATGAATATATTACCATGCCTAAAAGCATTATTATATGTATAATGGACCACATGCTTAACAATTTCACTCACAAAATATAGGTTTTTATATTAAAAAATTAAAATAGTGTATTGATGTATTTTGGTGCCCCATAATGCACTAGTGCATCTTACTATTAGGTGCATTGTAAGATGGTAAAAGAAAAAAAAAACCTAATTGAAATTCATTATCACATTTCCTTCCACACTACCAACCTCTCATGCAAGGACTAGTACTCAACCTCCTTCTATAATTTCACCATTTACAACACTCTATAGTGTTTCTTTCTTATTTTAATAGCTTCACCAATAAATTTGATTCATTTTTGAATTTTAGAAAGTACTGCACATTTTATTTTTTTCTATAAGGAAAAGCATGCATCCTTCAGTGGGAAAAATCTATTTAAATTGTTTGTTATCTTCTTATTTACAATTGTCCTTAAATTTGGCCATTTTTTACAATTGAAAAAAATATATATATTTGTGTTATATGTTTCACAATGTAGTGTCTCACCTTGGCAAGGTTAGATTTGTGACACTTAAAGAGGGTGATTTTGATGTAATGATATAAGATTATGCATAACAAACTTATGTACATGATTATATGCTATAGACATGGTTTAAGTAACCTGATTTTTGTGTGCTTATGATAATATTTATGGTTGTGTGTGTAAGACTGATTCTAGCGAAGTACACATTATCAATCTTTTCCCTTTTGGTGTCCCACTTTTAAAGTATGTGTTTAACATGGATGATGATCCAGGATTGGGACACATAAATCCATGGATGATCATGGTTATGTGGAACATATGGTTAATTATGATTTATGGATGATACATGATTTATATGATTATATATGCTTAATCTTGTACTAAGCAGGATGTGGTAGGGGACTTGGTCATTGCTAACAAGGATTATCAAGTTATAAATGATTGCGCAAGTCATGTCTCAAAAACCAAAATGACTATGGAAGTCATGCAAAATCCTTGGTAAAATGTGAATAAGTTAATTATGAAACTAATTTAATTCCTTTGATCTATGAAATTATGATTTGTGCAGGTCTTGGAACAAGACCCTACCAACAAACCATCAAATGGGTATGAACTCACAATTAGTACCTGAAGGTGAAGCACAAAGTTTCAAAGCATAGTAGATGAGAAGCCGTGGAAATGAGGGTGCAAAGTCCTAAATCCATGAAAGATAAAGACTTGTAGTATCAGATCTATAATAAAAGGATTGTGATGCAGAGTCCTAAATATTTAAAAGACCAAGGTGTGGAATCTTGGCGTAGATTAGGGTGTGAAGTACTCAGTATACTAAGGCACAATGATGCAAGAAATAGGGATGCATAATCCCTATTCTCAGGAAGAAAAATACCACTTATGGGAACCTCGGGCATGAATTTCCTTAATAAAATCTCATATCTGACAATTTTGGAGTGACTTTATAAAAATAGAAGGTCACGACTAGCATCTCAAGTATGACTTTCCAAAAATAGTAAATCACCTTAAATTAATGGGTAATCAAGTATAGTTGAAGGAAAATCACTTAAATTATCCTTAATCAATCCTAATAGTTCAATCTCGACTAATCCACAATATTATTAATATAATTAATATTACTATTATCTTTTATGAGACTATGATATTATTATTGAAAAGGATTTACAAGTCACCTTCATCTCCTCAATCACTTCACACCTCTCTCCTTGATGACTCTCATGGCTCTATGTAACTTTTTAATTCTTTTAAGAATACATTACACTTGCTTTTATGCACTCATCAAAGAATGGTATATTCCTCTTACACTCATTAAAGACATGTCATAAAAGATTCCTCTTACTCTCTATTTAATGCATATGTTACATTGTCCTTAACTAAGGCATGCATACCTCTCCTTAATGGCATGAATTACACTCCTCTAAATGGAATACAAGGCATGTACGTTACTCCTCCTTTATGCAAAGAATTTGCTGCTCCTATATATGTGTCTCATTTATTCTCACTTGAAAGGGGGGGGGTGCATTGTTATGAAACCAACTCACAAAAAGATAGAAAAGAGAGATCAACGCCTTAGAATTCAGCCTCTTCGAGGGGGAAACTTCCTTTACATTACACAAATGAAAAATTCTTGGATGATACAAATGAAAAGACCTCCTTTCTATATATAGAAGTCTAAGGGGTCATAATATAATTAGAGCCGACATAACAATAATAATGTAAGGGCACAATAATAACAATAGTGGGCTTCTATGGGGCACAATAATAACAATATGGGGACTACATGGGCACAACAATATAATAAGGGGGTTGTACTAATAACAATAAGGGGTTACACTAGTAGTATAGGGGCCTAACATGCCCCTCTCTGTCAAAAAGTGTTGTCCTCAACGCTTAAGTAGTTCTTGATACTTCTGTATAAAATTCTTGTCCTCCCATGTGGAATCTTTGGCGGGTAAGTTCTTCCACTGGATGAGATACTCTGAAATTGATCGATTTTGTAGCTGTCAGGTTCTTATTTCTGTGACTGCTCTAGGTTCCAATATGATTTTTCCTTCCTCTTCAAGTTTTGGCAATATTGTTTGAATTGGGATATTTTGCAACTTTTGAATGAGTGGCCACACTTCTTTGTCCTTCTTCCATTCATCCCTTGTCTCGTTTATCCAATCTGGTTGGATAATAGAAATGGCACAAAACAATGCTTCCACAGCCTCATTCTTTCTTGAGAGTGCATCTGCAACAAAAATTTTCTTCCCTTTTCTGTAAATGATGTCAAAGTCATTACCCAACATATTTGTGACCCATTTTTTCTGTTCTTCTAAAGATAATATTTGTTCTAAAAAGTATTTAAGACTATCATGATCCATTTTTACCTTGAAGTGTCTTCCCATTGTGTAAGGTCTCCATTTCTTAAGTGCATGTAGTATTGCTAATATTTCCTTCTCATAAATAGCTTGCTTGAGATGTAGCTGTAAAAATACCCAATCACCTACATCAAAACTTTTTTCACTGCGATGTTGGCCTACCTGTTGTTTCATTTGATTCTGCACCAAAGTGGCGTTATCCTTTAAAAGTTGGAGAACTTGTTGTTGATGGTCGATGTGATCTTTCACTGCTTGAACCATTTTCTTCTTGATATGTCCTTCTATCTTGAGAGTTTGAGGAGTGGTAAATTCTTCCAATGTTTTACAAGATATGGTCGGATTCATTTCTTGTTGCTCAATGTGATCTTTCACTTCTTAAACATTTTTATTCTTGATATGTCCTTCTATCTTGATAGTTTGAGGAGTGGTAATTTCGGCCAATGCATTACATGATATGTTTGGATTCATTTCTTCTTTATCGATATGATCTTTCACTTCTTGAACCTTTTTCTTCTTGATATGTCCTTCTATCTTGAGAGTTTTAGGAGTGGTAATTCTTGCTAATGCTTTACAAGATATGGTCGGATTCATTTCTTCTTTCTCTGTGGTTGGGTCCTAGCGTATATCCTCTTCTTTTGATGTTTCTTGATACTTTTCTTCCTCCTCTTCATACTCTATGTAAAATAGTTTCTTCTCGGCACACTTATGACCTTTAGTGCATTTGCTATCACAATTGTAACAAAGCCCTTTTTCTCTTTTTTCTTCCAATTGTTGTGGTGTAACCCTTGTAGGTTGTGGAAGGCTAGGAGAAGAAACATTTCCATAATTACAGTCATGAGTGGTGGGATTCCTTGTTTCCATAATTTCGCTTTCAATTTTTCTTGCCCACCCAAATGCCTTCTCCAATGAATCAGGTTCCCAAAGATGGACCTCATGTTGAATGTTATCCTCTAATGTACCTATGAAGACATCAATCCTTTGCTTCTCCAGAATATCATTTACCCTTATATTCAATTTTTGAATGTCCTCAATGTGCTCTGCCATTAAACACTTTTTTTTTGAGATTTATCAATTGGCTAAAGAAGTTGTTTCTCTTTGTATCCTCATAATGTGCCATCATTTCCTCCGTGAAAATTGACCACGTAACAAGTTTTTTATGAGAAAAAATCCCTTTATACCATAAAAATTGATCCGGTTCTAAATATGAAGATGCAATACATACCTTTTGTAACAGTGGTACACCATGTAGATCAAAATATTTCTCCATCTGTTGTATCCAATTTACCAGATCCTTGCCATCAAACTTCCTCATATCGCCTTTTCTTGATTTTAGGAGCTCAATATTGAAATGACTATAACTCTATAATTTCGGCTCTTCTAGTTCTGAAATTGCAACCTACAGTATCACTCTGCGTCCTCTTTCCAATTCCACAAGTCTGATCAAATTTAGATTCTCCAAGAAAGAGTTATGCACAATCTCCCAAGATGACCTGATTATATACCTTTTAAGAAGAGTGAACTTGTATGAAGTGCCATGTGTCACTGTGTTAACCTTAGGATCTGAAAAATATACACAAGAAACTATAGTCCATCCTCTTTCTGTAACTTCTTACAAAATTTCAATCTGATGCTCAAAACAAAAGTTATGACAATTTTCCTCATGTCACCTGTTTGGAATGTAATTCGGGAGTCTGCAAAAAGGCCAACTTCCTCAGATCATATCCCCGCAGATATAGCACGAAAAGCTCTAAAATTTAGACCCAAGGTTAAGAACAATTTCAACCGAAATGGTTTTTTTTTTAGCATCTGAAACGTCGCAGAAAAAAAATTATAGCGGAAATGCCACGATGACCTGTTTGGAGCAATGAAACCCTATAATCCAAAGCTCTGATACCAAATGTTATGAAACTAGATCACAAAAAGATAGAAAAGAGAGATCAACACCTTAGAATTCAGCCTCTTTGAGGGGACAACCTCCTTTACATTACACAAATGAACAATTCTTGGATGATACAAATGACAAGACCTCCTTTCTATATATAGGAGTCTAAGGGGTCATAATATAATTTGAGCCGACATAACAATAATAATGTAAGGGCACAATAATAACAATAGTGGGCTTCTATGGGGCACAATAATAACAATATGGGGACTACATGGGCACAAAAATATAATAAGGGGGTTGTACTAATAACAATAAGGTGTTACACTAGTAGTATAGGGGCCTAACATGCATTGTGATACCAAGAGCTGGAGAGATTAAAAAGAAAAGAATATGAAAGGGAGAGACTGTGAGAGTATCTAATTTCTTTCGAAATGAATTTGAAATTCCTGAACTAAATACTAAATAGATCTACCCAATGGAGCTGACCATGAGCGGTATTTAGAGGAAGTAAAACTTACCTTCCTCAGCTTGCCTTGTATATCTCTCTACTGCTATATTTTGGTACTACTTGTGAGCTCTTACAACTTGGGGGTTCTAGGGGGACAAGTTCTCCCTAGATATGGTTGGGTGGAAAACCGGATGGTTCACAATGAATTGGTAAGGATATTGGATCTAGAGAATACTCTCATCTATGGAGTTGTATATATAAACTGTTAGATATATTCATAAACATTCTTAAAATTTGAGTTCATTATTAGTTTAAATTGTTGTAGAAATTTCAATTTATGGGAAATTTATAATTGTGAATGTTTATGTTATGAGCTAACCAATAATGAATGGCAGTTATAGTTGAGAATATGTATGCCAAGGATTAAAATAGGAATGTGTTGACAAATTTTTCAAGTTCAATTTATAATGAATCTTTATCCATAACAGGTCATATCTATTATCCAAATTCATTCTTCTATGTTTGATAGCATGTTTTTTTCTTAATGTGAATTGGGATGTTAGCTGAAACTTAGTTGTATATAAAATGTTTCACACTAAATGTTTGAAGAAATTTTGGAATAGCTATGTTCATTTTATGTAACTTTTTTTTTTCTACAGTGTTGTTGCAAACTAATTCACAAAAGGTCTTAATGGATGAAGCATTCAGGCTGCCATGAGTTTGATGAAAATATCATATTAGCATAAATTTGAGTTTTCTTTCTCCATGTACAGTTGTAGATGAAGTTTGCATACTTAGTGTTTGACAAAAGTTGTAAATGAGATAGTAGGAATCCATTTTTTTTGTTGTTTTAAAGAATCGCATCCCTGGGCATTTTTATTACAATTCAGCTCAACATCAGGGGGTATTTGTCCCTCATGGACCAATAAACCCTAACATGATTAAGAAAAACACTTTTCAGAACCTAAATTGTAAATATGGGTGATTTTGTAGATTGTTGTTGTCAATTATGTGCACCTGTTGTCGAGTTTTTGATGAAAGACTAAGATTATTTAGTCCATGTTTTAAGATGCCAACATTTGAAGTTTCAATTTTTGAATTTTATGAGTTAAATAGGTTGAAGAAGAATCTCAAATTCATTGACGCCAAGTGTTTGACAAAATGCCTCAATGGTTATAGATTGCATTCTTGCAAAGTGTTTGTAAAAGGCCTCAATGGCTATAGTTTTTATGCACATAAATCATTAAATTAAATGTCTTAATGGTTATAGCTTTTATGCACTAGAACATTCAATATATATAACTTCCTATGTCTGCAAATTTTTGTATGAATGTGAAAATGAATTTAATAATGTTGCTGAAGTGTAAATAAAGAAAATTTCTATAGGATAGTTGTTGCTTTTATCATCTAAAACTATCATAAAAAAAAGGGGTCCTTGTTGGAAACAATTTTACAGTGACCAATTCTGTAGGATTTAATTACTTGTGCAAGTGAGCATAATACATTTGGCCGAGTTTCATGTATTAATGGGTGTAATCTTATGCTTTAATGAATGTAGAAAACAACTATTTGTGCCCAATCTATGGAAGTCCATTGTTTTACTTGACAATTTTTGAATAATAATATGTTTTTGAAATGGTAACAGTAGTTGATCTTGCTGCAACATTCATTATACAATTCTCATGATTGAAGCATTGCCTTAATAATTGGGATTGGGATTTTTAAATTGATGAATTTGGAAATGTTGTGTGTCAACATATTTTGTTATTCCATTTCATAAACATATCGTATTTATTAGATTTATTGATGAAGATAGACATATTCTTCCCTCAGTTACCTTTCTATATGTAGGTTAATACTCATACACTTATGTGTTATTTTTTTAATAGAAGCATGATACTTTTGTGGTTATGATATCAAGAGTCAGTAAGTGGAGCTTGTTTAGCATAATCTAGGAAATCAAATAGGATGATCTAGCTTAATGTTCACACATGACATTATGGTGGAATTTGTTTCGAGTCTTACTTAGAGCTCATATATAAGTATGAAAAGACGATATGTTACCATCTTTTAAACTTGAGAGGAAATGTGCTTTTGAATTTGTTTTAGGGGAAAGTTATCCTTGACTTCTTATGTGATATTCTTATATTGAAATAGATGGACACGATTACATGATAACTAAGTTAGTAATGTTACAAAGAAAAAGAAAAAAGAATTGAGTGTTAGTGATTAATGTGATCTCTACTTTATATTATTTATGGTTGGTAAGGTGGGACCTTACATATGGTATGAGAGCGAGTGACAACACTAGGGAAAAATGGGTCAACATGCTTGCTTGTGGGTTGATGATGTATGAATGTTGATTTTGCATGCATGTTGAATTATTGTGTATGTTGACTTGGAAGCATATTGGTTGTACAAGGGATATTATTATTATTATGTCATTTAGAAACTCATGAAAGAAAAATAATGCTTTATTATATTCCTTTATAATTTTGTGAAGACAAATTATTGGAAATGTGTTAATGGACTTAAAGACATGCTGGGAAAGGATGTGCTTGAGAAGTTGGGGTTAAACCCAAGCATGTGAATGGCATGATTTTCAATGGGTGAGATATGTGGAGTGCATGCATGGTTTCTTATATGTTTAATGCATCGTTATCAACGTGATATGGGCGTACTAGCCATATTTACTAGCTGAAATTGTATCTGCCAAGAAAAATATTGGCCTATTCTAAACTATAATATAATGACCTTGGTGTGTATGCTTTGGGAATGAATATATCCTCTAACATTGTAATTATTTTGTATGTGTTGGATTTAAATATAATTAAATTTATTTCCAAATTCTTGAAATGTAGAAAAAGATTATCGTGATAAGTTGATGAAATATCTTTTCTATTGGCTTAAGACAAATTAGGTCTAGGAAATCCAAAATAGTCTCCTTAATAATTTTATCAATTGCATATTGGTTGAATTCTATTTAAACTAAACTAATTAGAGAAATTGTGAGGATTGAAGTCATGATCAGATCTAAACCATTGTTAGTTAGGCGATCGAGTCATGATTCATATTGTTTATGAACTTGATGAATGCTTTCTTGAAATTTGATTAACTTGTAATTTGTTAAGAGAATAACATGTTTAAAAGATACACATGTGTTGTGGTGAGAGTTTTGTTTTACTTGTACCTAAACGAAAAAGGTATGTGATTAATGAAAAGCTTATTCAAGTTTTTGTTTTACAAGAATATATGCTTGTGACATTTTTTGAGGGAGGAATTGAAGGAGAGTGAGATCACATTTTGATGCATTGGAATTGTTGCATGATTTAGAAACCTAAGATGATTGTATTGTATGTGGAATGGAAGAGATTGTTGGATTTAGTAATTTGTGCTTGGATGTATAGTTCTATGAGTAGTTATCAGTTCTACAAAAGGTTGTAATATTTTGAGAGGGTGGAAATTCTCCTTAAAAAAAGGGGCTTAGCTTTAGGTTAGAAATTCCCTTGTGATAATCTAAATCTTATTTAAATTAAACAAGATTCTTGATATTTTGAGAAATGTATGGTTTTAATAGCTTGTTTTCCATATGTATTAATAGTAAGGAATAAGACCTGAAGCCAAATGAATTGATTAATTACTAAATATAGATTATGAGTGATTTTATAGTTGGAAAACAAATTGAGTTATAATTATTGTAACAAACCGGGTTAAAAATCCATGTAATAAAGTTAATAAAGGAAAAATAAGATCAAGATCATAAGACATGTATTCCAAGATGAATGTTGGGAAAAAATTCCTAGTGTGGGTGTTCAGTTGGTTTATTATAGCTAAAGGAAATTGACAAAGGTAATGGCAATGCATTTGGAAAAGCAAGTGGCATTAATTGGCATTTTATTTATGAAAATAATGGAAATTAGGTGAGAAGGAAGGTGAAAGGTCACAAGTTTCATATGTGGAGGAAATTTAAGGAAAATAATGGATATTGAAGAAACTAGAGGCCTCAATGATAAAAATGCTTTTGAGGACCAGTTCACAACCTTTTGTCAGTTTTAGCCTAGAGCTCTCTCTCTATTCTCTCTCTCTCATACTCTTGGACACTTAGAGTTTTCTTGGGGAACTCTTAGAGGAGTGTGGCATACTCGGGATTTGGAGCAGGAAAGAAAAGGGAAGCATATATCAAGCAAGGAAAAGTAGGATCAAGTGGCTACAATGGGATTATTTGAAGGTATCAAGTTGCATGTATGATTTCTTTACTAGGTTTTGCATGCATGGTACATGCATGTGTGTTTTGGTTCTCTTGTTGTCATTGGCATGGGTTTTTCCAGGTGTTATAGTGGTTTTTAGCCTTGCCTTTCCATTTCTTGATAGACATGGTGTGATGGGGTTTCTCTTACTTGGTTGAGATGGATTATCGGATAGTTTCGAAATTGAGTGGGGTGGTCTCAGGGAGAAACATAAGGCTTAGGAATCCATAGACCGGTGAAGGTGGGGTTGCCATAAATCCTGATTGTGTATACCCTCGTTGGGCCTAGGAATCCTCGACCAGTGAATGATGGGATATACAGTAAAGCCTAGAGGCTGGAGATGGACAAATTCCTCATGGTTTAGATGGAGAGATCCAAAGGCACCCATGCATGTATAGGCCTAGTGATACTTGGACCAATACATGGTGGGATTGCGATAAAGCCTGGTAGTGTATATTCCTTCTTTGGTATTAGGAATCCCTTGGCAGAATTGCGGTAAAGTCCAGTTGTATAGATGAGGGATTGGGTCCAGGAATCCCTTGGTGGATTGCGGTAAAGCCTATGGAAGCCCTGGTTGTTTGGTTGTAAGTCTTGCATTCATGCTTGGAATATGGCACGGGGGTGATTCACTAAAAGAAAGATTTGGTTCAACCCAATATATGGTTGGGTGGTACGTGGAAGTCCATGACTTGGTTGGATTTTGCATATGTTAATAAGAGATATTTTCCTCTTATGTTCTATGTGTAAATATACTTGTTAATATGTGGTTTTAATGGATGTTCTATAATTACTATTATGCTAGTTATATGCTTGTTATAAGCAAGGTTTATGACATAATATGGTTATGGCTCTCATTATGTCTTGATTAATAAATAAATTGTTAATAGAATTTTGACCTAATAGAGGATAATGAAACTATTGTGAGAGGGCATCACACCTTGACGAATCTTAGATAAGTATGAAGTCCCTATATTCAGATGTGTTTATATGACTTGTACATTAAATGTTTATGATATGCTTTATGGAATTCCTGTCATGGCTGTTAGGTGTTAAGTAAAGTCCTTGTTCAATTAGTTTGTATTAGTAGCATTGTCTCAATGTTATTTATTATTTTTGGAAGTTTCATGAAGTTTTGAGCAAAGCCCTGAGTCCTAGCCCTAAAAATCGAGCTCAAACTCCAGGGTTGCTAGCACATAACTTTATGAAAGAGGCCACAGTAGCATGGATTCCTTATTGTGGGAGTGAATGGAGGGTCCCAGTCACATGGAAGGCCTGTCATGGGAGAGACTAGGGGTCTAGTTCAGTCAAGAAGAAATTTCCGTCAGGGGTTGGACACTTTGAGGGGTTGGCTGGATCCTAAAGTTTCTGTACCTTCTTAGGAAGGTGAGTTTGGTTTTGGTTATCAATTCCACTTACTGAACTATAATTAGGGAGTTTAATCATATCATAGTAACTATTAGGCACATGTTTACCCCAGTGGACCGGTTAGCTTGGGTAAATGTGGGAGGAGGGTGTTATAGTTACCAAGGTAGACTCAATAATATTGATATGATATTTGCATAATTATGAGAGTTGTTCTTGATTACAAGCCTCTTTCAAAAAGATATCAGTAATTTACTTTCGGAATGAAGATATTCTAACATAGTCATTCATACTTGATTATCAAGTACGAGAAGTGAATAATAATGAAGATTATGGGAACTAAACGAATGGTCTATAATACAAAAGTGGTTCAATGTGGACTGTATGGAACCTTAGCTTGTTAGTTTAAAAAAAAAATATTATGTCTTGAAACTCAAATTGTGTTTTTTCCTAAAGAGTAAACATTTACTTAAAAAAAATATTGTATGTAGATCCTAAAGATTTTGATTGCAAGGGTGTCTTATGGAGTGAAAAATGGAAAACTTGGATCGAGAAAACATAAATCAAGTGGGATGCAAGAGTGGGTTATATATATGACATGCTTTGTTGCATAGTTTCAATGGTAATTGTATGTGGATGATTTGATGTTTCTTGTAAGAAAATTTGATTGTGTCATGTAATGAACCATCATTGTCATTTATACAACTGATGTGGGAGTTGTTTGTGAGTTGGAAAGCTAAATTTTTCTATAGAAACCTAAGAGAATGAAACAAGAAAGATTATTGAATTCTTAATGCATTAGATAAGGAAAAGACAATCATTTGTAATGTGAGATCATTATCATAGTATCTTGATATAATATTCTTGATTAGATGATTGTTTGATATAGTATGTATTGTAGTGTACATTAAAATCTATTTAGTATGGCATAACTATACATGGTAATTTATCCCACCTTGGCAAGGTTAGTTTTGTGACACTTAGAGAGGGTGATTTTGATGTAATGATATAAGATTATCCATGAAAGACTTATGTACATGCTTATATGCTATAGATCTAGTTTGGGTCACCTAGATACTGTGTGCTTTTGATAATATTTATGGTTGCGTGTGTAAGACTGATTTTGGTCAAGTACATATTATCAATGTTTTCTCTTTTGGTTTTCCACTTTTTAATAGGTGTATGATATGGATGGTGATCTAGGATTGAGACACATAGATCCATGGATGAGCATGGTTATGTGGATGATACATAATTTGTATGATTATATATACTTAATCTTGTACTAAGAAGGAAGTGGCAGGGGACTTGGTCATTGCCAACAAGGATGCTCAAGTTATAAATGACTGTGAAAGTGATTTCTCTAAAAACAAAAAAAATGTTGAAGTCATGCACAATCCTTAGTAAAATGTGAATAAGTTAGTTATGAAATTCATTTGATTCCTTTGATCTATGAAATTGTGATGTATGCAAGTATTGGAATAAAACCTTACCAATCAACCATCAAATGGATATGAGCTCACAATTAGTATCTTAAGGTGAAGCCCGAAATTTCAAAGAAAAGTATATGAGAAGCCATCGAAATTAAGGCATAGAGTCCTAAATCCATGAAATATAAATACGTGGACTCTCGGATCTATAATAAAAGGATTGGGATGTAGATTCCTCAATATTTAAAAGATCAAAGTGTGGAATCTTGGATCCTTGGAGTAGATCAGGGTGCAGAGTCCTCAATATACTAAGGTGCGAAGATGAATGCAATAGGGATGTGAAATCCATATTTTCTAGAAGAAAAGTACCACTCATGGGCAACTCAAAGATGAATTTCCTTTAAAAAATCTCATTTCTGACAATTTTGGAGTTACTTTCTAAAAATAGAAAGTCATGTCTAGCATCTCAAGTATGACTTTCCAAAAATAAAAAATCACCTTCAATAAATGGGTAATCAAGTATAATTGAAGGAAAATTACTTAAATTATCATTAATCATTCCTAATAGTTCAATCTTGACTTAATCCTCAATATTATTAATTATTACTATTAGGAGGAGCTCTACCTAGTGGAGCTGACCATAAGTGGTATTGGGAGGAAGTGAAACTTACCTTCCTCCACTTTCCTTGTATATATCTCTATTGCTATATTTTGGTACTACATGGGATCTCTTATATCTCGGGAGTTCCAAGGGAAGATGTTATCCATGGATATGTTTGGGTGGAAAACCAGATTGTTCACAATGAGTTAGTAAGGATATTGGAGCTGAAGCATACTCTCATCTTTGCAGTTGTATATATACACTATCAAATATATTCATAAACATTCTTGAAATTTTAGTTCATTATTAGTTTAAAGTGTTGTAGAAATTTCAATTTATGGGAAATTTCTACTTTGAATGTTTATGTTATGAGCTAACCAATAATGAATGGCAGTTATAGTTGAGAATGTGCATGTAGGTGTTTAAAACAAGAATGTGTTGCCAAAGTTTTCATGTCCAGTTCATAATGAATCTTTTTCCATAATAGGACATATCTATTATCCAAATTAAATATTCTATGTTTCATAGCATGGTTTTCGCTTACTGTGAATTGGGTTGTTAGCTAAAACTTAGTTGTATTTAAAATGTTCACACAAAATGTTTGAAGAAATTTTGCAATAGCTGTAGTTCATTTTATGTAAGTTTTTTTTCTACAATTTTGTTGCAAACAAATTGATAGAACATCTTAATGGCTAAAGCATTGAAGCTGCCACGAGTCTGATAAAAATATCATATTAGCATAAATTTGAGTTTTCTTTCTCCATCTATGGCTGTAGATGAAGTTTACATACTTAATGTTTGACAAAAGTTGTAAATGACATAGTAGGAATCCATTTTTTTGTTGCTTGAGAAAATCACATCCCTTAGCATTTTTATTGCAATTCATCTCAACATCAAGGTGTATCCATTTCATATCAATCCACAAGCTTCAACTTGATTCCAAACGATTTTGCAGATTGCTGCTGTCAATTATGTGTGCCTGTTGTCAAGTTTTTGATAAAAACCCAAGATTATTTAGTCCCTGTTTTAAGATGCCAACATTTGAATTTTTTATGCACATAAATCATTAGATTAAATGTCTTAATGATTGTAGCTTTTATGCACTAGAATTTTCAACCTGTATAGCTTCCTACGTCTACAAATTTTTGTATGAATGTGAAAATTAATTTAATAATGTTCCTGAAGTGTAAATAGAGAAAATTTCAGTAGGATAGTTATTGCTTTTATCATATGAAACTATCATAAAACAATTTTACAGTGACCAATTCTGTAGGATTTAATTACTTGTGCAAGTGAGCATAATAAGATTGACCGAGTTGCATATATTAATGGGTGTAATCTTATGCTTCAGTGACTGTAGAAAACAAGTATTTGTGCCCAATATATGCAAATCCATTATTTTACTTGGCATTTTTTGAAGAATAATATGCTTCTGAATTGGTAACAAGAGTTGTTCTTGCAGCAACATTCATTATAAAATTCTCATGATTGAAGCATTTCCCTAATAATTGGGATTGGGAATTTTTAATTAGTGAATTTGGAAATGTTGTTGTGTCAACATATTTTGTGATTCCATTTCATAAACATATCATATTTATTAGATTTACTGATGAAGAGAGGCATATTCTTCCCTTAGTTACCTTGTTATAGGTAGGTTAATACTCATACACTTATATGTGATTTTTGTAATAGAAGCATGATACTTTTGTGGTTATAATATCAAGAGTCAATAAGTGGGGCTTATTTAACATAATATATGAAATCAAATAGGATGATCTAGTTTAATGTTCACAAATGACATTATGGTGGAATTTGTTTCCAATCTTACATAGAGATCATGTATAAGTATGAAAATGGCACATGTTATCATCTTTTAAAATTTAGAGGAAATGTGCTTTGGAATTGTTTTTAAGGGAAAATTACCCCTGAATTCTTATGTGATACTTTTATATTGAAATAAATGAAGGAACATGGTTAGATGATAACTAAGTTAGTAAAGTCACAAAAACAAAAATTAAACAAATTAAGTATTAGTGATTAATGTGACCTCTACTTTTCTATATTACTGATGGTTGGTAAGGTGGGACCTTACATATGGTATCAGAGATAGCTACAACACTAGGGCCTAATGCGACAACATGCTTGCTTGTAGGTTGATGGTGTATGCATGTTGATTTTGTGTGCATGTTGAAGTATTGTGTATGTTGACTTGGAAGCATATTGGTTGCATAATGGATATTATTATTATTATGTCTTTTATAAACTCATGAATAAAAATAATGCTTTCTTATATTCCTTTATATTTTTGTGAAGACAAATTATTGCAAATATGTGAAAGGACTTAAAGACATGTTGGGAAAGGATATGCTTGAGAAGTTGGGGTTAAACCCAAGCATGTGAATGGCTTGATTGCCAATGGGTGAGTGAGATATGTGGAGTGCATATATTGTTTCACATATGTTTAATGCATCATTATCAATGTGATATGGGCCTACTAGCTATCCTTACTAGCTGAAATTGTATCTACCAAGAAAAATATTGACCTAACCTAAATTATAATATGATTACCTTGGTATGTATGCTTTGGCAATGCATAAATACTCTAGTATTGTAACTCTTTTGTATATGTTGGATTTAAGTATAATTAAATTGATTTTCAAATTCTTGAAATGTAGAAAACGATTACTGTCATAAGTTGATGAAATGTCTTTTCTATTGGCATAAGACAAATTAGGTCTAGGAAAGCCATAATAATCTCCTTAATAATTTTATCAATTGCATATTGGTTGAATTCTATTTAAACTAAATTAATTAGAGAAATTGTGAGGATTTAACTCATGATCTGGTCTAAGCCATTGTTACTTAGGTGATCAAGTAAAAATTCATATTATTTATGAAATTGATGAATGATTTCTTGAAATTTGATTGACTTGTAAATTGTTACGAGAATAACATGTTTAGAAGATACACGTTTGTTGTGGAGAAAACTTTATTTTATTTGTACTTAAATGAAAAAGGTATGTGATTAATTAAAAGCTTATTTGAGTTCTTGTTTTACAATAATATGTTCTTGTGACATTTTCTGAGGGAGAAATTGAAGGAGAGTGAGATCATATTTTGATGCATTGGAATTGTTGCATAATTTAGAAACATAAGATTATTGTATTATATGCACAATGAAAGAGATTGTTGGATTTAATAATTTGTGCTTGGATGTATAGTTGTATGACTATTTATTAGTTCTACAAAAGGTTGTAATATTTTGGGAGGGTGGTAATTCTCCATAAAATAGGGCTTAGCTTTAAGCTAGAAATTCCCTTATGATAGTCTAAATCTTATTTAAATTCAACAATATTTTGAGAAATGTATGGTTTTCATAGCTTGTTTTTGTGTATTTATAAATAGTAAGGAATAAGACCTGAAACCAAATGAATTGATTAATTACTGAATAAAAATTATGAGCGATTTTATAGTTGGAAAAAAAATTGACTTATAAATATTGTAATAGCCCCGTGTTAAAAATCCATTTAGTAAAGGAAATAAAGGAAAAATAAAACCTAGGTCATAAGACATGTATTCCAAGATGAACGTTGGGAAAACCATTCTAATTTTGGTGTTCATTTGGTTTATTATGGCTAAAGGAAATTGACAAAGGTAATGGCAAAGATTTTGGAAAGGCAAGTGGCATTAATTGGAGTTTTATTTATGAAAATAATGGAAATTAGGAGAAAAGGAACGTGAAATATCACTAGTTGCATATGAGGAGGAAATTTAAGGAAAATAATGGATATTGAAGAAAATAGAGGCCTCAATGATAAAAAGGCTTTTGAGGATCAATTCACAACCTTTTTTCATTTTTAGCTTGAAGCTCTCTCTCTATTCTCTCTGTCTCATACTCTTGGACACTTAGAATTTTCTTGGAGCACTCTTAGAGGAGTGTGGCATACTTGGGATTTGGAGCAAGAAAGCACAAGGAAGCAAAGATCAAGTAAGGAAAAGTGGGATCAAGCAGCTACAATGGAATTACTTGAAGGTATCAAATTGCATGTATGATTTCCTTGCTATTTTTGGCATGCATGGTACATGCATGTGTGTCTTTAGTTCTCTTATTGTCATTGGCATGTGTTTTTCTAGGTGTGATAGTGGTTTTCAACATCGTCTTTCCATTTCTTGATAGACATGGTGTGATGGGGTTTCTCTTACTTGGTCGAGCTGGATTATTAGATAGTTTCAAGTTGAGTGGGGTGGTCTCAGGGAGAAATACAAGTCCTAGGAATCCCTCGACTGGTGAAGGTGGGATTGCATAAATCCTAATTGTGTATACCCTCTTTGGGCCTAGGAATCCTCGACGGGTGAATGACAGGATATATGGTAAAGCCTAGAGGATGGAGATAGACAAATTCCTCATGGTTTAGGTGGAGAGATCTAGAGGCATCCATGTGTGTATAGGCCTAGTGATCCATGGACTAGTATATGGTGGGATTGCGGTAAATCTTGGTAGTGTATATTTCTTGTTTGGGCCTAGGAATCCCTTGGCAAGATTGCGATAAAGCCTAGTTGTATAGATGAGGGATTGTGCCTAGGAATCCCTTGGTGGATTGTGGTAAAGCCTATGGAAGCCCTGGTTGTTTGGTTGTAAGTATTGCACTCATGCTTGGAATATGGCACAGGGGTGATTGGATGAAAGAAAGGTTTGGTTCAACACAATCTATGGTCGGGTGGTACGTGTAAGTCCATGACTTGCTTGGCTTTTGCATATTTCAATAAGAGCTATTTTCCTCTTTTGTTCTATGTGAAAATATACTTGTTAATATGTGGTTTTAATGTATGTTCTATAATTACTATTATTCTAGTTATATGCTTGTTACAAGCATGGTTTAGGACAAACTTTGGTTATGGCTCTCATTATGTTTTGATTAGTAAATAAATTGTTAATGAAATTTTGACCTAATAGACAGAAATTCAACTATTGTTAGAGGGCATCATACTTTCTTGATGAATATTACATAAGTATGAGGTCCCAATATTCAAATGTATTTATATGACTTGTACATTACATGCTTATGATATGTTTGATGGAATTCCTATCATGGATGTTAGGGGTCAGGTCAAGTCCTTGTTTAATTTTTTTGTATTAGTAGCCTTGTCTCAATGTTATTTATCATTTTTGAAAGCTTCATGAAGTTTTGGGCAGAGGCATGAATCCTAGCCCTAGAAAAATGGCTTAGAAGCCGAGGTCGCTAGCACATAACTTTCTGAAAGAGGCCACAGGCACACGGATGACCTGTTGTGGGAGTGACTAGAGGGTCCTAGTCACATGGAAGGCATGCCATGGGAGCAACTAGGGGTCTAGTTCAGTCAAGAAGAAACTTCCATCATGGGTTGGACATCTTGAGGGATCGATTGGCTCTTGAAGTTTCTATAGCTTCCGGGGAAGGTGATTTTGGTTTTGGTTGTCAATTCCACTTCCTTAACTATGCTTGTGGAGTTGAATCATATCATGGTAACTATTCATCACATGTTTACCCCAGTGGACCGGTTAGCTTGGGTAAATGTGGGAGAATGGTGTTATAGCTATCAAGGTAGACTCAATAATATAGATATCATATTTTCATAATTATGATAGTTGTTCTTGATTACAAGCCTCTTTCGAAAAGACATCAGTAATTTACTTTCAGAATGAAGATATTCTAACATAATCATTCATAATTGATTCTTATGTAAGAGAAGTGAATAATAATGTAGATTATGTTAACTAAAGGAATGGTATATAATACAAAAGTGGGTCAATGGGGACTACATGGAACATTAGCTTGTTAGTTAAAAAAAAAAATTATGTCTTGAACCTCAAATTGTGATTGTTCCTAAAGAGTAAACATTTAGTTAAAAAAAAGAGATTGTAGGTAGATCCTAAAGATTTTGATTGCAAGGGTTTCTTATGGTATGAAAAAGGGAAAACTTGGATTGAGATAACATAAATAAAGTGGGATGCAACAGTGGGTTGTATATATGACATGTTTTGTTGCATAGTTACAATGGAAACTGTATGTGAATGATTTGACTTTTCTTGTATGCAAATTTGATTGTGTGATGTAATGGACCATCATTGTCATTTATACAACTGATGTGGGAGTTGTTTGTGAGTTGGCCACCTTAATTTTTCTATGGAAACCTAAGAGAATGAAACAAGAAAGATTATTGAATTCTTAATGCATTAGGTAAGGAAAATACAATCATTTTTAATGTGAGATAATTATCATATTATCTAGATATAATATGCTTGATTAGATGATTGTTTAATATAGTATGTATTGTAGTGTATGTTAAAATCTATTTAGTATGGCATAACTATACATGGTACTTGATCCAACCTTGGCAAGGTTAGTTTTGTGATACTTAGAGAGGGTTATTTGGATGTAATGATATAAGATTACGGATAACAGACTTATGTACATGCTTATATGCTATAGACCTGGCGTGTGTCACCTAGTTGTTGTGTGATTCTGATAATATTTATGATTATGTGTAAGACTGATTTTTGTTAAGTACATATTATCAATGCTTTCTCTTTTGGTGTCTAACTTTTGAAATAGGTGTATGACATGGATGACGATCTAGGATTGAGACACATAGATCCATGGATAATCATGGTTATGTGGAACATATGGTTAATTATGATTTATGGGTGATACATGATTTTTATGGTTATATATGCTTAATCTTGTAATAATGAGGATGTGGAAGGGGACTTGGTCATTTCCAACAAGGATGCTCAAGTTATAAATGACGGTGAAAGTCATTTCTCCAAAGACAAAATGACTATGGAAGTCATGCACAATCTGTGGTAAAATGTGAATAAGTTATTATGAAATTCATTTGATTCCTTTGATATATGAAATTGTGATGTATGCAGGTCTTGCAAGAAGACCTTACCAATGAACCATCAAATGGGTATGAACTCGCAATCAATATCTTAAGGTGAAGCGTGGAGTTTCAAAATAAAGTAGATGAGAAGCCATCTAAATTAGGTAACAAAGTCCTAAATCCATGAAAGGTAACTACATGGAGTCTTAGATCTATAATAAAAGGGTTGGGACGCAGAGTCTTCCGTATTTAAAAGATCAAGGTGTGGAATCTTGGATCCTTGTTGTAGATAAGGGCACATAGTGCTCAATCTACTAAGGCATGAAGATGCATGCAATAGGGATATGAAATCCCTATTCTCCAGAAGAAAACTACCACTCATGGGCAACTCAGGGATGAATTTCCTTACAAAAATCTCATTTCTGATAATTCTAGAGTGACCTTCTAAAAATATAAAGTCATGTCTAGCATCTCAAGTATGACTTTCCAAAATTAGTAAATCACATTCAATTAATGGGTAATCAAGTATAGTTGAAGGAAAAACACTTAAATTATCATTAATCATTCTTAATAGTTAAATCTCAACTTAATCCTTAATATTATTAATATTACTATTATCTTTCATGAGGCTATGATATTATTACTAAAAGGGAATTACAATTCACCTTAATCTCCTAAATCACTTCACACCTCTCTCCTTGATGACTCTCATGGCTCTATGTAACTCTCACTCTCTTTTAATAATACATTACACTCTCTTTTATGCACTCATCAAAGAATGATATATTCCTCTTACACTCATTAAATAGCTGGCGTAAATGACTCCTCTTACACTCTCTTTAATGCATATGTTACACTCTACCTAACTAAGGCATGCATACCTCTCCTTAATGGCATGCGTTAAACTCCTCTAAATGGAATACAAGGCATGTACATTACTCCTCCTTTATGACAAGAATTTGTTGTTCCTCCTACATATGTGTTTCATGTATTCTCACTTGGAAGGGGGGAGGAGAGGGAGGGTGGACGACACATTGTGATACCAAGAGTTGGAGAGATAAAAAAAAAAAAAAATTATGAGAAGGAGAGACTTGGAGAGTAGACAATTGATTTCAAAATGAATTTGAAATTCCTAAACTATATTTCTAAGTAGTTCTACTAGTGGAGCTGATCATGAGTGGTATTGGGAGGAAGTGAAACTTACCTTCCTCCACTTGCCTTGTATATCTCTCTATTTCTATACTTTGTTACGATGTGTGAGCTCTTACAATGAGTTAGTAATGATATTGGAGTTGAAGCATACTCTCATCTTTCCAGTTGTATATATACACTATCAGATATGTTCAGAAACATTCTTGAAATTTAGTTCATTATTAGTTTAAAGTGTTGTATAAATCTCAATTTATTGGAAATTTCTACTTTTGAATGTTTATGTTATAAACAATAATGAATGACAACTATAGTTGAGAATGTGCATGCAGGTGATTAAAACAAGAATGTGTTGCCAAATTTTTCATGTTCAGTTTATAATGAATCTTTTTCCATAGTAGGTCATATCTATTATCCAAACTCAATATTCTATGTTTCATAGCATGGTTTTTGCTTACTACGAATTGTGCTATTAACTGAAACTTAGTTGTATTCAAAATATTGCACACAAAATGTTTGAAGAAATTTTGCAATAGCTATAATTAGTTTTATGTAATTTGTTTTGTACAGTGTTGTTGCAAACTAATTGACAGAAGGTCGTAATGGATGAAGTATTTAGGCTTCCATGAGTTTCATGAAAATATCATATTAGCATAAATTTGAGTTTTCTTTCTCCATATACAGTTGTAGATGAAGTTTGGATACTTAATGTTTGGCACAAGTTTTAAATGACTTAGCAGGAACCCATTTTTTCTTGTTGTTTGAAAAAATCACATTCCTCGGCATTTTTATTGAAATTCATCTCAACATCAGGGGGTATCCATATCATATGGACCCATAACCTTCAACTTGATTCCAAAAAAATACTTTTCAAATCCCAGATCATAAATCTGGGAAATTTTGCAGATTGATGTTGTCAATTATGTGCGCCTGTTGTCGAGGATTTTTTATAAAAGACCAAGATTATTTAGTCCCTATTTTAAGATAACAACATTTGAAGTTTCAATTTCTGAATTTTATGAGTTAAATAGGTTGAAGAAGAATCTCAAATTTCTTACTGCCAAGGGTTTGACAAAATGCCTCAATGGCCGTAGATTGCATTCTTGCAAAGTGTTTATCAAATGTCTCAATGGTTGTAGTTTTTATGCACATAAATCGTTAGATTAAATGTCCTAATGATTGTAGATTTTATGCACTAGAAATTTCAATAGGTATATCTTCCTACGTCTACAAGTTTTTGTATGAATATGAAAATGAATTTAATAATGTTGTTGAAGTGTAAATAGAGAAAATTTCAGTAGGATAGTTATTGCTTTTATCATCTAAAACTATAATAAAACAAAATGGGTTGTTGTTGGAAACAATTTTACAATGACCAATTCTATAGGATTTAATTACTTAAGGAAGTGAGCATAATAAGTTTGGCCAAATTATATATATTAATGGGTGTGATATTATGCTTTAGTGACTGTAGAAAAAAACTATTTGTACCCAATCTATATACATCCATTGTTTTACTTGGCACTTTTTGAAGAATAATATGCTTCTGAATTGGTAACAGAAGTTGCTCTTGCTGCAACATTCATTATACAATTCTCATGATTGAAGCACTGCTTTAATAATTAGGATTCAGAATTTTTAATTGATGAATTTGGAAATGTTGTTGTGTCAACGTATTATGTGATTTCATTTCATAAACATATCATATTTATTATATTTACTCATGAAGAGAGGCATATTCTTCCCTCAGTTACCTTATTATAGGTAGGTTAATACTCATATGCTCATATGCGATTTTTTTAATAGAAGCAATATACTTTTGTGGTTATGATATCAAGAGTCAATAAGTGGAGCTTATTTAGCATAATCTAGGAAATCAAATTGGATGATATAGTTTAATGTTCTCACTTGACATTATGGTGGAATTTATTTCCAATCTTACTTAGAGCTCATGTATAAGTATGAAAACAACACATTCTATCATATTTTAAACTTGAGAGGAAATGTGCTTTGGAATTGAATTTAGGGGAAAGTTATCCCTAATTTCTTATGTGATATTGTTATATTGAAATAGATGAAGGAACATGATTACATGATAACTAAGTTAGTAATGTTACAAAAAAATAATAATTGAGTATTAGTGATTAATGTGACCTCTACTTCTCTATATTATTGATGGTTGGTAAGGTGGGACCTTACATATGGTATTAGAGCCAGCTACAATGTTATGTCCTAATGGGCCAACATGCTTTCTTGTAGGTTGATGATGTATGAATGTTGATTTTGCATGCATGTTGAATTATTGTGTATGTTGACTTGGAAGCATATTGGTTGCATAAGGGATATTATTATTATTATGTCATTTAGAAACTCATGAAAGAAAATTAATTCTTTCTTATATTCCTTTATATTTTTGTTAAGACAAATTATTGGAAATACCTTAAAGGACTTAAAAATATTTTGGGAAAGGATGTACTTGAGAAGTTGGGGTTAAACCCAAGCATGTGAAAGGATTGATTTTCAATGGATGGTTTAAATATTTGGAGTGCATGCATGGTTTCATATGTGTTTAATTCGTCATTTTCAATGTGACATGGGCATACTAGCCATCTTTACTAGCTGAAATTGTATCTACCAAGAAAAATATTGGCCTAATCTAAACTATAGTATGGTGACCTTGATGCGTATTCTTTGGGAATGTGTAACAAGTGTAAGGATGAGATTAAATTAACGTGATGATTGAGTTCATCATGTTAATTTTGACTCTTTTCTTATCCAAACTAATGGAAACCTAACAAAATCTACCTTGAAGGATGTCACTTTTAATTGTGAATGTACATTCACAAGTAATGTATGTGCATTAATTTGATGTGTTAAAATATCATTTTGGAATAAATTCTTAACGATTAAGAATGGAATTCATATCATTTCCATGACATGATTTTGTGTAGTCCGGGTTGACATTATACATCAAATAACTTGAAATTACTCAAATACTAGGTTGTGGTATGGCCTTCCTAATGAACAAAATGCTTAAATAATTGATGCATGGAGGGTTGGGGAAACCATTTTAAGGAACACTTAACGGTTATGTTTTTCTTAAGTTATGTATGGGTGTGGAATCCATACTAGCATATATCTATGAGCTAATGTATGAGTGTGGAATCCATACTAACATATATTTATGAGCTAAGTAATTCTTCTAGTTAGAATGAACACAAATATTTTGATGGAATCTCATTGGAATGATTAAGGAGGATATATTATGTATAAGTAAAGTTAAATGGATAGAGATTCGTAACATGAATTTTCTTGAGATTTAAATCCATTATTTTGTTTTTATTACATATGAAGATACTAATATTGGTATAGTGAACACGTTAGGTGGTTTAGAATGTTTGAAACAACCGATTTTGATATATGGATTCGAGTGTGAACTAGGTATATATAACCTCTAGTATTGTAATTATTTTGTATGTGTTGGATTTAAGTAGAATTAAATTAATTTTCAAATTCTTGAAATGTAGAAAAACATTATTATGATAAGTTGATGAAATATCTTTTTTATTGGCTTAAGACAAATTATGTCTAGGAAAGCCAAAATAGTCTACTTAATAATTTTATTAATTGCATATTAGTTGAATTCTATTTAAACTAGATTAATAGAGAAATTATGAGGATTGAACTCATTAACTGCTATAAGCTATTGTTATTTAGGCGATCGAGTCAAAATTCATATTTTTTATGAACTTGATGAACTCCTTTATTGAAATTTGATTAACTTATAAATTGTTAAGAGAATAACATGTTTAAAAGATAAACATGTTTTGTGGTGAGAACTTTGTTTTATTTGAACTTAAAGGAAAAGGGTATGTGATTAATGAAAAGCTTATTTGAGTTCTTGTTTTACAAGAATATGTGCTTGTGACATTTTTTGAGGGAGAAATTGAAGGAGAGTGAGATCACATTTTGATGCATTGGAATTGTTGCATGATTTAGAAACCTAAGATGATTGTATTGTATGTGGAATGGAAGAGATTGTTGGATTTAGTAATTTATGCTTGGATGTATAGTTGTATGAGTAGTTATTAGTCCCACAAAAGGTTGTAATCTTTTGAGAGAGTGGTAATTCTCCTTAAAAAAGAGCTTAGCTTTAGGCTAGAAATTCCCTTGTGATAGTCTAAATCTTATTTAGATTCAAAAAGATTCTTCATATTTTGAGAAATGTATTGTTTCCATGGCTTGTTTTTGTGTATTTATTAATAGTAAGGAATAACACCTAAAACAAAATGAATTGATTAATTATTGAATAGAAATCATGAGTGATTTTATAGTTGGAAAATAAATTGACTTACAATTATCAAGGTAGATTCAACAATATAAATATCGTATTTCATAATTATGAAAGTTGTTCTTGATTACATGTCGCTTTCAAAAACATATCATTGTTAAGTACATATTATCAATGTTTTCTCTTTTTGTGTCCCGATTTTGAAATAGGTGTATGACATGGATGGCGATCCAAGAATGAGACACATAGATCCATGGATGATCATGGTTGTGTGGAACATATGGTTAATTATGATTTATGGATGATACATGATTTGTATGATTATATGTGCTTAATCTTGTAACATGAAAGATGTGGCAGGGGACTTGGTCATTGTGAACAATGATGCTCAAGTTATAAACCACTGCATAAGTAATTTCTCCAAAACCAAAATGATTATGGAATTCATGCATAATCCTTGGTAAAATGTGAATAACTTAATTATGAAATTCATTTGATTCCTTTTATTTATGAAATTGTGATGTGTAGAGGTGTTGGAATAAGCCCTTATTAATGAACCATCAAAATGGTATGAGCTCACAATTAGTACCTTAAAGTGAAGCTAAGAGTTTCAAAGGAGACTAGATGAGAAGCCATGGAAATCGGGGCATGAAGTCCTAAATCCATGAAAGGTAAAGACGTGGAGTCTCAGATCTATAATAAAAGGATGGGAATGTAGAGTCCTAAATATTTGAAAGATTAAGGTGTGGAATCTTGGGATCATGGAGTGGCTGAGGGCGTAGAGTCCTCAATCTACTAGACATGGAGATGCATACAAAAGGGATGCGGAATCCCTATTCTGCAAAAGAAAAACACCGCTCATGGGAAACTCAGGGATGGGTTTCCTTAATAAAATCTCATTTTTGACAATTTTGGAGTGACTTTCTCAAAATAGAAGGTCATATCTAGCATCTCTAGTATGCCTTTCCAAAAATAGTAAATCACCTTCAATAAGTGGGTAATCAAGTATAGTTGAAGGAAAATCACTTAACTTATCATTGATCAATCCTAATAGTTAAATATTGACTTAATCCTCAATATTATTAATATTATTAATATTATTAATATTACTATTATCTTTTATGAGACTATGATATTATTATTACAAGAGAATTACAAGTCACCTTCATCTCCTCAATCACTTCACACATCTCTCCTTGATGACTTTCATGTATCTATGTAACTCTCTCTATCTTTTAATAATACATTTCACTCTCTTTTATGAACTCATCGAACAGTGGTATATTACTCTTACACTCATTAAAGACATGTCATAAAAGATTCCCCTTATGCTCTCTTTAATGCATATGTTAAATTCTCCTTAACTAAGGCATGCATACCTCTCCTTAATGGCATGAGTTACAATCCTCTAAATGGCATACAAGGCATGAATATTACTCCTCCTTTATGAAAAGAATTTGTTGCTCCTACTATATATGTGTCTCATGCATTCTCACTTGGAAGTGGGGGGGTGCATTGCGATACCAAGAGTTGGAGAGATTTAATAATAAAAAACATTATGAGAGGGAGATACTTGGAGAGTGGCCAATTTGTTTTGAAATGAATTCAAAATTCCTAAACTAAATTACAAATTATCTCTACCTAGTGGAGTCGACCATGAGTGGTATTGGGAGGAAGTGAAAATTACCTTCCTCAACTTTCCTTGTATATCTCTCTACTACTATATTTTGGTACTGCTTGTGAGCTCTTATTGCTCAAGGGTTCCATGGGGAGAAGTTATCCTTGTATATGGTTTGGTGGAAAAACGGATGGTTCACAATGAGTTGGTAAGGATATTGGAGCTAGAGCATACTCTCATCTTTGGAGTTGTATATATACACTGTTAGGTATATTCATAAACATTCTTGAAATTTTAGTTCATTATTAGTTTAAAGTGTTGTAGAAATTTCAATTAATAGGAAAATTCTACTTGTGAATGTCTATGTTATGATCTAACCAATAATGAATGGCAGCTATAATTGAGAACGTGCATGCAAAGCATTAAAACAAGAATATGTTGGTAAAGTTTTCAAGTTCAGTTTTTAATAAATCTTTCTCCATAATAGGTCATATTTATTATGAAAATTAAATATTCTATTTTTGATAACATGGTTTTTACTTACTATGAATTGGGATGTTAGTGGAAACTTAGTTGTATATAAAATGTTGCACACTAAATGTTTGAAGAAATTCTGCAATAGTTGTAGTTCATTTTATGTAAGTTCTATTTTGTACAATGATTTTGCAAACTAATTGACAAAAGGTATTAATGGCTGAAGCATTCAGGCTTCCATGAGTTTGATGAAAATATCATATTAGCATAAATTTGTGTTGTCTTTCTCCATGTATATATGTAGAAGGAGTTTTCATACTTAGTGTTTGACAAAAGTTGTAAATGAGATAATAGGAATCCATTTTTGTTGTTGTTTTAAAGAATCACATACCTAGGAAATTTTATTGCTTTTCATCTAAACATCAGGATGTATCTGTACAATATGGATATGTAACCCCCGACTTGATTCCAAAAAAATACTTTTAAGAACCTAGATCATAAATCTAGGCGATTTTGGAACTTGCTACTATCAATTTTGTGTGTTTGTTGCCGAGATTTTGATAAAAGAATAAGATTATTTGGTCCCTGTTTTAAGATGCCAACATTTGAAGTTTAATTTTTGAATTTTATGAGTTAAATAGGTTGAAGAAGAATCTCAAATTCATTGTTGCCAATTGTTTGACAAAATGCCTCAATGGTCGTAGATTGCATGCTTGCATTATGTTTATCAAAGCCCTCAATGGTTGTTGTTTTTATGCGCATAAATAGTTACATTAAATTTCTTAATGATTGTAGCTTTTATGCACTAGAAATTTCAATATATATAGCTTCCTACATCTACAAATTTTTGTATGAATGTGAAAATGAGTTTAATAATGTTGTTAATGTGTAAATTGAGAAAACTCTAGTAGCACAATTGTTTCTTATGCCATCTAAAACTATCATATAAAAAAGGGTTGTTGTTGGAAACAATTTTAGAGTGACCAATTATGTAGGATTTAATTACTTGTGCAAGTGAGCATAATAACGAGTTTCATCTATTGATGGGTGTAATCTTATGCTTCAGTGACTCTAGAAAACAACTATTTGTGCCCAATCTATGCAGGTCCATTATTTTACTTGGAAATTTTTAAAACATAATATGCTTCTGAATTTGTAACAATAGTTACTTTTTCTCCAATATTCATTATACAATTCTCACGATTGAAGCATTACCTTAATAGCTAGTATTAGGAATTTTTATCTGATGAATTTGGAAATATTGCTGTGTCAACATATTTTGTTATTACATTTCATAAACATATCATA
The DNA here is from genome assembly GCA_031772625.1 of Pinus tabuliformis. Lineage (NCBI taxonomy): Eukaryota > Viridiplantae > Streptophyta > Pinopsida > Pinales > Pinaceae > Pinus > Pinus tabuliformis. Next base: position 572,578,155 of record CM062807.1, read on the forward strand.
TTTATTAGAATTAATGATGAAGAGAGGTATATTCTTCCCTCGGTTACCTTGCTATAAGTAGGTTAATATTCATACACTTATATGTGAATTTTGTAATAGAAGCATGATACTTTTGTGGTTATGATATCAAGAGTCAATAAGTGGAGCTTATTTAGAACAATCTAAGAAATCAAATCGGATGCTCTAACTTAATGTTCACACATGACATTATGGTGGAATTTATTTATGGTCTTACGTAGAGCTCATGTATAAGTATGAAAATAGCACATGATATCATCTTTTAAACTTGAGAGGAAATGTGCTTTGGAATTGGTTTTAAGGCAAATTTATCCTTGACTTCTTATGTGATACTCTTATATTGAAATAGATGAAGGAACATGATTACATGATAACAAAGATAGTAATGTTACAAAAAATAAAATAAAATTGAGTATTAGTGATTAATGTGACCTCTACTTCTCTATATTATTGATGGTTGGTAAGGTGGGACCTTATAAATGGTATCAGAGCTAGCTACAACACTAGGGCCTAATATGCCAACATGCTTGCTTGTAGGTTGATGACATATGAATGTTGATTTTTCATGCATGTTGAATTATTATGTATGATGACTTGGAAGCATATTGGTTCCATAATTGATATTATTATTATTATGTCATTTAGAAACTCATGACAAAAAAATAATGATTTCTTATATTCCTTTATATTTTTGTTGAGACAAATTATTTGAAATATGTGAAAGGACTTAAAGACATGCTCGGAAAGGATTTGCTTGAGACGCTGGAGTTAAACCCAACCATGTGAATGGCTTCATTGTCAATGGGTTAGTGAGATATGTGGAGTGCATGCATGGTTTCATATATGTTTAATGCATCATTATCAATGTGATATGGGCCTACTAGCCATCTTTACTAGCTGAAATTGTATCTACCAAGAAAAATATTGGCCTAATCTAAACTATAGTATGATGACCTCAGTGTGTATGCTTTGGGAATGTGTAATAAGTGTAAGGCTGAGATTCAATTAACGTGACGATTGAGTTCATCATGTTAATTTTGACTCTTTTCTTATCTACACTAATGAAAACTTAACAAAAGCTACCTTGAACGATGTCACTTTTAATTGTGAATGTAGATTCATGAGTAATGTATGTGCATTAATTTGATATGTTAAAATATGATTCGGGAATACATTCTTAATGATTAAGAATGGAATTCCTATGATTTGCTTGACATGATTTTGTGTAGCTTGGGTTGTCATTATGCATCAAATAACTTGAAATTACTTAAATAATAGGTTGTGGTATGACCTTCCTAATAAGAAAAAGCTTAAATGACTGGTGCATGGAGGGTTGTGGAAACCATTTTAAGGAACACTTGAAGGTTTTGTTTTCCTTAAGTTATGTATGGGTGTGAAATCCATGCTAGAATATATCTATGAGCTAATGTATGGGTGTGGAATCCATACTATCATATATTTATGAGATAAGTAATTATTTTGGTTAGAATGAAAAAAATTATTTTGATTAAATCTCATAAACATGATTAAGGAGGATTGATTATGTGTAACTAAAGTTAAATGGATAGAGATTCGTAACATGAATTCCTTTGAGATTTAAATCCATTATTTTATTGTTATGACAAATGAAGTCACTAAGATTGGTATAGTGAACACCTTTAAGTGGTTTAGAATTTTTGGAATAACTCATTTTGATATATGGAGTCAAGTGTGAACTTAGCATATATCCTCTAGTATTGTAATTCTTTTGTATGTGTTGGATTTAAGTAGAATTAAATTGATTTTCAGATTCTTGAAATGTAGAAAAAATTATTGTTATAAGTTAGTGAAATATTTTTTGCTATTGGCTTAAGATAAATTATGTCTAGGAAACCAATAATAGTCTCCGTAATAATTTTATCAATTTCATAATGGTTGAATTCCATTTAAACTAAATTAATTTGAAAAATTATGAGGACCGAACACATGAACTACTCTAAACTATTGTTAGTTAGACGATCGAGTCAAAATTAATATTGTTTATGAACTTGATGAACTACTTTCTTGAAATTTGATTAACTTGTAAATTGTTAAGATAATAACATGTTTAGAAGATATAAATGTTTTTTGGTGAGATATTTGTTTTATTTGAACTTAAAGGAGAAAGGCATGCGATTATTGAAAATCTTATTTGAGTTTTGTTTTACAAGAATATGTGCTTGTGACCTTTTTTGAGGGAGAAATTGGAGGGTGAGATTACATTTTGATGCATTGGATTTGTTGCATGATTTAGAAACCTAAGATGATTATATTGTGTGCAATGGAAGAGATTGTTGGATTTAGTAATTTGTGCTTAGATGTATAGTTGTATGAGTAGTTATTAGTCCTACAAAAGGGTGTAATATTTTGAGATGGTGGTAATACTCAAAGAAAAGGGATTAGCTTTAGGCTAGAAATTCCCTTGTGATAGTCTAAATCATATTTAAATTCAACAAGATTCTTCATATTTTGAGAAATGTATGGTTTTCATAGCTTGGTTTTACGTAATGTATTACTAGTAAGCAATAAGACCTAAAACCAAATGAATTGATTAATAACTGAATATAAATAATGAGTGATTTTATAGTTGGAAAATAAATTAAATTACAGTTATCAAGGTAGATTCAATAATATATATATCATATTTACATATTTATGAGAGTTGTTCTTGTTTACAAGCCACGTTCGAAAAGATATCATTAATTTGCTTTCGGAATGAATATATTCTAACAGAGTCATTCATAATTGATTCTCAAGTAAGCGAAGTCAATAATAAAGAAGATTACAGGAACTAAAGGAATGGTCTATAACATAAAAGTGGGTCAATGGGGACTATGTGGAACCTAAACTTGTTAGTTTAAAAAAAAAATTACGTCTTGAACCTCAAATTGTGTTTTTTCCTAAAGAGCAAACATTTAGTAAAAAAAATAAAATAATTGTAGGTAGATCCTCGATATTTTTGGTTGTAAGGCTGTCTTATGGAATGAAAAAGGAAAATCTTGGATTGAGAAGACATAAATCATGTGGGATGTAAGAGTGGATTATATATATGACATATTTTGTTGCATAGTTTCAATGGAAATTGTATGTGGACGATTTGATGTTTATTGTATGCAAATTTGATTGTGTGATGGAATGGACGATCATTGTCATTTATACAACTAATGTGGGAGTTGTTTTTGAGTTGGAAAGCTCAATTTTTCTGCAGAAACCTAAGAGAATGACCTAGGAAAGATTATTGAATTCTTAATGCGTTAGATAAGGAAAAGACAATCATTTGTAATGTGAGATCATTATCATAGTATCTAGATATAATATGCTTGATTAGATAATTTTTTGATATAGTATGTATTGTAGTGTATGTTAAAATCTATTTAGTATGGAAAAACTATACATGGTACTTGATTAATAATGGTATTTTTGGTCTTCATAGACAAACCAATTTGATTTTAGAAAGATATATATCTATATATATATATATATATATATATATATATATATATATATATATATATATATATATATATATATATATATTTATATATATATGTATATATATGTATATATATATATATGTATATATATATATATATATATATATGTATATATATATATATATATATATATATATATATATATATATATATATATATATATATATATATATATATATATATATATATATATATATATATATATATATATATATATATATATATCCAATAACTATAAGAAAAATTCAGACCAAGTTTTATCCAAGAGGGGAAGTATGTAGTGTCCCACCTTAGGAAGGTTAGTTTTGTGACACAGAGAGGGTGATTTTGATGTAATGATATAAGATTATGCATGACAGACTTATGCACATGCTTATATGCTATAGACCTGGTTTGGGACATCTGGTTATTGTGTGCTTATGATAATATTTATGGTTGTGTGTGTAAGACTGATTTTCATTAAGTACATATTATAAATGTTTTCTCTTTTGGTGTCTAACTTTTGAAATAGGTGCATGACATGGATAGTGATCCAGGGTTGAGATACATAGATCCATGGATGATCATGGTTATGTGGAACATATGGTTAATTATGATTTATGGATGACACATGATTGGTACGAATATATATGCTTAATCTTGTACTAAGAAAGATTTGGCAGGGGATTTGGTCATTGCCAACAAGGATGCTCAAGTTATAAATGAATGCGGGAGTTATTTCTCCAAAACCAAAATGACTGTGGAAGTTTTTGTATCTCTGAGATGATAATGGTCAGCTGTCATGCCAGGGCATCTAAGATAATTGTTTTAGGGGTTTTGTTTTAATTTGGAGGACCAATGTATGAAACAAAAGTAAGACTGTAATGCCTAACCTTTTGAATAATATTAATATTAAAACAGAGGGCCGCTATTAAAATTCACACAGTGATATAACTTGTATGGTGGTTAGCAGAAACAGAGAAATGATATGATTATCACAATCTTCAAATTGAAAATTAAATAATCATAAGTATGAAAACCTTTAAACTATGTTTAGAAGGTTTAACAGAATATTCTTAAGCTTACAAAAGATGCTAATGATTTATTGATTTACGGGGAATTAATTAAACAAATAGTTCATTAATTCATTCTCTTTACAGATTATCACTTCAGAAGCTTATAGGAATAGATTGAAACCCAATTATTCCTATCTAGTTATCTCTGTAAGACATAAGAATATGAAGAAAAAACATAATAAATAATACCAGAAAAAATTACAGGAAATACAAAACTGTGTAAATTAGAATTTAGAATCCTTTGCTTTTATATTAATGATCCAGAAAAGTCATGTACATCAAATGATTTAAAATTCTTCTTCAAGGGTGCAACCCTTAATAACTCGTAAAGAGAGTTATTTATAGAACAGTAGAACTGATAAAATATCCTAAACTATTTTTACAAAAATAGATTATTACAAAATCAAAAATCAAAACTTCTAGTTGATCTGGTACTATTTCGATGCCAAGTTGTTAATGACTGTTGCTGAAAAAATTGAACACTGTTGAAGCTGGCTGACTGTTCCTCCTAAAACTAAATGTTGTTAGATCACCCTTTACTCAAGTAAATCTGTCAATTCTTCCCAGCGTTTCTTATCTAGGATGGAAATCTTGGTTACCCTCCTATAAACTTCATCCATCTCTGTATATTTAGTAAAAGTGGGCTTTACTAAAAATATGTGTTTGATTTCATTCAAAATAAAGAAATTATCCCTGAGTGTATTTACTATTAGTGTCCGTGTTGCTGAACCTTTGATGTTTGAAACTGAAGCTACATGTTTTCCCACCTCTGTCAATTTCTGAACATAATCCTCAATTGGTATCAACTTATCATTAATTACAAGCATAAAGGGTAAACCCTTGCTGGTCAAGGGTTCTATTCTGCTGAAAAACCTCTGAACTATGGTATTGACATTGCTGCACTTTTCCTGTAGCTGAAGGGTGAGATTTTTCTTGGTGATGATCTTCTTTACCTCCAATATAGTTACAATTCTGTCACTTATGCCTAAGTCCTCAAGCTCATAGCCATCTTTGGAATTTAGAAATTTGATTATATCAAAGGGAATTTTTGGCATATCCTCCAGCTCCTTGGTTATAGTTTCTACTACTTCCTGGGCTTTTTCTAAGAGATCTTTCTGATCAAACACTATCTTGATAAAGGGCCAAATATCCTTGATTAATTCTATAATTTCTTTCCATAGGATTTCCTTTGCTAAACCGAATTTGTTTCCTATGAAGGATTCTTTGAGTTCCCTCTGTAATTCTTCAATCTGACCTTTCACTCTATTCGATTCATCTGTATGTGAACTGTCAGCTACTGACTTCATAAGTTGTAATTTCTTGAGTTCATCCTTTAGTTTCTTAATTTCTCCTATCTGGATAGATAGGTTTTGAACAACTTCAGCAAGTTGTTCAACTCCTTCTGCTGCACCTGTAGTCGATGTTGTAGTTGTAGTGGAAGCTTTGGTGGTGGCAATTGCTATAAGGGGGCCTATATCCATTGGAGTTTGAGCCATGTTAACAGCTTCCTCTTTTTCCTTTACCAATTTCTCCATCTGCTCTTCCATTTGTTTAATCTGCAGATTCTGCTCTATGATAAGCTTCATCATGTCCGACTTTTGAGTTTCCGTCTCCTGAAATTTCTTTGGCCATTGGATCCTCAGAGGCTGGCAAATTTAGTTGTTTATTTAATGCTGCAACTTTAGAATTCGTCTTCTTAATGAGCTCTTCTGCAACGTTCATGTTTGAGGGATCATATCCCATCTTTAGCACTATATTCTCCAAGGATTGGATCTTGGTATCCTTTGCTAATGAGGAGACTTTCTCCAACTTTAGCTATGACTGAGTGTTGGCTAGGGTAACCTACATTTTTTAAAAACTCATGGCAGTGTTTGTCAAGGTGGAAGTAATCATCTGCCCAGTTTGTTTGTGCATCTCCATTTGGTCAACTGGATGCACATCCTTCACATTAAACTCAAAAGAAGTCTATTTTTTATATTGAGCAGCAGTCCTAGGATGTAGAACTTGGGCTTGCAAGAAAGCCATCTGCATCTTTCCCTTCTTAGAATCGAAGACTGAAAGAAACCTGGCTTGAGAGCTAGAAGAATGCTTCTAGAACTGGCTATAGGTGTTCAATTTTAATTCTTCATTCTTCATTTTGATCTCATTGAAGACATGAAAAATTTCTTCCTCCTTATCTTTTGGAATGCCTCCACTAGTCTGAACTACCTACTGTTCATGAGAAGTAGTAGAATGAGTTGGGGACTGTGTAGACTGTCACCAAACTGTGTATAAATCATGGTCTCCCCTAGTCCATCAAATGATGTCTTATGAGGTTCATTTGTGGCACCGACAATTATAGAGATCCTAGGTCTCTTTTTCCTGTGTACAACCCTAAAGCCTTGACTTGTTGCTTTTAGTTGTAGGTGAATATTGTTCTTCCCTCCCTCTCTTGGCTATGTTTTCTTATGCAAGTGGATTTTTCACATTAGATGTAGAAACTACATGTTCTTCAACCTATTGGAGGATGTTCTTTGTCCATTCCAACTGATTTTTATATTGTTCTATCTCAGGCCTCGCTGTGTGATGATATGGTGTAAATTTATTCTCCACCATGAGTTTGGAAATCACTCCCAATGGGTCATCAGAACAAGTGAAACTGAGACCAATCTTCATCTCCTTTAGTAATTTGTCTACTTCCTCTCCTGATGCCCTGGTGTTACAGATGAATGGACCAACTTGGGCTTTCAACTTGAATTGTGATTTCTTCTTGGCAGCCACAAAGTGTACTTCATGTGTATTTAAAATCTGCCTTAAGTATTCTAGTGCAAAGGTTATGATAGGGAGGTACTTGGGCATTTTGTAGGGTGGAAGCTCACAACCATAAACCCTAATCTCTGTGTAGTTTTAGTAACAATACCAATCCCCTATTGTAGCTTGATCAACCAACTGTAATTCTTTAATAATCTCCTCAGTCATCCTTGGTATTGGAGTGTTGCTCATAAGGTTGATAGCTAGATGAATAAACAGTTCTATTATCTGTTTATATGTAAACTCTTCTTTTTTCCTTCATCCCCATTGAAGTCCAGAATATAACTGATTGTTGATTTCCTTCCTTATCTAACTTCTGTAAAGAAAATGGGAATTTGTCACCCTGAAAATATATAAAAAGGCAAACAAGTACTGAAGCATACTTGAATACTTCTTCAGTATTGAACTTGACAAATTTCTCATGTATGGCTTCAACAATGAAATTACTAAAATCATAAATAACAGTGGGTTTCGAATCAGTAGAAAACATGGATAAGAAACCAAGGATGGCTTCATTGACAGACAGATTAGAGTTATAACAAGCAAATAGGACAAAATAGTGGTAATTTTCTTGGTTCTATTAGGAAAAATGGATGAATCATAACGAGGATTCCTTTTTGGCAGAGGACCCTCAATAGCTAGAAACAGTTCAAGTGTCTGGGATATTTTAGTAAAGTCTAGTTTTTGATAAGCTTCTATCAGGTTTTCATGGGAAAAAGGATGGGTTGGTGTAGTAGAAGGGGCCTGCAGCATTTTTTCAATGGAATCAGAATTGATTGAACAGAGGATTTCTCTTGTGGGTGAAATAATTGCTCTCTGGCTGGGATCATAAGATTCATGGCATTTTCTTACAAATTCAGGTGCTCTGTGTATCTGTGGGAAAATGTAATGAGGTAATTGAGAGCCCCAATACCCTATTTCATCTGTCTGGTCAATCAGTTGATCTTCCATCCAGCAATAGATTTCATATAGATTGAATTGAGAAGAAGTCTCAATGATTTTACAATCTTTGTCGACCAATGGTGTATGATGGAAGTCGACCTATGGGTGAAACAAAGGATTTGGGACTTCTGTGATTTCTTTTCCCTTGGGACACATTTTCTCAAACAAATTGTAGACTACAAATGAAAGAAATTGGTCTGAAAGAGAGTGATCACAGTAAAAAAACAGATAACTGACCAAGGGATAAGTGTACCTGGATGTCGGATTCATGAATAGGACGAATGATTGCTTTAATGTTAGATAGTGGTTGAGATATAGGCGAGAAAACTTTAATGATTAATCTGGTTGCAAAAAGTCACTTTGTAACCATTCTCATGGATAATACAGTTTTTGTAAATGAAAAAGTGGAGCAAGGGTGGTACTAAATGTTTGAATTTACATTAATTATCCAACGGATGAATTAACAGATGTTTGAGTCATAAATTCGCGGAAGCGGAATTGAATGGGCAATGGATAGGCGAAAGTCAATTGGAAAACAGACATGAGATGGAGTGTACATGGAGCATGACATGGAGCGGCGGTAAACGGTCCTTTAATATACACGTTCGGGGGTAAGGTGAGGTGGTAAGCAATTTCGGAATTTTTAGTCATGAAACACTAAAAGCAGAAAAAGGAGTTTATATGGGCAGTATGGGAAACTTCCCATTTCAGACTCCCCCCCCCCCCCAGCCGATAAAGTTCGAATGGTGAATGAGGGCCGAGGAGGACCGTGGGCCATCAGATCATGGAAGAGTGTGCGAGATGAGAGGTGAGGTGGGGGGTATTTAACATATGAGCGGAAATGAATGGTGGGGTCACGACTTCGAGGGCGGATGTGACAATTGTGGGTCATGGGGATTAAATGAAATAACATTGGCTTATGAAACATTTTGGTTAATTAAAACCTGTCATATATATATATATATATATATATATATATATATATATATATATATATATATATATATATATATATATATATATATATATATATATATATATATATATATATGTATGTATGTATGTTTTCCCAATGTTACAACTTAGGGTTAAAACATTTGATGCTTCAATTTGATTTCACATGTCTACCTACCCTTTTACTCCTAACATTTTCACTTATTTTTCAAAGTGCATATAAGCTAACAGCTCAACATTTTCTTTTTATGCCTAATCTACCTCTATACCTTATTTCCACCATTGGATCAGATTAAACTTTTGAGCCCAATTTATTTTCTACCTATGACAATCAATTTAAAATAAATCCAATCATGATTAAACTGTATGATTGGATGAAACAAACTAGTGTGGCATCTAAACAAACTGCACACAACTATTATTTGCAAAACTGAATTAGACTCAAGTAGTGGCATTTAGATTTGCAATACTTCGAGAGTTTATTGTTTTTGCTTTTCTCTCTAACCTAACATTTTTTATTTTTTGACTACATTTTTTAGGGCATCTATTCTAACATTTTCTTTCATATGGACATATTTATCAAAATATTTTCTAATATTTTTTATTCAATATTCTTTTTTGTCCATATCCTAGCTTAACATTTTTAAAATATATTTTTCATTTTTTGACTAATTGATTTTAATTTACCAAAACCAAAAAATGCTACAACATTGGCTCCAACTGGGGACTGCTTTCTCCTGTAGAATGTAGAGAACCTATAGATCCACGTGCCTTCTCCTTGGGCTATGGAGTCTCTACTGTAAAAAATCATACTGACAGCATTGAAAGTAAAATAAACCGGATTTTTACAATGGTAGTAATGAACTCTACTTCAAATTCTCAGTACTGAATGTAATGTTTGAGAAACCTTACATTTACAGGATAAGTGGAATACAGTCCCTCAAGATTTTGTAGCACAAAAGTGTTGTTTCCCTTCACTTCAGCAATTGCTAAAGGTCCAAACCACAGGTTGCCAAACTTGCCATGTTTTCCCTTATCTTCTCTTCTAGCATCCCACCTTAAAACTAGATCACCTTCCTTGAAGTCTCTTTCCCTGGCTCTTCTGTCAAATAGGATCTTCATCTTATTCTGATACTTTTTCAATTTGTATTGAACTTCATCTCTGTTTTCATTTAGTTCAATAATATGATTTATTCTTCTTGAAAAATCATCAGGTTCATCTATTGAATCCTGCAAGAATTTTAAAACAGGAAAGGCCAAATTGGTAGGGAAGATTGCATCTTTCCCATAGACTAACTGAAAAGGAGATTTTCCAGTAGATATTTTTGGAGTAATTTTGTTTGCCCATACTACATAAATTAAATGAGAGTCCCAACTCTTTTTATGATCTGCTAGAGTCTTTTTGATTACCTTTACAAGACTTTTATTTGGGGATTCTGCAAGGCCATTACCTTTAGGGTAATATGGAGTTGAATGATGTAACGAAATCTAATATTTCTAGCAAAACTCAATCATTTTAACACTAGAAAAAGTTGTTGCATTATCAATGACAATTTGAGTTGGGCAACCAAACCTAGATAAGATATTTTCTTCAATGATCTTAATTACCACTGCATCAATAGCATTTCTTACTGGAATTGCTTCTATCCATTTAGTGAAAATAGTTTGTTGCAGTGAGTATCCATCTATGATGATTACTTGAAGAAGGATGAATCTCTCCAACAAAACCTAATCCCCATTTGAGAAAAGGTGTTGAGACTATTGATGGAACCAATGGAAGAGCTACTAATTTTTGCTTGCCAGCAAACATCTAAGATGGAACACAACCTATGACCTCTTCTCCTACTTGTAAGAAAAATGTTGGCCAATAAAATCCTACCCTTAATATCTTATATGTTGTTGCTCTCCAAGAATAATGTCCTCCAAAAAATCCCATATGAAACTGATTAATGATTCCTTCAGTTTCTGATTCTGTTAAACACAATAACAAAATGTTTAGTGGATCTTTCCAGTACAAATTTCCATTTATGATACAATACTTGATTGCTTTCAATTTGAGAGTTTTACACTAGCTTTTGGAGAAAGATGTTGGACATTCAAAGTTGATCAAGAAATTTACAATGTCTTGATACCAACTTGACAAAAGAAAATTGTCATCAATGTGTAAAGGGCTGATCTGATCTAAAGGTAAAGGTTCTTGTGGATTCTTTTCTTCAGGATGAAAGGAAGGTTCTTATGGATTCTCCCCTTCTGTAAGGACTGAAGGTTCTTGTGTATTCTTCTTGTCTAAACTTGGAGAAGGTTCTTGTGGATTCTTCCCTTGTATTTTTAAAATAGAGTTTATTCTGAGCACTTTACAGTTGGATTCAACTAGAAGCTTAGCTAATCCTTGACTCTTTACCAACTTTGTAGTTTTGATAGTTAGATCAAACTCCAGTATTTGAGTGATATATCTACCTCTCTTCCCATCATTGTCAGGTTGGGTTAAAACAATTTTAATAGCACTGTTAGGGACATAAGCAGTAATAGGTGAATGTAGGAAATACATCCTGAATGATTTCAAGGCTTGAATAAGGGCATAGGCTTGCTTCTCAATGATTTCATACTTAAGCTCGAAATCTATCATTGCCTTACTAAAAAAGGCTATGGGTTGGTCATGGGAATCTTCATTCTTTTGTAATAGTATAGCAACAAGGGTTGTTTCAGAGGCAAAGGAAAAGATATTGAATGGTTTAGTATAAACAGTACTGGCCAAGGTAGGAGCTTCAGAGATAGATTTCTTGATCTGATCAAATGCATGCCTGGAAGAGACAATCCATTTAACTTCATGATCCTTTCGGAGCATATCAGTTATATGTTTTACAATCTCAACATAATTTGGAATGAATCTCCTTAAAAAATTAATCTTGCATAGAAAAGATTGAATCTCCTTCTTGTTTCTAGGTAAGGTCAATGTTTTAATAGCAGACACATGCTTGGGATCAATCACCACTCCTTCCTTAGAAATTATGTCACCCAGTAGTTTTCCTTCTTTGATAGCAAACAAAGACTTTTTTGGATTTAGTGATATCCTGAATTTCCTACACCTGTCAAAAACCTTCCTCAAATGCTTAAGATGTTTTTGATCAGAATCATAAAAAATAGTTATGTTATCAAGATAAATGACTACAAATTTATTTACTTGACCCACAAAAGCTATGTCCATAGCTCTCTGAAATGTTTCTCCAACATTAGATAAGACAAAGGGCATTCTAGAGTACATAAATGTACCCTAGGGTCTAGTAAAGGATGCCTTCTCTCTATCTGTTGGATCAACATTTGCTTGATTATAGCCTGAAAATCCATCAAGCATAGAAAGTCTTTGTTCTCCTAAAACCATCTGGAGTAAGTGATCCATTTTGGGTAAAGGATAGTTGTCCTTCAATGATGATTTATTCAAATTTCTAAAGTCCACACACACTCTGATTTCTCCATTCTTCTTTCTAACAGGAACTAAATTTGCAACCCAATTAGAATACCTAAGAGGGAGAATAATGTGGGCATCCATCATTTTCTTAATTTCCTTTTCTGCAGTTGGTAGAAGAGATGGATTTATCCTCCTAAGTTTCTGTTGATAAGGTTTTGCTTCTGGTTTTAAAGGAACCTTATGTTGTATCAATGAAGTGTCATAAGTATTTAAATCAGCATAAGTCCATGCAAAAACATCCTTGTATTTTTCAAGTAACTTGAGGTACTAATCTTTGATCTCTGGAAGGATGCACAGATTTTGATGTTTTTAATATCATCATTTGTTCCAATGTTAATTTCTTCTATGTCATCTTGTGAAGAAATGGACTAAAGGTTTTTGAGGACATCATTTTAATCAAACAATTTTTCTAAAGGAATGAGACCTTTGGGAATAAAATTGTTGGATAATGGAATGATATCATGATCAACAATTATTGAATTGAAATTCGAAGTATCATTTTCATTTATTTTTGTTCTATCTTCATTAATTTGTAGCACTGAAAATTCATCTACAACTTGCAGAAAAGATTTCAATTGTTGATCATCTTCAAATATCTCCAAATATTTGAGATTATCAGGGATAGATGGTCTATATTTGACTTGTATTTTATAGAGTACATTAGTATGATCAGGAATTTTAAATGAACCTGTAGAAATAGCTAAGGAATCTGCATGAATATTTTGATCTCTTGGAATATAAGTCACATTAAAAGAATTAAAGAAATTTTCAACTGAATCCAAAACTTCATTTCAGTAAGACCTAAGCCTAGGATGCTTGGACTGGAAAATATTTCTCACTTGTTTGACAATAAGTTCTGAGTCAGTAAAAACACTTAAGTTTTGAACCTTTAAGTTTTTGGCTAACTGCAATCCTAAAAGGAAATCTTCATATTCAGCCACATTATTTGTAACTTTGAAGTTGAGTTTTCATGATTGGGTAATATTTTATTTTTCTAGTGAAATTAAAATTGCCCCAAATCTTGCTCCATATTTTGTACAAGAACCATCAAAGAATAGTTTCCATACATCATTTTGATTTGGTATAGGACTTTCAATTACATCTTCAATTTTAACATGAGTTTCATGTGTTTGGTTTGAAGAGAGTTGAAAGCAACCAAAATCTTGATCAATTACATAGATGGGATGGTTCCTTGGTTGGTTTGTTTTGCAAAATATGTGCACAAATCTTACTTCTCTAGATAACCTTAGTTTTTCTCCCCCATAAACTGGAATAGTGGCATAAGACATATCCATCTGAAGAGTTCCCCCTAATTTGGCACAACAAGACCTAGAAAGGAGCATTCCAAATTTGGGAGGGATATCTGTGACAACTATATCAAGCACCATACTTTTCACTGGAATTTGGGTAAGGGTGACTACTAAATCCCTAATCAATCCTAAGCAAGGCACCCATTTGGAATCAAAGGTGTACAAGTCATGATAGGATCTAGTTATGTCAAGTTTCAAATGGTCCATGATAGTTTTTTGCATGAGGTTATGTGATGCTCCAGAATTAAGCATACAATTGTATACCATAGAATCATTTTTCTTAAGAGTTACATAGAAAGGAGGCACTATTTCATCTATTATATCTGACCTAGAACCAAAGACAACTACTGGTTTTTCATCTTGCAAACTAATAATATCACTTTCAGCATCAACCGAGGTGTTTTGTATCCATTTGGAGACTTAATTTTTATACCCAGGGTTTTTGGAAAGTTATGAAAGTGGAATTTGGATTTTAACTCTTTCTAACTCTTTTTAGAGATTAAATGTAGTCAAAACATTCTTTTCATTTTGAGCAGTATCAATTGACTGATTTAATGGTAGAATAATATTTGTTTGAGTTTCATAAGCCTTGGTTCGAGGTTGAATTATTGGAGGTTCCTTGGGAGGTCTTCCAGGGCCAAGTCTAGGCCTAAGATCGTATCTCTTGTTGAACTCTGCAACTAAAAATTCAGAGAAGGCATGGTATTTGGAAACATGTGAGGATTCTTGATATTCTTGAACCTAATTTTGTTGTGAGAGAGGAATAATGATTGTTTGACTAGAGGAAGTATCCATTTTATTAATGTCTTCAGTGATAGTCATAGTATTTTCATCAGGTTGTTGATCATCTATCAGTAGAGGAGTTGGAACCTGTTTATCATTACTAGGTCTCTATAGAATTTGTAATTGTGGATTCCTTTTATATTGACCTTCATTTTGATTTTGGGGTTTAGTAATTGTTTGTTGAACTGTCCTAGGTTGAGTCTCAATCTTGGAAATCCTATTGGATAGATTTCTAAGAAGTGAAGTTATTTCATCTATTTTAGAATCCACAATTTTAATTTTAGGAGAAGAAGTAGAGGCTTCTTGACTAGTTTTGAGTTTTCTTTGTATCTTTTCCTCTTTAGCCTCTAAAGTGGTTGAAACAACTCTATTTTCTTCTACCTCTATAACATTAGTTTGCATATCTTCAAGAGTTCTTGAAGTTATTTCTCTTAACATAACAATAAAATCATCTTCAAAAGCTTTTGAAAATCTTGATTTGGCTGCTGTTACAAGGGGTTTACAATCAGCAGGGATCTTATGGTAAAGTTTGTTGAACCTTTTGATAAATTTAGAGACAAGTTCACCATACTTTCTTTTAAGTTCATCAAACTCATTTAAAAAGTAAAGAGCATCTTTCTTCACTCCCCATTGATTTTTAAATATATTTGTTAGTTCTTCCCAATTTTTAATGGAGTTAGCAGGTAACTGCCTAAACCAAGTTCAAACATTTCCTTAAAGAGATTGAACACACAACCTCATGTAGACATTCTCTTGTTCTATGTTCATGTTATCTGAAAAGTCTAGAAAGTCTTGAAGATTATCCTCACTTGAAGGACCAATTTCTCGATTGTACCTAGGAAGGTGTTTCAAATATCCATTTGGAAAATCATCAAGGACTTGTGGTAAAACTAAAGCTGCATATCTTGAATGTACAATGGGTTGGAATGCCATAGTAGAAGATGATATATGATATGTTTGCGAGGATGATGCGAAAGAAGAGGAAGATGGTGATAAAGAAGGGGAAGATGGTGAAAGAGGGGGTGAACTACTATGTGGAGGTGAATTAGGAGGAGATAAAGAAGGTGGAGACTTCCTGAATGATTTTAGAGGAGTTTTAATTACCAGCTTGTGGACCTGAGATTGAATATCCTCTTTTGTTTCAAAAAGTGGATTTGAATATACAGAAAAGGTCCCTTCAGGTTGTCTAGAAGTAGAAGATTCAGGTTGTTCATAAGTGGAGTGAAATGGATAAGTGGTAGGGGAAATAAAATCTGTATGTGCGTATTCAGGTAAGTGAACACCCATGCCAGACTCAGATTTAGGAGATCCCAGTGGAAGTGGGGGTTCTGGATGAGATTTAAGAGAATGAATAAGGAAAGCTAATTTGAAATCAACTCCCCTATCTAACAGTTCAGCAACCCTAGGTGATAAATGAGTGGTATCTGGATCAGATGGAATGTTACTATAGGGATCAAAATGTATAGTATGTTTAGTCTGTAAAGATGAAGTGGAACAAGATGGTTGATCTCTTCTTTTGGAACTGGTCATTTTCAGAAGTTTCTCTGGATCTGACAGAGGATTAACTTTGTCAGACTCATAATGGGATCTTGTGTGCTTAAAAGGTGTCAGTTTGGCACAGTGGAGTCGCCAGGTGAAGGATTTTGACCTATCTAAACCTTTAGTCACCTTAAAGGAATAGGATTAATATCGTTGTCCTAGGGAAACTATATGAAATTCGAATCCCCGTCAACGGCGCCAGATTGATGTTGTATCTTTGAGATGATAATGGTCAGCTATCATGCCAGGGCATCTAAGATAATTGTTTTATGGGTTTTGTTTTAATTTGGAGGACCAATGTATGAAACAAATGTAAGACTATAATGCCTAACCTTTTGAATAATATTAATATTAAAACAGAGGGATTCTATTAAAATTCACATAGTGATATAGCTTGTATGGTGGTGAGCAGAAACAGAGAAATGATATGATTATCACAGCCTTCAAATTGAAAAGTAAATAATCATAAGTATGAAAACCTTTAAACTATGTTAAGAAGGTTTAACATTATATGCTTAAGCTTACAAAAGATGGTGATGATTCATTGATTTAGAGGGAATTAATTAAACAAACAGTTCATTAATTCATTCTCTTTATAGATTATCACTTCAGAAGCTTATATGAATAGACTGAAACCCACTTATTCCTATCTAGTTATCTCTGTAAGACATAAGAATATGAAGAAAAACATAATAAATAATACTAGAAAAACTTACAAAAAACACATAACTGTGTAAATCAAAATTTAGAATCCTTTGCTTTTATATTAATGATCTAGAAAAGTCAAGTACATTAAATGCTTTAAAATGCTTCTTCAAGGGTGCAACCCTTAATAACTCGTAAAGAGAGTTATTTATACAATAGTAGAACTGATAAAATATCCTAAACTGTTTTTACAAAATTATATTATTACAAAATCAAAAATAAAAACTGCTAGTTGATCTGGCACTATTTTGATGCCAAGCTGTTAATGACTGTTGTTGAAAAAACTGAAGACTGTTGAAGTTGGCTGACTATTCCTCCAAAAACTAAATGTTGTTAGATCACCCTTCAGTCAAGTAAATCAATCAATTCTTCCCAGCGTTTCTTATCTAGGATAGAAATCTTGGTTACCCTCATATAAACTTCATCCATCTCTGTATATTTAGTAAAAGTGGGATTTACTAAAAATATGTGTCTGATTTCATTCAAAATGAAGAAAGTATCCTTGAGTGTATTTACTATTAGTGTCGATGTTCCTGAAGCTCTGATGTTTGAAACTGAAGCTGCATGTTTGCCCACCTCTATCAGTTTCTGAACATAATCCTCAATTGGTATCAACTTATCATTAATTACAAGGATATAGGGTAAACCCTTGCTAGTCAAGGGTTCTATTCTACTGAAAAACCTCTGAACTATGGTATTGACATTGCTGTGCTTTTCCTATAGCTGAAGGGTGAGATTTTTCTTGGTGGTGATCTTCTTTACCTCCAATATAGTTGTAGTTCCATCACTTACGCCTAATTCCTCAAGCTCATAGCTGTGTTTGGAATTTAGAAATTTAATTATATCAGAGGCAATTTCTAGCACATCCTCCAGCTCCTTGGTTATAGTTTCTACTACTTCCTGGGCTTTTTCTAAGAGATCTTTCTGATCAAACACTATCTTGATAAAGGGCCAAATATCCTTGATTGATTCTATAATTTCTTCCCACAGGATTTCCTTTGCTAAACCCAATTTGTTTCCTATGAAGGATTCTTCGAGTTCCCTTTGTAATACTTCAATATGACCTTTGACTCTATTCAATTCAGCTGTATGTGAACTGTCAGCTACTGACTTCATAAGTTGTAACTCCTTGAGTTGATCCTTTAGTTTCTTAATTTCTCATGTTTGGGTAGACAGGTTCTGAACAACTTCAACAAGTTGTTCAACTCCTTCTGCTACACCTGTAGTCGATGTTGTAGCTACAGTGCAAACTTTGGTGGTCGAAATTGCTGTAAGGGGGACTATATCCATTGGAGTTTCAGCCATGTTAACAACTTCCTATTTTTCCTTTACCAATTTCTCCATTTGCTCTTCCATTTGTTTAATCTACAGATTATGCTCTATGATAAGCTTCATCATGTCCAACTCTTGAGTTTTCATCTCCTGGATTTCTTTGGCCATTGGATCCTCAGAGGCTGGCAATTTTAGCTATTTCTTTAAAGCTGCAACTTCAAAATTCTTCTTCTTAATGAGCTCTTCTACAGCGTTTATGTTTGAGGGATCATATCCCATCTTCAACACTAGATTTTCCAAGGATTGGATCTTGGTATCCTTTGCTAATGAGGAGACTTTTTCCAACTTTAGTTGTGACTGAGTGTTGGCTAGGGTAACCTGCATTTTTGACAAACTCATGGTAGTGTTTGTCAAGGTGGAAGCAATCATCTACCCAGTTTGTTTGTGCATCTCAATTTGGTCAATTGGATGCACATCCTTCACATTGAACTCAAAAGAAGTCTGTTTTAGATATTGAGTAGCAGTCCTAGGATGTGAAACTTAGGCTTGCAAGAAAGCCATCTCCATATTTCCCTTCTCTGAATCAAAGACTGAAAGAAGCTTGGCTTGAGAGCTGGAAGAATGCTTCCAGAACTGGGTGTAGGTGTTCAATTTTAATTCTTCATTCTTCCTTTTGATCTCACTGAAGACATGAAAAATGTCTTCCTCCTTATCTTTTGGAATGCCTCCACTAGTCTGAACTACTTGTTGTTCATGAGAAGTAGTAGAGTGAGTTGGGGACTGTGTAGATTTTCCACCAAACTTTGTATAAAGCATGGTCTCCCCTAGTCCATCAAATGATGTCTTCTGAGGTTCATTTGTGGCACCGACAATTACAGAGATCCTAGGTCTCTTTTTCCTATGTACAACCCTAAATCGCTGACTTGTTGCTTCAGTTTTAGGTGAATATTGTTCTTCCCTCCCTCTCTTGGCTATCTTTTCTTGTGCAAGTTGAGTTTGCAAATTAGATGTAGAAACTGCCTGTTCTTCAACCTCTTGGAGGGTATTCTCTATCCATTCCAACTAATTTTTCTACTATTCTATCTCAGGCCTGGCTGAGTGACGATATGGTGTAAATTTATTCTCCACCCTGATTTTGGAAATCACTCCTAATGGGTCAGAAGACCAAGTGAAACTCAGACAAAACTTTATCTCCTTTAGTAATTTGTCTACTTCCTCTCCTGCTGCCCTCATGTTGTAGATGAATGGACCAACTTAGGCTTTCATCTTGAATTGTGATTTCTTCTTGGCAGCCACAAAGTGTACTTCATCTGCATTTAACCTTTGCCTTAAGTATTCTAGCGCAAAGATTCTAATAGGGAGGTGCTTGGGCAATTTGTAGGGTGGAAGCTCACAACCGTAAACCCTGATCTCTGTGTAGTTTTGGTAACAATACTAGTCCCCTATTGTAGCTTGATCAACCAATTGTAATTATTTAATAATCTCCTCATTGATCCTTGGTACTAGAGTGCTACTCATAAGGCTGATAGCTGGATGAATAAATAGTTCTATGAACTATTTATATGTGAACTCTTCTTTTTCCTTCATCCCCATTGAAGTCCAAAATATCACTGATAGTTGATTTCCTTCCTCAACTAACTTCTGTAAAGAAAATGGGAATTTGTCTCCTTGAAAATATATAAAAATGTAAACACGTACTGAAGCATACTTGAATACTTCTTCAGTATTGAACTTGACAAATTGCTCATGTAGAAAACATGGATAAGAAACCAAGGATGGCTTCATTAATAGATTGATAAGAGTTATGACCAAGCAAATAGGTCAAACTAGTGGTAATTTTCCTGGTTCTATCAAGAAAAATGGATGAATCATAAGGAGGATTCCTTTTTGGCAGAGGACTATCAATAGCTAGAAAGAGTTCAAGGATCTGAGATATTGTAGTAAAGTATAATTTTTGATAATCTTCTATTAGGTTTTCATGGGAAAAAGGATGGGTTGGTGTAGTAGAAGGGGCCTGCAACATTTTCAATGGAATCAGAATCGATTGAATAGAGGATTTCTCCCGTGTGTGAAATAATTGCTCTCTCACTAGGATCATAAGATTCATGGAATTTTCTTACAAATTCAAGTTCTTTGTGTATCTGTGGGAAAATGTAATGAGGTAATTGGGAGTCCCATAACCCTATTTCATCTGTCTGGTCAATTAGCTGATCTTCCATTGAGAAATAGATTTCATATAGATCGAATTAAGAAGAAGTGTCAACGATTTTGCAATCTTTGTCGACCAATGGGGTATGATGGAAGTTGACCTATGGGTGAATCAAAGGATTTGGGACTTCTGTGATTTCTTTTCCCTTGGGAGGTATTTTTTCAAACAGATTACAGACCGTAAATGAAAGAAATTGGTCTAAAAGAGAGTGATCACAGTAAAAAAACAGATAACTCACCAAGGGATAAGTGGACCTCGATGTCAGATTCGTGAACAAGATGAATGATTTCTTTAATGTGGGATAGTGGTTGACATGTAAGCAAGAAAACTTCAATGATTAATTTGGTTGCAAAAATTCACTATGTAACCATTCTCATGGATAATACAGTGTTTATAAATGAAAAAGTGGAGCGGGGGTGGTACTGAACATTTGAATTTACATTAATTATCCAACGGATTAATTAACGGATGTTTGAGTCATAAATTCGTGGGAGTGGAATTGAATGGGCAACAGATATGCGGCAGCTGATTGAGCGACAGACGTGAGATGGAGTGAGATGTGGAGCATGACGTGGAGCGACGGTAAAT
The DNA here is from genome assembly GCA_031772625.1 of Pinus tabuliformis. NCBI lineage: Eukaryota > Viridiplantae > Streptophyta > Pinopsida > Pinales > Pinaceae > Pinus > Pinus tabuliformis. The sequence continues at coordinate 572,599,298 of CM062807.1, forward strand.
GGTCCTTTAATATACCGCATTTGGGGGTAAGGTGAGGTGGTAAGCAGTTTCAGGATTTTTAGTCCCAAAACACTAAAAGCAGAAAAAGGAGTTTATATGGGCGGTATGGGAAACTACCCATTTCAGAACCCCCCCCCCCCCCCGCCGATAAAGTTCAAACAGTGAATGAGGGCCAACAAGGACCTTGGGCCATCAGATCATGGAAGAGTGTGCAGGATGAGAGGTGAGGTGGGGGGTATTTAACATAAGAGCGGAAATGAATTGTGGGGTCACGAATTCGAGGGCAGATGTGACAGTTGTGGGTCATGGGGATTAAATGAAATAACATTGGCTTATGAAACTTTTTGTTTAATTAAAACCTGTCACACACATATATATATATATATATATATATATATATATATATATATACACACACACACACACACATATATATATATATATATATCTATATATATATATATATACACACACACACACACACACACACATATATATATATATATATATATATATATATATATGTATATATATATATATACATATACATATACATATACATATATATACACACACACACACACACACACACATATATATATATATATATGTTTTCCCAGTGTTACAACTTAGGGTTAAAACATTTGATGCTTCAATTTGATTTCACATGTCTACCTACCCATTTACTCCTAACATTTTCACTTATTTTCCAAAGTGCATATAAGCTAACAACTCAACATTGTCTTGTTACGCCTAATCTACCTCTATACCTTATTTCCACAATTGGCTCAGATTAAACTTTTGAGCCAATTTTATTTTCTACCTATGACAATAAATTTAAATTAAATCCAATCATGATTAAACTGTATGATTGGATCAAACAAACTAGTGTGGCATCTAAACAAACTACACACAACTATTATTTGCAAAACTGAATTAGACTAAATTAGTGGCATTTAGATTTGCAATACTTTCAGAGTTTATTGTTTTTTCTTTTCTCTCTAACCTAACATTTTTTATTTTTTGCCTTCATTTTTTAGGGCATCTATTCTAACATTTTTTTTGATATGGACATATTTATCAAAATATTTCCTAACATTTTTTATTCAATATTCTTTTTTGTCCATATCCTATCTTAACATTTTTTAAATATATTTTTCATTTTTTGACTAATTGATTCTAACTTACCAAAACCAAAAAATTCTACAACAGAAGTCATGCACAATCCTTGGTAAAATGTGAATAAGTTAATTATGAAATTCATTTGATTCCTTTGATTTATGAAATTATGATATATGCAGGTCTTGGAACAAGACCTTACCAATGAACCATCAAATGGGTATGAACTCACAATCAATTCCTTATGATGAAGTGCAAAGCTTCAAAGCAAAGTAGATGAGAAGCCATGGAAATTAGGGCATATAGTCCTAAATCCATGAAAGATAAAGACGTGGAGTCTTGGATCTATAATAAAAGGATTGGGACACAGAGTCCTCAATATTTAAAAAATCAAAGTGTGGAATATTAGATCCTTGGAATAGACTAGGGCACAAAGTCCTTAATCTACTAAGGCACAGAGATGCATGAAATAGGGATGCAAAATTCCTATTCTCAGGAAGAAAAGTACCATTCATGGGAAACACAGGGGTGAATTTCCTTAATAAAATCTCATTTCTGACAATTTTGGAGTGACTTTATAAAAATAGATAGTAATGTTTAGCATCTCAGGTATGACTTTCCAAAAATAGTAAATCACCTTCAACCAATACATAATCAAATATATTTGAAGGAAAATCACTAAACTTATCATTAATCAATCCTAATAGCTCAAAATTGGCTTAATCCTCAATATTATTAATATTAATATTATCTTTTATGAAACTATGATTTTATTATTAAAATGGAATTACAAGTCACCTTCATCTCCTCAATCACTTCATACATCTCTCCTTGATGACTATCATGGCTCTATGTAACTCTCTCTCTCTTTCAATAATACATTACACTCTCTTTTATGCACTCATCAGAGAATGGTATATTCCTCTTACACTCATTAAAGACATGTGATAAATGATTCCTCTTACACTCTCTTTAATGCATATGTTACACTCTCCTTAACTAAGGCATGCATACCTCTCCTTAATGGTATGAGTTACACTCCTCTAAATGGAATACAATGCATGCATATTACTCCTCCTTTATGACAAGAATTTGTTGCTCCTCCTATATGTGTGTCTTGTGTATTCTCACTTGGAGGGGGAGGGGGAGGGGGAGGGGGAGGGGGGGGGGCGAGGAGTTCGGGGGTGTGCATTGTGATACCAAGAGTTGGAGACATTTAAAAAAAATGGGAGAGACTTGGAGAGTAGCCAATTGCTTTCGAAATGAATTTGAAATTGCTAAACTAAATTACTAAGTAGCTCTACCTAGTGGAGCTGACCATGAGTGGTATTGGGAAGAAGTGAAACTTACCTTCCTTAGCTTGCCTTGTATATCTCTCTATTGCTATATTTTGATACTGCTTGTGAGCTCTTACAAAACAGGGATTCCAGGGGAAGAAGTTATCCCTGCATATGGTTGGGTGGAAAATTGGATGGTTTACAATGAGTTTGTAAGGATATTGGAGCTAGAGCATGCTCTCATATTTGGAGTTGTATATATATGTTGTCAGGTATATTCATACACATTCTTGAAATTTTAGTTCGTTATTAGTTTAAAGTGTTGTAGAAATTTCAATTTATGGGAAATTACTGCTTGTGAATGTTTATGTTATGAGCTAACCATTAATGAATGGAAGCTATAGTTGAGAATGTGAATGCAGGGGATTAAAAAAGGAATGTGTTGCCAAATTTTTCAAGTTCAGTTTATAATGAGTCTTTGTCCATAGAGGGTCATATCTATTATCCAAATTCAATATTATATGTTTGATAACATGGTTTTGGTTTAGCCTAAATTGGGTTGTTAGCTGAAACCTAGTTCTATATAAAATGTTGCACACTAGATGTTTGAAGAAATTATACAATAGATGTAGTTCATTTTATGTAAGTAGTTTTTGTACAATGTTGTTGCAAACTAATTGACAAAACGTATTAATGGCTGAAGCATTTAGGCTGTGATGAGTTTGATGAAAATATCATATTAGCATAAATTTGAGTTTTCTTTCTCCATATACAACTGTAGATGAAGTTTACATAATGATTGAAAAAAGATGTAAATGAGATAGTAGGAGTCCATTTTTTTTTTATTGTTTTAAAAAATCAAATCCCTCAGCATTTTTATTACAATTCAGCTCAACATCAGGGGGTATCCATACCTTATTTACCCGTAACCCCCGACTTGATTCCAAGAAAATAATTTTCAGAACCCAGATCATAGATTTGGGTGATTTTGCAGATTGTTATTGTCAATTATGTGCGCCTGTTGTTGAGTTTTTGATAAAATTAATTAGTCCCTGTTTCAAGATGCCAACATTTGAAGTTTCAATTTATGAATTTTAGGAGTTAAATAGGCTGAAGAAGAATCTCAAATTCATTGTTGCCAAGTGTTTGACCATGTGCCTCAATGGCTGAATTTTTTATGCACATAATCATTAAATTAAATGTCTTAATGATTATAGCTTTTATGCACTAGAAATTTCAATAGATATAGCTTCCTGCATATGCAATTTTTTGTATGAATGTGAAAATGAATTTAATAATGTTGCTGAAGTGCAATTAGAGAAAATTATATTAGGATGGTTGTCGCTTTTATCATCTAAATTTATCGTAAAAAAGGGGTCATTGTTAGAAACAATTTTACAGTGACCAATGATGTAGGATTTAATTACTTGTGCAAGTGAGCATAATATGTTTGACCGAGTCGCATGTATTAATGGGTATAATCTTATGCTTTAGTGACATTAGAAAATGACTATTTGTGCCCAATCTATGTAGGTCCATTGTTTTACTTGGCACTTTTTGAAGAATAATATGCTTTTGAAATGGTAACAATAGTTTCTCTTGCTGCAACATTCATTATAAAATTCTCATGATTGAAGTATTGCCTTAATAAGTGGGATTGGGAATTTTAAATTGATGAATTTGGAAATGTTGTTGTGTCAACATATTTTGTGATTCCATTTCATAAACATATCATATTTATTAGGTTTATCGATGAAGAGAGGCATATTCTTCCCTAACTTAACTTTCTATATTTATGTTAATACCCATACACTTTTATTTTATTTTCTTAATAGAAGCATGATACCTTTGTGGCTATGATATCAAGGGTCAATAAGTAGAGCTTATTTAGCATAATCTAGGAAATCAAATAGGATCATCTAGCTTAATGATCACACATGACATTATGGTGGAATTTGTTTTGAGTCTTACTTAGAGCTCATGTATAAGTATGAATAGAGCCCATGCTATCATCTTTTAAACTTGAGAGGAAATTTGATTTTGAATTGGTTTTAAGGGAAAGTTTTCCTTGATTTCTTATGTAATATTTTTATATCGAAATAGATCAAGGAACATGATTACATGATAATGAAGTTAGTAATGTTACAAAAAAAAAACAATTGAGTATTAGTGATTAATGTGACCTCTACTTCTCTATATTACTCATGGTTGGTAAGGTGGGACCTTACATATGGTATCAGAGTCAACTACAACACTAGGGCCTAATGGGCCAACTTTCTTACTTGTAGGTTGATGATGTATGCATGTTGACTTTGCATGCATGTTGAATTATTGTGTATGGTAACTTGGAAGGAGATTGGTTGCATAAGGGATATTATTATCATTATGTCATTTATAAACTCATGAAATAAAAATAATTCTTTCTTATATTCATTTATATTTTTGTTAAGACCAATTATTGGAGATATGTGAAAGGACATAAAGACATGTTGGGAAAGGATGTGCTTGAGATGTTGGGGTTAAACCGAATCATGTGAATGGCTTGACTATCAATGGGTGAGTGATATATGTGGAGTGCATGCATGGTCACATAAATGTTTAATGCATCATTATCAATGTGATATGGGCCTACTAGCCATCTTCACTAGCTTAAATTTTATCTACCAAGAAAATATTGGTCTAATCTAAACTATAGTATGATGATGTTGGTGTGTATTCTTTGGGAATGTGTAACAAGTGTAAGGATAAGATTCAATTAATGTTATTATTGAGTTCAACATGTTAATTTTGACTCTTTTCTTATCTACGTTAATTGAAACTTAACAAAAGCTACCTTGAAGGATGCCACTTTTAAATTTGAATGCATATTCACGAGTAATGTATGTACATTAATTTGATGTGTTAAAATATGATTTGGGAATACATTCTTAATGATTAAGAATGGAAGTCCTATGATTTCCTTGACATGATTTTGTGTAGTTTGGGTTGACATTATGCATCAAATAACTTGAAATTATTGAAAAACTAGGTTATGGTATGACCTTCCTAATGAACAAAAGGCTTAAATCACTAGGGCATGGAGGGTTTTGGAAACCATTTTAAAGAACACTTGAATGTTATGTTTTTCTTAAGTTATGTATGGGTGTGGAATCCATACTAGCATATATCTATGAGCAAATGTATGAGTGTGGAATCTATACTAACATATATCTATTAGATAAGTAATGAGATAAGGTATGGGTGTGGAATCCATACTAACATATATCTATGAGCTAAGTAATTCTTCTAGTTAGAATGAACAAAAGATATTTTGATGGAATATCTTAAACATGGTTAAGGAGAATTGGTTATGTGTAATTAAATTTAAATGGATACAAATTCATAACATGATTTTTCTTGAGATTTAAATCCATTATGTTTCTTTTATTACAAATGAAGATACTAAGATCAGTATAGTGAACACCGTTAGGTGGTTTAAAATGTTTGGAATAACTAATTTTGATATATGGAGTGAAGTGTTAACTAGGTATATATCATATAGTATTACAATTCTTATGTATGTGTTGGATTTAAGTAGAATTAAACTGATTTTCAAATTCTTGAAATGTAGAAAAAGATTATTGTGATAAGTTGATGAAATAACTTTTCTATTGGCTTAAGACAAATTAGGTCTAGGAAAGACATAATAGTATCCTTAATGACTTTATCAATTACATATTGGATGAATTCTATTTAAACTAAATTAATTAGATAAATTATGAGGATTGTACTCATGAACCACTCTAAACTATTGTTAGTTAGGCGATTGAGTCAAAATTCATATTGTTTATGAACTTGATGAACTTCTTTCTTGAAATTTGATTAACTTGTAAATTGTTCATAGAATAACATGTTTAGAAGATAAAATGTTTTGTGCTAATAACTTTATTTTATTTGAACTTAAAGGAGAAATTTATTTGATTAATGAAAATCTTATTTGAGTTCATGTTTTACAAGAATATGTGCTTATGACATATTTTGAGGGAGAAATTGGAAAGTGAGATCACATTTTGATGCATTGGAATTATTGCAAGATTTAGAAACCTAAGATGATTGTATTGTATGTGGAATGGAAGAGATTATTGGATTTAGTAATCTTTTCTTGGATGTATAGTTCTATGAGTAGTTATTAGTCCTACAAAAGGTTGTAATCTTTTGAGAAGGTGGTAATTCACCTTAAAAAAGGGGCTTAGCTTTAGGATAGAAATTCCCTTGTGATAGTCTAAAGCTTATTCAAATTCAAAAAGATTCTTTATATTTTGAGAAATGTATTGTTTTCATATCTTATTTTTACGCATGTATTAATAGTAAGGAATAAGATGTCAAACCAAATGAATTGATTAATTACTGAATAGAAATCATGAGTGATTTTATAGTTGGAAAACAAATTGTCTTACAGTTATCAAGGTAGATTCAATAATATAGATATCATATTTGCATAATTATGAGAGTTGTCCTTGATTACAAGCTGCTTTCCAAAATATATCATTAGCTTTCTTTCGGAATGAAGATCTTCTAACAGAGTCATTCATAATTGATTCTCAAGTAAGAGAAGTGATAATAATGAAGATTATGGGAACTACAAGAATGTTCTATAATAGGAAAGTTGGTCAATGGTGACTGTATGGAACCTTAACTTGTTAGTTAAAAAAAAAAGTAACAATAAATTAAAGTATATCTTGAACTTCAAATTGTGATTTTTTCTAAAGAGTAAACATTCAATTAAAAAAAAAGGTTGTACGTAGATCCTAAGGATTTTGGTTGCGAGGCTGTCTTATGGAATGAAAAAGGGAAAACATGGATTGAGAAGACATAAATCAAGTGGGATGCAAGAGTGGGTTATATATATGACATGTTTTATTGCATAGTTTTAATGGAAATTGTATGTGGATGATTTAATGTTTCTCGTATACCAATTTGATTGTGTGATGGAATGGACCATCATTGTCATTTATATAACTAATGTGGGAGTTTTTTGTGAGTTGAAAAGCTCAATTTTTCTATAGAAACCTAATAGAATGACAGATGAAATATTAGTGAATTCTTAATGCATTAGAGATGAAAATATAATCATTTGTAATGTGAGATCATTATCATAGTATCTAGATATAATATGCTTGATTAGATGATTGTTTGAAATAGTATGTATTGTAGTGTATGTTAAAATCTATTTAGTATGGAATAAATATACATGGTAATTGATTAATAATGGTATTTTTTTTCTTCATGACAACCCATTTGCATTTTAGAAATATATATATAAAATATATATATCTATATATAGTTATCAAAAAACTAATAAAAGGGAGGAAAAAGTGTATTCTTTAGTTTCTAAAGTTGAGCTTAGAAAGTTTTAGAGGAATATTCTTGTTTTAAAACAAAATAAATTAATTTTATCTCATTAAAGAAGTGATATATCTATCTTAAGAGTCTTTATGATTCCTTGGACACCATGGGAAACATCTTAAACGCTCCTATAGAAGAGGATATATTTTCTTTGGAAGATGTGGAGTTCGGGATTAAGAAACTCATTAATGGGAAAGATACAGATATTGAAGGCTACAATGATGAAAATTTGAAAATAGGAACATATATCCTCATCCCTCATATACACAAGCTCCTTGATTTGAAAGTGAAACATGAATTCCCTAAGACTTAGACACAAAGCCTTATTGTGCCTATCTTTAACAGTGGGGATAAAAAAATTCCCTCCAACTAGAAAAACATTATGATCAACCACATTTTAGCCAAACTGTATGGGCTCATTTTGGAAAAGAAGATTAGCCTCTAGCTTGAAATCCATGGTAAAAGAGCTAAAGGGCAAGCCAATTTTAGGAGACATCACTCAACTATTGACTATGTTGTTACTCTTAGTGTCATTATTGAATATTGCAATATAATAAAATTGATCTCTTCTATTGTTATGTTGACTTTAGAAAATATTTAGACATTATTCCTCTAGATAAGCTTTTGACAGAGACTTGAACAGATAATGGTCCCTCTCGAATTGAGGATTGTTGTCACTAGACTATATGAGAATGTTATTTCCAAGCTTAAGACCACCAAGGGTTGGTTTAAATAAATTAAATGTAATATCAGAGTTAAGTAAGGGTGTCCCCTATCCCCTACCCTTTTTGGCATTTACATTGATAAGCTAGAAGAGTGTTTGAAAGTTGCAGGATGTGTTGGCCCCAAATTCGTTGGTATGGTCATTACTCTTCTCTTTTATGCTAACGATATCATTCTTCTAGCTAGAAGCCATGATGATCTTGACAATCGTCTTAGAATCCTCCATGATTACTGTTCCAAGATGGATATGAATGCTAATACTGATAAGACTAAAGTCATGATAATTAAATCCAAAAAGATTAGCTATGATAATTTCATTTACAATAACAATTACTTGGATAAGGTGTCTTCATACAAATATTTAGGTATTGACATCCATCATTAGCTCAACTAGAAGAGAAAAAAATTATAGGATGCTGGAAAGCATATTATGAGCTTGAATATAATTGTAAGTCGACAGATCTTTGAGCATGGAGTTAAAAAAAAAAAATCCTCTTTAAGACACTCGTCACCCCTGTCATATTATATGGATGTGAGATTTGGGGCTGTAGTATATTTAGAGAATCGTGGAGGAAGATTGAGCTAATCCAAAAGAAATTTATAACCTACAACCTCAACATTAAAGGAAATACTCCCTACCCTACCATGTTTATGGAGGTTGGCCTTTCTTCCATTGAAAACATGGCTATGTTTAGGAATCTAATATATAAGAAGAATATTTACAACATGGAAGCTAATAGGCTCCCCAAAATTGCTTCTAACTCTAGCCCAAAACCCCACCTTCAACTTAAATGAGGTTGGAATAAGGATTCTCAAGCTTGGCTTGACCATTGGGGGATAAAGAAGGAGATCATCTTGGAGAATAAGGATAGTATTAAAAATACTATTACTTTCAAATTTAAGGATAAGTTGTGGGACATTAAGCAATTAGTAGGAAAAAGGAAGCTAAGGTATTATAAGGAGGTGATCAACCCCAATATTGCTAACTAGAATTATCTTTCTTTCTTGACTAGTGCTAAGAAGAAAATGAACATATGAAGATAAGAAATAATTCTCAAGAGCTTCAAAGTGAAAACAAACATTGGTCAATTTCAAAAGCACCTTGGGATGAAGAGTCTATCACCTTTATGATACTAACAAAGTTGGAAATGAAAAACACTTTCTCTTCGATTACCTAGCTCTCACTCACATATGTTCTAATTTCCAAAACCTTTACCACACTACCAATCTTATTGACTTGTTGAGTCAACAAAACTATAGTGTTCACCCAAAAAAATTCAGACAGGAAAATCTTCTACACAGTTCACATCCAAAGTTTCAGACAAAACTATAGTGATTAAGGAACACTTCTCTCCCTTCTTTTTTATCATAAAAATAAAATATTAAGAAATCTTAATTAATCTCTTAAATTCTTAAAGGATCACCACCACCAACACATCTTTTAACAATATGATTAATCACCACCACCTCTTTTAACAACGAGATGAATCACACTTTATTTTTAACATTACAAATTATTAGATATATTTAAAATAATTAAATAATACTTACTTAAACGAGATTCCTTATACATATTTTAAATTATTTTTAAAGAGATGCATCACGTTCCTTTAAAATTAATAATTATTATAAAAATATTTATTTACTTTTAACATAGAAAGAATATTAAATATATTTAAAATACATAACTTTAAAAAAAAATCATCTTACAATTTTAGCTTATTCTTAAATAAATCATTCATAGTTATTTAAGGTTAATAATCCGTATAAAAGCTTATTCTTAAATAAATCATTCAGAGTTGTTTAAGGTTAATAATCAGTATAAAAACTTATTCTTAAATAAATCGTTCATAGTTGTTTAAGGTTAATAATAGTATAAAAAATTGTTAATTAAGTTATTGGTAAATATTAATCTATGAAGAATAGTGGGATTTTAGGATTGGAAAAAATTCGTCCGATGGCTCTGCAATCCCTGTCCTCCAACTGCTTGTTTCAGGCGGAAAGGGTGTGGAATGTCGATGAAATGGAAGTTTCTCATACTACTCAGGGAACCCTAAGCTCTCTGATGGTTCATTTCGGCTTCACTGCTTCTCGCAGAGGGATCCACCCTTCGCCTCTGAATCAGATGGGAAGGCCATCCTCCAGGACTGCTGGCTCCTCCACACTACTTCGAAACGCTGGATATTCATCTCCAGTGGTTTATACAAACATAGACCTGCCATGTCTGGAGACTGTGGGTATATTATGTAAGGAAGGACGGTTGAAGGAAGCGTTGGAAATCCTTCATTTGATGGACCAATGAGCGATTCAGCCTAGCATCAGGACAAATGCCTTGTTTTTTCAAGGTTGTACGAATATGAAAGCGCGAGCAGAAGGAAAAGTTATGCAGGCCCACTTGATCCAATGCGGATTGGAGACAAAAATTATTCTGGGTAACCTTGTTTTCAACATGTATGCAAAAAGCCAAAGCATGGAGGATGCGCGGCAAGTGTTTGACGAAATACCCCTGGCAACTACCGCACTCTTCCACATGCAGCAGCAGTATTGCCAGGATCTGGAGCTGGCTCTGCAGTCCTGCAATCTCACTATTTCAACCTCGATTCCTCATTCAGGCAGCCGAGATCCTATTCATCTCCAGCAAGCGAATTTTCAGATTCAAATAATTCTTCTGACAGGAAAAACCCTGCTCCTTGGGGTCCAGCCGTCTTTCACAGTGCGCCATCTCTTAAAGATACTCGAACAGAGGTTGGGGATCCCTTCCTCCCTTCTGCGGCTCCTCTTTGCAGGTAAGCAGCTTGATAACAATCTGCCTCTTTCCTTTTATAATATTGAAAGAAATGCCACAGTGATCCTATCACTTTGACTAAGGGGAGGTGCAGTTGGGCAATCCTCTGCCTCCAAAGGTTTTTCCTACAAAGATGCAGTACATGCATAGCCTGCCAAGAAGTCTGCCCAATCTGCCGAGGCTCCCAAACCTTTCTTGGTGGACAAAATGGAGGAAACCCCTGCCATTGAAATCTCTCATCCATCTCTGGATGATCAATACCAGACATTTGCAGAAACAACCCTCATTTGCAGATTTAATGGCCTATGGCCCCGCACTGCTGATCTATACCAGTGGATCCATTCCAATTGGACCAACAACTGCAAAGTCTTCCTCTGCTCGAAAGGCTTCTTTATTGTAGCCTTTGCCTTCAACGAAGATTACCAGAAAGCCTTAACGGGAGGCCCCTGGTTCTGGGGATCAGCTGGACTCTTCCTCTCCCCCTGGTTCCCAGACTTTGACCCCTCCACTGCGGTCATCACCAAGCTTCCTATTTGGGTCAGGCTTCCAAATCTCCCTGCGCATCTATGGCATTTTGCTGTCTTTCAAGGAATCGGGGACACCCTAGGCCGCCTCCTGGCTACAGATACCTCAAGGGTGGAGAAAGGAATATATACCTTTGGCAGAATTTGTGCAGAAATAGACATTAGTAAAGGGTTGCTAGATCAGATCATCCTCAAAGTCGGGGACTTCCATTGGACGCAAACTTTGGACTATGAGAACACAGCCTTCAGGTGTCGCCATTGCCATCAGACGGAGCATCTCCAGAACTCATGTGCATCGTTCTTCGACAAAAGGAAGAATATCACTCACAAATCCAAATCCAAGAGTTGGAAACCTTGTGATATACCCCCTATGGATGACATAGAGTCCTCTAGCTCTGATGAGGAGGACATTGAAGTGGAAGAGGAGAATTTGGAGCAACTGAAGGACGTGCCCTCAACCCGTGCTGAGGATCCTTTTGCACCTCTGTTCTCACAGAAACGTTCTCATGAGTCTTCGCCTTCTGATTCAGACAAGGAGTCTCCTCCTTTAGCACAGAACAATCTGCAAGTAGTTTCGGTCCAGCCAGATCAAAATGGTTGGGTCAAAGTCAGTAAAAAGAAAGGTAAAAAATGTAGATTGGAAGATTCTGCCCATGCTGGGTAGACTCCCTAGACCAGCTCGTTCCTTCTGTCCTCTCTGTCATCTTTTGCTTATGCCGTGGTTGCTCTTTGGGACCGAGGTTGATATCATATCATTTCCGGCTCCCTTGCTCTTTAGCTTTGCTTCTCTGAAAGCTCTGATTGTACCATATGTCTTTTCTTAATAGAATTAGTCTTATTCAGAGAAAAAAAAAATAAAAAAATCAATCTATGAAGAAAAAAATTAAAACAAAACAAAAAATTTACTATATAATATATTTCATATTGTTAAAACTAGCAATTGCACCATATGTTGCAATGGGAACGCGAGAAGATGGAAGTCAAAATTCTATGCAATTTTATTTATTTATCAATGTTTTTGTGAGAAAAACTTCCAAATTTAAATTTTGCATAATATAGTTATATCATGGATTATAATTGCAAGATGGGTTCATTACTAAAATCACCATTTGTAGAATTAATAGACTATTTTATTGAATGTTTCATCATTTCAATATACATGATTTATTTTAAATTTGAATGGATAATATCAATATAGATTTTGTGACAAGTTTTAATGATTGAATAATGAAATCACTATTGAGTGATTCTATGGATAAGGTGCTCTTTTCTATACAAGTGGACTTCAATAGATACAACCTAAGATGATTTCAAAGTTAGCTAACAAGAATTCCTCTTCCACATTTTGCTTTCTTTCTCCTAACAATGGGAAGACATAAATATCTAAAAGAATATGAGAAGCTTATTCATTGGACATTACCAATACTACCCATTCTAAGAACAATAATCAACGATAAGACATAAGTGGCTAACTTGTTCTTCTTGTTGGGCTAAAAAAGGAAGGAAATCCCTTGAATTGAGAGTCAACATTGAGTGTAAGAGTCACCAAAGTATGGTGATACATCCTCCTTGCGAATGTAAACTCCATAGTACATTACTCAATGATATTATTAGACAATATGCCTAGATGAAATTACCTGAAGGATAGGCAACTCCAATCTGAGTCTTCGTGCTAGAAAAGATGAAGAAAATAAAAGTTTCTGAACATTTCATAACCACTTGAACAAATATGCACCTAGAAACCAGTCATTGTACTCTATCATTGCCAAAAAAAGGTTTATTCACTAAAAATAAGGAAAAAAACTCGATGGATCAGATTTCGAAGGTTATAGGAAATGAAAAGATAAATAATGTCAATGCAGTGAATTATTATATAATTTAAAAGATATATTATATGATTTTCAAGATTTTAAAAATAAAAATAAATTAAAAATAGAAAGAAGAAATATTAAAGATTTTTTATTGAAATATTATTAATTTGTATTTTCTATTTATTTATAATAAGGTAAAGCTAGGGACATTTTTACATGTCTTGTTTTGTGAAGCCTCTTGTTTTCCATGTTTTTTCTATTTGTTCCAGTGCATTAAGTACCTAATCATAACCACGCCATCAATGAGAAATTGTTTGGGTCTATGAGAAGCATAAGATAGGGTATTTCTTTTAGTTTTGATATTATTAGTTATAAATAAGTACCTAATCATAACCACACCATCAATGGGAAATTGTTTGCGTCTATGAGAAGCATAAGATAGGGTATTTATTTTAGTTTTGATATTATTAGTTATAAAAATATTTTGGAGCTATTACATCTTTCTCTAAAAGCTTTTAGAGATATTGTATCCCATTCATATAAGATAATGGGAGTTATAAGAGTCTCATAGAGGGGTTTTTTCGTATCCCATAGTTAAAGGTCTACTAACTTACAATTGTTTTGAAGCTCATAATAAGCTTTTCACCCTCAATTTATCCTTTTCTCAAATCTATTGTTCCAATTGAGCTTTTGTTGAATATTGATTTTGAGATATTTGTATGAAGGAACTTCCTCCAAGCTTTTTTTTCCACATACAAAAGTATAGTGGGTGATCCTTTTGAATAAATTATTATAACCTTTATTTTGTTGATCTTCATAGTCATCCTTGTATTAGAGAAAAATTCCATTAGTATTTTTAGTGGTTTGTGAGGGTCATAGGGACTCCTCACCATAAGAACAATATCATTGACATAAAGAAGTAGAATGATGACCATGCAAGTGAGAGTTAGGTTAGCACAACTTGCATTTTTCAAACAATCCTCTAACTTATCAATGTATATGGTAGAAAATATAGAAGGCATGGGACAACCTTACTTAACTACTATATTAATATTAATTTCTTTTAAATAACCTTCCATGTTCTTAAACTTAAATTAACTTTATAATACAAACTTAATGTAGTAACTCTCAACTAAGAAAGAACTATTAACTCTTTTAACCTAATTCAAAGGTTAATACATCATACTATGTCAAAATATTTCCTATATTAATAATACATGATACTATTTCAAAATATTTTTAATAATATTAATTTTATTATGATTCATCTCTTTTAACGATTATTATTATAATATATAATGTGGAATTTAACATTAGTAATTATCATCTTTATTGAGATATTAAAATATATTAGATTTTTTTTCATTTCAAAAATATATAACATTTTCATAAAATAGGCTTTGTACAACACCATGGGCCAAGAACATGGCTTATCAATCCAACATGCCCCAAAAAGCAATTACTCATTTCATAAAACACTTGTCCATATGATGTTTTCCTTTTAATTAATAAATTTAATTAAAAGAGCAAAAAACCATAACTAAGTATGAAATAAATCTTAGTTTTTTATTTGTGTATCTTACTAAGAATATTTTAGAATGTTCTATGTGGGTTACATCCCTACCTTCCACCACCTATTAATGATTGATAATTATATTAGCACAACCATATAAATTAATAAACACCAAAACACTTACTTTATAATACATATTACGTTGTTAAAATTAAAATAAATCATAACAACAAACTAAATTATAATTTTATTTTAAATTAATATTAATGATAAAAAAATTACTATATAAGTCAAACATATATACTTTAGAAAAAACATGAAACATAATTTTAAACCATAAAAATTTAGCTCTGTTTTACCATAAATATTATTAATCTATAAATAGATTGTCTTACAATACCATGGCTTATCAATACCACATGCCCAAAAATCATAACCTACTTGATATGACACTTGTCCATAGAGGATTTTTCCTTTGCGCGGAGATAGGGTTTCTTCTGCCCCTGCTTCCACCGGTGGGTAGTGGCAGCCGGGCCGCCCCTGGTTCTGGCGGCCCATCCTGAATGCCTTCGTTTTGACATTGATGCCATTCCCAGTCTGCTGGTGGTCTATTCGCTGCTTTTCAGTTGGGGTTTTGCGCGTCGTTTCCTACTTTGCCTGTGACGACGCTTCAATTGGCCCTGCTTTCTCCTTTCGGCTCTGTGGTACTGATTCGGCGGCCCGCTCGTCTTGGGCTCTGATCGGTAGTGATCCAGGGCTTCTTTATCGCACCTGTCGGGTGGTTGCGGCGCGCCTTGTAGGTTTCGGCGGCCCTGTCCTTCATCCAGGCGGCTCTACTTGGCGGTTTTGCAAGGTGCTTTTTCTTTGGGTTTTTGACTGCGCGGCGGAGCGGGGGCGAGTTTATTTTGGTCTTCGGATCACTTTTCGTGGGGGCGAAGTGGCTGCCCTAGCCGCCTCTGCCCCCAGACCTGCCTCTGCTCTGGCTGGGACCGGAGGGGTTCCTCTGCTGGGGCAGTGGGTGCTTTTTTGATGGCTCGCTAGCAATACACTGCGGTATTGATGCGTTGAGGGAACTGGCTTTGTTTTGTGCCGCATCATAGCCGTTATTTTTTTCTGGGTTTTTCTGCAGGCGGCTGAAGAAGTTTTGGCAGTTTGGTATCTACCTCTTGTTTGGTCGGTTTCAGGAGGAGAGTTTGAGGGGGCGGGGGAAGCGTGGCTACCATGGCTGCACTTTCCTCATTTCGTGCCTCTCCTACTTGCTTAGACAGCCAGATTTAGATGTTTTACTGTTTCATTTTCTTCCTCAGCAGCTATGTTCTTGCTTTATTTGTTGTTTTTGTGGTGACGGGTATGGGTATCCTCCAGTTTTGGGGTTTACATACTCTTTACTTGCTGCCCAGTTTATGGGCTTTTCTTGAATACTTCTCTTGAAGTATTGTTTATTGTAAGTGGCTCTGCACACTTCTGCATATGCATTACGCATCTACAACATGTAATTTTCTGAAATTAATGGAAATTATGGCTTTTTTCCTCGAAAAAAGAAAAAGAAAAAAAGACACTTGTCCATATAACATTTTTTTTGTAATTAATCAATTTAATTAAAAAGGTAAGAAGTGCATAACTACTTTGGAGATAAATCTCAACCATTGATTTGTGAATACTATCAATAGTTTAGAATATTCCTTGAATGTTAAATCCCTACCATCCATCTAATAATTATGATAATTAAACTAAAATTATGAAATCCCTATTTCAAAATAGACATACTTATCAGTGTAATTAAAATTCTAGAAGCCTTATTTTAAAATAGACATACCTATCAACATAAATATATTTTTTTACTCCAGTTCCACTCCAACTTTCACTCTATAGAATATTGTGGACTTTGCTAATCATTTGCAAAATGCCTACCATATGTAGAAATGAAAATATTTAAAAAATTACTTAAACAAAATTTCCATGATAATAATTGGTACATACAATTGGAATATTATTAATGACATTTACAATTTAATTTAAACATATTGTAAATTGTTTTTTCTCTTATAAGATAATAAAAAAGAAAAATATTTATTTATTTATTTATTTTTATTATAAAATTAAATTATAATATAAATATTTAAAAATTAAAATTAATTTAATTTTAAAACAAATAAGTATTTTTATTTTAAAAATAAAATAAAATAATATAATATATCTTATACTCATATTTTTTTCTTAATTTTTGTTATTTAATAATTTAATTACTAAATTGTCAAGTGTAAAAATATATTTATACTTGAACAATGAGAGGTGTTGAGGTGTCTATTGATAAATGAAATAATAAATGCCATAAAGAATGTTGCAGGTTTCTGAAAAATTAGTTGAGATTTAAAATATAGTGTAAAATAAAGCTAACCATTTTCTAATTAACTGATCTGAAAATGGGGCACTTAGGCTTCTTGTCTAACTTACAGGAACCTCTCCCACTTCCAAAGCTTATTTATTCCCAAGTCTTTATGATTAACCAATGCGGAATTAAATATGTGCTTGACAAAATAGGTGTATGCTTATGTCTGTTTTAGAACTATTTATGTGCTATAAGTTGATGTGCTTAAACTGATATATAAATACATATAACAATAAATAATGCAGCAGTAAAACAAACACATAAGACAAAAATTTAATTAGGAGTTCACCCAAAACTCTTGGGCTACGTCTCCGTGAGCTCTAGTCAACTCAACTAGGCTCTCTGAGATTATGGCAAGGTCCTTTTTACAAGCTCTTGGCTCAACTCCACTATTTTACACAGAAGCAATGGGTTTAGACATAATTTTATCCCTGGCTCTTGAAGCTCTCGGCTCTGGCTCTGGCTCTTGGCTCTGGCTCTTGCTGTTAGATCTAGCTCTTGGATCCAGCTCTTGGCTCTGGCTCTAGCTCTTTGACTCTGGCTTCTTTGGCTCTCTACAACTTACAGCTCTTCGGTTTTTCACTTGACCTCCAAGTGACTCCCTCGGCTACTCTGTGCAGTATCTTTCGCTCTCTCTGCCCTCGGCTCTACAATTGCCTTGCAACTACTTTGCAACTTCCTCTGCCTTGTCTCTACCTCATTTGAGGTACTTTCCCGGCTTTTTGGCCACCCCAGCCGTTTCTCTGCATTTCATTATGCCTCTACGGCTCTGCGGCTTCTCTGCTCTCTGTCAGTTAGACTGGCCATCTGGCTCTGCAACTCCGTGGCTTCAAAATGCATCATTGCCTATAAAAATTCCTGCTGCAGCGTGGCATGATGATCAGGAGAGGTTACAGAAGGAATCAGGGCTGTTTCATTGGCAAAAACCTGAAAACTGAGAAAAATCCATTACTTAGAGTTTTCTGGAAAAATACACTATCAGGCATGTATTCCGGATGTGAAATTACATTCAATCACCCATAACTTCCCTACCGGGTCCGCCATTAGGCATTATATCACATCACATAGGCATATTGGGTAAAATCCCAATTACACGGGAAATCATTGAAAAACTCGTCAAAATCCTTTTTATCAGATTTCAAATATTATCGCATCTGCCCTAATATCGCATTGGGTCCGCATTTGGCTGCTATTGCAATCCCCAACGTCGATCTACGGGATTTCTAATCCAACGGTCATCATGCATTTTTGGGTGGCTTAGGAGTATGGAGGTTACTCTCCCAAAAAGGTGGTTTTCCTCTCTCCTCCGCCAGCCATGTGTCGACTAGTCTGTGGGATCGGGTGGCACTGGCCCAATACCATTTACCGCTTGAGGCCCACCCGAAATCCACCTTTACAGAACTCAAATTTTTATGAATCATGACTAAATTCCCCTTCGGGTCTAGATTTGTCGCCTTCGGGTGTTTTCCTTTGTATTTTGGTTTTTACACCGAAAAGCGCTTTTACATAGGAAAGTCCCTTTACGGCGAAACTCAAATGTTATCAAAGCGCGCCTACAGAGTCCATCGGGTCCAGCGTTATCACCCCTTGTACATTGCAATTACAAGTCGCATTGGCTCGGGGGTCCGACCTTTACCTCGTGGCAGCGCCGATACCAATTTGTCGATCCAATCATCGGCAATTGGCATATCGCATAATCGCAATCGCCGAGTCCGGGGTCCCGATATCACATACATACCTGCCTCTGACCCGATACATCGGATTGGCCAATCGGGGTTTCTTCCACTTTCTGCTTAAGTCCGCTCTTGGACCCTCTCTGATGCGATTTCCCTTTATAAGGGTTTTCTTCCCATTTTAGGGGATTTTGCCTCTTTTTCTAAAGAACAAAGGGCATCTTCTTTTTGCGATAACTTCTGCATCCTAAGTCCATTTTTGCCCACTCAAGTTGCAATAGATTCAAAATGAAAAGATCTCTGCGATGGGGCTATGTCCAGGAACTTCCTTGGACTTTCATTTTCCTCTATGAGGAACACTTAGACTTAGGAGTCTATCCAAAATCCATTTTGGATCATTAATATCATATGGTATTAACTTAATTAAAATCACAAAAATCAATAATAATCTATTTGAACTCCATAGCTTTTGAGCAACAATAAGTTGAAAAGTTTTATTTTAACCTTTGCACCCCTAAGATTTTAAACAACAAGTCTACAATTGTACTCAGAAACCCCATCTACAAAAATCCATTCACTATTTCCTGAAAGTTTAAAATGTAAAATGCTTGGTAGTCGCACCATATTGAGCTAAATTTCACACTCGTATAAAAATGATTGAGCTAAATTTATTCTATTGAATGAGAATTTGCCAACTTGATCACAAAAATGTACTCAGAAACTCCCTCTACAAAAATCCATTCACTGTTTCATGAAAGTTTAAAAGGTAAAATGCTTGATAGCCACACCATATTGAGCTAAATTTCACACTCGTATAGAAATGATTGAGCTAAATTTCACACTTGTATAAAAATGATGTAGCGTAAAAATTGATTGAGATCCAAATATGATGACTTAATTAATTAAACAAAACGTGGGTACAAAAGGCCCCAGCATTAAGAAAATCTGGCCGACTACACTGGAGAATTTACCAAATGTTCATACGAATTCAAAAAGGGATGCAAAAGCAGCCGACATGCATTATGGTGAAGTAATGCATCTTTTTGAAGGAAACATGTGATAAAACTCTGAAACTATGGCAATGCATCAGGTGGCGGTGATGTAGGGTCGCCCAAACAAAGGGCCACCATTAAAGTAGGCCAATCAGGGCTCTGCGCTAGAGACAAATTAGGGAACCTTCCAAGCACACATTTCAGCAAAGATAATCCCCCAAACTCCATATATAACAATGTAAACTTTGAAACATGAACTGTAAACTCGAAACGGGAACTCTTGCCAAAAAACCCCATGAGAACATCAAAAACGGTGCTAAAAACGAAGTTGATGCTGGAATAACACCTCTTTTTTCTAGGGTAAATTTTCAACATGTTTTAAAAATGGCGGTGAAAACCAATTTTTTGTGCAAAAATTGTTCAAAAAACACCCTCAAAACGAAAAGTGTTGATGTTCGAATAACACATTTTTTTTTTCAATGGTAAATTTTGTGCAAAAAAACACCCTCAAAACGAAAAGTGTTGACGTTGGAATAACACTTTTTTTTGAGGGAAAATTTTTAACATTTCGAAATAATGGCGTAAAAGATTTTATCATGACTCGGAAAAACATTAAAACTTCAAAAGAATAATGAAACATAAAAAAAAAAAAAAGAAAAAAAATTAAAACAATGAAAAAACACAAAAAAAAATGTTAAAAAAAAGAACAAAACATAAATTAAAATATATATTAAAAACAAAACATAAAATTAAAAAAAATCAAATATATAAAAAAAGACCAAAAATATCAAACTAAAAAAAAAAGAATTAACAAAAAAAAAAATCAATCATAAAACTGTTAAAAGAAAAACAAAATTAATCTATAAAATATAAGAATTGAAAAACTAAAAAGAAAATTTAAAATTATAAACAAATAAATAGGAAGAAAAACATATTTTAAAAATAAATGTAATAAAAAAAAATTACCATAAAAAAATTGGGAAAAAAAAAAAAAAAAAAAACAAAACAAAAATATGGGAAAAAATAAAATTAAAAAAAATTATAAAATTAAGTAAGCAGAAAAAAACTTACAAAAAAAAAAAAAAAAAAAAAAAAACATTAACAAAAAAAACTAAAAAAAATGGAAATTAAAAACAAACTAGATTAAAATAAATAAATAAATAATAAAAAATTAACAAAAAAATAAAATAAAAATCTACTAAAATTAAGATTAAAAACATTTAAAAAAAACTTAAAAAACAAAAATATACTCAAATTAAAAAACCAAAAAAAAAAACCAAAAACCAATTATAAAGTACAAAATATATATGTATTTTCAAATTCAAAAAAAAGACACACACACACACATATATATATATATATAAAATAAAAACATTTAAAATTTTTATTAAAAAATAAAAAAAACAATTTCAAAACAATTTTAAAAACAAATATTTTTTTATTTAAAACAAAATAAAAAATTTGTTAACCATTTTTTATTAAATAACCTTTTAAAAAAAAATTTAAACAAAAATTTTTAAATATAAAAAAAAAAAAATTGATTCATGCCCGACTGCCAGTGGTGGCACAACCATTGGTGGAGGGGCCACATGAATCACCCCGTCACTGCCCAGCCGCTCATGGTGGCGTGACCGTGGGTGAAGGCGCTGCAGCTGTGCCACCATGGCGGTCGGGCGTGAATCAATTTTTTTTTTAATTAAAAAATATTTGTTTAAATTTTTTTAAAATTAATTAAAGTTTAAAATTTTAATTTGTTTAAAATTTTTAAAATTAATTTGTTTAAATTCATTTTCTAATGTTTTTTTTTTTTTTAAATAAAAAAAATCATTATAAATTAATTAAACTTTATTTTTTTCTTTTAAAATAAAAAAGTCCTATTTAAAAAAACAAAAATTAAATGTTTGTTATTGAAAAAAAAATTATGCTCATACATATATATATATATATTTTAGATAAATAATTATGCATTTATTAAAAAAAGTTAAATGTTTATTTTTTTTAAATAAAAAATAGATATTTCTTTTTAACTTTAAAGGTTTTTTTTTTTTTTTTTTTTTTTTTTTTTTTAATTTTATATATATATATATATATATATATATATATATATATATATATATATAATTTTCATATTTTCTTTGTTTTTTTGTTTGTTTATAATTTGAGTTTATTTTTGTTTTTTAATTTTTTTTAAATGTTTTTAATCTTAATTTTAGTTTTTTTTATTTTTATTTTCTATTTTTTTTAATCTAGTTTTTTTTTCTTATGGTTTATATATATATATATATATATATATATATATATATATATATATATATTTTACATTTTTTATGTTTTTTTTTGTCTTTTCTATATATATTTTTATATTTTTTTAAGTAATCAACAGTTAAGAAAAGAAAAATAAAACAACTTGAAAATTCTTTAAGTAATCATGATTTCAAAAAAAATGGACATAATAAATTTTAAAATGTGAAAAATAAGCCCTTTAAAAAAAAGGTATGTTGCATCAACACGTTTCAAAATCAGCATGAAAATCACTAACATTTAAAAACAAATTTTTATATTTGATACATAAGAAAATTTAAAGTGTCAAAAATATGCTCTGAAAAAAAAGAAGTGTATTATGCATCACCACTTTTCAAAATCGGGTCACTTTTTTGCTACCTCTACGAAACAGGTAATCATATCGGTTATTTAAAGTGCCAAAAACTATGCTCTAAAAAAATATGTGTGTTCTGCATCGCCCCTTTTCAAATTCAGGTCACTTTTTTGCTATCTCTACGAAATGGCTAACAGTATCAGTTCTCCTTTCAAAGTTTACGTTGTTATATCTGCAGAGCATCCATCATAATTTCCACCATACCCATCATGATCGAACCTTTCTATATCCATTGTATGGTTGGACTTCAGCTTCATGAAGACCATTTTGAAAGAGCTTTTCCACTGTGTCAAAGCATGGTGAAATACCATCGTATCTTCAATCCAATGGCACAAGTCATTAACTAGGGCCTCATCCCATCATGTGTCTCACGGATCCGACTCTCAAATAGAAGCCAACGTTATTGCTTACTCGTGATTCATATCACATAATCGAATCTTGAAAATGAACAAAAACATTAGAGAAATATTTTCGCAAGATGCTAGCATCCTCTTGCTCATACGCGTTTTAAGGAGAGGTAGTTAATAGTTAAATATTATTAACTATTAATTGATTTTTAACATGAATTTTATTTTAACTATTAATCTGACGGTTGACTATTGTTCATTCATCTAACATTAAAGTTGAAGGTGGAGAATGGTGCAAGGTGGCACCTAGGAAAGTTGATTTCAAAGGGGAACGCCCTACGGCGTAAAAATCATAAAATTAACTAAATTATAATTTTATTTCAAATTATTGTTAATTATGTCGATAAACATGTCTATTTTGACATAGGGCTTCCAAAATTTTAATTTAACTATCAGTAATTATTAAGTGGATGGTAGGGATTTAACTGCCATAAAATATTCTAGAATATTCTTAGTAATATACACAAATCAAAAGTTATGACTTATCTCCAATGTAATTATGCCCTTATTGTCCATTTAATTAAATTGATTACTTATTAAAAAATGTCATATGAAGTGAGTTATGGTTTTTTTGGTATGTGGTATTGATAAATCATGGTATTGTAACAAAGCCTATTTATAAATTAAAAATATGCATTGTAAAATTGGAATAAATCTCCATGGTTAAAGATCTTATTCCTTGTTTTTTAAAATGTATATCTTTTTAACTTATAGATTAATTCTTTTAATAATAATAATAATAATAATAATTTGAAATAAAGTTATACTTTAGTTATTTGTTATGATTTTTTTAATTGTAGCAATGTGAGATATATAACAAAGTAAGTATTTTGATGCTTATTATGATTGATGTTTATCAACCTTTATCAACTATTTAATTTATATGTTTGTACTAGTTATAGTCATAATAATAATAATGGAGATTCACCCACACTTTACCATGGGCATTCTTGACCTATAAATATGCTTTGTTACCATAGTATGGACCGATATCTTTGATTATCAATATGGCATGTCCAACAAATAAAAAAAAATTCAAACAAAAAATTTATATATTCATATAAGAAATATATATGTTATTATCTTTTTGATATTAAGTCTTACCTAAACTTAAAGAGATCAAAGCCTATATATATTTGTTCCATCCTCGAGAATTTTATGTTTACAAATTGTTGTTCGAAAACCAAAAAAATCATAATGTATTTTACATTCAATTATTATATATATATATATATATATATATATATATATATATATATATATATATATATATGTATGTATATATATTTTAAATTAAATTGAAAAGAAAAAAGAGATCTAGATCATTTTTTGGTTAATTTTATTTAAAATCTATAGAGATTTTTAAGAATTTGAGTTTAAATTGTTCAATCTGTAGAATTTGATTGCCCCAAGTTTTTTTTTATGTATTCAAAAATGTATTTTAAACAACAAAAAATCACAATCTCGCTTGCTTGAGATTGTATGGTTGAATTATGGTGAAAAAGCCATTCCATCTATAAGTTAGACTACACCTAAAATAAATATCAACGATCTATTTGTAATCATTACTAAAAACATTATATAGATATTCCATGTAGTTAATCTTATAACTATATTAAAATTGTAAAAACATATTCTAAAACAAACACACTTATTGGCATAAATGTATTTAAATTGCTTAAACATATTTATGTTTAAAAATAATTTATTGTACATATTTTAAATTATTCATAAATGAATAAATAATCTTTATTTAAAATGAACATAAAATCTATTTATTTATTTCTATCATTACGTATAATAACTAGCAATTGCCCAAAAACGTGCAAAGAGACGCCGATAAGATTGTTAAATTTGAAAAAATAGATTGTTGGTTTCCATAATTAAGCAAATATTCATTAATATATTAAATTAGAATAGAATTTTTGTTTTCTTTGTTTCGTACACACTAAACATAAGAGCTATCTTTGATGCTTTGAATTATAATCTTTTTTTTCAAGCATGGGAAATGAGTCAATGACAATTCAACCCATATCAAAAGGGCTAAAAATTATTTTTAAATATGAAGGATACAATCTGAATTTTTAAGTAAGTGAATGAAGGTTGGAAATGTATATAAAATCCTGAAAAAAATAGCATTTCTTGTCTTTGACATGAGGGTAGAAATGCATCTAAGGCTTGGAAAAGAGTTAGAGATGCATTCTTAAGCAAACAAAAGGGATAAATTTTTGGTTTCCAAGAAAAACCCAAAAGAGCGTTGAAGATTGCATCTCAAAGCTATGTGCTGAAAATTACATCTTAAAGATTACATTTTATAACATGTAAAAGAAAGTTTTTAAGCAAGTTAGAAATCTCATGCTAACCTAAAATGCTTAGCTCTCAAGGTATTCTAAAAAAATGTCAATTTTAGCAAGGCATTAAGTGGCCAAAAAGTGGAATAAATTAGCCTTGTAACCCACAAGTTTGCAGAAGCTTCTTAAAAGCCTATATAAAAGCAAGCCAAAGTTTAAGGACTTATGCTTCATTCAATAATCTTTGTACAAACCTTCAAACAAAGTTTCAAAATTACACAATGACTAAATTTAGCCCAACTGAATCTTCCCATACACATTGATTTTAATTGTTCACTGTCCAATAGGCATGCTAATCACTGAATGGGAGATGGCTTCTTTTGCCTATCACGAGTTTGTTGGCATCAACTCTTGGAAATAGCACATGTTATTCGATTAAATTTTGTTGAAACATCATCTTACAAAGATTTTCATGCAAGTTCATTACTTCATGCAAATTTTGCATTACTTCATTGCCTTTTTGTCATGAAAACTCTTGTGCAAACTAATTTTGGATATTCAAAATGCTGAAGGGATAACATAGAAATTTTGATTTCAATTTCACTATCCTACACATAGTTTGCAAAAATGAGTTTTCTTTTCATCTTATTTTTTCATAAAATCCAACATGCAATCACTTCACCTTTGATGTCTCAATCAAAGCATAGTTTGTACTTCACAATCCCTCTTTTCAAAAACAAAAAAGAAGATAGTAAATCATCCTTCAAGCAAGCATATAGAGCTAGATATTACCATCTCAAAGAAGCAAATGGTGGCTGAAATTTCGTTTTTCCATACAATCAAATGAAGGATGTAATATTACACAAAAACCATGCATTAAATAACAATCTTAAAACTCAAACAAAGGGCTGGAAATGCAATTTGAGGCTTGAAAAAGAGGGTTGTAATTTTAAATTCAAGTGAGTTGGAAACTACCTTCTCAAGTTTGGAAAAAAAGAGTTATAAATTACATTCCCACATCAAGTCAAAATAGACTGGGAAATGCATTCTCAATCTTGCATGTATGGTTTGAACTTTTCATTAATAAACAACTAAGTGAAAAATAAAAATGTAGTCTTCAGCAAGTGTGAAATTACATCCATTGATTTATAAAAGAGGGTTGAAAATGCACTTTTAAGAAAAGCTAAAATCTATTTGCTTGAGCTTGGAGAAGAAGGATGAAAATGAAATCTAAAGAAAGACACGAGATAACTGAAAATGGATTTTAAAACATAAAGGAAATAGGGTTGATTTTTTCATTATCGAGCACGCCCAAAAAATACAGCAAAATTTACCTTGTTGAAGCTTAGAGAAGAGAGATGAAAATGCAATCTAAATATGCAAATAGGGCAACAAGCAATGAAGCTTGAAAATATTTCTTCTTGGTTTCTGAAGAAAAAAAAAACTAACAAGACCAAAAATGGAAGAGCGTAAATGACAAATATTGTACAAGGCCAAAGAATCTCACCTCATAGGGAAATAAACTATGCACACCAAACCCAATGGGAAAAGAATCTAGTGCCCAGTCGAAAATTAAGGTTGAAGAGAGGAGTTTGAAATTCTAGTTATTTAAGTGATCAACGCATTACCCCAAAGACTCTCAAAGAGCCATCATAATATGATAGAACTTTTTCTATGGTTGTCCATGAATTTGGGACCCTCGGCAGCTTGTGAATGAACCAATGCACAAGTAAGTGTTGTATGAGGCCGTAGACTTTACTCTATTAAAAAATATGCATTACTGGAAACCCTAAGATACTTAGTATATGTCTTCTTGCCGAGGTAACCCATCATCCCACGTCCAACGCATGAAAATTTCAAATTTCGTACATGTTTCAAATCGCTACGTACCCAAACACAGAGAAAAATGCCAACCATTTGCTTGCTTGGTAGGTCCCTATACTACTAGTATAACCCCTTATTGTTATTAGTACAACCCCCTTATTATATTGTTGTGCCCATGTAGTCCCAAAATTCTTATTATTGTGCCCCATAGAAGACCACTATTGTTATTATTGTGCCCTTACATTATTATTATTATGTCGGCTCTAATTATATTATGACCCCTTAGACTGCTATATATAGAAAGGAGGTCTTGTCATTTGTATCATCCAAGAATTGTTCATTTGTGTAATGTAAAGGAGGTTGCCACCTCGAAGAGGCTGAATTTTAAGGCATTGATCTATCTTTTCTATCTTTTTGTGAGCTGGTTTCATAACATTTGGTATCAAAGCTTTGGATTCTAGGGTTTTGCTGCTCCAAACGGGTCATCGTGGCATTTTAGCTATAACTTTTTTCAGCAACGTTTCAGAAGCTAAAAACAAAAACCATTTGGGCCGAAATAATTATGAACTTTGGGCCTGAATTTCAGAGCTTCTCGCACTATATTTCTGAAGATATTATCTGAGGAAGCTAGGGCTTTTGCAAGCTCCAAAATTTCAACTAAAATAGGTCATCGTGGGATTTTTGCTATAACTCTTTCACTACGAAGTTTCAAAAGATAAAACAAAAACCCATTTGAAAACAAATCGGTTTGAATCGCGGCTCCGAATTTCAGATCCTGTCTTGATATTTTTTCGGAGATATAATATGAGGAATTTAGGGTTTTTGCAGACCCCCGAATTACATTCCAAACAGGTCACCTTGGGAAAATCGCCATAGCTTTCGCTCTGAACATTATATTGAATTTTCGTTAGAAGTTACAGCAAGAGGACGGACTGTAGTTTTTTGTGTATATATTTCAGATCCAAATGTCAAAACAGTGACACGTGGCACTTTGTACAAGTTCACTCTACTGAACTAGTCTATAATCAACTCACTGTGGGAGATTTGCAATAACTCTTCCTTGGAGAATCTAATTGCGATCAGACTTGTGGAGTTAGAAAGAGGACTAAGAGGGCTATTAGAGGCTAAAATTATAGAACCTAATCTGAAATTATAGAGTTACAGTCATTTTAAGATTGAGATCCTAAAATCAAGAAAAGGAGAGATGAGGAAGTTTGATGGCAAGGATCTGGTAAATTGGATACTACATATGGAGAAATATTTTGATCTACATGGTGTACCACTGTTACAAAAGGTAGGTATTGCATCTTCATATTTAGAACCAGATAAATTTTTATGGTATAAAGGGCTTTGTTCTCATAAACCACTTGTTACGTGGTCAATTTTCACGGAGGAAATGATAACAGATTATGAGGATACAAAGAGAAACACCTTCTTTAGCCAATTGATAAATCTAAAGAAAAAGTGTTCAATGGCAGAGCACATTGAGGACTTTCAAAAATTGAATATAAGGGAAAATGATATTATAGAGAAGTAGAGGATTGATGTCTCCATAGGGACTTTAAAGGATAACATTCAACATGAGGTTCATCTTTGGGAACCTGATTCATTGGAGAGGGCATTCAAGTTTGCAAGAAAAGTGGAAAGAAAAATTATGGAAACAAGGAAGTCTACCCCTCACAACTATAAAGATGGAAGTGTTATTTCTCCTAGCCTTCCATAACCTACAAGGTTGACACCACAACAATTGAAAGAAAAAGGAGCAAAAGGGCTTTGTTACAATTGTGATAACAAATACATTAAAGGTCATAAGTGTGCTGAGAAGAAATTATTTTACATTTATTGTGAAGAGGAGGAAGAAAAGGATTAAGAAATGTTAAAAGAAGAGGATATACAATAGGAACCAACCCTAGAGAAAGAAGAAATGAATCCAACCATATCTTGTAAAACATTGGCAAGAATTACCACTCCTCAAACTCTCAAGATATAAGGGCATATCAAGAAGAAAAAGGTTCAAGAAGTGAAAGATCACATCGAGAAAGATGAAATGAATCCGACCATATCTTGCAATGCATTGGATGGAATTACCACTCCTCAAACTATCAAGATAGAAGGACATATCAAGAAGAAAAATGTTCAAGAAGTGAAAGATCACATCGAGCATCAAGAAATGAATCCGAACATATCTTGTAATGCATTGGAATAAATTACCACTCCTAAAACTCTCAAGGTAGAAGGACATATTAAGAAGAAAAATGTTCAAGAAGTGAAACATCACATCAAGCATCAAGAAATGAATCCAACCATATCTTGTAATGCATTGGAAGAAATTACCACTCTTCAAACTCTCAAGATAGAAGGACATATCAAGAAGAAAAAGATTCAAGCAATGAAAGATCACATCGAGCATCAACAACAAGTTCTCCAACTTTTAAAGGATAACGCCGCCTTGGTGTAGAATCAAATGAAACAACAGGAATATCAACATCGCAGTGAAAGAAGTTTTGATGTAGGCAATTGGTTATTTTTATGGCTACATCTCAAGCAAGCTATTTATGAGAAGGAAATGTTGGCAATACTAGAATTTTAGAAATGGCGACCTTACCTAATGGGAAGACACTTCAACATAAAAATGGATCATGATAGTCTTAAATACTTTTTAGAAAAAATATTATCTTTAGAAGAACATAAAAAATGGGTCACAAATATGTTGGGTTATGACTTTGAAATCATCTACAAAAAAGGGAAGCAAAATCTTATTGCAGATGTACTCTCAAAAAAGGATGAGGATGTGGAAGCATTGTTTTATTCTATTTCTATTATCCAACCAGATTGGATAAACAAAGAAAGGGATGAATGGAAGAAGGATGAAAAAGTGTGGCCACTCATTCAAAACTTGTAGAAGATCCCAGTTCAAACAATATTTCCAAAACTTGACGAGCAAGGAAAAATCGTATTGGAACCTAGAACAGTCACAGAAACCAAAACCCGATTGCTATGAAATCAATCAATTTCGGATTATCTCATCAAGTGGAATAACTTACCCATTGAAGATTCCACATGGGAGGAGAAGAATTTTATACAGAAACATCAAGAACTACTCAAGCGTTGAGGACAACACCTTTTGAAGGAGAGGGGCATGTTAGGTCCCTATACTACTAGTATAACCCCTTATTGTTATTAGTACAACCCCCTTATTATATTGTTGTGCCCATGTAGTCCCCATATTGTTATTACTGTTCCCCATAGAAGACCACTACTGTTATTATTGTGCCCTTACATTATTATTATTATATCGGCTCTGATTATATTATGACCCCTTAGACTCCTATATATAGAAAGGACGTCTTGTCATTTGTATCATCCAACAGTTGTTCATTTGTGTAATGTAAAGGAGGTTTCCCCCTCGAAAAGGCTAAATTCTAAAGCATTGATCTATCTTTTGTATCTTTTTGTGAGCTGGTTTCATAACATTGCTAGCTGCAAATAATATTTCTCCTTGCTTGAATTAAACAATTTATTCATCCTATTTGAGTCTGAGTTATCTGAAAATGAACCATGATTCACTCAAATCATACTTGTCCTCTGATGAAACTAACATAAAATAGGAACTTGAATCTACTCTATGAAATGATCTTCCTAGGAAGGGATGGTCAACAAGGCTACATTTATGTTCTAGTTTTTTGGCGTCATTTGTAGTTTCATAGTGTGGCTTAGAAAGGATGTTCAAGTATAGAAAATATTTTTTTCTTGAAATATATGAACTTCTAAATTCTTTGGAGCATTCACAATCTGAGCCTAAACAATAAAAGAGTTCTAGAATTTCTACAGATTTTCCCTAAAATGTGATAAGCACATGTGTTGATTTCAATTCTTGTTTGTGCTTGAATTTATCAGTGTTTCATATGATAAGGGTCATACATTTGGAAGAAGGACCATTATTCTCTAACCCTAAAATTTTCCTTCATTTAAAGGCACAATTTCTTAAAACCTGGTAAAATCCACATACAGATAGTGTATTGTTAGACTTTTAATGTGCTATGAAAATATTAATAAAAACTATTAACATCTAATTTCATTCTAAAACTAAAAGAGTTTTAATTGATATCCTCTTATTCATAAACAAAATTAAAATGCCTAAGACATTTTTAGGGCTTTGTTCATTTTTATGGTCTGGATGTAATGAGGGGAGTTTGTTGACACCCTAAAATGTAGATGTTTGTTGGATTTCATATATGCAACCATTCATCTAGATTCAGGCCATTGCAGGGAACTTTACCTCCCAAATTCCATGTCCCCACAAATACTGTAACCACCCCCCGCATATCTACCCAATATCACCGGCCTGTTAGGGTAAACATGAGAGGAGCTACTATGACATGACCCAACCTCGTAGGTCCCATTAAGGAAGTGGGGTTAACTACGGAAGACAAAATGACAACTCAACACATCCTACAGGGACCAAAACTCACTCAGAGGTTGAGTAACCGCCCCAGGTGTCCAAATATTGAGTTGGACCACCTTTTCTTTTCCCTGAACCCTAACCCGCTCCCACAACAAGGCATCCATGCAGTTAGGAGCCTCCAACCATATGCATAATCCTACATCCCAACAATTGCAACCCAAAATGTTCAATTCAGAGCATGTGGCCCCATATTCTAAACCTAATTTCTAGGTCAGCCTCTAGACGACTGCACAGAACTCAACGAAATTTTCCAGAACCAATAATGACATCAAGATAAAGCTATTCATACCAAATTTGATCAAGGACTTGACCTAACTAGGCCAAACCGTGATTGTCATTTCGTCAAACATATGGCGAACATGTAATCCACAAGTTATGAATGCATATTTATACATAGGGGTCTAATACTTATTTGAGAATAGTCAAGAAGGTCTAATTCCCTCTCATAATAGTTGTAATAACATCTATTAGCCCATGTATTCATTAACCATTCAACGAAAAATCAAAACACATCAGGAGCGATAGCCAATATACATCTTGTAACCAACATATAACCAAAAAATAAACAACACATACACCATGATAAAACAACCATCAAAGCCACATAATAACAAGTAAAATTACTCTTGAAAATACTAGAGGAAAGAACTCTTATTAACATATTCAAAATACAACCAAGTTAATGACTTCCATGTAACACTCAACCATTGATTGGGTTGAACCAAATCTATCTTTCAGCCAATCACCCCCATGCAATATTCTAAGCATGAATGTGGAATCTCATGGAATAAACCAAACAGAACCAAACTAGGGATTCCAAAGGTGAAACCACCTCAACCCTCAACCAGTGATTCCACCTCACATTCAGACATCACTAACAACAACTAGATTGGTCTCTACCCAAGTTGTCCAGGGCACCAAATCATTTGTCTCAATCATGGCTCCATGAACTGATAACTCAACCCACAACCTTCCATGGATCTAGAGCATTTTTCCAGCCAAGGCTCCATGGCTAGTAAATCAACCCACGAAGGGCTCTAGAGCATTTTTCCAACCAAGATTCCACGACTAATAAATCAACCCAAGTTGTTCCAGGGCTCAAGAGTGTTTGTCCCAACCAACATCTCCAGGAATTAGTAACTCAACCCACAACAATAACAAACCTAAGTACCAATTAGAAACAACAAGTAAAAAAAACCCACAACACCATGGTTATTTAAGAAATGGCAAGGCTATGCAAAACTATTATCAATCCAAGAAATCCTCCATGCCAATGACATATCATAACCAAATAAGCACATGCATATACCATGAATTCCAAAAAATAGCAAGGAAATCATATATGCAACTTGATACCTGCAAGGAAATCCCTATGTAGTTGTTGATCCCATTATCCCCTTGAGATTTCCTTCTTTTCCTTTGCCTTCTTTCTCCAACCCAATAAAAACTAGAGTGCTCCTAGTATGCTCCAATAATGCTCCAAGATTTCTCTAAGTGTGCAAGAGTATGATAGAGAGAATAGAGAGAGAGATCCAAAACTGAACTAACAAAAGCTAAACCAACAAAATCTGTGAACTGATCCTTAGAAGCCTTTTTATCACTCAGGGATTCTATTTTCTTCATTTTCCCTTATTTTTCCTTCAATTTTCCTCACATGCAATTTTGTGACCTTTCACCTTCCTTTTCTCCTATTTTCCTTTATTTTCATAAATAAAATGCCAATCGATGCCTCTTTTCCTTTGCCAATTTCCATAGCCACTTATTAATCACCAGTGATCCCAATCACTATGTTTTTTTTTTCCAAACATTCAACTTGGAATACATGTCCCATGACATTGGTTATTATTTTTATTTATTTACATAGGAAATCAACCATGGTTGTTACAAAACCCTACCCCTTGGGGGAACACCGTCCTCGATTTTCAATGACACTTATAAACCAAAAAACACATGCTTCCTATGGAGCTTTATAACACAACTCGATACAAGATTTACATCATATCCATCTGCTGAAAACATAACCAAAATATCATGAACACCATACTACTTATTATAGCTTTATATCATAGCTCGATGCAATATTTACATACATATTTCAAAAAAAAACATCAAAGCATATTTCAAAAGACATCTTCTCAACTAACAAATATAGAAGGATACATAACCCGCATTTGATCAACCATCTCCCATGTAGTTTCATCGGGCCCAAAGTGCTTCCACTACACTTTAACTTGCTCGATTTCTCGATTCTGGAGTATGAGAATTTTTTGCTACCAAATGCGATGAGGTTCCAGCTGAAATTATCCTTTTGGTTCCACCTAGAATACAGACTAGTCAATCACATGATCATCATATTTCACATACTTCTTAAGAAATGACACATCGAAAATATTATGGACTTTCACTATTAGAGGTAGTGCAAGTCAATAGGGTGCTCATTGAATCATCTCAAGAATCTTGAAAATCCCACAATACCAAGGTGCATCTTGGCACATGATCCAATCCTCAAGGAGCTCTTCTTGCGATTGATGTGCAAGTACACATGTTCCCCAACTTGAAACTCCTTAAACACCCTGTGTCAATCTGCATAACTCTTCTTCATGTCCTATGCTACCTTTAGATTCTTCTTGATAACCTGCATTTCCTGTTCCATATCTGCCAACATGTCCGGTCCAATAAGCACCCTATTCACTAGATCACTCCAATTGATAGGAGTGCTACAAATCCACCCATAAAGTGCCTCAAACAGACTCATCCTTAGTGACTCATGATACCTATTGTTATACATGGACTCCACCAGTGGAATATACTCTTCCCACTTTCACTATTGATGCATAACATACATTCTCAACATATCTTCAAGAACCTTGTTGACCCTCTCTATCTGTCCATCTGGCTATGGATGATAAGTTGTACTGAGGCCCAATTATGTACCCAAACCTGTAAACAACTCTTTCCAAAACCTAGAAGTGAACTTGGCATCTTTGTCTCACATAATCTTCCTAGGAATACCATGCAATCTCACTATCTCCCTAATGAAGACTTGCGCTACCTCAGTAGTTGAATTTGTCAGCTTCACTAGAATGAAGTGAGTGACCTTTTTCAACCTGTCAACCATAACCATGATGGAATCATGTTGTTTAGATGTCGTCGGAAAACCTATAATGAAATACATGCAGATGACCTCCCATTTCCACTATTTAATTAGAATTGGCTGCAATAAACCACTTGGATGCTTACACTTTGCTTTTACTTGTTGGAAATCCAAGCATCTCGCAACAAACTATGCCACCTCTTTCTTCAAATTCGGCCAATGTTAGAACTTCTTAATTGTTATCAATGTCTTTTAATATCCCGGGTGACCTCAATAAGACTTAACATGAAATTCCCTCAAGATAAGCTTCCTGAGCTCACTGTTGTTGAACACATAGATCCTGTCCCTAAATCTGTTTAAACCATCTGCCATGAGATGATAGTCCACATTTTGTTCACCTGTACCTTTTTTTTGTAACCTATGCTTAAGTTGTTGGTACCTATCATCCTGCTATCACATTTGCAAGATCTGAGCCCGTAAATATGTCCCATATGAAATCATAGCTATAATGTGATTTACCTGCACTCTTCTACTAAGAGCATATCCAGCCTTGTTCTATGTTTCCTTAATGTACCTAGTCATGAACTCAAACTCACTAGTCATAGCCAACCACCTAGATTTCTTAGCATTCATATTCGGTTGGTTAAATAAGTATCTCAATCCATTGTGATCACTCACCAATATGAACCTCCAGCTAAGAAGATAGTCTCTTCACTTCTTCAATGCATAGATGATTGCTGCCAAATCAAGATTGTGTGTCACATATTTATGCTCATGGGCATTCAATTTCTTTGATTCATGGCATACTACTTGTCCTTACTGCATCAGAACCCCACCAAGTCCTCTCTTGCAAGAATCTATACATACCACAAACTCTTTGTCTAGATCTACAATTTTCAAGACTAGAGCATTTGTAAGCAACCGCTTCAACTACTCAAAACTAGTTGCACAATCGTATGTCCATTTAAATTTCTTTCTTTTCCTCTGCAAAGATGTAAAAGGATAGGAAATCCATGAGAATTTCTTGATGAACTACCTGTAATAACCTGTTAACCTCATAAATGATCTAACCTCATCCACATTCCATGATAGGTCTAATATTTTCTGGATGCACTTCTATGTCTTCCTTGGAAACCACATGCCCCAAGTAATGTACCTTTATCTGAAAGAAGTTGTATTTACTAAGTTTGGCATACAATTGATGCTCTCTTAGTGGTTTTAACACTGCTGCTAGATGTTCTGCATGTTATTCCTCATTCTTAGAATATATCAATATGTCATCAATGAATACAATCACAAACTTGTCTAGATAAGGACACAACACACTATTCATCAAACACATGAAAGTAGTTGGAGCATTAGTCAAACCAAAAGGAACCAAAACAAACTCATAATTCCCATACCGAGTTCATAAAGAAGTCTTGTAGATGTCATCTTCTTTGATGCATACTTGATAATATCCTGATCTCAAATCAATCTTCCAGAACATTGTTTCTCCCTTCAGCTAGTCAAACAAATCATCAATCCTCAAAAATATGCACTTGCTCTTAATTGTCACCTTGTTTAACTGCCTATAATCAATGCATAACTTGAGAGTACCATCATTCTTATTCACAAACAATACTAGTGCACCCCAAGGCGACACACTTAGCCTAATGTATCCCTTGATATGTAATGAAATCAACATATCAATCATCTCAACATCGACCTCATCAACCTCTACATGACAACACCACTTACAACAATGACAATCACAATGCATACATAACGAGCACATACATAACTGACATGCATGCATGACAAACACATTCCGCCCATCTAGTCCAAGTGTTGAACCTAAGAGCTTTGATACCATTCTGTAACCCCCCCTCCCATATCTACCTAGTCTCACCGGCCTTCCAGGGTAAACACGAGAGGGGGAGATACTATGACATCACCCATCCTCTTAGGTCCCATTAAGGAAGTGGAGTCAACTACATAACACCAAATTACAACTCAGCACATCCTACGGGGGCTACAACTCACTCAAAGGTTGAGAAACCACCCCAAGTGGCCAAATCCTTAGCTGGACCACCTTCTCCTTGCCCTGATACATCAATCGCTCCCACAACAAGGAATCCATGCAGTTGGCAGCCTCCAACAACATGCATAAGTGTGCATCCTAGTGGTCATAACCCAATATGTTCATTTCAAATCATTTGGTCTCAGATTTTGAGCTTAATTTCCAGGCCAGCCTTTAGACCACTGCCCAGAACTTAGTGAGGCATTCCAGAATCGATAATGACATTAGGAAAAAGCTATTCATATAAAATTTTATCAAGTACTTGACATAACCAAGCCTAACCATGACAGTCATTTTGTCAAACATATGGCGAACATGTAATCTACAAGTCATGAATGCATATTTAAACATAGGGGTCTGATACTTATTTGAGAATAGTCAAGAAGGTTTGATGCCCTCTCATAATAGCTACAATAACATCTATTAGCCCATGCATTCATTAACCATTCATCAACAAATTGAAACACATCAAGAGCCATATCTAATATACATCTTTTAACCAACATATCACCAACAAATGAACAACATATACATCATGATAGAACAACCATCAAAGCCACATAATAACAATTACAATTACTCATGAAAATGCAAGAGGAAAGAGATATTATTAAGATATTAAAAATCCAACCAAATTAGGGACTTCCATATACCACCTGACCATAGATTGGGCTGAACCAAATCTCTCTTTCAGCTAATCACCCTCGTGCCATATTCCAAGCATGAATGTGGGATCTCATGGAATAAACCAAACAAAACCAAACAAATGATTCTAGAGGCAAAAACACCTCAACCATCAACCAATGATTCCACCTCACGGTCGAACATCACTAACACCAACTAGATCAGTCTCTACCCAAGTTGTTGAGGGCTCTAGAGTGGGACTACCCAAGTTGTCCAGGGATCTAGAGTGGTTGTCCCAACTATGGCTCCAAGAACTAATAACTCAATCCACAACCTTCCAGGGCTCTAAATCATTTATCCAACCAAGGCTCTAGGACTAGTGACTCAACCCACCAAGGGCTCCAGAACATTTTTCCAACCAAAGTTCTAGGATTGGTAACTCAACCCAAGTTGTTCAAGGGCTCGAGAGCATTTTTTCCAACCAAGGACTCCAGGAACTAGTAACTCAACCCACATACATAAAGAACCTTAGCACCAATAAAAAACAAGTAGAAAAACCCACAACACAATTTCTATCCAAGAAATGGCAAGGCTAGATAAAACCATTATCAATCTAGGCAATCATCCATACAAATGATAGAGCATAACCAAATAACCACATTCATATACCATGCATGTGAAAAACTAGCAAGGAAGTCATACGTGCAACTAAATACTTGCAAGAAATCTTGTTGTAGCTATTGATCTTGCAATACCCTTGCGCTTTCCTACTTTTTCTTTGCCTTATTTATCCAATCAAATGAAAACTAGAGTGCCCCCAGCATGCTCCAACAATGCTCCAATATTTCTCTAAGTGTGTAAGGGTACGAGAGAGAGAGAGAATATAGAGAGAGCCCTGAAACTAAACTAACAAAATGAAAACCAACAAAATTTGTGAACTAATCCTCAAAAGCCTTTTTATCATTGAGGCCTCTATTTTCTTCAATTTTCCTCACATGCAATTTTGTGACCTTTCACCTTCCTTTTCTCCTATTTTCCATTATTTTCATAAATAAAATGCCAATTAATGCCTCTTTGCCTTTGCTAATGCCTTTGCCAATTTCCATAGCCACTTATTAATCACCAATGATCCCCATCACTATGTTTTTTCCCAACATTCAGCTTGGGATATGTGTACCATGCCCTTGGTTATTATTTTTATTTATTTACATAGGAAATCAACCAAGGGTTGTTACAAATAACCTGCTTCACAAACATATAGTTTCCTACTTAGTTCATTAATGAAGTTGGTTTATGATATGAACAACCATTGTTGAATTCAAAATTCCAACACATTTTTAAACACCATTATTTTGCTTTCAATACTTCCAAGAGAAGAAGTCCATCAAAAAAATGGGTTTTCATATATGAATATCAAGATGAGTGGGTTTTCTTATGGTGAAAATTCTGGACTATTGGTAACAACTAAATGATTTGAAAGTGAAGAACATTTAAAAGCATGATTTTTCATAACCTCATTTCTGTTAGCATTTGTTATTCGTATGATGGTTATTTGTTACAAGCATATAAAAAAAGGATTCTTTGTATTATCACTAACATTTTGGAAGAGTTATAACCATATTTCCCCACTAATTGTAAATACTTTAAATCTAGTACACAACTTAAGTTAGAAACACACACACACACACACAATTCACAGGTAATAAAATAATTAGAGCCATTCATTATGGCAACAACATGCTCTCTACAGAAGTGTGATAGATATCGTAGATTCTTTGATATAAACCATTAGATCTAAATGCTTTTAAATTCAATAATGCATATCTTGTATTATTCAAAATATTGATCTAGTGATCCAATTTCTTTGTAAACTTATTCTACTAAATGAATAACTTCCTATAGATCTTAAGATGATCTAAATTAAATTCATATCCATTCAAACCTTGCTCTAAAACTAAGGAAATTTCTCTTCAATTCTACCTTAGAATCACTGATAACTTCGTCTCATTATGTGATAACTCAGTAACCCCACATGCTCACTTTGCAACACCAAAGATCTAAAGTTTCATTAATTTAAATCAACCTAATCAATGTCCATTAGTTTGTCATTTAATATCTGTTCAAACCTTTACAATGATATGAGATATGAGATATAAAGTTTTTCCATTATAAATCCCTAAAGTTGGGGTTCAATTAGTTACTTACTAGATATCCTAGGAATATTTAGTCTCCTTACTCAACACCAATCTGACTAGGAGTGTAAACCCTCATAGTAGGGTTTCCTAGAAAATTGTCCCTAGCTTCCATGAGAAAATTTCCTAGAATAACATGCCCACTGGAGAAGAGTCAATACATGCATGCATGCTTCTTCTATCTTTTGAAACAACAAAATTATCTAAATCTGGAAAAGGTCCCTAACTTATGCATAATGATAATGATAATGTGATATGTTGGACATTTTCTAAGGAATTACACCTAGCATTTCAAGTAGTGGATTTCTAGTATTCATTATGAGGTCATTTCCTGTAGAGTTAAAGTGTTGTAGGGCATCTATTTGTTACATACATTTGTTGAATATTGGTGCACTATTTCCATATACTGGTCTATTTGTTCCTAGATGTAAAATGAATTGATGAAGTATTGCATGAGTGGTGCATTTGACATGACAATGATGTTCCTTTACACTAGGGATTCAATTTTTTTTTTTTTGAAATTGAAATCAGAAAAAGGGAATAAGTGGAATCCACTTCAAAGTCTATGGAGCTTGCTCTAAAGAGAAATAGCCCTTTGGTATATGAACAAGGCAGAGCCAACTATCTCTCTTTGGAAAAGTTGTCCCAACTTAAGGGGGAAGTGGAAAATGATGATGATGTTGATCCAATGAGCTTAAATGGAACATAGCAAGGAGAAGTAGATGAGAATGTGAGAAGTGGAGATTGGTACAACAATAAAACATTGGAGATGTACTTAACAATATTAGATTTCAAATAACACACACACATACACACAAATATATATCTATATATATATATATATATATATATATATATATATATATATATATATATATATATATATATATATATATATATATATATATAGATATATATATAGATATATATATATCGGTGCATCTAATACAAGATTTATTCAAATAAAATAGCTAATTCATGAGAGGAGAGGGAATGTATATGTGGTGTTTATTTGAGTGTCAGGCATGCTTTAGTTGAACATCAACACCTTTACTTCCAGCTGTTAGAGATAGTATAATATGAACCTCTAGGCTGGAGGTTGAAATATGAGGTTTTTGATGTATTTCATGCTCAACAGATCATACGAAATTGATAAGAAAACCACACAAATGATAATGAATTATTAATACTTGACACTTTCTTATTCCCACCTTATAAATTATTGCAAGGGTGGGTTATGAAGAGGTTCATCTCTACAAATAGCCCCCAAACCTCAATATTGTAATAATCCAACAAAAATCCATAAAAAAAAATAGAGCAAAGACCCTGCTATCATTTTGTATTAAAATGATGAGTGCCCACAAATGTAGGTAAATGGAATTGAAGAATACAACTAGTATGGATGCAATGTGGGACTGCAAGTGTGGTTGTTAGAAAATGTTGAAAATAAAATAAAATAAAATAATTGTTGGTGAGAAAGTAGAAAAGAAGGTTTCTAATTGGAAGGTACTTATGCTAATGATTTTAGCTGTTAGAGATAGTATATTATGAACCTCTAGGCTTGAGGTTGCAACTGGGAATCTCAAGTAGTCGACCCAGGTGCAAGTCCTGGGTGAATTTGTTCAAATACATAGCCCTAGTCATGGATCTTCCTAGAGTGGTGTAAGTGGACTTGACTGTATTGTAATAATCCCATATTAGATAAGGGCATGATTATCAAAGTATCGTAGCAAAAAAAAAAATAGACAACCACCTAAGTGGCTTTATTGATGGATCAATCACAGGACAAGGAAAGGAAGAAAGAAGCATACCCTTAAGTGAGCACTTGTTTCTTGTCCCTTCTAAAGCAACAATGCATTGCCTTTTTTATGTTGCCTGCACTGGATTTCTCTCTTGTTTTTCAACAAATTTATGAGCGACAACACCATCTTCAATATCGCGTTATTGAGTGCCCAATAAACCAATTATCCATCGTGATCTCTGTCATGCTCCCTAGAATTAACAAAATATAAAACCATTTATCACTAATTTCTACCCCATAGATCACTATAAATCATGACACATCAAAGGCACAAATTGGTTAAAATATTTATTACACAACAAATAAATAAGGAGAAAAATAGAGAACCAGAACCCCAATTCATGTAATTCATTCTATGTTTCCAACTAACCCTTAAAGTCATGTTAGCCTAAAAATACAATGTTTAGTTTGGGCATAACAAATAAATAATACCATTTTGAAGACTTGAAGCCTTTCCTAAGCAAGGCATTCAACGTTTTACCCATCTACCTATTGCCTGCCTACAAATACAAAACATGAAAGATGTGTATTGAATGGCCAGATATCGGGGGTCAATGGAAACGACAACGTTGTCTTCACTGCAATGATACCAATTAGTAAGTCTTTCTACTAATACTTCTATTTGTGAATGGATGTTGGAATCTCCTACCCCTTTTTTTATTTTATCAAAAATGTTTTTCTTTTAAATTTTAAGAAAACATGGTATGAATGACAAACGAGCGTTGTTGCCGAGATTTTCCTCGACTAGTATGATCAACCAATAGCATTTAATCCTAGATTCTAAACTACAATTTGGTCTAGATTAAATAGCTCATAGTTCCTCTTGGACGATGGCCTAAGCTTCATAACCTCATTGAATAATGCAAAAAGGTAAGCATGCAAAACAAGTTTGGGTCTCAAGGAAGTCCCCTGGTTCTGGGCAAGCAACTGAAGTAAATTCTCATCATAATTTGAGCATTCTGAAGGGTTTCACATGCTTCATTGGTGTTTCCCTTTGAAGGCCATTGAGTTTCGAAGACTGTAACTTTTATATTAGCATATCCTAGAGCAAACAATGTAGAATGAAAAACTATGCATAACAAGGCACTGCAAAATCGACAGTGATATGTGTAACAAGGCGCTTATTGCTGTAAAACTCAATATTATACCAGGGAAATTCTCATGAGTTTTATTAGAATAAAACCGTTTTGGTTTTTCCCTGCAATCCACTTAAGACCAATATTACCTGTAGATGAAAAAGGTAGACGAAAATGTGAGGTGAAC
Organism: Pinus tabuliformis; assembly: GCA_031772625.1. Lineage (NCBI taxonomy): Eukaryota > Viridiplantae > Streptophyta > Pinopsida > Pinales > Pinaceae > Pinus > Pinus tabuliformis. Next base: position 572,642,168 of record CM062807.1, read on the forward strand.
TGATTCAAAAGGAATGCCTATCACCGTATATATATTTAAAATACTTAATAATACATTTTTTTAACAATATGCATGGTAGATATTTTACTCATTTCTAAATGAATGGATCACCTTCATTTAAAATGACATTGTCTAATTATTGGAAGTTTTGGAGTTTTTGGTCGGAATATATTGAAACATTCTTTGGTGATTTTTTTTTAAGTTAATCAATTTTTTGTATATATGGATCGAATACTTATAGAAACTCTAAAGCATTGAAATCACGAGAGTTCGCAGCGAAATCTTGTGATTCCAACAAATCCCTACTAGATTATGAGCAAATTCAAACAGAAAATATCCAAATAAACCTCTTAATAAACTACAAAATTTAAAATTAACAATTAATACAAATTATTTATTTATTTTAACATTATAAAATTACTAAACATATTTAAAATATTTAATTATACATATTTTCAATAAAATTCTTTTTATATTTCAAATTTTTTTTTTTTGAATAAATCAAAGAATGATTCGTATTAATAAAAGGTTGAATTATGGGCTAGATCATATAGAGATTTAGTTTAGCATTGCTTTCAAAAGTCCAAAAATTAAGAAATCTAATTCTGAGACTACTTTTATCTACTATACTAAATAGATGTCGACTATGGTCACAGAAAAAAAAAAATAAAAAAAAAATTCCTAATAGATTCTTATATTTACATAACATTAGAAGATTCAAAAAATTTCAAGGTTAATTAACAGTTTGTACTCCTAGTGTCCCATAGAGCTTAGTTGGGATGATGATTTGTTCTATCTTGTTGTACCACCCTGTGTCACTTGTGATCCCAACTAAGCTTTACAGGACACTAGGTGCTACGAATAGGACAAAGGTCCGGTTTCTTCTCCGTATGTGTCCAAAAAATTAATGTGGGCTCCTTTGTTTTATGCTTGTTCTCTGGTGGACGAGCCTTATTACACAATGATATACCACAATCACATGGATGAAATTGACTTTTAACTTTAAAAACCTTAAGCAAAGTCTTTCGGTAGAAATCACATAAGAGAAATGTTTAGCCAACACGTTTCGAACCAACAAGTGTGGTTCATCATCAAAAACCTTATTTGGATATGCAGGCCATTTAATTTAAAATTAAAACTAGAACTTTTATAATTTGTGGTCATGGAATTGATGAGAAAAGAGACCTTCTATGATCTAATTCCAATTTTCCTTGCTACTTTGTTGGGCAATGAATCTGCCATTATGTTTCTGATGTCAGAACAGATATAATAATTCAATTTGTTTGGATATCATAGTTTCGAGAATGAGCCTCTGCCGAATGAGGCAAGAATCCATGAATTACACTTTTTTATTTTCCTCATCTAGTGTATTACCAACATTAAATGACAATTAACTGACATTTTGATTATTTTCTTTACAAATGCAATTTCCAATCCATAACACCATATGAAATTCTCTAACTTAATTATTAGATACCATTCCCAATCCCTAAAATATTTAAGACTGTATTTTCTTTTTAGAACATAAAATAACACCCCTACCACCACCTCGTCATTTTAAACATATTCTTAATAAACAAAACATAATAAAATTATTTATTAAATTTTAACATTACAAAAATAATAAATATATTTAAAACGGATAAGAATGCATTTTTTTAAACCAAATTTATTATACAATCTTTTAGCTTCTTCTTAAATGGATGAATAACCTTACTTTAAAATTAACAATAAATTTAAGCAATATTTATTATTTTTAACATTATAAATATTTAAAAATACATTAAAATGACCTTGATTTAAAATTGATTTTGGTAATGAATGAATCACCATTTTAGATATAATTTTACAAAATATCTTTAATAGTGTGGTTTTCTATTTTTTAATAATTTTAAAATTATTATTATTATTACCATTTAAAATGAATTATTAACATAAATTATTTGCTCACTGGACATATAGTAGATAATGTTAGGGTGTTAAGGCATTCTTTGTCATGGGAAAAAAATCCAACTATGCTAAAAGTTGTTGTGGCCTAAGCTGAGTGCGATCCCAAGTGATTTTGACAACTTAGATGCCTCTGGGTTGCAACAACTCAAGCCACTAGTTGTGTAGTTATCTCAAAACTCACATAAACTAGCTAGAAAAAATATCTATTTATTTTTTAACATTACACAATTTCTGAATTTAGGCTTTTGTGATTCATAGTGTTTAAATAATGACTCTTTCAATTAATCACATTAGAATTTTGAATTGGCATTTTGAATCATCCACTGTGATTCAAAATCTAAACATAGATAAAAGACTCGATCTAACACGAAAAATAAATAATGTTAGAAATTTCAATAAAAAACCCAAAATAAACCGGAATAACTGAAACATCTCTATATCTTTTTAAGCAAGATATGTCCTCTTCTTTGAAATATTCATTAAATTAAAACTTTATAAAACTTTATTGGCCACCACAAAGCAACTTTTACATTCAAATAAACATTCACCATAAAAACATTTTTAATTTTTCGTTGTATCATACAAAATCATCTAAATAGATTCAGAGTAGAAGAAAAATAATTTTTATTTTAAAGGAGTTTGATATTATAGTATGACACACTCAAATATTTTAATGAAATATAAAAGGAAGGGACACTCACAAGGAGTCTGAAATATCTCTCAAACTCCACTTTGTCATGTACGGCTGATGTATCATTTAAAGATATGCGTATATTCCTTTTTTTCTATAAACGACAATGAGTAAGTTGAATGAGTAATGATGACAGTATGAAAAGATAAGTAAATTTTATTATTAATTTTATTATTTATATGGTTGTCTAGAATATTTTCATCATTTTGGAGTTAAATTTTTTTAAAATTTTAATAAATTATTTTTAAAGTTTATCGCAGTTTTTGTGAAATTAAATGTTAAATTTATTTTAAGAAATTGAAAATTAATTTTTGAATTCTAATTTTATGTGGTTTAAAATTAATTAGTAACTTATTTTCATAAATTAGAAATATTTGAGGCTTTCTCTTTGTTTTCTCAATAAAACATTGAGGATTATGAAATACAATTAATTATGTAACACATTTTTTTCATAATTAATATTTTATTTCCATTCATTATCATATTTATTTTTAACAATAAAACAATTGAAATTTTTTTGGCTTTTTCATTAGTCTATGTCATTTCACTTTTTATTGCCATCTCATTAATTTCTAATTACATTTATTTTCACCATATGCTTAGTAGTTGCAAATGGATTTCTAAATATGTTAAAACTCTTACATAGTAAAATGTTAGTAACTATAAACTTTTTATATTTCTATAATTTTAATAAAATCCATTCATTGGTCTATTGATTCGGAGTTAATAAAATTTTAAAATGTGTTTTAAATACTAATTTCTTTCAAAAAAAAAAAAAAAAAAAGAAGAAGAAGAAGAAGTTATTATATTAGATAATATAAAGATAGCATTACAAGGTTGAACATAACATCCCAATACCAGTTGATTACCAAATGATCATACTTAACTTCTAAATCCCAAGAAAACAAATAACTACCAAGCCCTTACAAAAAGACAAGCTTCTTCACTATTCTTGACGAGGACTTTATCAGATCATAACACTAACTTCCCAAATTAAAATATAGACAAACATTCAAAGTGCTCAACTAAATCACCCTCCCCTTTTCCAAAGTATAATTGTCCTTTGATGAAATCCAACACTTGTTTGGAAAGCATGTCAACTCCCCTGTTGTATACCATGTAGATGTATTGAATTTTCAACTCTTGAATCTTTACACTTAACTAACGAATATGGTCCATCCACTGTTGTAAAGAGATCAGTTTCATATTATTCTTAAAAGAGAACCAATCCACTCTAACTTTCGAGTCTCCCACCAGCTGTAAACTAGAGATCTTCTTGAAATGAGAAAAGAACAAAATACACCATAAAGCCAAAAGCTGTAAATTCCCAACACTGGACATTTTAGAATAGCACCAGCACCGCATCTAAATCCCCCTTCTTGAGCTGCACCATCAAAAAAACCAACTGTAGTATGACTCTCCAATAATGGAGGACGAGCTATTCTCGAAACCAGATTACTCTTTTCTTTATCAATCTCCCCCATATCCTACAATACCTGCTGGAAAACCTTGCCAATAGACAACTAGTGACCTTCAAAGATAATTAAATTCCGACACCTCCAAACTTCCCAACTGATGAAGCATGGAATTTCTTTCCAATCACTCATCACCTTAATCCAATTTTGAAAACATACAGGAAATTGATCAATCCCCCATACCTCTTGAATCTGAAAAAAAAAAAAAAAAAAAAAAAAAAAAAAAAAAAAAAAATAAATAAATAAATAAATTGAAACATATCTCCATACTTCTTTAGTAAAGGGACAATCAACCATTAAATGGTTAACAATTTCTTCCTCAACTCCACATAGAATGCATCTATTTGGACCAACAACCCCTTGCTTTGATAAATTTTCCTCGACCAACACTCTATTCTCAACCAAAATCCAAAAAAACAACTGAATTATTAAAGGAACCTGCCACTTCCATATCTCAACAAGCCAGTCTTTAAAACCATCGACAGAGTCCTCATTGAATTAGACTTCATACAACAAATTTGCCGATACCTTCCGTCCTTTAACATCCCACGACCAAACTAAAGTATCTCCAGAATTTGACAACATGAAACCATAATGATTAAGACTCATTACGAAGGCATACCATTCAAATTTTAAATCCTATGAAAGGTCGAGTTGGTCTACAAATTTCCACTTGAAATTAAGCCCACTTCCATAATCGTTTGAAATAGCTTGACCTAGAAACAAAATTCCTTTTGCATGGAACTCTGAGAGAAGATCCAAAGATAGTTTAAAGTATGATTGTGCCCCCACTAAAGGATCTACACTAAGACAAACCTCCCAACCATTACCTGGCGAACACACAATCCAATCAGAAACAATATGAAGAGAAGAAAAAAGAGCCTTCCAACAGTTAGAAACCCCTTTGAAATGTTTTCTCCCATCTCTAAACCAATCCACCACCGATTTCTGTTTCAAATATTTTCTATGAATAACATCATGCCAAAGACCAGGAATCATCAAACACCTCCACAAGATCTTAGTTGCTAAAGCTCTACCAAAAGAAAATAAATTTTTAAATCCCCATCCTCCCTTCTTTTTAGGCTTAGCAAGCCTACTCCATTTAACCAAGTGAATACCTTCTTTCACTTTGCTACCAGTCCATAAAAAACTAAACATCCTCCTATGAATCTTTTCCAAAATAGCTTTAGGAATTTTTGCCATAGATAACCAATACACATAAATGTTTTCCAAAATAGATTTAATCAAAATGAATCAACCTCCTAACGTTAACCATCTATGACACCAATTTGCAATTCTTTTTTCCACTTTCTGAAGCAGCCATATCCAATCATTAAAGGAATAACAATTGGGCTTAAGGAAGAAACCCAAATACTTAAAACCTTCTTCTATAGATTTGACTTCAAAAGGAAAAATCTGATTTAACTAAAAAATCTCTTCATCAGACCAACCAACTTCCATAAATTGAGACTTCTTATTACTAAAAAGCATACATATGGCATTGCAAAACAAATCCAATGCTTCTTTAAACACTTTCCATTCAAGCAGAGATCCTTTCCAAAACAAAATGATATCATCCATAAAGAGCAGATGAGTAATTTTCATGCCATTTTCTATCAATACACCTTCTAGTCTCCCTTCATCAACCAATTTCTTAATGAGTCTACATAGCCCTTCAACAATGAGAAAGAACAATAGAGGAGATAGAGGAAAACCTTGCCTCAATCCTCTTTCTCCTTTGAAAAACCTAGAAGAATTGCCATTAACCAAAACAGAGAAATTCGTTAATTTAATATAGCCAATTATCCAATCAATATCTTCCAAACCAAGCCCAACCTGGAGAAGAATCAATATGAGAAAGTACCAATAAACTCTATCATAATATTTCATCATATCCAATTTAAGAACCAAAGCTTTAGATTTCTTTGTCTTAATGCTATGCAAATCTTCTTGAGCCACTCTGATGGCATCTGAAATTTGTCTATTATCTAAAAAACTGAATTGTTCCTTAGACATACCCTTGGAGAGAAAACACTTAATTCTAGAAGCTATAATATTTGAAAATAACTTATAAACCAAGTTGCACAAAGAGATAGGCCTAAATCCTGCATACGATTAAGGTTTGTCACTTTTAGGAATAAGGACTAAAAAAGTATCATTTAGAGCCCCACAAACCTTACCATTCAACCTGGATTCCTCCACCACAACCAACAACTAAGGGCCCAAAATATTAAATAAATCCAAGAAAAAATCGACAATCTAGCCATCTAGCCCACCAGGACTCTTAGAACTAACAAATACTTTCAAAATAGCCAACGCCTCTTCCAATGAAACTGGATCAACCACCTTCTTTCCTTCTTCTAAAAAAAAAAACCTAGGATAGGCTTGAAGAACTTCCAACTGATGCTAGATAAAAATATTTTCCTTAGCCTTAATATTTTTTTGGAAATACCGCGAGGCTTCCTTTTCTAAATATTACTGATTGGAAACTAAAGAACCATCCTCCTTATTAATCTCCCAAACAAAATTAATCTGTCTTCTATAATTGGCATAGGAATGGAAAAACTTGGTGTTATGATCTCCACATGCAAGCCAAGAAGCCCTACTATTTTGCCTCCATATCTCCTCATCTTGCTTTAATAAATCTATCTTTCGATCTTCCCTCTTTATCACCAAATCTTTGTCATCCTCCCCGACAAACCCTCCAAGATATAAAGAGTAAAGCCTTTCCAACTCCCATTCCACCTGAATTAATTCCTCCTTACAGTTAAGGTTTTTTTCATCATTCCCACCCAATTAACAAAGATTTTAACTATTTTAATTTTACAACTAATGAATCCATTTGAGAGGAACCATCCAACACTTGAAACTGATTCCAAAAGGAACAAACCATTTGGTTGAAATCTGGATCAGATAACCATATTGAATTGAATTTAAATGGGTACTTAATCCTTTCCTGACCTTGATCAATCTGAAAGACCACGGGCATATGATAAGAAATTTTAACATTTACAACCCACGAATGAAACCTAAGATTTGTTTCTGCTAAACTATCATCAATTAAGAAACGATCCAACCTCTTAGCCACATTTTCCTGGAATGCTATACACTTCTCCAAGTGGGAAAACACTCAATCGGTTCCACATCAATAATCCCAATTTCCTCTAACAATTGATTAAATAGCGAATCTAAATGATCAAGTTTGGAAGAGGAGCCCCAAACTTCCTGAGCAAATAGAGTAAAATTGAGGTCACCCCCTAGAATCAACCCCTATTCCTTCAAAATACAATCATTCTTTAACCCTTCCCAGAATTCCATTCTATTATTGTAGGGACCGTAACAATCAACCAGCTTCAAGCTTCTATTAACATCCTTAACCATTAAGAAGAGTATTTTTAGTAGAAATCACATAGGAGAAAAATTTTCTGATGCGTTTTGAACCAGCTAGTGTGGTTCATCATCAGGACTAGATGAAGATGTAGATCATGGCACATGCTTAAATAGAGGGTGATGTAGAGACCAAAAGATCATATAATGGCTAGTTTATGAAAATTAATATTTTAATAATGAGTATTAAGATCAAATAATATTCCTATAACAACTAGTTTAAGAATAATAATATTATAATTTATAATAAAAATTAACATAAAATAATAATATACTAATAATAATAATAATTTTACCCTCCCTTTTGATTGTTTTGTTTTAATTTTAGTCTCCTTTAATTATTACTTTTGTTATAGGACCTTGACTAATTAATGAGGTCTTGACTCCTATTTATTTTATTTTATTCTATTTATTTTTACTATGTTCCCTGTATTTGGTTGAATTGGATTGTTTGTTTCTTATTAATGTTTATGTTTTTCTATCTTTCTTAATTATTATTATTAATATTGTTATTATTATTATTATTAATTTCTTTTATCTTAATTATTATTATAAATTATAATATTATTATTCTTAAACTAGTCATTATATTAGCGATTATAGGAATATTTTTGATCTTAATAATCATTATTAAAATATTATTTTGCATAAACTAGTCGTTATATGATCTTTTGATCTCTACACCGCCCTCTATTTAAGCTTGTGCCATGATGTACATCTTCATCTGGTCCTGATGATGAACCACACTAGCTGGTTTGAAACACGTTGGCAAAATTTTCTCATATGTGATTTCTACAAAAAAGACTCTTCTTAATGTAATATGGATCACAAAAGCCTGAATTCAGAAAATCCTTAACCACATCATCCAACATTATCCCTGCAAGAGTAAAAAAAGAATCAAAATTAGCTTTGAGTGGATTCCAAATTGAAAGTAATCCACCAAATAACCCATTTGAGACCATCGTACACATTTTCCATTGCTTCAATAACTTAGAAAACACCTCTCTAGCTCTGGATCCACAAACCATATTTTCCTGAGCTAAAAACACATTAGGTTTCACCATCTCAACTAAGCTCTTGAGGGCTAAAATTTTCTCAGTGCGCCCAACTCCCCTGACATTTAGAGACATAACAATCATCTTCTACCCCTGGCTAGGGCCCTCTACGCTCTAAGTGCCCAAGGACCTTCAGAAACATGAGTAGACTTAATAAATATGTCTTTCAGCATCACTTTCTTTCTCGAACTCATTTTAATTGGAGATAAATCTTTATCTAACCCACCAAAAACAATTGATTTCTTCTCCAAACTATCCTCGGTCTTATCCTTAACATCTTCTTGGGCCTCTACATTAGATAAGGAATTCAAATCACCACCTGAAAAAACCTAGAGAGGGGAACACTTTAAAATGTCTTTATATGAAGGGATAAAATAATACAAAGATTTCTCAACCACCTAGTTTACCGAATCCACCAAATTTAAATTCATGCAACCCCCTCCAAAGAACCAGATTCCTTGAGATTCCTAGACACTATATCAACCTCATGACTTCTGAAACCTTCCAAACCAATGTCACACTTTAGAGAACTTAGACCACAATAAACACCAGAGCCATCACCAAACTTCCCATTATCAACTGACTAACCATAAACTTTCTTATCCTCAGGAATAGAATTAACCAAAACCTTAGAAGAGGAATTTTCTTTACATTCATCCTTAGAGACCAAAAACCTTAAAGATATTTAAGGCAAAAAAACATACCATTCATGGCAAGCACTAATAACAAATGCCTTATGCAATAGTTTTAAATCCTCCATATTAAGAGAAGAGTACAACACAATAGGAGATTTCTTTAGCTTACCAAGAAAGGAGTCATCATCCAGAGATAGAGCTCGAGTATCTGTCTCTAATGAAGGAGAATCGTCTTCTACAATCTATGACGACATTTCTTTATTTTCAATCATATCTTCTTCATCAAAGAAATCCACCACATGCTTCTTCTTGGACTAACCCAGACAGTCTTTTTTTCAGAGCCCAACATCTTTACATACCTAGCATCGAAAATGTATTCCCTAATAGTCTAATCTCTGAGTGTGAACAAACCATATCCATTCAATTTCCATCTCAGCTGGAAGGCCCTTATGCATGTCCATCTCGACCATAATTTTTCCAACCCTTCTGTCCTGACGAGATAAAACCTCCTAGTCAACATGAAAAAAATTACCCAAAGATTTACCAATATTCTCAAAAGTTTCACGATTCCAAAAAACCAGCGAACACCTCGACATCAAAACCCACAAATATTGAAAACGAAAAATGATATTTCTCCATGTCAAACCAATGTGTCCATCATTTTAGCATCATACTCGTCAAACCACATAACCAGACCCTACCTAATATATTCTCTGCATCCTCTTCCTCTTTAAACTTGAAGCAAAACCACCCTTAAACTAAAACCATGACTTCTGGAGAATAACTAAAGAAGGATTTCCACTGGTCTTCAACCCACCCTTCGATTTAGAATTTACATAAGGCCCAATTGCTGACCCTTCTGACCAAAGCACACACAAAAAGAACAAAAACCTCCTTAATACCCACATCTCTGCCCAAAACCATCTTCGGTCCAACCTTTCTGGGCTTCCATAATTTAACAAAACTCTACTTCGAAGAACAAGTAGGCGGCTTGCTCCCAACAACACCAAATTTCTCACTTCCATTTCATCTTTGAATTTGACTAGAGAAAATAACATCCATAACTTTCGAAAACTTTCCCAATGCCTTTCCTTTGTTGGCCTCTTCCACATCAAAACGACTCGTCGATAATCCTAATGGACCTCGGGGGAAGAAGACAGTCTACTTATTTATTATCTAGACCGTCCTTTGTTAAAGAATCAGTCCCTTTCAATGCTTCAAGATTATTCTCATTAAAAGACAAATTTGTATCATACGCCAATGTCTTGTTGTCACTAAACCCTTTCCATGCCAGCTCCTGATATTCTTTTTCAGACTTAAACATCTCTTGTTGGCTCCACAAAACCTCATCCACTAGATCCATTAAATAGGCCAACTCAGACTTTGACCAATCATTAGCACCTATGACCTCCATGGCTACATCTCACCGATTTGAGATCGAATTCAAGCTCAATTTTAAATACTAATTTCACATATGTAAAATGAAAAATGCAAATATTTAGATAGACAAAGCATTGTACTTTCATGCCTGAACAATAGAGCAATGAATATAGATAACTTATGCTATATATAATTTCAATTTTCAATTACTTTTTACTTTTCGTATAAGAGGCAGGTACTAAGAAGCAACAATGCATGTTTTTAATATTAAATTTAGTATAATGATAGAATACAAAATAAATGGTGAAATCAATTAGTATGAGTTTTAAAAATTGGAAAAACAATATTTTTTTGGTAATTGAGGTGTACTTATTGTTAGAAAATAGATTGGATCTCTAATTGTACATAGTGGTATTGTGGTATTATTGTATTATTCACAAGAGGAGGATTGTAAAATTCAATGAAACAAAAGTGGAAATTGTATTTTTTGAATTGAAAAGGATTTTCAAAGCCATGTAGATGGAAGAGATATTTGTGGATATTAATTATAATATATAAGAAAATAAAAATAACCATAATTGAATTATTTGATGGATTATATATTTTTATTATTGTTTTTTAAAACTTTTGATACTTTTTCCATGTTTTCATTAAAAATCTCTTGTGAATTATCTAAGTAACTTTTTATTTTAATTATAATATATTGAGAGAGAGAGAGAGAGAGAGAGAGAGAGAGAGAGAGAGAGAGAAGCAAAGATATCAATGGTTATGAACACTTCTAACATTTGATAAATATAGAGAGAGAGAAAGATTCAAATGAATTTGTTTGAGTTGTAGTTATGTGAAACATATGTGCACTTGAATCATTCAACAAACAAAAAATCAATCCCACAAACAATCTACCCTAACAAAAGTTGGACTATGGCTTCCACGATTAATAGATCATCAAATGACCCTTAGAAGTGGAAAAGGAAGAAACCATATGTAATTTCAAGGAACATAGTTGAGTTGATTCCTAATGGGTGTTCATCTCTTCACATCCCCAAATTCTTAGAGGCACCATATAAGGGTTCATTTACAAACTTTGTGCCTTAATTTTTTAATACAAGCCCCTAGCAATGTGTTCTTCTACTAGGGGAAAGAGGGAAAGATATATGAAATTTACCATAAGTTAGTGTGTCTTGTCAACTCTATGGCTTGTAAACATGCATAGAGATTAGCTTTTCTTTCAAAGGCATATTCCAATAATTTATCTATAACTCTTATGATTGTGATGTTTCTTCACAATTTCCCGAGAATTTTTTTGGATGAAGTAATGTAAACGTCACATTATTCAAAGGACTTAGTTGTTATGAACTCCTATAACGTGGTTTTATAGATATTACTCTCAAGTCCATTAAGCACTAATCCAAGCACCACTATCCATTCTTTCTGGGGAACCCCAATAACAAGTCCACCATTCAAATTTATGACATTATGTCCATATTCTATTCCCTTCAAAATCCATTGGAAACTATAAGCTAAACATGGTAAATATGTGCTACCTAAATAAGCCACATTGCAATGAAGATATATAAAATCATACATAAGAATAAAATATGCATACATGATGAAATACTTTTTATTATACAAGGCCTTACCATTTGTTAAGACGTGTTGTTTTTGTGTCATCTGATTGATCCATCAAACCATTTATGGTAAACCTTAGCAAATAGAAGTTATAACCCTTAAATTCCAAAAACATAAAATGCATTCACACAATAATTATCCCAATATTGTAAAGAAAACCTTAAAGGTCAAGTAATATTTTCAATTACTTCTTATGAAAGGAATCACTCCAGGTGCCAATTACATTTTTGTCTTATGGTCTAGCCACAAGTTCCCATGTTTTAGTTTTTTCTATTTGATCTAATTATCCATTCATAGCCTTGACCCAATGCTTATCTTCACTAGCTTTGTTAAAACATTCAAGTTCTATTTTGGACAATAATGCTAGATTTGCATGTATGGAAGTGTTGATCAATTTTCTTCTAATCTGAATTCTTGATTCTCTATTTCTGAGTATTTGATTTTCAGGATGAAATTTCAAACATACCTAGATGGATTTTGTGTTTTTAAGGTGCCATATCTTCTTCATCATCTTTCTCTTCTTGTTCTTCCTTTTCTATATCTACACTCTCTATCTCATATGATTCTTCATTTCTTTGTGGCTTTTCTATTTGGGGAAATGCTTCATATACCCTTACATCAATACATTCCAGTACCTTTCTTATTCTTTTGTTATATCACTTGTAGCCTTTCTTCTAGATGAGTAACCAAGAAATATTCCTTTATCAGCTCTTGAATCAAAATTTCATATGTTGCCTTCATTCCTCTTGAAATATCATTTTCCTCCAAAGAATTTTGGATGCTTGAGTGAAATTGATCTGCCTTCAAACAGTTCATAGGGGGTCTTATCATTATTTAATTTGAGATGAGCTCTATTTAATATGTAGACAATTGTTTGAACTACTTATTCCCAAAAAATGTTTAGAGCCTTTGCTTCACTCGACATGGCTCTTTCCATCTCTTATACTGATATATTATTTATTTCAACTATTCCATTATGTTGAGGAGTTATGGTTATTGAGTATTGTCCTCTAAGTCCATGCTTCTCACATAATTCATTGATTTCATCTAAGGTAAACTTTCCTCCTCTACTAGATCTCAAGCATTTTATCTTTACATCCATTTCATTCTCAACTTGAGCTTTGAATATCTCAAAATTGTTAAAGGCTTATAAATTTTCTTTGACTAAGATGATCCATGTTTCTTTTATATAATAATCAATAAAGAGCATAAAATATATTTACCTCTTAATATTTGGGTTCTTGTAGGGCCACAAACATTTGTATGAACTAATTCCAGTGGCCTAAATGATGACTATTCTTTTGTACTGAATTGGACCATTGTATGCTTCCCAAACTAACATGGATTGCGTATGGAATCATTTGACTTTGATATCTTCAACATTCCTCTCGCCTTTTCTACCTTGTTGATTTTTACCCGGTTGTCAAAATTGTTATGCTCCATTCTTCTATGTGATAACTAGATTTTATCCGCGTTGCTCATCCAACATTTTTCTTTGGCTCCATTGAAAACAGACACATTGATAGGAGTTTTAATTTCTTTTGCTATCATTTTCCTACATTCCTCTTTCCTTATTTCACATCCCTTAGAATGAAATATGAGGTTATATCCTTGGTAAAAGATTTGGTTGAAACTCAGTAGATCGTGCTTCTGACAATCAACATATAAAACATTTTGAGCCTTAGACTTTCCATTAACTATAAAAATCCCTTTAGCTTTTATTTTGCCTGGTGCATTTTGCCAAAGGTATGATTTCTTCCTTTATCTTATTTTAGGGAAAGGAATTTACTCATGTCCCCTATCATGTTCTTTAAGCAATCACTATCAATATATGATTAACCTTGTTGATTGTGAGCACATAATGAAAATCTTCATTCTTTAGATATTTTTTGCTTCTTTTTCCACCTCTTAATGTTTTTTTATTGTTGAATCTTTGTGGGAAACAATTTTCTGAGGGGGTTTATGAGTTTTCTTCTACATTCACTTGTTTTATGACCAAATTTATTGCAATTATAACATTCACTTTCATCTAACATAGAAGAAAATGTAGTGTTCTTTCTAGGATAGGAATTCCTATATCTGAGCATTAAGAACTAACCAGATCTAACATTTTCATTCCTAATATATCTAGGGGATCTAAAAATTACAACCTTATGACCAAATTTATGACATGAAAAATAGTAGCCATAAAAGATTTTGTACTTGAAAATGTATGGCCTTCATGGAGGAGTGATTTTGTTGAACCCTTTCTGCCTTTCTTGTTGATTGTTGGATTTGCCTTTGGTATCATTTATGGAGTTGTTGGGGTCATTTATTTGTTGTTTCTTATTTTTTTAATGCCTATGTTTGTATTGGTAGACCTCCCTTTGAGTGAATTTTTATAATTGATGGGCTATTCTTTTTCTGGGGACTTTGTGCTTGACCCTCCTTTTGAGATCTCATGGTCTTCTTTGTAACCATTACCTACCTTGATTGCCAAAGATCTATGATTATTGAGGATATTATTGAGGGTTTCAGAACCCTTTACAAATCTTAAGTTTAGATCCACTTGAGCTCTAGATTTATCTAGATACTTTATTAGAGAAACTACCTCTGCTTCAAGCATATCTCACAATTTCTCTCCCATTCTTAAGCTAATTTGAAAGGTTTTTTTCTTTTTTCTTTTCCTCTTCAAGTTGGGTCTTCATGTGGATGATAACTTCTTCATTTGAATTTGGACCTCTCTTTTCATGTTTCTTAGATAGATCCTTTCTCAAAGACATATTCTCATCGTATAGTCTTTCACATCTTCTTTGTTTGTATTTTGATGCTTTATTAAGGTTTCTTTAATTATTTTTGTGTAACACCCTCATCCCATTACCCAAGATAACTAGTCCACTGGGATAAACATGTGATGAGAGGCTACTATGATGTGATTAAACTCCCCAAGTATAGTTAAGGAAGTGTGTTACACTAAAAAATGTCACCATGACTATTTACAGTTAGTATGGCTCTATCAACAGTCATGCTATCCTCTTAGGCAAGTCTTATGCCTCTGCTCTCCATGTCAGACTCCAAAAAGAGAGAAAGTCTTTATAAATGTATTTATCTCTGGGTACGCAGGTTCTCTCAACCTTACCTGCGGGTACGCACCCAATGTTCACAAAAGCTGCGTCCTTGGACGCTCTGTATGTAAAGGGGTAGGTGCGTCCCCCTGTAAAGGTCAAAATGCGCAAGTTTCATCTTTAAAAAGTTACTTGTGGTCATTTCTAGAGCATTCTAGAAGGTTGTTTGACGTGTATTGAGTGCCTCCAGATGGTTCATGTACCCCTACCAAAGAGGAACTTATCCCATCAATAAGGGAGCTATCCCATCCAAAGAGGGGATTATCCCATTGATGGTGGACCTGATTAACTTCCTCTTGAGCACTATAAATACAGGCATTGGGCCAGAAGGAGGGGAGGTTGAAAGCTAAACATTTCTAAGGGTAGATGTTGCAGGAATTAGGACTCCCATTTAGAAGCTTGTGAGGAGAGATTCCCATCCTTACTTGTTCCATTTGGAAGTGGGTGAGCTTTGTCAAAGTAAAGGAGAACTCTTGATGGGCCCTAGGAGGGACTTGCACAACACCAAGGCTCAGGTTGTAATTGTTCCTTTTGTTTCTTATTAATGCAAATGAGTCCATTCTTCTCAATAACTTGTTATTTATGAGTTGTTTCATGTACTCCTTGGTCTATATGTTAAATATGTTTGATTTTATGAGATTATCAAGTGCTATTTAATCGTTTGATTGTTAGTGAATGCAGGTTTCGAAGTGAAGGAGGAGCTCATCCGAATCGGCGAGGCTGGACTACTACAACAGCGTTGGACTATAGGTAGGATCTAAACACTTGATTTCTTGTATGGTAAATGCATGTTTAGAGAAGGATTGCTCTTGTTTGTCTTGTTTGTCACTAGAGAGTCTTAGGCTCCTAGGGAGGTTGGTTGTGTCCGCACTATCGACTCTTTCCGCTTGACAAAATGGCGACTCCGCTGGGGAATCCATTGATGTGAAAGTCTTTTCCTTTGTATGCAACTTTGATCTGAGAAAAGTCATTTATTTTCTGGTTTTTGGCTCTGTGACTTTGTTTTTGGGTGGGTTAGCTTAGGGTTAGATTCAATTTAGTTTTTTTTTTTTTTGGTTTTCTCAGTAGTACGCACCCTCTGAGTATTGCATAGTGCGTACTTGTACGCACTGTTGCTGTGTGCACAGAGCGGGCCCGCACCTGGCTTAACCGGTTGCCTGCGTACCCTGCTAAAAATTAAGAAAATTCCATTTTTTGCATTTTTTCTCTTAGATTTTGCTTTTTATTAGTTTTTACTGCCCAGATCCATTAGTCTCTTGTCATAAATCTTCACCTAAGCTTGTTTCATTGGCATTCTTGCTTTAAGCTTTTATCAATTGGGTGTTTTGAGTCTCTTTCTTGAGAAATTCTTGATTTGATTTCCTTTGGTCATTACTTGGAGGTTTCTCTCAGTCCTTTCACAATTTTGCATCTTTTTGCTTGTGTTTTTGCAAAAAAATTTCCCCCTCATTCGCCGGGGGGGGGGGGCTAAATTGTGTATGAGTGTTAATCGCCTTTGAGTGTTTTTATTTTATGATCTTTGGAACTCTCACCCAATTTTCTCGACTTGCACTTGATTGGTTCTTAGATCACATTAGAATCATCTTTTGTTTGAGAATTCTCTTGCATAGATCACATTTGCATAATTAGAATTCTCATTTTCAGAATATGAATGAAAAATGTGCATAGATTACATTTGCATACTCTTCAAGTGAATTGTGCATAGATTACAATTGCATAGTTTACATTCTGAAAAATCAATCGTAGATTTAGATCAGTTTTCTTTGATTTGAATTTGCACAAAAATAAAAATAAAAATAAAAAAACTATTTTGGAATTGATTTGCATTAGTTTTTCTTGATGAAATTAGTGCATTAGAGAATTTGTTATATTTTCTCTTAGTGATCAATTTTTTGCATTGTTGGAAGTGAATGGAAACTCTCTCCTTACTTTTGTTAGGATTCATCGAATTGAAAGGATTACATTATCATATTCGATTGCATTCAGTTGAGTCGGGTCATAACACCATTGGTTTCGTATCCATTTACCCATTTGAGTAATAACAGCCTTAATAACACAGCGCTTAATTAAAATTCATCTAGCAATTTTTACATTTCTAGGGCTCTGATACACCAACGTAGCTTAGGCTAGTGTCTTGGAGTAGGAGAGTAATTAACTCTCCAAGACAGCAAAACCAAACAAGTAGCTCATCTTGTGGTAGGATAAACCCAATTGTTACATTTATGCTCTGGGAAAGCTCCTCTTAAAGGAAAAGCACGAGACCGTGTCCGAACCAGTGAGGGGATCAATCCTCCTTCATTGGGAAAGACGCCAGATACGCACGTACTACAAACGGTAAACCTCGGATTATTGTCGAGGAGCCTGGGGTCACTTGTCAGTAAACCTTGGATTATTATCAAGGAGCCGGTAAGGGGATTGAGCTTGTTACTCTGCCCTTGCATGCTATCGGGTCGTAGACTGTTCCCCCAGGTGTATTTGTTGTTGTTGGTGACCTTAGTGACCATTATCTTTAGGGTTCTACCCAAGGTGACGGTGGAGGGAAGATCCCACTGTACTTGGAGCAGACATCGGCTAGACTCACTTGGATTTTCTGGGGGGTTCACTTCACTCGAGACGGTTAAAGTGGAGGAACTTGGTCCAGTCTATTCATTAAGCAGGTTGCCGGGGTAACTGTTCCACCCGCCACTTCTGTACTGAATTCTGCGATGTTGGGCTTCATCACCAACTAGTGTTTTCGGTCCGGAAGGTTACTGTTTGTGTATGGTTTGACTCCTAGATTTGATAGCGCGTGTTAATTTGTTTGTTTCTACTTTTAGACACCATAGGTGTGAACTGTGAATTTTAATTGTTAGGTGTGAATTGTGAATTGTTAATTTTAGTTTTAAATTGTTAATAAAATTCACTGAAGTTGAATATAATGGCAAATGTTCCGGAATTTACCAACCTAGGAACCCCTCCTAATGAGAATCCTAGTACTTTTCCTTACTTTGGAAATGTTGGTCCTCCTTATATGGCTACTTTGTCATTACCTGGATTTACAATAGGTTTACCGATATGGTTATTTTCAACTTCGTTGGCCCAAAATACTCCAATTTTTTCATCTCAACCGGATGCTTCACCTCAACAGAATTCACCATCTCAACATCACCAACCTTCTGTTGACCCTTTACCTTCTTCGCCTAATTTTTCTTCCTCCATTTCTTCCTCTTCGCCTGGTAAAAGCCTTGATGCTAGTAACCAGGAGGCTAAGAAGAAGAAGAAAGGGAAGAAGAAGAAGAAGAAGCAAGATAAGAAAGAAGTCAACCAACCAACCACGACTGTAAGTGTTAGTTGTGTTGAGGAAAACTCCGACATGCATCGTAAACCCAAATACCCTTGCAGGCTTTGTAAGGGTGACCACTTCCTTGTCAATTGTCCTAGTATTCCAAAGGTCTTGGAAGTATGGTCAGAAAAATCTCATCAACTTTCTATTGATCCATCAACCAGTGATAGTCAGGTTCCTGGGAAAAAGGGTAAAGTTAGGTTTCCTTGTAAGTTATGCAAAGGGAGTCATCAAACTCACATTTTCCCTCACATGGATGAAGCCTCAACATTGTTGGAAAAACTTACTGTTCCACAGCAAGAATTTCCAACTGGTTACCGTAAAATTTCTCCCAACCTACCGTCAACTGACGGAGTGATTGATCTAAATTCAAGTACAGTCAATCACACTCTTCCATTGGAAAGTGAAACTCATGTCACTCAGGTTGATGATCCATTAGTTGATCAAGTGGTCGATTCAATTTCACATTCGGTCGATCCCACTTTCCATTTAGAGAGTGAACTTCATACCGCTCAGGTTCTTCTTGTTACATCAGATTCTTCTATGCCGGGGGGCATTTCACCTGTTTCTACAGAACCCCCTCCAAGCACTGAGGTCTTTTCCTTTGATTGGAATAGACTGACAGAACCTCGTCTTCCTTCCTCCATCCCTTTCCAAATCATTGTCAAGGCTGGTGGTAGGGACATACATCGTACTCAGGTAGATGAAGGTGCTTCTGTTAGTATTTTATCCTCAACTGTTTGGAAAGCTTTGGGTTCCCCTCAACTTGCGCCTATTACGCAGAATCTGAAAGCTTTTAACAGAACCATTAGTGAACCTTTAGGGATCCTTCCTAAGTTTTCTATTACCTTGGAAGGTAAAACTGTCTGTATTGATCTTATGGTAGTTCGAGGTCCCTTGGATTTTAATTTACTCCTTGGACGAGACTATGTTTATGCAATGAAAGCTGTCGTATCGACACTCTTTCGCGTGATGTCTTTCCCTCACAATGGCAGTATTGTGACTGTGGACCAGCTTTCGTTCCCTAGTCCTGTCTCAACTACCAATAATATGACACCCCTAAATGTTCCTGATTCTAAAGTGGTATCTACCCTGCCACGGGTTAATTATGTGGCAACTGGTCCCATGTTTTCAGTTACCGATGTAAGTGAGCCTCTCACTGTTGATTTAGATCCGGTAATTGACATGGAAAACTCTATGGGATTATTTGAACACGATGTTCTTATCCCTTTTGATTCCCTTGACATGTGTTCCTTCCAGAGAACTATTCTTCCTTCTGATGAAGACCTTTTGGAAGCCATGATCAAGGTGTGTCCATTGACATGTCTTTCTTCTAGTTGGAAGCCATGATCAGTGATTACGAGGATAGTTTGTTCCTCTCTTAACCTCGTTAAAAAATGAAATTGGAAGAACGAGGAAAGTTCCTTTTACTGTGTCGACCTCGTTAAAAAATGAATCAGTGAGTGTGAGGAAAGTTCCTTTTACTGTGTCAACCTCATTAAAAATGAATCAGTGTGTACGAGGATAGTTTTATCCTGTATCAACCTCGTTAAAAAATGAAACAGGCTGTCACGAGGAAAGTTCCTTTTACTGTGTCAACCTCGTTAAAAAATGAATCAGTGTGTATGAGGATAGTTTTTTCCTGTATCAACCTCGTTAAAAAATGAAACAGGCTAGCATGAGGATAGTTCTTTTACTGAGTCAACCTCATTAAAAAATGAATCAGGTAGATTTTAGGATATGTAGGTAGATTGTAGAAAGTAGGGTTTTGAGGAAAGTTCCTTTTACTGTGTCGACCTCGTTAAAAAATGAATCAGTGGGTAAGAGGATAGTTCTTTTCTTGTGTCAACCTCGTTAAAAAATGAAACAACTCCCTTTTCAAGTCGAATCTTTACAAGATCTTGAAAGTAAACCTTCATTCCATCCAACTGATTGAATGAAATGAAGCTTGGGGGGCATGTACCTCGCTTTGCATCATTATGCTAGGGGCATGCGATCTTCTGGAGCATAGTTCCTTGTCTTGTGTCAAGCTCGTTAAAAACTGAAACAAGGAGTCTTGAGCATAGTTCCTTGTCTTGTGTTAAGCTTGTTAAAAAATGAAACAAGGGTAGGTTAAGTAGGTAGATTGTAAAGAGTAGTCATGAGCATAGTTCCTCGTCTTGTGTCAAGCTCATTAAAAAATGAAACAAGGATTATAGAGCATAGTTCCTTGTCTTGTGTCAAGCTCGTTAAAAAATGAATCAAGGTTTTTAGAGTAGAGTTTTTTGTTAGGTAGATTGTAGAGAGTAGTTATGAGCATAGTTCCTTATCTTGTGTCAAGCTCGTTTAAAAAATGAAACAAGGGTTTTGAGGATAGTTCTTTCCTGTGTCAACCTCACTAAAAATGAAACAGCTCCCTCAAGTCTTTCCAAGATCTTGAAAGTAAAGCTTCATTCCATCCACCTCATTGAATGCAATGAAGCTTGGGGGGCATGTACCTTGATTTGCATCATTATGCTGGGGGCATGTGAACTTATAGCAAGCATAGTTTTTCGTTTCAAGCTTGCGTAAACATGAAACCGAATCCGAGCATAGTTATTTTCCTGTGTCAAGCTCGTTAAAAAATGAAACAAATCCTCCTCTACTTGAATCGAGAGTTTGACTAGATCTCATAAATGTTAAGTTATATATTTAGGTTAGTTATTTCAGTTTTTTGCATAATTTTCTTACAGTTTTAGGGTGAGTCTTTCAAATGATCTCGTAACTCAAACCTTCATTTCATCCAACTGGCTGAATGAAATGAAGCTGGGGGGCATGCGCTCTAGCAGTTATGCTTAAGGGGCATCAAGCACAGTTTTCTCTCTGTTTCAAGCTTGTGTAAAAATGAAACTACTTTGAAGCACAGTTTTCCTCTGTTTCAAGCTTTTGTAAAAATGAAACCTATCTCGAGTCCATTTCAGTTATTTTCAAGACTCGTTAAACTCATGAAAATACCGAGATTATTTTGCTATCTTTCATTCTCGTAAAACAAATGAAAATGCCGAGTTCTTTCCGTCTTTTCCTGCTCGTAAATTAAATTGAAAGTCGGCCATATGAGTACATTTTTATCATTTTTTCGAACTCATTAAAACTTATGAAAAAATGGAAACCATGAGTACATTTTTATCATTTTTTCGAACTCGTTAAAACTTCCGAAAAAGTGAAACTGCAGAGTCATCTTTTAAGCCCTTTTCTGACTCCTTAAACATGAAAAGATTGCCGAGCGTTTCTTTTACACTCGTTAAAACGGAATTAAAAGACGGTCCCCTTATAGCCCTTTTCTGACCGTAAAAACAGGAAAAGATTGCTGGGTTTTTGTCGTTTCAAACTCGATACTGGAAATAAAACGACGTGTCCTTGATCGCTTTTTACTTTTCAGGTCAGTGGCACTAATCATGAAAGTACTCCTTGGTCGCAAGATCAAGCGGTTCTCCCAGGTATTATTTTATACTTTTTCGGGCTTGGGGGACACAAATTTACGAAAAAGTTCAACCTGGAGTCTTCTTAAGTTTTTCAGACTCTCTAAAATTGAAAAACGCCGAGTTTCTCCTATACTGGGCTCGTTAAAATTTCACAGTAAAGGGCCTGTTCAATTACAAACAGGAACAAACCACTCCTTCCTAGGGTTCGAATCAAAACTAGGTTGGACTCATCCGAAGGATGAGCTTATAATCAAGCATATGTTATCCTCCTCAAGCTTGTAAAAAATAAAGAGGTACTTGCCAGAAATGGTGGGGGAAAAGAGAGAAGAATGAGCCTATTTGTTATCCTTTGTCTCAGAAGAAACCTTATTACCACTCTTGAACACAACACTTTTCATTCACCTGGGTTGGGAAATCCTTTGCCTCACAGTTGATCAAACCACATTGAAAGTCTTCAGCTGGGTTCCGGGGATTAACTTTGAGTCATTCGTTACCAAGCCATCTGTTGTGTCGTTATGTGTTCAAGAGGTCTGTAAACAAAACTTTCATCTGCAAAATACTTTTCATCCATTTTGACCATCCCTGAGTCAGTCCTTACAGCAACATTTTCTCCAACTTGGACTATGATTTCGTGTTGTGGGCTTGCCTGCAACGGGTCGCTTTCTATCGACATCAGCACATTATCTAGAGAGATGACTTAGAAATCGTCAGTACCTTGAAGTCTGCATGCATCAATGGCAGGTTTCTCGCCTTTGACGTCAGTTTACATCATTGACTTTCGATCGAAGGATTCCGTGAAATGTTCGACATCAACTCATTCATTCACATCTCATGGATTGTACTGGGTACTTTGAGAACCATTGACATCACTGGTGGTCTCTCTCACGCTTGTTAACAGTTTACATCACTGACTGGTAATCAAGTGGATTCTACCATGTTCGACATCAACTCATTTATTCGCATGGATAGAATCGTACCTGTTCGGGAAGTAGAAATGAAGACCCTGGATCTAGTTTCCACCATCCAGGCTGCGAGGAGTTTTGTATTCATTATACAGTAGACTAATCATAAACAGATGGCTGTGCCCATACTGTGTCTACAAAAGTCTATGATTATGATGTACTGCAAGATCATTCCTGTATCAGAGTAGTTAGTCAGTTAGTTAAAGTTTTGATCTGAGTATGGGAATGCCTACCTCAGTGATGATATAATCTTATACATGTATTTTGTGTTGAAAATTGCAGGTTCTGACCAGGCTCTCCACGAGATAATCCTTGAAATGATAAAGCGCTTCACCCTTCCTAGATTTACAAAACCCTAATCTATTACAGGCTTCGCACTTTAGGGGGCAATTTGTTACACTAAAAAATGTCACCATGACTATTTACAGTTAGTATGGCTCTATCAACAGTCATGCTATCCTCTTAGGCAAGTCTTATGCCTCTGCTCTCCATGTTAGACTCCAAAAAGAGAGAAAGTCTTTATAAATGTATTTATCTCTGGGTATGCAGGTTCTCTCAACCTTACCTGCGGGTACGCACCCAATGTTCACAAAATCTGCATCCTTGGATGCTCTGTATGTAAAGGGGCAAGTGCGTCCCCCTGTAAAGGTCAAAATGCACAAGTTTCATCTTTAAAAAGTTACTTGTGGTCATTTCTAGAGCATTCTAGAAGGTTGTTCGACGTGTATTGAGCGCCTCCAGATGGTTCATGTACCCCTACCAAAGAGGAACTTATCCCATCAGTAAGGGAGCTATCCCATCCAAAGAGGGGATTATCCCATTGATGGTGGACCTGATTAACTTCCTCTTGAGCACTATAAATACAGGCATTGGGCCAGAAGGAGGGGAGGTTGAAAGCTAAACATTTCTAAGGGTAGATGCTGCAGGAATTAGGACTCCCATTTAGAAGCTTGTGAGGAGAGATTCCCATCCTTACTTGTTCCATTTGGAAGTGGGTGAGCTTTGTCAAAGTAAAGGAGAACTCTTGATGGACCCTAGGAGGGACTTGCACAACACCAAGGCTCAGGTTGTAATTGTTCCTTTTGTTTCCTATTAATGCAAATGAGTCCATTCTTCTCAATAACTTGTTATTTATGAGTTGTTTCATGTACTCCTTGGTCTATATGTTAAATATGTTTGATTTTATGAGATTATCAAGTGTTATTTAATCGTTTGATTGTTAGTGAATGCAGGTTTCGAAGTGAAGGAGGAGCTCATCCGGATCGGCGAGGCTGGACTACTACAACAGCGTTGGACTACAGGTAGGATCTAAACACTTGATTTCTTGTATGGTAAATGCATGTTTAGAGAAGGATTGCTCTTGTTTGTCTTGTTTGTCACTAGAGAGTCTTAGGCTCCTAGGAAGGTTGGTTGTGTCCGCACTATCGACTCTTTCCGCCTGACAAAGTGGAACTGAAAAACACAACCAAAATGACCTTTGCCGGGAGCTACAAACCCTTCAAGTGGTAACCAACCCTTCTAGGTGCTTAACCCCTGAGACAACTTAGATTTTTACCATCCTAGAGACTCGGTCACTCCCATGACAAGGAATTCATATGACCAAAGCCTTCCAGTCGCTCCCACAATAAGGTCATGCCATCGACTATGGACTTTTCTAGAAGTTTTGGGCCAACGACCCTAGATTCTGTGCTACGTTTCCAGGGCCAGGACTCAGGCCACCATCCAAAACTTCATGAAACCTTTGGAAATTTTAAAAGACACTGAAAAAAAGGTATTGATGCAAACAATTGATTAATGCCTTGACTGAACCCCTACTAATCGTGATAGGATTTTTGTCAAATATGTCACAAATATGCAATATACAGGTCATAACATTAGATTTGAGCATAGGGGTCTCATACTTATCTGAGACTCGTAAGGAAGATTTATTTCCATTTCATAATAGTTGAATTATAATCTATTAGGTCACGTATTCATTGTACATTCATTTTCTAATCAAAACATAATGAGAGGTATGCATTAAGTTTGTCATAAAACATACTCATAAGCAACATATAACCAATAGACTTAACAAGGATATAACAACCATAAAATTCACATATAAGAAAATTCATTTACACATGAAATACCAAGAAGAAAGAGCTCCTATTAATGAATGCAAAATCCAACCAGGTATGGGACTTCCACGAACCTCTTGACCATAGATTAGCTGAACCAAATATTTCTTTAAGCCAATCACCCTTGAGCCATATTCCAAACATGAATGTGGGACTCAAAATCAAACCAAACTAGGTTTCCTTAGGCTTTACTACAATCCCCAATAGATCACTAGGCCGTAAACAAGCATGGATGCCACCAGATTTCTCCACCTACACTGTGAGGAAATTTCCTATCTCCTAGTCTCCAGACTTTACAGTATATCGCGCCTACACCGTTTGAGGATTCCTAGGACTTATCAAGACTCCACCCTCCAGTATTTATCGTGTATATTTTCATGCACCGATCAAGGATTCCTAGGTTTGATCGAGGATACATACCTCTAGGCTTTACCATGTATCCCGCCATTCACTATTCAAGGATTCCTAGGCCCACCGAGGCACAAAAAATCTAGCTTTACCAAAATCCCAGTCTGGAATAGGGATTCTTAGGCATTGTGTTCTTTCTTTTAGAGACCACCTCACTCATTTTCGAAACCATCCAACAATCCAGATCAACCAAATACAAGAGAACCCATCACACCATGGTTATCTAGAAATGGCAAGGCAAGGCTGAAGAGCACTATCACACTTGAAAAAACCCATGCCAATGACAACAAGAGAACTAAATACACACATGCATGTACCATGCATGCCAAAAATAGCAAGGAAATCACACATGTAAAATTTATACCTGCAAATAATCACGCTACAACTGCTAGATGTTTCTATTCCTTGCTTGATCTTTGCTTTCCTTTTTCTTGTTGGTCCTTCCTTTACTTTCCTTGATCCAATGCTAGAGTGCTCCAAGAATGCTCTAAGTGTCCAATAGTGAGGGAGAAAGAGAATATAGAGAGAGCTCAAAAATTGAACTGACAAAAGGTACCAACTAACCCTCATAAGCCTTTTTATCAATGAGGCCTCTATTTTCTTCAATTTTTCGTTATTTTCCTTCATTTTCCTCCTCACATGAAACTTGTGACCTTTCACCTTGTTTTTCTCCTAATTTCCATTATTTCCATAAATAAAATGCCATTCCTCATGCCTTTCCAAAGCCTTTTCCATTGCCTTTTCCAATTTCCTTAGCCATAATGAACCAAATGAACACCCACACTAGGATTTTTTTTCCCAACATTCATCTTGGAATACATGTCCCATGACCTTGTTTATTATTTTGCCTTTATTAACTTTATTACATGAAATTTTGACCAAGGTTGTTACAGAACCCTCCACCTTGGGGGAACACCATCCTCAGTTTTCAATGACACCTATAGCCAACAAGACTATTGAAAGCAAAAAATAGGAGATAACTCAGCTCAATGCAGTATTTACAATGATCACCTTGCTGAAAAGAAAACCAACATGACACCCATATCACTTATTGGAGCTTTATAACACAACTCATGGTGGTATTTACATGCATTTACATATGTACATATGCCAAAACATCACACCAAAACATACACCAAAAACATTCACTCAACTAGCGAATAAAGAAGGATACATAGCCCACATCTTATCCACCATCTCACATGTAGCTTCATTGGACCCAAAGTGCTTCCACTGCACTTTAACCTGCTCGATTGCTCGATTTTGGAGCGTGATCATCTTTCTCTATGATATACATTGATGTTCCAATTGTAATTCTCCATCTGGCTCCGCCTACAATACAGACCAGTCAATCACATGATAAATATCCTTAACATCTTAAGCAATGACACATGGAAAACATCATGGAATTTCACTATCAGAGGTAGTGCAAGTCGATAGGATACTATTCCAATCCTTTCAAGAATCTTGAAAGGTCAACAAAATCGAGGTGTCAGCTTGGCACATGATCCAATCCTCGAGGAGCTCTTCTTCAGCTTGATGCTAAAACACACCTATTCCCCAACCTGAAACTCCTTAAACAACATGTTCTGATCTGCATAAATTTCCTTCCTAACCCGTGTTTCCTTTAGATTCCTCTTGATAACCTACATTTCCCATTCCATCTATACCAACATATCCAGTCTTATTAATACCCTATTCACTAGATCACTCCAACTAATGGGAGTATTACAACTCTGCCCATAGAGTGTCACAAATAGACTCATCCATGGTGACTTCTGATACCCATTGTTATAACCAAACTCAACCAACATAAGGCACTCCTCCCATCTCCTCTGGTGATGCATCACATAGATTCTCAACATGTCATCCAATATCAAGTTGACCCTATCTATTTGTCCATCTGTCTACGAATGATAAACTGTGATGAAGACCAACTTTGTCCCCAAACCTGCAAACAAATCCTTCCAAAACTTGGAAATGAACTTAGCATCCCTGTCTGACACAATATTTCTTGGAACACCATGCAACATCACTACATCTATGATGAATACATGTGCCACATCATTAGCTGAATAAGTAGACTTCACTGAAATGAAGTGCACT
The DNA here is from genome assembly GCA_031772625.1 of Pinus tabuliformis. Lineage (NCBI taxonomy): Eukaryota > Viridiplantae > Streptophyta > Pinopsida > Pinales > Pinaceae > Pinus > Pinus tabuliformis. Next base: position 572,669,829 of record CM062807.1, read on the forward strand.
ACCTTAGTCAACTTGTCCACTACAACCATGGCGGAATCACATTGCCTATATTCCCTTGGAAAACCTGTGATGAAATCCATGGAAATGACATCCCACTTCCAATCTAGAATTGGAAAAGGTTGTAGTAGTCCACCTAGATGCTTACACTTTTCCTTCACTTGCTAACAATCCAAACATATAGCCACAAACTCTACCACATTGTTCTTCATATTTGGCCAATGATAAAACTTCTTCACTACTGTCAACATCTTCTAGTATCCTAGGTGACCTGAATACGATTTTGCATGAAAATCTCATAAGAGTCTTCTTGATCTCACTATCATTCAACACTTATATCTTGTACCTAAATCTAACCAAACCATCTGTGGTATGATGATAGTCCACATCCTCACCACCTGTACCCTACTATAACCTATGCATAAGCTCCATGTACCTGCCATCTTGTTTTCCTACCTAAAATATCTGATCATGTAAGTCTATCCCATAGGAACTGATAGCCGCTATGTGATTCATTTGTATTGTCCTGCTAAGAGCATCTGCAACCTTTTTCTCCTTACCCTTGATGTACATGATCTCAAAGTCAAACTCACTGATCATGGCCAACCATATATATTTCCTAGAATTCAAATTCGATTGGTCAAATAAGTATCTCAATCCAATGTAATCACTCATCAATACAAACCTCTTGCTAATAAGATAGTGTATCCACATCTTCAATGCATGGATGATTGATGGAAACTCAAGATCATGTGTCGAATAATTATGCTCATTCTCATTTAGTTTCCATGACTCATAGCATACACCTATCCTTCTTGCACAAGGAATCCACCAAGTCCTCTCTTGCAATTATATGCACACACCACAAACTCTTTTTTTGGATATGAAATCTTTAACGTTGGAGCATTCGTCAACAACTACTTCAACTATTCAAAAGTTGCTACACATTCCTTTGTCCATTCAAATTTCTTACCTTGCCTCTGCAGTGATGTAATAGGATATGGAATGCAAGATAAGTTCCTGGTGAACCTCCTATAGTAGCCTTCTAGCCCCATGAATGATCATAGCTCACACTCATTTCTAGGAGCTTCCCACTCCATGATAGACCTTATCTTCTTTGGATGCACTATTATTCCTTCCTTGGAAACAACATGTCCCAAGTAATGTACCTCTATCTGAAAGAAACTAAATTTTATAAGCTTGGCATATAACTAATTCTCTCTCAGTAGTCTTAACACTACTGCTAAGTTCTCGGCATGCTCTTCTTCATTTTTAGAATATATCAAGATTTCATCTATAACAACCCTAGTGAAAACTCCATGTATTAAAGTTAAGAAAGGAAAAATAATAACCATGGTGATGGGACACGTATTCCAAGATGAATGTTGGAAAAAAACATAGTGATGGAGATCATCCGTGATTAATTAATGGCTAAGGAAATTGGCAAAGGAAATGGAAAAGTTTTTGGAAAGGAATGAAGCATTAATTGGCATTTTATTTATGAAAATAATGGAAATTAGGAGAAAAGGAAGGTGAAAGGTCACAAGTTGCATGTGAGGAGTAAATTGAAGGAAAATAATGGAAAATGAAGAAAATATAGCTCTCATTGATAAAAATTCTTTTGAGGATTAGTTCATATACTTTTTCTAGTTCAGTTTTGGAGAGCTCCCTCTCTATTCTCTCTCTGATACTCTTGGACACAGAGTTTTCTTGGAGCACCCTTGGAGGAGTGTGGCATACATGGAGCTTTGGAGCAAGAAGGAAAAGGAATGGTAGGAAAGCGCAAGAATACATCGGGATCAACAAATACAACGAGTTTTTCTTGTAGGTACCGAGTTGCATGTATGATTTCCTTTCTATTTTTCTCATCCATGGCATATGCATGTGGTTCTTGGTTATGATTTGTCATTGGCATGGAGGAATGCCTGGATTGAAGGTGGATTTTCTTAGCCTTGTAATTTGTTGGACAACCATGGTGTTGTGGGTTTTTATTTTGTCTTATGGCTGGTTCTCATGTTCCTTTGGCTGCGGGTTGAGTTATTAGTTCTTAGATCCTTCGTTGGACAAATGCTCTGGAGCCCTGTAACAACTTGGGTTGAGTTACTAGTCTTGAAGCCTTCATTGGAAAAATTCTCTAGAGCCCTTGATGGGTGGAGTTACTAGTCCTCGAGCCTTGGTTAGACAAACACTTTGGATCTTGGCAACAACTATGGGTTGAGTTACTACTTCTGGAGCCTTGGTTGGAACAAACGTTGTGGAGACCTAGATAGCTTGGGTAGAGACCAATCTGATGATGGTTAGTGATGTTCGACCATGAGGAGGAATCAATGGTTGAGGGTTGAGATGGTTGGCCACTGGAAGCCTTGGTTTGGTTTTGTTAGATGTGTTCCATGAGATCCCACATTCATTCTTTGAATATGGCACATGGTTGACATATTGAAAGAAAATTTTTGTTTAGCCTAGTCTATGGTAGGGTGGTTCATGGAAGTCCCATACCTAGTTTGCCTATGCATTCATTAATAAGAGTTCCTTCTCCTTGGTATTTATGTGTAAATATATTGGTTTATTTGTGGATTTTATGGATTTTGTATCTTCATTATTTATGTGGTTTATATGACGGTTATGACCATTTTTTATGATAGTGATGATGTATGAATCTTACCATGTTTTGATGTGTAAATGAATTAACAATGAATATGTGACGTAATAGATGATAATGTTGCTAATGTGATAAGGCATCAACGCTTCTTAGTGATTTTCAGATAAGTATGTGATCCCTATGCTTAGATTTGTTGTTATGACTTGTAGATTGCATATTTGTGACATCTTTGACGAAATGCCTGACATGGCTAGTAGGGGTCGAGTCAAGTATTTGTTTAAGCATTTGAATTTGTATCATTGTTTCGATGTTACTTTTCATTTCTGGAAGTTTCATGAAGTTTTGGGCAATGGCCTGAGTCCTAGCCCTAAAAATGTGGCACAAAATCCAGGCTCGCAGGCTCTGAACTAGTTGAAAAATACCCTAGTCGCTCTCATGACCTTTCTATGAGAGTGATTGGAGGGCCCTAGTCCCATGAATTCCCATGTCATGGGAGAAACTGATCTCTTGGAAGCATTGGCTGGATCCTGTAGGTTCTATAGCATGTGTAGAAGGTCAAGGTGGTGGTGTTTTGTCGGTTCCACTTCCTTAACTGCACATGAGGAGTTGAATCATATCATAGTAGCCTCTTGTCACATGTTTACCCTAGCGTACCAGTTAACTTTGGTAAATGTGGGAGGAGGGTGTTATAGAGTGGTATTAGAGCATCACTACTGATCCTCTCTTTCAGTGTATCAAAGGATTTATACTGCTTTCCTCCCCATTAAAAGGTTTTCTTTACATTTGTTAATGCATGCAGGGGGGATGCAATGATGAAGAAGTTGGTAATGAACCTTCTCTAGCATTGTACTACACACAATAGCTATGAACATCTATAACAATGGTGGGTTTAGGCCACTTTACAATCACATCCACTCTAGAAGGATCTATTTACAATTGTCCACCTCCAACAATGTGATCCAAGTAAACCAAAGAGGTCTTACAAAATTAACACTTAGACATTTTGACATACAATTTTTCTTTTTGAAAAACATCAAACACCTTTTTAACATGACTCTATGATCTTCCCATGTCCTACTGAAAACAATAATGTCATAAAGATACACAAGTACAAAATCATCAAGAAAAGGCCTGAAAACATCATTCATCAACTTCATTAGTGTGGCTTGAGCATTGCATAATCCGAATGGAATCACCAACCATTCAAACAACCCCTATTTTGTCTTGAATGCTGTCTCCCATACATCTTGTTCTGCAATCCTAACCTAATTATAGCCATTGCATAAGTCCAGTTTTGTGAAATGGACAACATTTTTCAATTGATCCAATAAATCATCAATGCAAGGGAGAGGGTACCAATTCTTCACCATTATTTTGTTTAGTTCCCTGTAGTCCACACACATCCTCCATATTCCATCCTTCTTTGGCACCAACACGATGAGTGAACCACATGTAGAAGAACTTGGCCTTATGACCCCTTGGTTCAACAATTCCTACCCCTGTTTCTTTATCTCCTCTATATCAATGGCTGAAAACCTATACATAGCAATGTTGGTTAAAGGAGCATCCTACTGCAAGTGAATTTTGATGCTGGATCTTATGCTTTGGAGGAAACCCACTTATTTCTTGAAAAATCCCATTATAGTTAGAAAAAAATTCATACAATTATTTTTTATGAGTGGGATCACAACCTTGGAAAGCTTCAGATGTCTCTGCATCTTTTTCTCTCACAACCATGAGCATGCACCCTTTGTTGGAATTGATCAATCTCTTCATATGACCTGCACTCACAAGGCTGGAACTAATCTTAGCATGATGAAATCTAACAATGTATTCCACCTCATCTTTCAGGAGATGATACTTGTTTTCATGGTGAAAGAAAGTTGCTTTCCTGTCATACAAATATGGACTCCCCAATACAATGCCACATATATCCAAAGGTACAACATCAAGGTCAACCTCATCTACTAGTTTGGATGCAATCACAAATATAGCTTTGCACTTCTTGGCTACATGTAATTTGGCTTTATCATGCACCCAACCAAGAGGGTAGGGTTTTAGATGAGGCATGGTCTCTAACTCTAATTTCTTAACAAAGGATTTTGAAATCAAATTTTCGTGTGAGCCCGAATCAAACAAGGTTTCCACTTTAGTATGTTTCGTCAAACCTATAATGTGGAACAATTCAATTGTTTTTCATTCATTAACAAGAGATTCATTTTAAGAACTTGTACTTGCATGCAATTTAGAAATTTCATTAGCATGAAGAGAAAGGGTACCTTGTATGGCCATTGCTATGATGTGTGTCTCGTCACTAGAGTTGGATCCAAGGTCCTACTATATGATTTCCACCATATTTAACAAGTTGTTTTCCACAATAAGTTTTAACATGACTCTATGATCTTCCCATGTCCTACTGATCTCCACAAATATATCAAGAAAATCTTTGAAATTTGGACCCGAAGTTCAGAACTATTTCAGCCCAAATGGTTTTTTTTTTTAGCTTATGAAACGTCGCAAAAAAAAAGTTATAGCGAAAATGCCACGATGACCTATTTGGAGCAGCGAAACCCTAGAATCCAAAGCTCTGATACCAAATGTTATGAATCCAGCTCACAAAAAGATAGAAAATATAGATCAACGCCTTAGAAATAAGCCTCTTCGAGGGGGCAACCTCCTCTACATTACACAAATGAACAATTCTTGGATGATACAAATGACAAGACCTCCTTTCTATATATAGGAGTCTAAGGGGTCATAATATAATCAGAGCCGACATAACAATAATAATGTAAGGGAAAAATAATAACAATAATGGGATACATGGGCACAACAATATAATAAGGGGGTTGTACCAATAATAATAAGGGGTTACACTAGTAGTATAGGGGCCTAACACTCTTACCACCAAATCTATTTGGCTTCAACTATGGATGCAACTTCCAACAATGTTCATCATCATGGCCTTCCTTCTTGTAATGTCTACAAGATGGCTTTGCTCCTTCTTCCTTCTTGGTTGTAGCTGACTTCTTGTCCTTTCCCCTTCCTTTTCCCTTGAACTTTCCATTATGAGGTTTGAAAGATGACTTCTTGGGTTGATATTCTTTGTCATTCTTTCCCATGCTTTCAAGGTGAATGGCCTTCACACTAGCTGCATCAATAGTAGTAGGCTCAAATAACAAGAAATAATTCCTGGTGTAACTATGTAAAGCACTAATATACTTTGTTACAATTTCTGGTGAATGAAGTGAAATGCCCAAATTCAAAGCTTGTTTTCTAAACTCTTTTGTGAAGCTTTGTACATTATGACCCTTTATTTGTTTCAAATACTACCATTCCATTAAAGCTTATTTTCGATAATCTAAATGATAAAACCAATCTTTTAATGCAGAAACAAATTGGACCAAGAAGAAAGGAGATTACCCAAGTTTTTGCTGCCTTTCTGCAAATTTCTCTCCCACCAAATGATACTGGTGACACTCATCTAAAGAGATGCTAATTAGATATTGGCCTCATTCTCCTCGATATGTCTAATCCAATTGTTTAATTTCTCTGCATTACATTCTCCACAATATGTGGGAAAATCAAACTCTACATCTAGCTTTAAAAATGGCTTCTAAGATACATTCATATGATGCCTATTAGAATGGTGAGAAGAGGAAGAAGAAGAACTATCACTAGAGGATGGAGAGGGATGTTTAGGAGGCTCTCCTCTTCCACCTTCATGATTTACCAAGGCATGATCATTTGGCTCTTTCTTCCTAGGCTTTTTTGTCTTCTCATATTTTGCAAACAACTTGTCAACTTTCTCTGTAATGGCGAAGAGTATCTAGCAATAATTTCACTTCTCATCCATTCGAGCTTCCTCATCTACCATGTTCCGTCTTCATGTTGCATGCCCTGCTTCAGGATCAAAGGATTTGAAATTTACTTCTCCTCTTTGGATCTTGTTCCTTGTTAGCATTCACTCATGCAACTCGTATCAAGAAGACCTACTCTAATGCGAAACTTGATCAAGATATTTTACTTCAAGGATGCATACATAATTTCATATAAGAGAGCATGTAACCAAGTGACATAAACACATAAAAGAAGTGAAATTCAAAAGAAACCATGAGATCAAAGGCACAAAAACCACTTGATAACAGAGTTCACCCAGTGTGGGCTACGTCTTTGGGTGTTCAATGTGGGGAGACCCCTTTAAATGGAATCAAAATATATCTAATATATTATGTGGCTTAGTTGGCCGAGTTTGACTGTTGACCAACTGGCCCAATCATTTTATTTATTTTTTAATTTTTTAAGACACAGTACTTAAAAACTTCCCATCGATTTCTAAGGGTCACAAGACAGTTAAAGAGGCAACAAATTCATTGTTGTCGGTGGTCGTATTCCAGCCACCGCCGTTGTTGAAAATTTTCACTCACTCAACCAAACGCCAACCTTACTAACGTCATGATGATGTCACGATAAGATCACTCTACCACGTGGCGCTCTGTCATTGGTCCGTACCACCATGTCACTTTGTTGACATCATGTTGATGTCATCCTGCCACATGTCAACTCATGATTGGCCTGTATTGTCCTTTCATTGTGATGATGTCATCATCTTTATGATTGCCATCAACTCTTCCATGTGTCATCCAGTGATTGGTCCTCCTCGATCCATATGACCCCGTTACTTTGCTAACATCAACAACCATAATAATGATGTCAGCATGCCACATGGCACTGTGGGTCTTGCCTGCAAAAATTTTAGTTGTTTTGGGAAAACTTTAGCGGGCCATAACTTTCACATACGGTGTCTGTTTGAGATGTTGTTCATATCATTCGATTTAGAACGATGAGCTCTTCAATTTGAGACTATTTTTGCTACGTTTTTAGGACATAAAAAATTTGGCCTTTTAGGATCCTCCTAGATCATTCCTCCCCACTGAGAAGTTTTTGGGCTGCCAAAATCTTTTCAGTCAATTGGAAAGTGAGGGAATTTCTCCCTCACTCTCTCCTTTTCAATCCAATAGGCCCTACTTCGATGGATTTCCTTGAAACCAATACGTAGGTATTCCATGTCTCCCCATCATGAAGTCCCAGTTCTCCTATCAAGAATGATATCCTTAGGTAGTTTCTCCAAGTATCCTAGTGCAAAGTTATCTACTTTAGGAACCTGTCTGACCTCTTCGGGGTCCATGATAAAGGGAGACTCATAAAGCTTCAAGTTCTCAAGGTTCATGGTTGAGTACATCTGCATGTATGCTGACAAATCAAGATGAAAAGAATTGTCTCCAATCTTCTCTAATATGGTGAATGGAATATAGAAGATTGGTCTCAACTTCTTTCGTTCCCCTTTCATTCTGTCTTTTCTGATGTGGAGCCACACCCTGTCTCCAACTTGGAATTGGTGATCAACCCAATGCTTATCATGTTGAGCCTTGTATTGGGCTTGACATTTCTTCAAATGCTCCTGCACTGTCTGGTGAATCATCTGAATTCACTGAATGAACTTCTGTGCTTTGTCTCTGTCATCTTGCTCACTAGAATCTTCATCTCTCCCAAAGACCATGTCTAAGGGATCCTTTGGAAAATATCTGAAGCATGTCTCGAACGGTGAGCTCTGAGTGGATGAATTCACTACTCGATTGTATGCATTATGTACATAATGAAGCTTCTCGTCCTAGAACTTAGGATGCTTTCCACAATAGCCCCAGAGTAAATGTATCATTGTGCGGTTGACAATCTTTGTTTGTCCATCAATCTGCGGATGAAATGTTGTGATCCTATTTAGGTTGGTGTCCATCATTCTCCACAAACTTGTCTAAAACTCTCCAAGGAAATGAGAGTCTCAATTAGACACAATAGATGTGGACAATCCAAAGGGACCCATACAATTTGAAAGGAGATGTGAAGTCTGCTCTGTGGTGATATGATTTTTACAAGGCATTGAGACACACATTTTGCTAAATCGATCCACAATGACATAAAAATAGTCATGACCTCTCCTTGACAAAGGAAAACCTCCAACAAAATCCATTGACACACTTTCCCATGGACGACTCAAAATAGGGAGTGGTGTGTAGTGTCCCAATTTTTCATTAGTGGGCTTGCAAACTGAACACAACACACATCCCTTTACATATCCAGTCACAATATTTTTCATGTGAGGCCAATAACAAAACATCTGAAAATGACATAAAGTTTTCTCTAAACCAAAATGACCCAACACAAGAGAGGCATGTCCCTCTCTGATTACATGAATTCTTTCATTGATGGGGATACAAAGTTTGCCAAAGTGGTACAACAATTTTCCCTGCAAATGGTAATTGTCTACCTGTGATCCATGAGTCAACTTTGCATAAATATCCTTACAATATTCATCATCAACATACTGTTAAGCATAAATTTAAAAATATAAAGAAGCATTTTGCAAAATTATAGATGTAGAAATGGGAGGGCGACAAAGCATATTTTTCACTTTGTTGGTGGTGCCCTTCTTGTATTTTATCACCAAGTGAAACTGTTGGAGGAATCCTATCCATCTGAAATGACATGCTTGTTGAAGCTTGGTTTGCAACTGGAGGTACTACAAGGGCTGTTAACATGTGTGAATGATGGTCTCCTTTCCAATCAAATGATGCTTCCACTTTTTCATGGTTTGAACCAAGTTATACAACTCCTTGTCATATGTGGGGTAATTCACAACAACTTGGGAGAAGGTCTTTGAATTGTAACATACAAGTTTCCTTTGTTGCATCAATACTTCTCCCAGGGCATACCCACTGGCATCTATCTCGATCTCAAAGGATGCTAGAGGTCATATAAGGCTAAAAATGGTACGATACTAATCTTCTCTTTCAGTGTATCAAAGGCTTTCCACTATTTTCCTCCCCACTGAAAGGTGTGCTTCGTACTTTTCAATGCATGCAAGGGGGATGTAATGATGAAGAAGTTGGCAATGAACCATCTCCAATATTGTACTACACCCAAAAATATATGAAACTTTGTAACATTGGTGGGTTTAGGCCACTTTACAATCACATCAACTTTAGAAGGATCTATTTTCAATTTTCCACCTCCAACAATGTGATCCAAGTAAACCAAAAATGTCTTCCCAAATTCACCCTTAGACATTTTGACATATAATTTTTCTTTTTGCAAAGCATCAAGCACATTTTTAACATAACTCACATGATAGTCCGATGTCCTACTGAAAACAAGAACATCATCAACATACACAAGTACAAAATCATCAAGAAAAGGCCTGAAAACATCATTAATCACCCTCATTATTGTGGCTAGAGCATTGCATAGTCTGAATGGCATCACTAGTCATTCAACCAACCCATGTTTTGTGTTGAATGCAGTCTTCCATACATCATGTTCTACAATCTTGACCTGATGATAGCCACTGTGCAAGTCCAGTTTTGTGAAATAGACAACATTTTTCAATCGATCTAATAAATCATCAATGTGAGGGAGAGGGTACCAATAATTCTTCACCATTATTTTATTGAGAGCCCTATAGTCCACGCACATCCTCCATGTGCCATCCTTGTTTGGAACCAACACGATAGGTGAGCTGCATGGAGAAGAACTCCACTTTATGACCCCTTTGTTCAACAATTCCTACACCTATTTCTTTATCTCCTCCATCTCAATGGTTAACAACCTGTACATACCAATGTTGGGAAAAGGAGCATCCTGCTACAAGTGAATTTCATGTTGGATCTCACACTTTTGAGGCAACCCACTTGGTTCTTGAAAAATCCCATTATCAATAGGTAGTCTGAAACATTGGGTTCATAAAACTCTATAACAGGTCATTCTTCCTCTATCTAAAACTTCCTCACCTGTATGGATTCATTATTTAATAACATCAAGTACTACCATGGAAGGGACATGATGGACAACACATCAGAATTTGAGAAATTAAGATTGTCCAGAGCGAAATTCTAAAATACAGCTCATGGATACATCATTAATATCTTCAGAATATCTATTGATGCATCCCTGATGATGGACTCACTTGGTAGTCTGAAACGTTGGGTTCATAAAACTCTATAATAGGTCATTCCTCCTCTATCTAAAACTTCCTCACCTGTATGGATTCATTATTTAATAACATCAAGTCCTACCATGGAAGGGACATGATGGACAGTGCATCAGAATTCGAGAAATTAAGATTATCCAGAGTGAAACTCTGAAATATAGCTCATGGATACATCATTAATATCTTCAGAATATCTATTGATGCGTCCCTGATGATGGACTCACTTGGTAGTCCAAAACGTTGGGTTCATAAAACTCTATAACAGGTCATTCCTCCTCTATCTAAAACTTCCTCACATGTATGGATTCATTATTTAATAACATCAAGTCCTACCATGGAAGGGACATGATGGACAACAGATTAGAATTTGAGAAATTAATATTATCCAAAGAGAAACTTTGAAATACAACTCATGGATACATCATTAATATCTTCAGAATATCTATTGACGCATCCCTGATGATGGACTCACTTGGTAGTCCGAAACGTTGGGTTCATAAAACTCTATAACAAGTCATTCCTCCTCTATCTAAAACTTCCTCACCTGTATGGATTCATTATTTAATAACATCAAGTCCTACCATGGAAGGGACATGATGGATAGCGCATCAAAACTCCAAAAATTAAGATTATCCAGAGTGAAACTGATTTCCAATCTAAATTTTCTTAAAAATTGCAGAGGTAATAATCTCATTCCATCTTAAAAGGAAAATCAAAGAAGCCATTGAAATAGAAAAAAGGGAGAACAACTTGAACTGTGATGATGGATTAAAACTAAGCAACACCTAGAAACCTTTACTCGAAATCTTAAAGAATCAATAATTAATTCATATCCGTTATAATAATTTAATCCCTCCCCTCTCATTTAAAAAATTAATAAAATAAAAAAACAAAACAACAAGCAAACATTATCTAACATCCTCCTTAAAAGATAATAAAATAAATAAATAAATGATTATTTCATAACTAATCATTTGATAAAATTAAAATAAAACTTGAATCATAATTTATTAATTATAATATTAGAAGTAACATATGAATTTAAATTAAGCAAATAGTTGTAATAACTCAAATTAAAATAAGTAGAAATCAGCACTAGAATTTATATATTCCAATAGAATTATAGTGAATTAACTCACCGAATCTTTAATGGTTTAAATTCTATATAAGACATTCCGTTTATGAACCTAAAATTAAGAATTCTTAATAAAAATTAAAAAAATAAATAGATGTGTATAAAAATTTTCTTATATAAAAATAAAATCAAAATACTCATATCTTATTGTAATTTAGAAATTCACATTATAAATGGGTTGTAATAATTCAACTGAGTAAACAATAGAGTTTATATATTCAATTAGATTATAGTAAATTAATTAAGGAAATCCTTAATAATTTAAGACCAAATTTAAATTTCATAATTATTCATTTATTATTCTTAAATTCAGAATTCTATATATATATATATATCATATTTATTAATTATAAGCTATCTATAAATTTATATAAAAAAAGGGTAATAAACTTTCATAACTCTAATTGTGAATAAATCTAAACTACTTAACAAATAAATTACATAAAATTAATTAATCAAATCCCTAAAAAAAATAAATAATTAATTAATGAATAAATATTAATAAAAAAATATTAACAAACTAATGAGATAATGGCTGACTAAATTTCTTATATTATTTCTTTCATACCATATATATACTCTAAAATACAGCTCATGGATACATCATTAATATCTTCAGAATATCTATTGACGCATCCCTGATGATGGACTCACTTGGTAGTCTAAAACGTTGGATTCATAAAACTCTATAATAGGTCATTCCTCCTCTATCTAAAACTTCCTCACCTGTATGGATTCATTATTTAATAAAATCCCATTATAGTTAGAAAAACTTTCATACAATTCTTTTTGTGAGTGGGATCACAACCATGGAAAGCTTTAGATGTCTTCGCATTTTTTTCTCTCACAGCCATGAGCATGCACCCTTTGTTGGAATTGATCAATCTCTTCATCTGACCTACACTCGCAAGATTGGAACTGATCTTGGCATGATGAGATCTAACAGTGTATTCCACCTCATATTTCATGAGATGATACTTTTTTTCATGGTGAAATAAAACTGCTTTCTTGTCATAAAAATATGGACTCCCCAATACAATGCCACAAATATCCAAAGGTACAACATCAAGGTTAACCTCATCTACTAGTTTGGATGCAATCACAAATCTGCCTCTACACTACTTGGTTACATGTAATTTGGATTTATCACACACCCAACCAAGACGGTAAGGTTTTAGATGAGGCTTGGTCTCTAACCCTAATTTCTTAACCAAGGATTCTGAAATCAAATTTGTTTGTGAGACTAGATCAAACAAGGCTTCCACTTTAGTATGTTTCATCACAACTCTAATGTGGAACAATTCAATCCTCTTTTGTTCTTTAACAAATGACTCATTTGAATAAATTGTACTTGCATGCAATTTATAATTTTCTTTAGCATGAAGAGTAAGGGTACCTTGTATGCCCACTGTTGTGATCTGTGTCTCGCCACCAGAGTTGGATCCAATGTCCTGCTATATGGTTTCCACTGTATTTTTCTTGCTCTTAACACCAAATATCTTTGGCTTCAACTATGGATGCAACTTCCAGCAATGTTGATTTTCATGACCTTCCTTCCTGCAATGTGTGTAAGACGACTTTTCTCCTTCTTCCTTCTTGGTTGTAGCTACCTTATTGTCCTTTCACTTTCATTTTCCCTTGAAATTTCTATTATGAGGTTTGGAAGATGATTTCTTGGGTTGGTATTCTTTGTCATTCTTCCCCTTGCTTTCAAGGTAAATTTCCTTCACACTGGCCACATCAATAAAAGTAGGCTCAAATAACAACAATAATTCATGATGTAACTATGTAAAGCACCAATATACTTTGTTATAGTTTCTGGTGAATAAAGTGAAATGCCCAATTTTAAAGCTTTTTTTCTAAAATCTTCTGCGAATATTTCTACATTTTGACCCTTTCCTTATCTCAAATATTTCCAGTCCATTAAAGCCTTTTGTCAATAACCCAAAGGATAAAACTAATCTTTTAATACATAAATAAAATCAGACCAAGAAGAAAGGAGATTACCCAAATTTTTGCTACCTTTCTGCATCTTGCTCTCCCATCAAATGAGAGTGGTGCCACTCAGTCAAAGATATGCTGATTGGATCTTGGACTCATCCTCCTTGATCTGCTGAATCCAAAAATAAACCTCAATTTGTCTAATCCAATTATTTAATTTCTTTGCATTACATTCTCCATTATATGGGGAAAATCAGACTTTACATCTAGCTTAAAAAATGGCTTCTTAGATACATTCCTATGTTTTTTGTTAGAATGATGAGAAGAGGAAGAAGAAGAACTATCACTAGATGATGGAGAGGGTGGTTCAGGAGCCTCTCCTCTTTCACCTTCATGATTTACCAAGACAAGATCTTCTGGATCTTTCTCCTAAGGCTTGATTTTCTTTTCATATCCTACAAACAACTTGTCAACTTTCTCTGTCAAGGTGAAGAAGATATTTCCATAATTTCACTCCTCCTCCATTTGAACTTCCTCATCTACCATGTTCCATAGTCGTGTTGCACGCCCTCCTTCAAGATCAAAGGATTGGATTTTTCCTTCTATTTGGAGCTTGTTCCTGGTTAGCTTTTACTCATGCAACTTGCATCAAGAATACATGCTCCGATACAAAACTTGATTGGGACCTTTTATTTAAAGGATGCATACAAAAGTGCATATAAAAGGGCATGTAACCAAGTGACATAAACACATAAAAGAATCGGAATTAGAAAGAAATCACGAGATCAAAGGTACAAAAACAACTTGATAACAACATTCACCTAGTGTGATCTATGTTGTCGAGCCTTTCTCAATGTGGGGAGGCATTTTTCATTAATTGGCAGCAAAATCAAATTACAATCAATTAAAAAATGACACCTTATAACTCCATTTTCTGGAATAGTACTAAAATGCAAATCTCTACAATAGAAACAAACAACACCATTGAATTCATGGTGTTAAATCATGTCAAACGACTATAAACTTGACCCTGTTATGAGAAAGTGACTTGTGAGGCTCTAAGGAATATTTTATATTCCGTGCAAGATTCTCTACAAAAATATTCTCCCAAGATAACTAGGAATATTTCTCGAAAACTACGCCACGCAGGGCGCGGTTCTGACTCAGGGTTCTGTAGGAGTTGTTCCTCCTCTTGCACTTAGTGCCTCTCGGTTCTGCTCAACCTTCCATCATTCGAATTAAAAATTTTTGGAGTTGAAATAGTTTTACATAGGCACATATCCTAATGGATCTGTTGGATGAGTTGTTTTGTGCACTGAAATAGTAGCGGGGTTGTCAACAGTTCCAACCCCACTGACCCTCCATAGATAAATGACACATTTATTTTAAATGTTGGCGTTTTCAAATTTTGGTGTCTGGTGGATGTGGGGCAGCTGACGATAGGTTGATGCACTGGCCGACATGGGTTCAACACTTGTTGGTCCCCCAATTTATGACAACCATTTTAAACAACGTCTTAATGTATATAATATATTATGTGGCTTGGTTGAATGGATTTGACTACCATCCAATCGACCAAACCATTTTATTTTTTAATTTTTTTTAAGACATATTAGTTAAAAACCGCTTGTCGATTTCTAAGGCTCACCAGACATTTTAAAGAGGTGAAAAATTTGTCACAACCGGTGGCCATATTCCAGCCACCGCCACTGGTGCAAATTGTCACTCACTTAAATGACCACCAACCTTCCTGATGTCATGTTGATGTCACGCTAACGTCACTCTGCCACATGGAACTCTGTCATTGGTCTATATCGCCACGTCACTTTGTTGATGCCATCCTGCTACATGTCAACCTCTGATTGGCCCGAACTGCCCTGTCATCATGCTCACATCATTATCTGTATGGCTAACGTCAACCTTGCCACGTTTAATTTGGTGATTTGTCCTCCTCGATCCATATGGCCACGTCACCCTGCTAACCTCAGCACCCGTATGTATAATTTCGGCATCCTTATTACTAATGTTAGCATGTCACGTGGCATTGTGGGTCTTGCCTACAAAAACATTCGTTGTTTTGGAAAAATGTTAGCGGGCCATAAATTTCACATATGGTGTTTTTTTAAGGTGTAGTTCATGTCGTTTGATTTAGAACGAAGAGCTATTCAATTTGAGATTGGTTTCGATGTGTTTTGAGGACTTTAAAAATTTGGCCTTTTAGGATACTCCTGGATCACTTGATTACAAGATAGCCCAATAGCGAATTAAGGGTAAAATTTGTGTCCTCCAACTATTAGCTAAAGTTATAGATTTGACCCTTCTAGATCACACTTCCATATCCCCATTTGGTTGGACCGTTTTGCATTGATAATGGGGCCTGGCATGGCATACCCTTTATCCATAGTGGTCAAACATGGCATATCAAATTTCAAGGGCATACATTTTTCATGTAAACTTTAATGGATGTGTTTCCTACACCCTTGGAAGGGTCTCTAAGTGTAGAATAGTTTCATAAGGCCCAAATATTAAGAGGAAAATATTTACCCCAAAAAATCATCATTTAATGCCTTAAAATGGCCCTAGGAGCTTTCAAAACCTGATTCTCCAAACAAGGCCTCAATAATAAAATTGCTCCTGCAAAATAATTCCTCCAATTTTTCCACTCTAAAAGCTCTAAGATAGATGAAAAATAACATAATGATCTAATCTAGATCATACCTCCCCATTTTTGGAGGATTTTGGTACCCAGAATCTCTTACTGAATGAAGTTAGGATATTTTTCCTGGACCTTCTCCTTGGCATACGATTTAGCCTTGCCTAGAAATTTTCATTTCAACCCAATTTATCAAATTCATGCTACCCTTTCCTTGTAGTTATCAACCTATTTTGAAAACTTTTATCCTTTGTTAACTCTACATAGGCATCTAGAGCTAAGTCCTCTATAAAAGGTAGGATGTGTTTCTCTTCCTACTCGAACATGGAAGACTCATAAAGTTTGAGATTATCTGCATTCACCATTGAGTAAATACACATATATGGTGGTATATTAAGTCTATAGGAATTATCTTCCACCTTTTCCAATATCTTGAAAGGACCGCATTGTATAGCCTTGGTTTTCTTACTTGGACCCTGTAGTCTCTCCTTATTTAATTGTAATCATACTATGTATTTCACTCTTAATGTTATCTCTATTCTCTCTATACCATGTCTGGTCTTGTACTTTTGATGTGACTTCTTCGGTGCCTTTTTTACTTTTGATGTGACTTATACATTATTGCTTGTACTTGCAAATGAATCTACCTAATTTTATGAACAATTTTTTTGTTCTTAAGGAATCCTCTATGATATCCACACCCAAACTCCTCCTTGTTTCCAATATATAACATCCAAAGGAGAATGTGGCAAATATTCAAAACAAGTTCAAATGATGACTTAACATTAGAAGTGTGGAGTTATTTATAATTATGAGAGTGATGTATATAGACTAGATTTTCATCCGATGCC
Organism: Pinus tabuliformis; assembly: GCA_031772625.1. Lineage (NCBI taxonomy): Eukaryota > Viridiplantae > Streptophyta > Pinopsida > Pinales > Pinaceae > Pinus > Pinus tabuliformis. Next base: position 572,687,049 of record CM062807.1, read on the forward strand.
TTCAAATTCTTTTGATTATAACACATCAAAAGCTACACCCAAGTCCTATTGAATACTTCTATTTTTGCATTTGTTTATGGATGCAATGTTTTATACCTCTTTAACTTTGTGTCCATATTCTACCACAATGTAGTCCAATTCACTAAGAAATATAATGTCCCTAGCTAAAATGATGTACTAAAAAATCTAGTGCACCTAGACATGTTAAAAGAAGGAATTTGTTTCTTCTTTCCCTTTCATGGTCCTTTTATAGACAATGAGAATGCATGTCTTGTTGATCCTATCAACTACCATGAACATGTAGTTGTATCCCTTATTGGTTGTTGGTAAACCTAACACAAAGTCCATGGAAATGTTTTTCAGAGGACATGGTTACAAGTAAGGAATGGTATAGACCCTATATATTGTCAATGGGCTTACTGGTACAACAAAGAAGACATCCTCTAGTAAGCCTTGCCACATCTTCTTTCATTCTATACTATTATGCATATATTTACATGTTGGCCATTATCTTCCCTACACTTAGATGCCTTGCAACCTTAGAGGTGTGAAAATATTTGATTGGATACAATCACTCACCTTTAAGAACACAAAATTTGTCTAGCTTGTAGAGTGACCCAATCCAGAGATTATAGTTAACTATGATATCTCTATAATTTACAGGAATGTAGCTTTACAATTTTTTAAACCCATACTTGAAGTCACATATGCCTCTATGTATGCATCATGAGTGAAAGGTCCCATTGCATCAGATTTTCAAAATCTATTCTTTTTTTATTTGGGTGGTCATGAAAGCATGTGAGCCAACTTGTTTGTGATTCCATGCTTATACTTGATTAATAAACAAAACTATTTTAAGAAACTTTACCACTTGTATTTTTGGTCTACTATAGCTTACAATGGGCCTACAAGTACTGTAGTGGTTGATGATATTTTTGGATGATGGTCTCCTTTCCCATCTGTTAGAAAATTATGTATTACGGAGCAATGGAACACATAAAATATTGCAGAAATATAAACACAGAAAACGCACAAAACAAGAGAGACACAGATATATGTGGTTCACCCATTTTGGGCTACGTCCACCCCGAACAACCAGTCCTTCCTTTCTATTATCCAGCAAAATGAAGAGACACAACCTACAGCAAATCTGCTGTAATATCCTCTGTTTTCTCTCACAGTCTCACCTCTCTGTTTCTCGCTCACAGAATACACATCTATTTCACAGCCTCAAATACAATACCCTCATACAAAGAGAGGGGTTGCCTTCTAGGGCAAAAAACCCTAAACTAAACATAAGTTCTACCATCAGATCATCCACCTAATGAATGACCCAGATTGACTAGAAATTACTATACTTTTAGAAGGCAATTTTACATTTGTTTTTAGCTTTGGGGGCGCTGCCCCCGAGCCCCCGATCCCCCCCAGACCCCCGCGGGGGGGACAAGTCCCCCCCCACACCCCCCCACGTGGAGGGGTGTACAAGACTTCCTGGGGTATACATCCGGCTGAAACAAAGACCTTTGAACAATCATGCTCCACACACAACACCATCAAATAATGTTTCCACTTTTTGACAACATGTCCCAGGGCATAGATCTCCTCATCATAAGTAAGGTAGCTGAGAATTGTCCCATCAAATACTTCAGAATGGTAGTATATATACATTTCTCCCCACATCAAGACCGTTTCTGTGGCATACCCACTCACATATGTGTCTACTTCGAAGGGCTGCTATAAGTTTGATAATGTGAGAATTGATGCTTGGATGATTTTCTTTTTCAACTCTTCAAAGGAATTTTGATGGCCCTTTCCCAATTAGAAACTCTTATAATTTATTATTATAGATTATAGTGGTGTAGCTATTATTTAAAATTATTCTATGAATTTTCTCAAGTATTATACTACTGCAATTAATCTCCTAACTTCAAAGACATTTGTAGCAACCAACCACTTCATGATGAACTCCATCTTTGTAATATTTATCTTGAGCTCCCCTCCACCAATCACATATCCTAAATACATCAATGATTGTTGTGAAAAGTCACATTTTTTTATATTTTCCAATATCTAGTACTTCTTCAAAGTCTAGCACTTGCATTAAGTGTGAAATGTAGTCCTCCCAGGTAGCACTGTAAACTAACATATCATCCAAATAAATAATAATAAATCAATTTATATAAGTTCACATACATAATTCATTAATCTCATGAATGTAGTTGGTTCATTGCATAGAGAAAATGAATTTATTAACCACTCATTTAAACCTTGTTGAGTTTTGAAAGTGGTATACTGGGTGTCTTGATCTTTGACTCAAACCTGGTGATACCGTAATTTTAAATTTAGCTCAATGAAATATTTTTCTTGTTACGACCAATCGAATAGGTTATCAATCCTATGTAGGGGGAACCTATATTGAGAATAATCTTGTTTAACGCTCTATACTCGATGCACATTCACCAAGTCCAATCCTTATTTGGCACAATTATGAAAGGTAACCCACAAAGTGAAGTACTTGATTTAATCACACCTTTCTCCAACATCTATTTCAACTACTTTCACCTTGAATAATTCAAAAATAACTGGATCTCGTGTTCCACTTTCCACTTAGGTGGTATCCCTTTATACTCTTGGAACACTCCCCTGTATGCATGTACCAACCCTTCCATTGTTATTTTTTATTTTTAGTACACCCTTATAAGGATATATTTTCACTTATTTCCTCATTGCTAGAGTAATTATCACATAAAAATAGTAAAACATAGTTTTTACTTGAATTTATCAACTTATTGGCTTGGTTGGCACTTACTAATGAAATATTAGACTTTGCTTTAAGTGCATTGATGATGAATGATTTCCCATCCTTGATGAAGTGGTATTGGTTGGATCTCCACATGAATATTTTATTATACATATACATGTAGGGACTCTCAAACATGTCTCCAAACATATCAAGTGATACTATGTACAAATATAATTCATTAATATAATTGACACTAACAAAAAAAATTATGCTACACCATTTTGTTACCTTAATTTTTGCATCCTTATTTACCCATCCCAATGGGCATGGGCTAGGATGATGTCAAACTACCAATCCAAGTTTGTTTATAAAATCCAATAGTATGAGATTAACTTGTGAACTTGAGTTGAACGAGGCATTAATCCTAGTCTTTTTGGCATCTATCTTAATGTGGAAGAGCTCAGTAATCTCCTTCTCTTCATGATGATGAATATTACTTACGTTCACCTTCTTCTACATTAATGTATAAACAATATTCTTATCTAAATTTAACTTGATTTCCACCTCATTTCTCAAATATTTGGTGATAAGATTCTTTTTCTTCCCATCCTTCTTCTAGTTCTTTGTGTTTAGCTTTGGATGAAATTTCAAACACTTGTCGTCTGTGTGTCCATCAATGTGGCAATGTTTATAGTGATTTATAGAATCCTTTCACTTGTGTGAAGTGGTGGTTGTATTCTTATCATTCCCCCTTTCTACTTCCTCTACCCTTCCTTTTAGTATTCCTGATATTATTTATGTTTTGAGCCACTAGATTTCCATTTATTTTGGCCTATGTTTTCTAGGTATCATACTTGTACACAAGCCTCATCCACTATGCTTGGCTTGGAAAACATCACCTGTTAATTTAAATACCTATATAGACCCCCTAGTTACTTAACAACTACATCTAGACTCTTAGGATATATATTTATCATGATGGCCATTTTCCTTAATTCAATGGTGTACTCCTGTTCACTCTATCTGGATTAGTTCCATCGATTCCATTGGTCCTCTACATACATAATAGGGTAGAAATAAGACTTTATTAGTGTTTTATATTCCTCCCACTTAAATCTTAGGGGATCACCCTCTAGTCTAAGTGTTTTCATATGGCATGCCCACAAGATTAGGACATGGCCCTGTTATCACTCCTCTGGATCTCCAAGGCTAAGGAAGAGTCTGGCTGAGGTAACCACAAACCAATCTTTTAGCTTGGTAGCTAGCCCTACCAAGCCGGAGAGGGCTCTCTCCAAGGGATCACAACCAAGAGGGATGGATAGATTAGAGTTTTAGGCTAGATGTAAAGTTCAGAGGGTTGTTTGATTTGATTTTTGCTTGGGTAGTCACAAGGATGAGTGATTTAGGTCAGAGGGACTAGGTCAGGGAAAATGAGATATGATTGCAGACATTCAAAGGGGCAAGGAAGGTATGAAGCTTAACACTTAAAATTTGATTTGATGAGATGGTTTAAGATTGATGAGGAGTTAGGAAGAGCATAAGAGATGTATTGATCCTAAACCGAAGAAAAATGGACAAAGTATGATAAATTTCCCAAAGCATAGCATGAGCAAGCATGTATTCTTCCTATCAACTTGAAAATTACCATATAACATACAAGAAATGGTTTATGAACTGATAAAACATTCATACAAATGATCACAAAGAAGAAATAATGCTAAACATTCATACTGTTAGAGCCTAGATTTGCCTCAGGCTGAAAAGGCAAGGTTCTAGGTCCACATCAAACAACGCTCAGCCTCATAGCTAGCCCTACGAGGACAGGAGAGGGCTCTCTCCGGGTTAATCTCAGCAAAAGATAATCAAATGGGGCTTGAGATGACTGAAATACAAACTAATTTTAGGCTAGGTATGAAGTGCAAGGATTTGATTTGATTTTTAGGGATTTTTGTTGGAAAAAAGGGAAAGGCAAATTTGGGTTCGGGGATGAGGCCAAATTTTTGCAGAGTTCCAGTTGGGGTGAGTTAGGCAGTAGTTTTGATGCTTTATATTAAATGAATGGATGGAAAAGACCGTTGAGGAGCTGAAGATGGCAAGAGGGTACCAAGAATCCTCTTCAATCTGGAGAAAACATTGAAAACTAAACAAAATTTAAGGCAGAGCACAATAAACTCATGAATTCTACCTTTGTCACTCAATTTGTTTAATTTCAGAAGCAAAGAGAAGGAAAATGGCATACATAAAATATCAATGAACTTACGATTACATGGAGAAACACACCATCAAAACACAGAGCCACAAGGATCCCAACAAGTGTTGCAAAACCCTGGTCTTTCCTTTGCCAAAAATGCAGAAATTAGATGTACAATGGAATGCCAAGAAATCCCAAGTGTCCAACCATGAAAATGACTGAGAATTACATGATATAGGCAAGCCTAACTCCTTCCCATGCCTCTAGGGGTCGAGATCATCATTCTAGGAGCTGTTTCAACCAATTCTAAACAAAGTGCTGAAATCTAGGCAATCAAACAACTTGCCTCTATATGGAAGGAAACTGATTCATTCATTTAATTTTCACTTTTTAGTGAATGAATCCTCTAGAACAAGTAAATATGATCAAAAATTACATCATAGTCATCAGGTTACATCAAAAAGTAAAACTAGTCAAAATTGGGAGAATTTCTGAGCTAAAGAGTGAAAATGAGGCCAAATTTCTCTATGCATCGCGCCATGTTTGAGCTGATTTTGAGGCCCTTCCCGGAGTCCAAATTTAGCTCATGATAGCTCGTTGGAAATCCCTACCTGTCTAATCTCTATCTCAAGTGGAATTTCTAGATTTGGTGTCCACTTGCCCATCCAAAACTTCAATCTCCCAAGACTTCTTCCTGTGTGTCAAAATAGGGGCAGTGAGGTCATATTTTGAGTATTTTTGACCTCTTTGAGGGCCCAAAACTTGCCCAAATTTCTTGGCCATGAACAAGCAACCATAATTTTTTATTCCAAATCCAGGAATGCAATTTTTTTTTTAATTTGGAGCTCCCTAGCAAGAGCGCGCGCCACGTGATGCGACGCATAGGGAGGAAAACCCTGTTTTTTAGTGCAAAAATTTTCAAAATGCAAAAATTACTCCAAATTTCTTGAAATTTGGGCTGTAGGTCCCCAATCAAGTACCATGCTCAGAAAAAGAGGCTTCGACCAAGATTTGGAGCCGATCATGCGTTTTGCGCCTCCTCAGTACCCTCCTGGTGTATGCAGTTCAGTGGTGCAATTACTATCTTGTTCATATGATATGTCGGTGTCCATCTCCATGGTGTTGCAAGGTGTATGTCAAGTGTATGTTTGGTTGGTTGAAAATGAGAAATGAAGACTTGATGTCTTTATCTCCAAGTGCCAAATAGCCAAAGGGAAATGAGGGATTGTGAGGAATATGGAACGGTGGGTATAATGGAGTGAGGGAAAGGATATGGTTCAATCAAGTGAAGTTTGCAATGTGAGGACAGTCACTTGATTGTGTTTTAGGAATGCGAGGTTTGGGGATTTAGGAATTTTGCAAATGATATGGGAAAGAGAGAGTAATAGGGTATGGTAGGGTTTAGGGATTTATGGTTAGGATTTGGGAAAAATGGGAAATTGGGATAGGGGATTAGTGGATTTAGGGGGTAGGGGAACTTAGGGAATAAGGGAATCAATGGAAAAATGGGGTAAGGGAATAAACTTGGTGGAAAAACAGTGAATCAAAACCCTAGGTAGCAACTTTGTTTGAGAAATTTCAAATGGTAGGGTTTGATCTCTTTAAAAACTCACCATGCAACAAACACCATCAAACAAACACCAACATGGGATAAAAACTATGATAGAAGCTTCAACCTACTTGTATCAAGACAAATCCACGCATTTTGGGCGATTTGATGAAGTTTTTGAGAAAATTGAGCTTGGAAGCTCTATGCGCTGTGCCTCAAGCCCAACGCGCTGCGCCTTCTCTATGCACCGCGCTAATGTATTTTTACACTGGAAATTTGAGCCCAATGCGTCACGCCAGTTATGTGCGCTGCACCACTTGCCCTATGCATAGAAAGTTTTGCAGGAGACTTTTAGAGGCCTTCGTAGTGTCCAAATTGGGTGCAGGATAGCTCGTTGGAAAGGTATTTGAGTCTGCTTTCCAACCCAACTAAAATTTTTCAATTTGGAGTTCATTTCCCCTGTCAAAAGTCAAATCTCCCAAGACTGGTCAAAATGTGCCAAATGAGGCTGCCTAAAGGCAGAGTGCTGTTGCAGTCAACGTTTGAAGGTCTTTCTCAACTCCAAATGGAGCTCATGATGGCTCATTAGAAATATAGTTGTGTCTAGTTATCATTTGACTCATCAAGCAAGTCATTTGGCCAACCAAGCTAGGAGAAATCTTGATTTTCCCAAGGTCACTTCAGAGGTGCATCAATTCTCCCGAGGCGACTGTATTTTTGACTTTTCTCTAAAACCATGACCCCTGTGTAAAAATTGAAGGAGGTTTCTCTTCCCTGGACTATTGTGAACAAAAAAACTCACATTTTTCCCATATTCATCTTTTATTGCTCAAAAACATCATTGGAGTAAAACCTATCCCGATGTGTGGAACAGGGGATTTGTCGAAATGATGTCAAATGAAGGGGATAAAGGGTTTCTAAATTCTTGAGAAAAATTTGGGGATTAGGGAGGGATGTTAGGAAGTAGGAGAAAGTTGAATTTCAAATATTGAGTGAGGGGAAGAGGTCCAAAAGGGCAAAACACAGGCCTAGTCTAGAAAATTGTCAAGTTGTAGCAAGAAACTAGGGTTTGTGCAAAAATGAGGAATTCGGGGGATCTCAGAGTTGGGAAGTGTTTCATAAGGTACATTAAGGATAGGGGAAGGTGTATGAACATTAGGATACAATTTTTGCTAATGATTTGACCATCCAAGAGAAATTTCCTTCAAAATCCTAGGAGAGGGAAATGAACCTTGCCTAGGCGCAACTGAAGCATGAACAAGGTGCAAAATGACCCATTGGAACCTGACATGATGATGAAAACCCTCTGAATGATGGTACACTTAGCTGAATAGTGGACGGACATTTGGACAACTTTGGAAGGAGTAAAAGAAAACCCTAGACCTAATACCTAGTGACCAAATTTTGCTTGAAGACTTACTGAAATGACAAAATTTGACCTCGACACCTTAAAATCACTTTGTAAGAGCATGTTTGATCACTGGAGGAAGGCTACAAAGACTGACACTAACATTGGCTCCAATGGGGATGGTATCTCCTGGGAGGTGCCAAGAACTACGGATCTTTGGAAAAGCAGACAAGTGCCTTCATCCATTGGGCAATGGAGTCAAAAACTCAAGCTAAAATGCATGACTGAAAACTGACGACTTGACGACACAAACTGACTCTCACTCAACTAAAAACTGACTCGATACTTAAACACAATCGACAAACTGGAAAATAATGCTTAAAATAAAGCTTATCCATCAAAACCTACTCTAATTGTTCCTTTCACCACCCGATCAAGTGAAATGGAACAGCCAATGCAACCATGTAAGCATCATGGCTGATATTTGATTTCTTCCCAAATGCTTTCTGATGCACAGGAAAAGGGAAGAATCGAAAGGAAACTCCCATGAAAACTTGGACTCAAGTTGATTGCTGATAAACTTGCAAAACATGAATTGACTGGATGACTTCAAGAATACTGCGAAAGGATCTTCATAAACATCGCTATTGATTTCCATTAACACATTACTGCTCTGGTCCAAGTAGTCTTCATAGCTGAATATTAAGATTTTCCTCACATCTGTGCTGTCTTTCTTTGGTGATAGCAGCAGGCTGTCAAAAGGATCCTGAATTTCGTGAATAACCAAACTCTGTTGCTAATTCCAAACAAAACAAAAGTCTCCTTTATCAATCTCCTCATATGACTGCAAACTTTGATCTGAGCTTTGTAATGAAAAATTTGTTAAACAAGACAATGAAGGTGACCTTTGAATCAGATTATTATCAACATTCTCTTTTGTCACATGGTTAGACGATGGGGAAGAACTTTTACAGCAAACATCATCCAACACACAAGCAATAGGATCATCAAAAATTTGAGAAGACTGCTGCGATGTATCCATTAAAACTGTATGACATCCTACTGGCTGTTCATCTTTTTCTTTAGAGATATTATGAATATTCTGCCTTATAAACTGAAATGCTTCGAAACAAAAGGGTACAGAATCCTCTTGCATCATTAAATCATGTCTTTCAGATTCCACGCCTTCATCTATAATCTGATCTTCAATTGCATTTGGTGGCTGCAAATCTGGTGTTAGGGAGGGTTTTGTATCCAAAATGATTTCATCAATCATTTCAGGGGAAGATTTCTCATTAACAACTTGCTCAAGAATTTCGTTATCTGTCCTTCCTACAAGCTGTTCATTTGAAAATTTACTGTGCAATTTACCCTTCAAGAACTGAAATGATTCAAAACAGAAAGGTAGGGAATCTTCTTGTATTATTTGATCATCTGTGCCAACTTCCATGAGTTCATGCGCAACTTGAAAATCAATGGCATTTGGGGGTTGGAAATCTAAATATGAGAAGTCTTGAACAAGGTTTTTATTGCCCTCAAGATGGTCCAGATCAAGACTTGTTGACAGTTGATTTCTGATTGCATGGAAATTGTCTCTGATGAATTGAAATGAATCAAAACAAAAAGGCAAAGATCCTTCACTTACTTCAAAATTTTCTGCACTTTCCTCATCATTGTCATCGCTGATATGCATCGGTTGATCACTGTATTCAAGCTGCTGAAAGTGAACTTCCTCCTTCCACAAACTAGCTATTGATCTGTCTGCAAGATTAGCTTCTGTTTGGAGAACATAATCATTGTCATACTAATCAAAATGAGGCAAATCATTAGTGTAAAAGACATCATCAAGCATACATGTCATATCAACAGATCTCTCTTCTCCAAGATGATCTATAAAACAATCATTACCAGATCTATGACAACTGGGATAAAAAAGAAGATGTTTTGGAACAACAACTTGTTCTTCTTCAATCAACGAGCTATGGGCTTGAACATCATAATCATTCCTTGTAGTGATATTTTGCATCATCTCTTCCACTGCACTTACCAAAATGTCAAGCTTTACTTCTAGAGATGTCGATTTCTCCGGATCTATGTTTTTTGTCTCTTCTTCTTTCAACCTTGCCCTTCGGATCAGCAAGTGAGCCTCTACATTTACTGCCCTATTCTGCATCTCTTCAAGTGTTGCAATATTCCTTTATCTCAGCTAAAACTCCATTTCCAAATCAAAGGCACTCAGATAGTGCAAGAGAGAAGATCTAGGAGGAGGCCTTATATCAACTGGCATCGAATAATAAACTTGGTTAAACTTGGCAGAAAACTATTGTACTGTATCCCCTGGCAGTCTTTTCAACTGGTTATACTCTTCTATAATCAAGAAAAGGTTCTGTCTAATCATCCACATGTCGAGAAAAAATTTGGCGAACTGCTGGAAATCTGAGATGCTCGCATCATGCAGGGTTTTGAACCAACTCTTGACTTTGCCTTGCAAAGAAAGAGAAAAAAGCCTTATACTGAAATCTTTGCTATCAACTTAAAAAAGGTCTAGAAAAGACTCAAAATTTTGCACATGTTGCTTATCATTGACATTATTACATTCACCATCAAACCTCGGCAAGTATAGATCATCGTTTTTGGGGAAAGCATGAAGAACAGAAGGTAAAACAAGAGGTTTATACCTATCTGGGATTATAAAAGGTGTAGGAGTATATACAAGAGTTACGGGATTAGGTTTGTTTTGTTTAGGCTCATCACGCTGAAGAGAGTCATCATGAGATGTGGGAAAAGTAAGGAGGCCAAGATCAAAGGGAAACTCAACATTTACACTTTTTGAATATGTCGATTAAAGATTTTGATCACCTTTATCATACAACAAATTTTGAAAAACTTTCAGAACAGCAAAGAAGTAATTTACAAGAAAGCAAACTAGATCTTGAATACCATTCCACTTTGGATACCTGAACTTTGTGTAAGATCCTTCCGTTTTCTCAGAGAAAAGTTAGTCTGCTAATGGAATCTCTACATTGAGTTGGAGTCACTAGGTGAATGATTTCAGTCTTCTTATGTTTGATCGTTTTCCACCATCAACCATCAGATCTAACTTGATACATGTAATGGGGTGATCGTTTATATGAGATGTTTAGTTCATAAACTAGACCGGAGATTGACTGAAGCAGCTTTTATCTACTTGTGCTAATGCAAAGCAAAAGCGTTTTGAAGGCTACCTGGCTGACTTCAGGCTCCATCTGTAGTCTACAAATCCAAACAATGAAAATAAACTTTCTTCCCCAGTATGGTCGCCACTATGTTAGAGCCTAGATTTGCCTCAGGCTGAAAAGGCAAGGTTCTAGGTCCACATCAAACCACGCTCAGCCTCGTAGCTAGCCCTACAAGGACAGGAGAGGGCTCTTTCCAGGTCAATCTCAGCAAAAGATAATCAAATGGGGCTTGAGATGACTGAAATACAAACTAATTTTAGGCTAGGTATGAAGTGCAAGGATTTGATTTGTTTTTTGGGGATTTTTGTTGGAAAAAAGGGAAAGGCAAATTTGGGTCTGGGGATGAGGCCAAATTTTTGCAGAGTTCCGGTTGGAGCAAGGTAGGCAGTAGTTTTGATGCTTTAGATTAAATGAATGGATGGAAAATACCACTGAGGAGCTGAAGAGGGCAAGAGGGTACCAAGAATCCTCTTCAAACTAGAGAAAACATTGAAAACTAAACAAAATTTAAGGTAGAGCACAATAAACTCATGAATTCTACCTTTGTCACTCAATTTTTTTAATTTCAGAAGCAAAGAGAAGGAAAATGGCATACATAAAACATCAATGAGCTTACGATTACATGAAGAAACACACCATCAAAACACAGAGCCACAAGGATCCCAACAAGTGCTGCAAAACCCTGGTCTTTCCTTTGCCAAAAATGCAGAAATCAGATGTACAATGGAATGCCAAGCAATCCCAAGTGTCCAACCATGAAAATGACTGAGAAATTACATGATATAGGCAAGCCTAACTCCTTCCCATGCCTCTAGGGGTCGAGCTCATCATTCTAGGATCTGTTTCAACCAATTCTAAACAAAGCACTGAAATCTAGGCAATCAAACAACTTACCTCTATATGGAAGGAAACTGATTCATTCATTTAATTTTCACTTTTTAGTGAATGAATCCTCTAGAACAAGTAAATATGAGCCACAATTACATCATAGTCATCAAGTTACATCAAGATAGATCAATAGTTACATCAAAAAGTAAAACTAGTCAAAACTGGGCGAATTTCTGAGCTGAAAAGTGAAAATGAGGCCAAATTTCTCTATGCGCCACGCCCAAATTCTCTATGCATTGCGCCACTTTGGAGCTGATTTTGAGGCCCTTCCCAGAGTCCAAATTTAGCTCATGATAGCTCATTGGAAAGCCCTTCCTGTCTACTTTCGAACCCAAGTATAATTTCTGGATTTGGTGTCCATTTGGCCCTCCAAAACTTCAATCTCCCAAGATTGCTTCCTGTGTGTCAAAATAGGGGTAGTGAGGCCATTTTTTGAGTATTCTTGACCTCTTTGAGGGCCAAATCCATAAATGCAATTTTTTTGTAATTTGGAGCTCCCTAGAAAAACCGCGCGCCACGTCGCGCGACGCATAGGGAGGAAAACCCTGTTTTTTTAGTGAAAAAATTTTCAAAATGCAAAAATTGCTCCAAATTTCTTGAAATTTGGGCTGTAGGTCCCCAATCAAGTACAATGCTAAGCCAAAGAGCCTTCAGCCAAGATTTGGAGCCGATCATGCATTTTGCACCTCCTCGGTACCCTCCTGGTGTATGCAGTTCAGTGGTGCAATTACTATCTTGTTCATATGATATGTCGGTGTCCATCTCCATGGTGTTGTAAGGTGTATGTCAAGTGTATGTTTGGTTGGTTGAAAATGAGAAATGAAGACTTGATGTCTTTATCTCCAAGTGCCAAATATGCCAAAAGGAAATGAGGGATTGTGAGGAATATGGAACGGTGGGTATAATGGAGTGAGGGAAAGGATATGGTTCAATCAAGTGAAGTTTGCAATGTGAGGACAGTCACTTGATTGTGTTTTAGGAATGCGAGGTTTGGGGATTTAGGAATTTTGCAAATGATACAGGAAAGAGAGAGTAATAGGGTATGGTAGGGTTTAGGGATTTATGGTTATGGTTTGGGAAAAATGGGAACTTGGGATAGGGGATTAGTGGATTTAGGGGGTAGGGGAACTTAGGGAATAAGGGAATCAATGGAAAAATGGGGTAAGGGAATAAGCTTGGTGGAAAAATAGTGAATCAGAACCCTAGGCAGCAACTTTGTTTGAGAAATTTCAAATGGTAGGGTTTGATCTCTTTAAACACTCACCATGCAACAAACACCATCAAACAAACACCAACATCGGATAAAAACTATGATAGAAGCTTCAGCCTACTTGTATCAAGACAAATCCACGCATTTTGGGTGATTTGATGAAGTTTTTGAGAAAATTGAGCTTGGATGCTCTATGCGCCGCACCTCAAGCCCAACACGTTGTGCCTTCTCTATGTGCCGCACCAGTGTATTTTTACACTGGAAATTTGAGCCCAATGCGCCGCGCCACCTGCCCTATGCGTAGCGCTTTTTGCAGGAGACTTTTGGAGGCCTTTCTAGTGTCCACATTGGGTGACAGATAGCTAGTTGGAAAGGTATTTGAGTCTAATTTCCAACCCAACTGGACTTTTTCAATTTGGAGTTCATTTGCCCTGTCAAAAATCAAATATCCCAAGACTGTTCAAAATGTGCCAAATGAGGCCGCCTAAAGGCAGAGTGCTGTTGCAGTCAACTTTTGAAGGTCTTCCTCAACTCCAAATTGAGCTCATAAAAGCTCATTGGAAATATATTTGTGTCTAGTTATCATTTGATGCATCAAGAAAGTCATTTGGCCAACCAAGCTAGGAGAAATCTTGATTTTCCCAAGGTCACTTCAGAGGTGCATCAATTCTCCCGAGGTGACTGTATTTTTGACTTTTCTCTAAAACCATGACACCTGTGTAAAAAGTGAAGGAGGTTTTTCTTCCTTGGAAAATTTTGAACAAAAAAATCTCTCTGTTTTCCCATATTCATCTTTTATTGCTCAGAAACATCATTGGAGTAAAACCTATCCCGATGTGTGGAACAGGGGATTTGTCGAAATGAAGTGAAATGAAGGGGATAAAGGGTTTCTAAATTCTTGAGAAAATTTTGAGTAGGGAGGGATGTTAGGAAGTAGGAGAAAGTGGAATTTCAAAGATTGAGTGAGGGAAGAGGTCCAAAAGGGAAAAACATAGGCCTAGTCTAGAAAATTGTCAAGTTGTAGCAAGAAAGTAGGGTTTGTGCAAAAATGAGGAATTCGAGGGATCTCAGTGATGGGAATTGTTTCATAAGGTAAATTAGGGATAGGGGAAGGTGTATGAACATTAGGATACAAGTTTTTCTAATGATTTGACCATCCAAGAGAAATTGCCTTCAAAACCCTAGGAGAGGGAAATGAACCTTGCCTAGGCGCAACTGAAGCATGAACAAGGTGTAAAATGAGCCATTAGAACCTGACATGATGATGAAATCCATTTGAATGATGGTACACTCAGATGAATAGTGGACCGACATTTGGACAACTTTGGAAGGAGTAAAATCAAACCCTAGACCTAATACCTAGTGACCAAATTTTGCTTGAAGACTTACTGAAATGACAAAATTTGACCTTGACACCTTAAAATAACTTTGTAAGAGAATGTTTGATCACTGGAGGAAGGCTGCAAAGACTGACACTAACACATACCACATGTATCCTAGAAAAATAGCTACAACTCATCTATTGAAACTGGCCAAAATCTTATACAATAGTCTCTGATCACTAGTATAGCATCCTAGTGAATCCAACTTGTAAAATGACTAAGAAAATACATAATATAGGCCTAAAACCAACTCATCCTAAGCTCAAGGGTCGAATCCATGGGAGGATGAGAAGTTGCAAGAAAGGCTGAACTGATAGCTGGATTGTAGGGTGCTCAAAGTGACTCATCCCTCACTCTAGCAAACTCATTCATTACATGCCACATAGGCTATCTAACTAATGTATCTACCCTAGATAAAAGTAAAAACATAATGATTACATCATCTAGATCAATTACATAGGTAAAAATTAAATTTCAAATCGGTAAAAGTCAACTTGGAGTGAAACAGTGAAAATTGTTGAAGACTTTCAAATGCGCAGTGACCTGGTTAAATGCGTAGTGACCCTGGTCAAATGCGCAACATCCTCTTCAAGATGACTTTTGACTGCCTTCTAAATGCCCAAATATAGCCCAGGATAGCTCATTGGAAAGTGTATCCTGTCTAATTTCCAAAAATGCCCTTGGTCTCCACAATGGGCTTGATTTACGACTCCAAAATTGCAATCTCCTAAGACTACTCAAACGTGCAACAACCACACCAGAAAAGAGGAAGAAAGGTGATTTTTTGGTAGTTTTTGACCCTTTTGGCTTACCAGTTTTTCTCCAAATTCTTAGAAAAATTAAATGGTGCATGTCTTAATCATTCTGAATCCAAAAATGATAACCATTTTCTCATTGGATGCTCCAAAAAAAAGCCCAACGTCCTAGGTGTTGCATGTTTGACCATGCTGACTGTGCCAAAATTTCTCAAAAAACATAGAAAAGCATATCTTGCCAAAATTGTTCAAAAATGGCCAAAATTGGTGGGCTGATAGCTGGCTATATTTTTGAGGAATGGAGTGATGCCTCAGCAAGAATTCCAACCTCTTTTTCTCCTCTTGCTTGGTCAAGGCCTCAATTTTCGCATGATCTCTTTTGAGCTTGGCCCTTGCAATTTTGTCTCTCATGGCATAGTGCTTAGCCATATTTCTTTGAATATCATTGTCCTTCTTGGCCTTTTCTAGGAGGTCCTCCAGATGACCATTCACCCTCTCAAGCCAATATTCTTGGTTTTCATTTACCATCTTGGAAAATTACTCATTCAAGGTGAGTTGATTGGCTAGTTCTTCCTCCCTTTCCCTTTCTTGCTCCAAATCTCTCTTTAGGCCTCTAGTCCTTCGCCTTCTTCTTGGAACATGTTCATCAAGTGGCTCACCATACTACCCATATGCCTCATCAAGTAAGGCCTTTTCCTTTTCAACCTCTCTCTTTTCCTTTCTGAGCTGAATCTCCATGAGCTCATGTTTGACCTCAAACTGCCTATTTTCCTACTTATAGTAGGAAATGATCCATTTGGCCCTTTGCAAGTTGACCTTGAGCTCACCTATGAGTGCATTCTTCTCCTTGATGACAATAGTTGTGCTTTGACTGTCGTCATGCTCATCTGAGTCATAAATGAAAATCATGCTCTATCTCATGGAGGTCTTCCTCCTGCTGCTAGATCTATGCCTTTACAACTTTTTCCTTACCCTTCTGTACCTACTTTTTTGATGAAGAAGGAAAGGCCCCTCCCACAATCAATGGGGCAAACACTTGCCTATTCCCTCTTTGATAGTGCCATGGTACCTAAACCAGCCCTTTTGAGCTTATTGCTCTCACCATGCTCAATATGCTCTTGCCCAGTGCCTTCATCTCTGTCAGGTGAATGGATAAGCTCATGAAATGGTGATGATGGAGGTGATGGTGTGGCTGACTCATCAGATGAAGATGAATGATGTATGGAATGAGGTGGAGGAATGGAGGTAGATGGATGAGAGGATGAAGGTGTCTCTTGGCCATGTTGAATAGGTGGGACTGTGAAAATCTCATTGGATATAAAAGTGTCCCATGCAATGTTAAGCTGATCAAGGCGGTGTAGGACTATCATCTTGATGAGAGAATGGTGAAATATGCTATGAATTTGATGATTATGATCTTTCCTTCGAGCAATGTATGGCATCTTGTCGATATCCCGGTACAGATAGTAGGGAAGATTGAGCATTCTGACTCTTGTAAAATGCATGAGTAACCGAATATGATAGGAATAGAGCCTAGAAAACCTGCCCTCACATGTGAAGTACTTCATAATGATTTTCATCATAGGAACAGGTTTGTCTAGGAGGTAAGAGAAAGGGAAAATCCTCCTGCTTTCATTCTTATGGCTCGGTTTAAGATATGGCTCATAATAGCAATAATCCAAATCTGCTTGTTTAAACCATTTTTCCCTAACATCTGGGATCCCAGTAGCAACTGATATGATAGCAGAAGATATGGTAAAGGTGACACCGAAAAGGGTTGCTTGGTTTTCATGGAGGTTGATGATGAACTGTCTAGTCAATTCAGAATGATGTTGAATCCTTTCCACCTTCTCACAAAACTCAAAACAACCCATATGTTTGAAGCTTGTGAAAATGATGGGAGATTCCATGAGCTCTCTAGTGTTGGTTGGCTCATATCTGATGATTTTCCCTCCTTTTTTATATTTCCTCCTCTATTTTTTTTCTTCCTCACTCTAACTTTTGTGTTCTTCTTCTGCCATGATTTGTTGTTGTCAAAACCCTAGGGAAATGGTAGAATGGATTGTGGGTATGGGAAATGTGGAATGATGTGAGGAGAGATAATGAGGAGGAGATGGGGATGTGTGGAATGAGGAAGGTGATAGGGGATATTTTTAAGTGAGGGGGAATAGTGATGAAAGCTAGGAAATGTGATTTGAGATGGTGGGAATGTATGACTAGGTTTTGCTCTTAGGAATAACAACAAACAACTTAAACCCTATGTAGGTGAATAATGGAGGGAAGGAGTGAGTAGTGTTTCCACCAACGTAACTTGCTGAAGTAAGTGATGATCAACTTGGAAACTTGGTGGCGATGGAGGGTATCTAGGATGTTTTAGCTCCTTCCAGGCGAACGTACAGCATCCCCGGTAAAGGCGCAATGACCTGGTCGAATGCGCAGCGACCTCTACAGGAGCATAATGCCATTGTAAATAACACTGGGATCTTTGGCAAATGCGCGGTGACCAAGCTAAACGCACATCGACCCTGCTAAACATGTCCTCTTGCTCTGTTTTGCCCAATTTCGCCTTAAAATCACCAATTTTCTTTTGTTGAGGACTTTTGAGAGTGCTAGAGTGCAAATGCGGCTTCATGAGTGTCTTGAGAGGCTTTATACTTGAATGGAATTTAATTTGTGAGTTTGCATACCCACTTTCTAATGTTTCTTGTCATTTCCAAATTTTCATATTAATGCTTTTTGAATTTTTGACCTTTTTTCTCTTAATAGGTGGATGATGCTTTGGCAATCCTTATTTTGACTTTTGCTTGGGATGCTTTTGGTAATGGACTTGAGTATGCAGCTAAAAAGTAACGTATTACATATAATAAACATAAAATTACATAAACAAAAATAAAATTGTTACATCTGTTTGAAGTTTTAATTTACAAACTTCGAATAAAATCCCTTCCTGAAATCAAATTTATGGATTTCAGTAACCACGGTTACATGCTTTGGAAAGATTTATTTAATTAAAAAAAAATATTATTTGCTTGAATCTCATATTTTACTGACCTTATGCAGTGAGATGGTGATTTATTGGACCTTGGAAAATTAAAACCTAGGTGACCTAATGGAACCTCAAATGACTAAATTTTAGGTGGATTTGACTGATATAAAATATGATGAAATGAGCCTTCATGTTCAATGGAAACCCAGAAGACACATGAAGGAGAGCCAGCAAATACAAACTTTTGAGAGGGGAAGGTGATTTTGGATTTTGGTCTACCAGCAGTGAGAAATTTTTTTCATGATGACCTAAGTGGAATGAAAAAAATTTCAAATGGGACTGTAATATGACATAAAAGAGATATTTTGATCAGTGGTGGCAGTATGCAAATACTGACTCTAACATTGGCCTTATTTGGGGATGGTAGCTCCTTGGAAGTGCTAAGAACACCGTAGACCAAGTAGCCTTACCATATGGGCCAATACGATCAAAAAACTCAAAACTGACTCAAAACTGACATGAAACTGATGTGAAACTAACTCGAAACTAACTCAAAACTGACTTACATGACTAAAATCTGAATTATCAAAATAACAGAAAATCAGTGAAGCTCCATGGCCTTCACTTCGGGCTCCAAACTCCAGTGATCTTCAGTTTCACACTTGCAAAAAATTTAAAATGTATGTACAATGAAACCGAGGCAAATTTAGAAAAGATAATGCTTCACAAGCCTACCATTGACTGGTCCTCCTATTCATGATTCTCCATTCATCTCTTCCAACAAGAAACCATTTTGTCCTTGAAAAGCTGAAATCTAATAAGGGCCTTTCCATAAATTCTCAAATTTACCATGCTTGCCCTTGTCCTCATTTCTAGCATCCCAATGAGGTACCACATCTCCAATTTTGAAATCATCTTTCTTTGTTTTCCGGTCATAGATCCTTTTTATCTTCTCGTGTAACTTAGGGGTGTTCTGAAATACCTCTTCCTGTGTCTTCTCTAAGTGAATCATTTGATTGATCCGACGTTGCAAATCATTCTATTCACTTCCTGTTTCTTGTAACAATTTAATGATCGGGACTACCAATGATGTAGGGAAAATAGTGTCTACTCCATACACAATCTGAAAAGGAGAAAGCCCAAGAGATTTCTTACTACTCACCCAATCTACCCACAATGCATTGATCAACTTTTTGTGCCAATTCTTTTTGTTGGCCTCCAACAGTTTCTTTATGATGTTGCTTAAAGACTTATTGGAGGACTCTGCCAAACCATTTCCTTGCATATAGAATGTTGTAGAATGTCCCAACTTGATGTTATACTTGTCACAAAACTCAGTCATCTTTTTGGACTTAAATGTTGTCGCATTGTCTGTGATTATCTTATGAGGACAACCAAAACAGGACAAAATGTTAGTTTCTAAAAACTGAATGATAACTGAATCAGTTGCTTGCTTGGTTGGGATTTCTTCGATCCACTTTGTGAAGTAGTTAGTAGCTATCAGTATCCACTTGTGTTGTGAGGATGATGATGGATTGATCTCACCTATGAAATCTAGGCCCCACTACTGAAAAGGTGCATTCACTGATATTAGTTGTAGAGGTAAGGGAAGAATCTTCTTTTACCTTGAAAAACTTGACATTCGTGACAACTCATCATCGCTTTGTAAATATCTACAAAAAGCGTAGGCCAATAGTAACCCACTCTCAATACTTTGTTGGCCGTAGTTTTCCAAT
The DNA here is from genome assembly GCA_031772625.1 of Pinus tabuliformis. NCBI lineage: Eukaryota > Viridiplantae > Streptophyta > Pinopsida > Pinales > Pinaceae > Pinus > Pinus tabuliformis. The sequence continues at coordinate 572,707,055 of CM062807.1, forward strand.
ACATGTGACCCCCAAAATCTCCTTTGTGGAATTCATTTACTACTTCTTTGGACTCATCTTTAGTCAAACAGTTCAGTAATACACCTCATAGATATTGCCAATAGAGTGCACTATTCATGATACAATATTTGGAAGCCTTCAACTTTAAAGACCTAGTCTTAGCCTTAGACATGCCTGGAGGGGGATTTAGATTTTGAAGTAAATAAATGATATCAAAATATCGTGGAGATGAAAGAAAGATTTCAGATACCTGAATGAGATCCACTTCTTCTTGGTTATCCCATAATGCTGCCAGAGGGTTGATGTCTATAGCATGAAGGTTTGACTCGGCCATGAGTTTGGCTAATGCTTGACCCTTGATCAACTTTGTAGGCTTGATCTCAAGATCATACTCTAATAGTGCTGCTATACATCTACTTGTCCTACCTTCCGGGTCATTCTACATAAGGACTTCTTTTACCGCTACATTGGGCACATAAGAAAGAGTATGCGAATGTAAGATGTAAACTATAAAATATTTGATTTCCTTTACCAAAGTCATGGCCTGTTTCTCAATGATATTGTACTTAAGAGCTGCATCCCTGATGCTTCGAATGAGAAACGCATTTGGCAGCTTGGTTTTGTCCCTATTCTGCATTATTACCACTGCCATAGTATGTTCCGAAGCAAAAGAAAATATGATAAAATCATCGGTGTAATCAGGACTAATAAAAATAGGGGCAGTGGTTAAGGCAGCTTGACCACATGAAAAGACTTATGGGCTTCCTCAGACCATTTTAACTCATTATCTTTTTTCAACATATTGGTCATTTCTCTAAGATGTTCAGCCAAATTAGGAATAGATCTTCATAAGAATTTCATCTTACCATTGAAAGCTTGGATTTCCTTTTTGCTGTTAGGGAAATCAATTTTCTGAATGGCTTGTACTCTTGAAGGGTCGATTCGGATGCCGTCTTTCGAAATGATGTGGCCGAGGAGTTTGCCTTTCTCCATGGAAAACATACTTTTCTTTGGATTGAGAGAGATTCCGAACTTTCTACACTTCTGAAAAATGATTCCTAAATGATGCAAATGTTCATCATCTGAATGTGAATATACGGTTACATCATCTAAGTATACAACTAGGAAAACATCTTTCTCGTGTGAAAATGCTATGTCCATGGCACGTTGAAAAGTGGCCCCTGCATTTTTGAGACCAAATGGCATCTTTGCATATTTGAATGTGCCCCAAGGTGTGATGAATTCCATCTTAGCCTGATCGTCCTCATGCACTAAAACTTGATTGTAACCGGAATATCCATCCAAAAGTGAAAGTCGGGAAGCACCAACAAATCTTTGAAGAATATGGTGCATTTTTGGAAGGGGGTAATTGTCTTTCAGCGACACTTTGTTCAAGTTTTTGAAGTCTATGCAAAGCCTTATCTCCACAGTCTTCTTTCTTACTGGAACTAGATTTGATATCCACTCAGAAAATCTTATAGGAATAATGATGCCTACCTTGTAAAGTCTATTAACTTCCTTTTCTATGGATGGAAACAATCTCAGATTGATCCTTTGTAACTTTTTCCTAAAGGGATTTTGATTGGGCCTAATTGGTATTGTGTGCTGAATTATATTCTTATCATATTCCTTCAAATCTGCATAATCCCAAGCATAGACATCAGAAAACTCACACAGTAAATGAATTGTATTTTCCCTTTGCTTCGGGAGATAATGATTTGGATAGCTTGATCATTTTTGGTTTTTCTGTTGTCCCGATGTTCACATATTTGAAACCTTTCTCTGTAGGAACCAATGTAGGCTTCCTTGCTACATCATCCTGATCAAACAAGTCTTCCAAAGATATGAGACCTTTCGAAATATTGTTATCTTTCAGCTATAATATATCAACCTAAGCTGCCTCAATGACTTGATCATCTTCATCATAGACTTCATCCATAGAACAATTTTCAAACTCACCTTCACTCTGAAGGAAGTTATTCACCTGTTTGTCATCCCAGAATACTTTATAGTATCGCGAGTTATCAGGAATTGAGGGCCGATGCTTCACATGAATCTCGAATTTCTTGTTAGAAAAAATTGGAATTTTAAAATTACTTGCAGTTGTAGCTAATGATGTCCCGATGTTCACATATTCAATACCTTTCTTTGTAGGAACCAATGTAGGCTTCCTTACTACATCATCCTAATCAAACAAGTCCTCCAAAGGTATGAGACCTTTCGGAATATTGTTATCTTTCAGTTGTAGTATATCAACCTGAGCTGCCTCGATGACTTGATCATCTTCATCATAGACTTTGTCCATAGAACAATTTTCAAACTCGCCTTCACTTTGAAGGAAGTTATTCACCTTTTTCTCATCCTAGAATACTTTCCAGTATCGCAAGTTATCAGGAACTGAGGGTTGATGCTTCACATGAATCTCAAATTTCTTGTTAGAAAAAAATGGAAATTTAAAATTACTTGCAGTTGTAGCTAGTGAATCCGCCATAAGATTTTGGTTCCTTGGTACAATTGAAAGTGTATACTTGGGAAACATTATAAGAATATCTAATACTTGTTTCATTCATGGATGGTGAGCTTGATATTCACCTTTAACTTGCTTAATTACAAGTTCTGAATCACCATACACGGAATTTCTGTGGGCACCTAACCTCTTCAAGATCTTCAAACCTGTGATGAGTGTTTCATACTCCGCCTCATTATTAGTGCAATCAAAATGTAACTTGTATGAGCACAATCTAACATGCTGAGGGAGATTACATTGCTGATGATGATGTGGACTTCTAATCCAAATACCAATACCTGCTCCATCTTTCCCAAGGGCACCATCAAAGTCCATGGTCCAAAGGCCATTTTCCTCTTCCAAGAGTTGTTCATCTTTTTGCTGTTTTGGGTCAATTTTCTGAACTTTCACTTCAGACTCTACGGAAGTTTCCATTACCTTCTCTGATGACTGATCTGAACCTTTTTCTGCCTTATTTGACAATTGTTCAAATGAGTGTGGCACCACACCTCTTTCTTGGTCTGAAACTGCACTTATATATTGAAAATATCTGGTACATATTTAATCTCTACAAGATAACTATCTACATCATTCAATCAACTATCATTATACAAAATAAATGACTCTAAATCTATATGTACAACATTTATGGGATGATTGTTTGGTTTCTCCTTGCTAGTTATCATAAAATTCATTTTGTTTTCACGGTACAACTTTCTCAATTGCCCGAAAACTGGGATGGTAGCATAGGAGAAATCTAATTGCAGTGTGCCTCTTAATTTGCTCCCCAAGATCTCGACAATAACATACCAAACCGAGGTGATATATCAGCTACCACCACATCCATTAAAACATTATTGGTAGGGATTTGATCTAGAGATACTACCAAGTCTTTGATTAGACCAAGACAACGGACCTTTCCAGAATCAAAAGAATACAAGTCATGATACTCACGAGTTATATCTAGACCCAACCTTTCCATGATGGCTTTTGGCATTAAGTTATGAGAGGCTCCGGAGTCAAGCATGGAGTTGTGAAGAATGAATTGGTGAATTCTTAAACTGAGATAAAATGGAGGAACATCACTATCACCTGACTGACCATCTATGGTTGGACCAAAAATCAATTCAGGTTGGTCATCTTCAATATTAACCATGTCAGACGTAGGATCAACTTTAAGAATTTTAACTATATCAGACTTGTAATGGCTATTTTTGACAAGTTCAGTAAGAGGGATTGACACTTTCAACTTTGAAATTTCAGTTTCTAGATTGAAAGAGCTAGTTTTATCTACCTCTTTTTGGACATTGTCTCTCTTCTCAAACAGATCTCTCGGTAGCTGATCCTTTCTTTGGCTCTCATGATCCTTGTCCAGAATGCTTGTAGATGGTTGCTTTGTTCTGCTTTGACCGTTTGCTGCCAGCACTTTACCTTTGCTTTGACCTCCTTGAGGATTTGATTTCTGTTGGGTGTCTTTCTGTTGTGATGTCCTTTTCTAAGTAATTGGGACATCTCCATTCCTAAAAAATTATTGATTCTACTAAGAACTGAGAGCATTCAAATATCCTCTTTGATAATCATTGGTTTGGGTTTCCAATGCATTATCGCTTGTTAATATGTAGTCCTCATCTTTAGTATCCTCCACTTTCTCAACATACTTCTCATATTCAGTCAAGAAAATGGGATGGTGATCTTCCCCTAAAGATGTGATTTTCATCAACAATTGGTTCTATCTCATCATCATATTCGCCTTGAGAATAATTCTGCTGCAAAGGAGTCTGAATAGGCTGTTGAGATGTCGATGCTTCGGAAGCCTTAGGCTCTCTTTGTTTTATCCTGTACTGAGGTTGTTGTTTATTTCTGAAGTTAGGATTTCTAACTTGTGGCTCCAGATATCTAGTTGAATTTATCATCAGGTCGGTCATTCTATCCATGGTTTTGATTAATGCATCAAGTTTCAGATTGGTAGAAGTAGAATGTTCTTCTTTGACGGTCACTCTCTTTTCTGATTTCTCATGTTTCAATTGAGATTTCTTGATCATCAAGTTTGCTTCCACACTTACCACATTGTTCTGCATATCTTCGAGAGTTCTGGGATCCCTTTCCCTCAACTGATAGGCCATCTTTGGATCAAAATCATCTGGGTAATGTTGAAGTGCCAAATATGATGGAGGTTTCATGTTGTCCGGAATAGAATTGTACATTTCATTGAATCTTATGGTGAATTCTGGAACCGTCTCATTAGGGTTCCTCTTTAAGGTGTTGTATTCTTCCAAGATCTACAACGGATTCTTCTTTTCCTGCCATCTAGCTAAAAACAACTCATTGAGCCTAGTCGAATAATTAATAGAGCCTGCTGCCAAACCATAGAACCATTTTTTCATGTCTCCCGAAAAAATTTGAGCTATCAGTCTCATTTTAGCATCATCTTCATTGACTTCCTCTAAGTCAATGAAATTAGCCATCTTATCAATATGTTGTTGTGTTGTTACTCTTGGGCTACCATCAAATAGAGGAAGCCTCTGGCCATAGGTTTGAGGTAATGCTGCTAACTGACCAGGTAACACCAAAGGTGAAAATCTTTCCATAACTCCTGGAGAATGGTGGATGGGAACTGCAATGGGCTGTGTTGGTTGTGAAGAATATGGAGGGGTTGAAGTGGATGTTTTTGGAGATGCAGTAGAGGGTATGGGAAAATATAAGAGCTCAAGTTGATATTGAATAAGTCTTTTCAGCAATGATCTGTAACTGATCCACTAGGCATTGAAGTTTGTCAAAATTTGACCAAACCTCGTGCTCGAGTTTTAAAGACTGAGAAGCAGCAGAAGGTCGGTTAAACAATGACTTTGGGATAGAAAGATATGAGTTAAACTTTATAGGATCGAAAAATTCTTTAGTAAGACTAGACTCATATTTTGATCGAAACAAGGATAACTCAAATTTAATGTCGAAAGGTATATCCTCGATACTATGCATTTTATCTAGCAAGGAAGTGGTAGTTTCCAATTTATGGGTTTCAGTCTCGAGGATAGGGACTTTAGGCTTTCTCACCATCTTCTCAAGGTTATCAACTAGAGAAGGAGGATTAGGTTCAGGGTTTGACCTAGTGTATCTTTTAGAAGCCAGTATCTTAACAAGGTCAGACTCAATAGGATCAGATCTAAGACTTTGAGCTAAACTTAGATTATTTATAAAGGAAAGTCTTCAATAGCGAAATCTGAACTTGGTAATGATTGAGAGCTTACCAATAGGAGGAAGTCTAATCGAACTTGTGATATGTACCCATATTTTCTTTTGAACAAGCTCTGATTGTCTTCAACCGAATCAACTAGACCAGGATGTAGAATTTTCCTCATTGTCTCCTTGATGCCAGCTTCTACAATCTAGGCATTGTAATTTCTGAATTAGCCTTTGTAAAGCTTAGTCCCATCATCCAAAGGACCAAAATTTAGTGAGAAATAGTCGTACACCAAGGGAAAATGAACCTTTCATTCCTTGGAAACGGCGCTAGTATGTTATCACTCCTCCGGATCTCCAAGGCTGTGGAAGATTCCAACTGAGGTAACCACAGACCAATTTTTTAGCTTGGTAGCTAGCCCTACCAAGCCAGAGAGGGCTCTCTCCAAAGGATCAAAGCCAAGAGGGCTAGATAGATTAGGGTTTTAGATTAGATGTAAAGTTCATAAGGTTTTTTGATTTGATTTTTGGTTGTGTAGTCACAAGGATGAGTGATTTAGGTCAGAGGGACTAGGTCAGGGCAAATGAGATATGATTGCAGACATTCGAAGGGGCAAGGTAGGTATGAAGCTTAACACTTAAACTGTGATTTGATGAGATGTTTTAACACTGATGAGGAGTTAGGAAGAGCATAAGAGATGTATTCATTCTAAACTGAAGAAAAATGGACAAAGTATGATAAGTTTCCCAAAAAAGAGCATGAGAAAGTATGTATTCCGCCTATCAACTTGAAAATTACCATATAACATAAAAGAAATGGTTTATGAACTCATAAAACATTCATACAGATTATCATAAAGAAGAAACAATGCTAAACATTCATACCACATGTATCCCTGAAAAATAGCTGCAACTCATCTATTGAAACTGGCCAAAATCTGATACAATAGTCTCTGATCACTAGTATAGCATCCCACTGAATCCAACCTGTAAAATGACTAAGAAAATACATAATATAGGTCTAAAACCAACTCATCCTAAGCTCAGGGGTCGAATCCATGAGAGGAGGAGTAGTTGCAAGAAAGGATGAACTGATAGCTGGAGTGTAGGGTGCTCAAAGTGACTCATCCCTCACTCTAGTAAATTGATTCATTACATGCCACATAGGCCATCTAACTGATGTATCTACCCTAGATAAAATTCAAAACATAATAATTACATCATCTAGATCAATTACATAGGTAAAACTTGAATTTCCCATAGGTAAAAGTCAACTTGGAGTAAAACAGTGAAAATTGTGGAAGATTGTCAAACGCGCAATGCCCTGGTTAAATGCGTAGCGACCCTAGTCAAACGGTCCTATTCAAGATGACTTTTGACTGCCTTCTCGATGTCCAAATCTAGCACAGGATAGCTCATTGGAAAGACTATCCTGTCTAGTTTCCATAACTTTCCTTGGCTTTCAAAATGGGCTTGGTGTGCCCCTCCAAACTTGCAATATCCCAACACTACTCAAACACGCAGTGACCAGGCCAAAAAAGAGGCAGAAAGGCGATATTTTGGTAGTTTTTGGCCCATTTGGCTAACCAGTTTTGCTCCAAATGATTAGAAAAAGTACAGGATGCATGTCCTCATCATTTTGAATACAAAAATGCTAAACATTTTCTCATTGGATGCTCCAAATAAAAGTGCAGCATCCTAGGTGTTGCGTGTTTGACCATGCTGACTGTGCCAACATTTCTCAAAAAACATAGCAAAACATATCTTATTAATCAATGAATCCATACAGGTGAGGAAAAATTTTAGATAGAGGAGGAATGGCTTGTTATAGAGTTTTATGAACCCAACGTTTCGGACTACCAAGTGAGTCCTTCATCAGGGGATGCGTCAATAGATATCTTCAGAATATCTATTGGTGCATCCCCTGATGATGGACTCACTTGGTAATCCAAAACGTTGGGTTCATAAAACTATATAACAGGTCATTCCTCCTCTATCCAAAACATATCTTTCCAAAATTATTCAAAAATGGCCAAAATTGGTGGACTAACAGTTGGCTATATGTTTGAGGAATGGAGTGATGCCTTGGCAAGAATATCCAACCTCTTTTTCTCCTCTTGCTTGGTCAAGGCCTCAATGTTTGCATGAGCTCTTTTGAGCTTGGCCCTTGCACTTTTGTCTCTCATGGCATAGTGCTTATCCATCTCTCTTTGAATATCATTGTCCTTCTTGGCCTTTTCTAGGAGGTCCTCCAGATGACCATTCACCCTCTCAAGCCAATATTCTCGGTTTTCATTTACCATCTTGGCAAATTGCTCATTCAAGGTGAGCTAATTGGCTAGTTCTTCCTCCCTTTTCCTTTCTTGCTCCAAATCTCTCTTTAGGCCTCTAGTCCTTGGCCTTCATCTTGGCACCTGTTCATCAAGTGGCTAACCATACTGCCCATATGCCTCACCAAGTAAGGCCTTTGCCTTTTCAGCCTCTCTATTTTCCTTTCTGAGTTGAATCTCCATGAGCTCATGTTTGACCTCAAACTGCCTATTTTCCTGCTTATAGTAGGAAATGATCCATTTGGTCCTTTGCAAGTTGACTTTGAGTTTACCTATGAGTGCATTCTTCTCCTTGATGACAATAGTTTTGCTTTGACTGTCATCATTCTCATTTGAGTGAACTAACTGAAAATCATATTCTATCTCATGGAGGTCTTCCTCCTACTGTTGGATCTCTACCTCTACAACTTTTTCCTTACCCTTCTGTACTTTCTTTGTTGATGAAGAAGGCAAGGTCCCTCCCACAATCAGTGGGGGAAACACTCCCCTATGCCCTCTCTCATAGGTGTGTGCCAAGGTACCTAAACCAGCCCTTTTGGGCTTGTTGCTCTCACCATGCACAATATGCTCTTTCCCAGTGCCTTCATCTCTGCCAGGTGAATGAATAGGCTCATGAAATGGTGATGATGGAGATGATGGTGTGGTTGACTCATCAGATGAAGATGAATTATGTATGGACTGAGGTGGAAGAATGGAGGTAGATGGATGAGAGGATGAAGGTGACTCTTGGCCATGCTGAATAGGTGGGACTGTGAAAATCTCATTGGATATGAAAGTGTCCCATGCAATGTTAAGCTAATCAGGGTAGTGTAGGACTATCATCTTGATGAGAGAATGGTGAAATATGCTATGCATTTAATGATCATGATATTTCCTTCGGGCAATGTATGACATCTTGTCAATATCCCGGTAAAAATAGTAGGGAAAATTGAGCATACTGACTCTTGTAAAATGCATCAGTAACCGAATATGATAGGAATAGAGCCTAGAAAACCTGCCCTCACATGTGAAGTACTTCATGATGATTTTCATCATAGGAACATGTCTATCTAGGAGGTAAGAGAAAGGGAAAATCCTCCTTCTTTCATTCTTGTGGTTGGGTTTAAGATATGGCTCATAGTAGCAATAATCCAAATCCACCTGTTTAAACCATTTTTCCCCAGCATCTGGGATCCTAGTAGCAACTGATATGATAGCAAAAGATATGGTAAAGGTGACACCTGTAAGGGTTGTTTGGTTGTCATGCAGGTTGATGATGAACTATTTGGTCAATTCAAAATGATGTTGAGTCCTTTCCACCTTCTCACAAAACTCAAAACAACCCATATGTTTGAAGCTTGTGACAGTGATGGGAGATGCCATGAGCTCTCTAGTGTTGGTTGGCTCATATTTGATGATTTTCCCTCCTTTTTTATATTTCCTCCTCTGTTTTTTTCTTCCTCACTCTGAATTCTGTGTTATTCTTCTGCGATGATTTGTTGCTGTCAAAACCCTAGGGAAATGGTAGAATGGACTGTGGGTATGGGAAATGTGGAATGATATGAGGAGAGATGATGAGGAGGAGATGGGGATGTGTGGAATTGGGGAGGTGATAGGGGATATTTTTTAAGTGAGGAGGAATAGTGATGAAAGCTAGGAAATGTGATTTGAGATGGTGGGAATGTATGACTAGGTTTTGATCTTAGGAATACCAACAAACAACTTAAACCCTATGTAGGTGAATAATGGAGTGAAGGAGTGAGTAATTTTTCCACCAAATTGACTTTCTAAAGTAAATGATGATCAACTTGGAAACTTGGTGATAATGGAGGGTTTCTAGGACGTTTTAGCTCCTTCCAGGCAAATGGGCAGCGATCCGGGCAAAGGTGCAGTGACCTAGTCGAATGCGCAGCGACCCCTACAGGAGCGCAACACTGTTGTAAATAACACTGGGATCTCTCGAAAGTGCAGCAATCTGTACAGGAGCACAGCGACTAGGCTAAACGTGCAGCGACCCTGCTAAACACGTCCTCTTGCTGTGTTTTGCCCAATTTCACCTTAAAATCGCCAATTTTCTTTTACGGAGGACTTTTGAGAGTGCTAGAGTGCAAATGAGGATTTATGAGTGCCTTTAGGGGTTTTATACTTGAATGTAATTTAATTTATGAGTTTGCATACCCACTTTCTAATGTTTCTTGTCATTTCTAAGTTTTCATATTAATGCTTTTTGATTTTCTGACATTTTTGCTCTTGACAGGTGGATGATGCTTTGGCAATCTTGAGTTTGAATTTTGCTTGGGATGCTTTTGGCGATGGACTTGAGTATGCAGCTAAAAAGTAACTTATTACATATAATAGACATAAAATTAGATAAACAAAAATAAAATTATTACATTTTTTTGAAGTTTTAATTTACAAACTTGGAATAAATCCCTTCTTGAAATCAAATTTAGGGCTTTCAGTAACCATGGTTACATGCTTTGGAAAACTTTATTTAAATGAGAAAATAATAATAATAATAATAATAATATTATTATTATTATTATTATTATTATTATTATTTTGACTCTCATTTTTTTACAACCTTATGCAGTGATATGGTGATTTATTGGACCTTGGAAAAATAAAACCTAGATGACCTAATGGAACCTCAAATGACTGAATTTCAGGTGGATTTGACTGATATAAAATATGATGAAATGAGACTTCATGTTCAATGGAAACCCAAAAGACACATGAATGAGGGCCAACAAATACAAACTTTTGAGAGGGGAAGGTGATTTTGGATTTTGGGCTACCAACAGTGAACACATTTTTTTCATGATGACCTAATTGGAATGCAAAAAATTTCAAATGGGACTCTAATATGATATAAAAGAGAGATTCTGATTATTGGTGGTAGTATGCAAATACTGACTCTAACAGGTCTTATAACTTCAGCCTAAGAAATTATATTTTATTCTCTTAGCCTATGTGATGAATGCTAAAATACACTTCTAATTATTGCACCCAATGATTTAATTTTAATGAACCAATATCACATTGATACAACTTGATGTTGACATTTTCTTCCATCTTGAGTAGGGATTATGAATGGTTGATGACACTCAAAATTGATTACTCTTTATTACGTTATTTCCTTGACTCCTTTTATGGGTCTTCATGTTCCCTCAATTTTACCTCTGATTTGACCTCTGAGTTGGAACCTCAATGATATGTAATTTCAAAATCCAATGGCTAGATCCACCATAAGGAGGTTCATAATGTTTCTTATATCAACAACTTCTTCTTCTATCCTTGAGAATATCTACTTTCCCATATTAGGGTTATTATAAACAAATTCTATAGCGATGGCTAGTGTTTTATAACTTTCTTCTTAAACTGCTTCATGGAAACCTTGCAACTTCCCACAAGATTTCCAAAGGAGACCCACTTTGATACCAATATGATCTGTAAAATGTTGTGGATATTCCATTGGATAGTTTTTCACAATAAAGCTAATGAAAATAACTTGAAATATATACTATGAGGCTTAATTTATTAGATTCAAGGTTTGTTAATTACTATTTTATGCTTATTCATGTAATAGATAAAATTATGAGGAGAAGAGAACAATAAAATAAAATCACACACCAACCATAATTAACAGAAGATATGCTCTAGGAAACCCTTACGGGAGGGAAGCCAACTACAAGGTTTGGCCACTCTACTCTCTTTTGTATAGAATGGAAATAATGCAAGTAAAAAAGAGAAAGCACTCTCTAGGGTGAAACTTAGATCTGTGCCTTGATAAGCTACTATAAAACACCAACTCTCTCTATTATGCTCTTTCACTCCCACTCCCAATTGTTCTTCTCTATTATGGAACAAGAAACGATTTAAATGAAAGGAAAAACGTCTTTCATCTTTGTGGTTTGGTTATAACATAGCTCAATAACCAAATAGGGGTCAATTTTTACTCATTCAAATCTCAACAAGAGTTACAAATTTGACCCTTCTAGATTCTTCTTCCAAGTGCTCACATGGCTAGCCCATTTTCAATGAGTAATGGGGGTTTACATGACATTCTCTTAAAATATGATGGTTAAACATGGCAGGTCGAATTTTGGGAGGCATCCCTTCGGCCTTTGAACTCCTACTAACATCACAAGCCTTTACCAAATTCTTGAAATAAGGAAAATTAGATCTTTATAATAAGGAATATACATACATACATATATATATATATATATATATATATATATATATATATATATATATATATATATATATATATATATATATATATATATATATTATATATATATAAATATATAAGGAATATATTCCTTATATTCCTTATTATTATTATTATATATATATATATATATATATATATATATATATATATAGATATATAAAGAGATTTTTTTTATCCCCAAGATCACTCTGACGTGTAAGGGGAGATCATATATAAAGTGAAAAAACTTTGAAAAGAGAGAGAATACAAAACACAAACTGTTATTACAAAGGGAAGTCATGTTTTTGATGTCCAAAATCAATTTAAGTTGCAAGGAGAGAGCATACATAGAATGCAGATACAAGGGACTCATATACTTTAGACTTGTTGACAATGTTGGATAATCTGCAAAAAATAAGGGGGTCTCCCCAGTATGAAGTCTCAATTAGACCTCACATTGCTTGGGATAGGAGCCCCATCTGGGATGCTAGGCCAACTGGCATTGGGTGTATTTTTTGCTATTGGATATCGAATGTAGAGATAAGTGTGAGACAAAGTGTAATATATCAGAAGAGTGAGGGTGAAATCAACCCTCCATTGATGACTTATAGAACATGATACAAGAACATAAAAACAACGTAATGAGTGAGACCATGACTTATATAAGAATAAAATAGTTGAGACTAACTAAGGCATACACAAGTAAGAGAATGCTAGAAACCAAATATGAAATAGCTCACAATTAATCATTAACATTAACATTGAATGAGGAACAAAAATTCAACGTCAACACTCCAGCTGCATGAAATGAATGTAGTGTCCCTTCTTGGTGAGATAGCTTTGACGACACTTAGAGAGGGTGATTTTGATATAATTATATAATATTATGCGTGAGAAAATTATGTACATGATTATATGCTATAGACCTGCATTGGGTCACCTAGGTGTTGTGTGCTTAGGATAATATCTATGGTTGTGTGTATAAGAATTGATTTTGGTTAAGAGCATATTATCGATGTTTTCTCTTTTCGTATCTTACTTTGGCAATAGGTGTATCACATGGATGTTGATTCAGGATTGAGACACATAGATCAATGGATGATCATGGTTATGTGGATCATACAGCTAATTATGATTTATAGATGATACATGATCTATATGATTATACATGTTTAATTTTGTAATGATCAAGATGTGGTAGGGGACATAGTTATTTGCAAACAAGGATGCTCAAATTATAAATGACTGTGGAAGTCATGATACATGATTTTTATAATTTTATATGCTTAATCTTGTATTGAGCAGGATGTGATATGGAATGTGGTTATTTTCAAACAAAGATGTTCAAATTTTAAATGGCTGCAAAATTCATTTGTCTAGAACAAAATGCTTGTGGAAGTCATGCATTATCTTTGGTAAAATGTGAATAAGTTAATTATGAAATTCATTGATTCCTGTGATATATGAGATTGTGATGTGTGTAGGTCTTGAAACAAGGCCTTACCAATGAACTATCGGATGGGTATGAGCTCACAATTAGTGCCTTAAGGTGAAGTGTGGAGTTTCAAAGCAGAGTAGATGAGAAGCCATGGAAATTAGGGCACGAGGTCCTAAATCCATGAAACATAAAGATGTGGAGTCTTGTATCTATAATAAAATGTTTAGGGTGTGGAGTCCTTAATATTTAAAAAGATAAAGGTGTTGAATCTTGGATCTTTAGAGTAGATCAAGGCACAGAGTCCTCAATCTAATAAGGCACGAAGATGCATGCAATAGGGGTGCGGAATCCCTATTCTCTGGAAGAAAAATACCACTCATGGGAAGTTCAGGGATGAATTTCCTTAATAAAACCTCTTTTCTAACAATCTTAGAGTGACTTTCTAAAAATAGAAAGTCATGTCTAGCATCTCAAGCATGACTTTCCAAAAATAGTAAATCACCTTGCATAAATTGGCAATCAAGTATAGTTGAAGGAAAATCACTTAACTTATCATTAATCAATCCTAATAGTTCAATCTCGACTTAATCCTCAATATTATTAATATTATTATTATCTTTTATGAGACTATGATATTATTATTAAAAGGGAATTACAAGTGAGCTTCATCTCCTCAATCACTTCACACCTCTCTCCTTTATGACTCTCATGGCTTTATGTAAATCTCTCTCTTTTAATAATACATTACACTCTATTTTATGCACTCATCAAATAATGACATATTCCTCTTACACTCATTAAAGACATGTCATAAAATATTCCTCTTATGCTCTATTTAATGCATAAGTTACACTCTCCTTAACTAAGGCATGCATACCTCTTCTTAATGGCATGAGTTAGAGTCCTCTAAATGGAATATAAGGCATGCATATTACTCCTCCTTTATGAAAATAATTTGTTGCTCCTCCTATATATGTGTCTCATGTATTCTCACTTAAGGGGAGAGGGAGGTGCATTGTGATACCAATAGTTGGAAAGGTTTGAAAAATATTATGAGAGTGAGAGACTTGGAGAGTAGCCAATTTCTTTCGAAATGATTTTGAAATTCCTAAACTAAATTACCATGTAGCTCTATCTGGTGGAGCTGACCATGAGTGGTTTTGGGAGGAAGTGAAACTTATCTTCCTCAGCTTGCCTTGGATATCTCTCTACTGCTATATTTTTGTACTGTTTGTGAGTTCTTACAGCTCGAGGGTTCCAGGGGGAGAAGTTCTCCTTGGATATGGTTGGGTGGAAAACTGGATGGTTCAAATAAGTTGGTTAAGGTATCAAAGATGAATCATATTCTCAGTGATTGGAGTTGAATATCTCTTCAAGTATAATTTTTATTGTCCTAAAATTATAGTATAGCTTTAGCATAAAATAAAAAGTAGAAATTTAAATTATTGTAAGAATCTAATTTTTGTTTAAGCTTATGTTATTTGGAATCTTATTGGATAGTTGAAAATGAAGACTAAGAGTGGTCTATATGAATGGATGTTTAGATCTCAAGATGTTATGGAATTATTATTGGTGTAGTCTATTGTACTAACATCGATATTGTAGAATCTAAGAAAGGAAAGACAAATATTGTTGAAGGCAATGACAATAAAAAAATTCCAAAGGACTTGGGTAAGAGTTCATGAGTTATGGTTTTGTTTCATGTAATTAGAGACATGTTTTAGAAAGGGTTTCAAGATATTTTGCAAAGTGTTTGACAAAATCCGTGAATGAGAAATGCTATTATTATTTTTATCATTATGCATGAATAAGTGTTAACTTGCAGCCTACCAGAGCAGGAAAAGGATTCATAACTAAAATATACCAAGAGGATTCACTAGGTCAGTTGTTGAAATAAAAATGTAAAAAAAAAAACAAGATGGAAGACAAGATTTTAAAGAGAATCATTGAGGTAATTTTCAATCATTATGTATTGCAATAGTTCAAGACACTTGCCATGGGCTTGTAGGAATGATTTAATGAAAATAATGTTTGATGAATCTCAAATCCCTTCAATTCACTTATAGTGGATGAAATGATTTTGAAAGGAATTTAGACAATACATAAGTAATTATAATTTAATTATAGGTTGTTATTTGTTTTTCATAGCTGTAGATTCAAGCTTGCATGCCATCTGTTTGACAAAAACTGTAAATGAAATTCTTGGATTCAACATACTTGCTAGTTTTTAAAAATGAATTTATGCATGGTTTCATACTGCTTCAAGACAACATCTGGGGGCATCCATGCCATATCTAACTGTAACCCCTGATTTGATTCCAAAAAAACACTTTTCAAAACCCAGATCGTAAATCTGGGCTATTTTGTAGATTGTTGCTGCCAACTTTGTGCACATGTTGTCAAGTTTTGGGTGAAAGAATAAGATGATTTAGTCATTGTTTTAATACTTTCTCATTTGAAGAATTAATATATAAATTTTATGAGCTAAATAGGTTGAGGGAGAATCTTATATTCATGTCAAATTTCCTTAAGAGATTGTGGCTTTCAAGTGTTTGACAAAATGCCTCAATGGTTGTAGATTGCATGTTTGCAAAGTGTTTGTTAAAAGGCCTCAATGGTTGTAGATTGCATGCTTGCAAAGTGTTTTTCAAAACTTCAATGGTTGTAGTTTTTGTGCATATTAATTGTTAGAGTAAATGTCCTACTTACTATAGCTTTTATGCGCTAGAAAATTTATGAATAGATTATTTAATGGATGTAGCTTCCTATCTCTGCAAGTTTTTGTATGAATGTGAAAATGAATTTAATAAGTTGTTGAAGTGTGAATAGGGAACAAGGTAGGTGTTACTTTTATTATCTAAAGCTTTCATTTAAAAAAATGGTTGTTGTTGGAAACAATTTTATATTGACTAATTCTATAGGAATTTGTGCAAATGAGCATAATAAGTTTTGTATGAGTTGCATGTATTCATGGGTTCATTCTTGTGCTTGAATGACTGTAGGAAAGCAACTACTTGTGCCCAATTAATGTACGTCCTGTTATCACTCATATGTTTTCCCTAGAAGTTATCAAAGAAGGAATAGCCCGATGTAACCACAAACCTAATCTTTTAGACTTAGGTTCTAGCCAACCTAACTCCAGAGAGGGCTCTCTCTTTATAATTTAACTTTGTTTTGGGTAGATTTCAGGCTAGTTATTAGTACTCATGATGTTTTGTTTTGATTGGGTGGTGGAATTAAGAAAAAAAATGGGCAGAGCAAGTATTCAGGCCATTGGGCTATGGAGTCAATCAAGAGTGACTTAACTGGATCTGACCAATCACTAAGGTAGGTGTCCACTGGGTAGGCTAGCACAGCAAAAAGAAAATCTACAGGTTCAAATGGATGAAGTAGTCCTAACCACGGCAAAGGGCAATGAAGAATCCTTAACCGCGATTAAGATGAAGAAAGGAAGGATGATCAGTAGCAAAGGGCAATGAATAATCCTTTACTATGGACCAAAGGTGGGGGGCGAGGGGTAAACTACAGAAGTAAGGGAGCAATCAATAATTCCCAAACCAAGATAGTTTAGTAGAAAACATATAGAAAGTAAATAGTTAAAGCAGAGAGCATTTAAGCTAATTCTGAGATATCATTCCTTGTTTAATTTATAGATTTCGTAAGAGACACATATGAATATTTATAGCATGATGAGAAAACAATATTTAAACATGAAGAGATAATACTTATTTGTTTCAACTGTGCACAAGAATCCAGTGAAATCTCCTTAGCTTTATTTCATTTCCAACAAAACCAGTCCAGTATTGAGTACAATAGCTCCTTGGCTCAATATAAATGTCTACAGAAACATATTTTAATCCACACCTAATTACTTCAATTTGTGAAGTATTTATACAAAAAATGTTACAAAAATATCTCATAACCATATGAGAATTATTCTAGGAAAAGAAAATATCTTCACCATGAAGATAGAGACAGATGGAGAACTGTTTTCTTGCTGTCCCTTTTATTGTGACTATGCTAGTTGTTGTAATTCGGATTAGGCTCTTTCAGTTGTTGGATCCTTATGTGTTGGATTCACTTTTTGTCTTCTACCTACTAATACTCTTTACCTATTCTGCTTTGACTCTTTTTTACCTATTTCACCTATTTCACCTGACAGCAATGTTTTACCATATAGATTTACTGCAGTAACTTTATATTAAATCAGTCAAATTTGTCCACCATTCACTTTCAGGTAATTTCATCCTTATCATTTTCCTGTATATCTCGTCAGCTTCTATGTACTTAGGAAAATTTGGCCTACTGGTAAACAAGTGCTTTACCTCATGTTCTATAAAAAACAGATTTTCAAGACTGTCATATAATACCTTTCCAACGGGCAAAGATTTTGCCCCTGAAGTACTAGCTTAGCTTCTGGCCAGCTTATGTAATCTTTCAATATAGTCATCTTGGGTCATCAGTTTGTCATGTATTACCATGGGATTGGGGAGTCCTTTTTCTCTTTAAATACTATATTTTTTCATAAGCCCGTCAATGTTTGCTTGGATACTCTGGCATTTTTTCTCAAGGTTAAGCATAAGGTTTCTCTTAGTGAGGACCTTCTTGATTTCTATGATTTTTGTTGTTTTGTCTTCTATTTCCAGTTCATCAAGCTGATACCTATTTCTACTGTTTAGGAAGGTTATCAATTGGTTGGCTTCTTCAGGCTTCTCTCCCAACTCTTCTTTGGTCTTGTGGATTGCTTCTGTAGCCACTTTCACTAGTTCATTTTGTTCAAAAATAACTTGAGTAGAAGGCCAAACATCATTGATGGAATCAATGATGTTTGTCCAAAGAATCTCTTTCATGTCTCCAAGTGGTTGTTGCAGTGTCGAGTCCTTTTCAAGGACTTTTATTCTCTCTCCCATTCTTTGATTCTTTTGAGCTTCTTCTTTCTACTGTATCTATGCAAGTTTATAATCAATTTCTAAATTTGATACTTGTTCTCTAAGTTTCTTGAGCTCAGTAGCCTGGATGGTCATCTCCTCCATGGCTTTTACCAATTCAGCTGTATTTTCTGTTGATGTCCCTGTGCTTGTTGATGTACCTGTAACTGGCAGAGTAGTAGCTGGTGGAACTATTGGTGCTAATGAAGCAGCCAATGTGGAGGGTACTGCTGTAGAAACTGTAGGAATTACAGTGTGAGGAGTGGTGGCCAACTCACTCTGTTTAGACTATATCAAATTATCTAGTTCTTTCTCTATTTCTTTTAACTGTTCATTTAGCTTTAGGACAAATTCCATAAGCTCTTCCTCCTTCTGTGTTTCCAATACATCAACTGTCTGAGGATGATCCAAAAGGGAAATCTTGAGTTGTTTTTTCGACACGGTTATATCATCATTTTTCTTCTTCATAAGATTTTCTGCAGCTTTCACATCTTTGGGATCATGGCCTAGTTCTATGACTAAGTCCTCTAGGGACTTTATTCTGGTATCTTTGGCTTGTGAAGATGCATTCTTTAACTGGAATTGTGTTGATATATTATTCAGCAAATTTTGAAGTTGGTGGGCTGCAATTTCCTTACTTGTCAAGGTGGAGTAGACCATTTCCCCAGTCTGCTTATGTAGTTCTATTTGGTCAATAGGATGGATATCCTTTACCAATATTTCAAATTCTATTTTCAAATAATCTATAATCAACCTGGGCTATTGTGTGGTTGGCTTCATAAAAGTCATCTGCATTTTTCCCTCTTTCACATCAAAGGCTGACATTAGCCTTGTCTGATTAGTAGGAACCATATTTAGGTAATGTGCATAACTTTGGGCCTTTAATCTCTCATTTCTAGCCTTTATTTCTTTATATTTCTGTCTGATATCTTGGCTCTAGCCAGTAGGAGCTATAAAGGAGGATACTTCCGCACTCTGTTGCCTTTCTAACATTTGAGCATGTGAGGTGGAAGGTTCTTGTGTACCTCCTGAGGGACTGGTATGCATGCTTTCAGCACTTGTAGTTCTTGTTGTTTCTTCAGTAAACTCTTGTTCTGATAATGGATTCAACCTTTGCCTCTTGACATAAGTTTGGGCAACAGGTCTACTAGAAGGAGTGTCCTCCTCTCAATCTATTTTAGGATTTCTTTCCTCGTTTAGAGGAGTCTCAAAAATGGGAGGATTGCTCATGGTATGTTCTGGTTGAACAAGTTCTTCTGAAATCTCTGGCTGTTTAGATTCTTTTGGTTGCTCTGATGGTTCTAGCTGTTCTGATCGTTGCTGCTCTGATGGTCCTTCTTCTGCTATTTGCCCACTATGTCCCTGTGATTCTCTTTGAGATTGGGACACTCCTGGCACCTGTACAAATGAATCTTCTTCAAGTCTTTTGTCCAAATCAATCAATACATTATCAACAACAACCTCTATGCTATCTCAGTCTACTAAATTGTTTTCCACCCATTCAAGTTGATTAGCCTACTATTAAATTTCAAAAATTCTATGGTGGATGTAGGGAGATAATTTGTTCTTTTGTCTCCTATTGCAAATGAAGTCTAAAGGGTCATATCTCCAGATAAAACTTTTTTTCAGTCTCAGTCTTTGGAGGATTTCCTCGGCTACCTTTCCTGCTTCCTTACTGTTACATATGAAGGGGCTAAGCTGATCTTTTATCCTAAGTTGAGCGCTTTTCTTGGCCTTCACAAAGTGCACCTCATCTGAATTGATCATTTGCCTATAGTACTCCAAAGCAAACAATCTCATAGGGAGGTATCTAGGCAGTTTGTAGGGAGCGAGCTCACATCCATAAATTCTTATTTCAGTGTGGTTTTGGTACAAGCACCAATCCCCCACTCTATATTGTTTTGACAACTGAAGGACCCTCCTAATATTTTCTCTAATTTTGGGGGGATGGCTTCCTAGCAACATAGTTTCCAGTGGATGCACAAAGAGATCTATGAAATCAGTATAAGAATATTGAGAGTCATATAGGTGGATCAATGAAGTCTAGAAGACTACCAATCTGGGGTTGCCTCTGGTATCAAGCTTTTGAAGTGCAATTGAGAATTTTCCAGCCTGATAATATAGTAAAAGATGATATAAAACTAAGAAATATTTGAACACTCTTTCATTATCCATCCTCATGAAATGATCAAGCATTTTATCAGCAATGAACTTAGAGAAGTCAAACATGATGGCTGGGGGTTGTCTAGGAGAGTAGATAGACATAAAGGATACAATAATTCCATCAGCAAATTCGCTTGTGGTTTGGCCTAACACACTAGATATCATTTCTATGATGTCACGGCCAAGATCAGAGAAAATAGACCACATGTAAGGGGGAGGATCCTTTGGAGTGTATTGTTTTTCCCTAATGAAAGTCTGGAAAAACCTATCAAGTTTGATTAAGGTGAGTGTAGGGAATCTATTAAGTAAATATCCAATAGAAAGAGGGGTCAGGTTTTGGCTTGATTGTAACTGCAACATTTGATTTATGGACTTAGTAGTGATGGTAAACAATACGGATTGGTCTGGGGTCATTACTGCTCTCTGAGTAGGGTTGTAGTTAATGTGGCAGTACTGGGTAATCTCTTGGAAAATATGAACTCTGGGGAATTGGTATTTGGGTAAACCTGATTCCCAAAGTCCTATGCAGTCTGCATGGTTTAGGTGCTGGTCTCTATACTTGCAGTATAGTTTCAAAGGGATTCTTGGCCAAAGGTATCTTTAATCTAGAAATCTTTATCTGCCAGTGGAAGATGGTCTAAATCCCTGTGAGGAGTAGAAATAGGCATGACATTCAATGCAATTGGGGCAAACATCCTTAGTTCTTATGGATTCAAGGATGGGGATGAAGGGTTTTCAGTGAAATTTAGGAAAAACTAGTCCAATTCAGAGTATTTGGAGTCATTGGGCAATTTTATTACAGAATTACTAAGTAATTTGAAGCAATTGAGTTCAGGCTTTGGGAATAAAATAGGGTTTCTTGGCGAATTTGGGTAAATACCTGGTTTCGGCTCTTGAACAGAGTAATGGTGATTCTGCACTGTTTGCAGGAAGTGCACGTGACTGGAAGGAGGTCTGGAGTTTCAGCAGCTTCAGTAAGTTGGCAGCTGGATGTGGGTTGATGGTTGCACGTACTCTGGTGCTTGCATGGAGGTCTGAGCGGTCTTTTTCCACGATTAAAAAAAAAAGAAAACGAGTATTTTTAGTTTTATTCGTAAAGTCAATGATTTTGGTGGGTACGCTGGGAAAAGGACACTTGGCATTGAGTGGGGGATGTGACATTTTGTCACTTAGCAGGAGGCGGTAAGCGGGATCATATCACACTGCTTTTGGGATAAAGTGGTTTTGGGGGAAGGTCGCCTGATGCCATTCATCAGAAGCCACATAGTGGTGGGGTGAATAGTAAAACCACCCATATCGGGCAGGTAAAGGTCGGCCTTCGGAGGCCGCCTGATATGAGAGTTCACCGTTTGATCAACCGGGGGCAGATCGCACAGTGATCGTGGTGATGATTTGATGTGAGGTTTAATCGAGGGGCCCGACGGGGTTTTAATGAGTGGAGGGATTAATTAATGAGGATTCTGAAGTTTTAATGACGTCGGGAGCGATTTCATTGGTGGGGACAGATTATTAATTAATCACTGGTTTCTTAATTAATTTCTTTTATTTCGGTGGGGTTCAAGGTTATTAATTAGTTGCTGATTGACTTAATTAACCCTTTAATCAGTTTATATTTCAAACTTCGGGGCGAGATATTACCATATGGGTTTTTAATAAAATATACGGGAAAGGGGTGTTTTTAGGATTTAATATATAAAGTTAGAAGTTAATATGAAGTGAAAATAGAAAAATGGATTGCACTAAGTATAATGTTTTTTGAAATTTATTTACTTTTCACATAGAAACATTTATAACTTAGGCTAAATGCGCATTTGTGGGTTTTTATGTAAAAGGGTTTGCTTAGGGGTGATTACTTTCCCTAGGCATTGATGGTTTTACCTTAGGAAAAGGGATTTTTTAGGGGAGAATGAATTAATTGAAGGGGGTGAATGTTTGTGAGGGGGCTTTTAGTACTTAGGACCTATAAGTTATTGGGCCGAGGGTCCGGTCCCTCCAGAAGTCAAAGAAATCCTTTGAGCCCCTTTAACTTAAGGTTTTAGGTACTTTAGACTTTGCTTATGAGAAATTAGTAGAATTAAGGGTAAAATGAATGGGGGAATTAATCACTTGACTTTGTGTAAATGCTCAATTATCATCCATACTTTAGCAACTTGATCATGAAAGTAAATGATATGATTTTATCTAATCATTCATCACAATTCTGCAACAATGAAACTACTTACCCATCTACTCATCCTACCATTTTTTCTACTCTTTATTAGGGTGCACTTAAGCTAGCAAACCCTTATCAAAACATTTTTCTTTTCTTTTACAATGGAAATCTATCTAAGTCTATTCTTATTACATCCAAGGGCTCATATTAAACTGTTGAGCTCCTATTATTCACTCTACCTATCTACTTATCTGCCAAGATTAAACAGTTTGGTCAGATTTTATTCTCTATCTCTAAACATGAAATTCAAAGCATGGAATAACCAAGATTAAATTGTTTGATTACCATGGATTGTGGCATGAATAACAAGCTGCACACAATCTTTTTATTCTACATCAAAAGTAAATGATAGTGGCATTTGGACTTGCACACTTTCATGGTCTTTTTGTTTTTTGGGGTTCATATTCTTTCATCTTTTTTGACCTTTTTCATTCCTTTTGTCCTTTGATTTTTCTTTTAGGACATACCCTCTTTACATTTTTTAATTTTTATTTTATTTTTTGAATATGGAAAACATTTGTAGAAAGCAAAGGTATGTACATATTATAGATTTGACCTCAGCCATTCAAAAATTATGACTCCTATTGGTATAGGAACATAACAATGGCTCCACTTGGGGATGGCATTTCCTGGTGAAATTTTAAGAACTAGTAGATCAATGGCCTTCTAAATTACTATTATTTTACTCTGCAACTTTCCCTTTTTAGTTTGTTGCCTTATTGATATTTATGATAGTGAAACTTTTGAAGCTTAGGGCCTTCTCTTCGGGCTTCAACTCCAAAATTTTACCATCCAATCAACACTAAACTTTGTGAAGGATATAATATGTAGAAGTGATTACTGAAATCATTGACTAGGATCTATGTAGTGCTTTAACATTCGACCATTAACTGGTCCTCCTTCTACTTCTGCACCATCCAATTCTTTGAGAAAATAAGCATTGTTACCTCTGAAAGCATAAATAATGTAAGGGCCTTTCCATAGGAAGTCAAACATCCCATGTTTACCTTTTTCTTCCCTTCTTGAGTCCCATTTCAAAACTTTATCTCCTAGATAGAAATCTTTTGCCTTGGTTCTTTTGTCAAAAGCCTTTTTTATTTTCTCCTGCACAATTTGGGATTCGATATAGACTTCTTCCCTAGTCTGCTGCAAGTGTATTGTCTAGTTGATCCTCCTTTGAATGTCATTTCACTCAACCTGTGCTTCTTGAAGAAATTTCATTATTGGTGTTCCCAAGGAAGATGGGAAGACAACCTCCATTCCATAGACTAGCTGGTAAGGACTGGTACCAATGGATTTCTTAGTGGTTAGCCTATCTGCCCATAAGGCATTTACTAGCTTCTTATTCCAGGTTTTCTTGTTATCTTCCAACAATTTTTTGATGATATTCACTAAGATTTTGTTGGAAGACTCTGCTAGTCCATTTCCTTGGGGATAGTAGGTAGTGGAGTGACCCAGGGTTATATGATATTTGTTGCAGAAATCAATCATCCTCTTTGATTTAAAGGCTGCTGCATTGTCTGTGATGATCTTGGTAGGGCAACCAAATCTGGACAGAATGTTGGCCTCAAGGAAACCTATTATGACAGTATCAGTAGCTTGTCTTGAGGGTTTGGCTTCTATCCATTTTGTAAAATAATTTTTGGCAGTCAAGATCCATCTATGTTGGGTAGAGGAAGGGGGATGAATTTCACCAATGAAGTCTAGACCCCACTATTGAAATGGTTTTTCAGTAGATATAGGTTTCAAAGGTAATGGCAATAGTTTTCTTTTTCCTTCAAATATCTGACATTTGTGGCATGAGGTTACAAATTTTTTCACATCATAAAACAGTGTGGGCTAGTAAAAACTAGCTCTTAAGATTTTATCAGTTGTGGTCTTCTAGTAAAGATGTCCCCCACAGTCACCTGCATGAAATTCTTGCAATATTTTGTCAGACTCTTCCTTTAACAAACAATTAAGAAGGATGCCTTCATGATTTTTCCAAAATAAAGCATTGTTAAGTATGCAAAAATTCAAATATTTCATTTTTAAGAACCTACTTTTAGTTCTGGACAACACAGGAGGAGCTTGAAGATTTTGTAGAACATATATAATATCAACATGGTGAGTCTATAAAGGCCTGGCTGATCTGTGGAGTCGCCATCTCCTTTTCGTTATCCAATTCTACAATGAAATTTATGTCCAGGGCCTGACAGTTTGATTCAGCCATTAGCTTCGCTAAACCTTGGCCTTTGATCAATTTTGTAGGTTTAATTTCTAAATCATACTCTAATATGGTAGCTATCTACTTCACTCTCTTTCCATCTGGTCCATCCTGTGTTAGAATGTCTTTGACTATAGCATTGGGAACATAAGCTACCATATGAGAGTATAAGATATAAACTCTGAAATCTTTAATAGCTTTAACTAGAGCAAAAGCTTGGTTCTCCATTATATTATACTTTAAAGGTGCATCTCTCAGGGCTTTACTAAAGAAGGCTATTGATTGTTCAAGAATCAAAACCCTGATCATTCTTCTACAGTAGGACTGCAACAATTGTATGTTCTGAGGCGAAAGGAAAAATGATAAAATCCCTATCAAACATTGGACTGATGAGGACTGGTGTTTGTGTTAAGGCTAGCTTTATATCTTCAAATGACTTTTTAGCCTCTAGAGTCCATTTAATAGCCGAATCTTTCTTTAACATGTTATTTAGTAATCTAATTAGTGCGGCTAAGTTAGAGATAAATCTTCTCAAAAAGTTTATTTTACCTAAAAATGCTTGTAGTTCTCTAATGTTCCTAGGATGTGGTATCTGCAAAATGGATTCAATTCTAGTTGGGTCAATCCGGATACCATCTTTGGAGATTATGTGGCCTAGTATTTTTCCCTCTTCCAGTCCAAATAAAGATTTTTTAGGATTCAGGGAAATTCCATACTTCCTACACTTGGTGAAAACATGCCTAAGATGATCCAAGTGTTGCTGATTTGATTTAGAGAATACTTTGATATCATCTAGGTATCTTACCACAAAATCATGGAATTTATTTTGCAAAGGCTATGTCCATTGCTCTTTGAAAGGTGGCCCCTGCATTTTTTAACCCAAAAGGCATTTTCACATACATGAAAGTGCCCCATGGAGTGGTAAATGTAGTTTTTGCCTGATCATCTGGGTGGACTAGGATCTAGTTATAACCAGAAAACCCATCTAGCAATGAGATTCTGGTTGAACCTACTACCCTCTGTAATATGTGGTCCATTTTAGGGAGGGGGTGGTTATCCTTCAGTGAAACTTTATTTAAATTCCTAAGGTCAACACATAGTCTAATTTCACCAGTTTTCTTTCTTGTAGGGACCAAATTAGAAACCTAATCAGAGAATCTAATTAGTAAAATAATCTTAGCTTCATACATTCTTTTCATCTTCTTTTTGATAGAAGGAAATAGAATAGGGTTAATCCTTTTAAGCTTCTGTCTAAAAGGATTTTGGTTTTCTTTTAATGGGATGGTTTGTTGTATTATGTTGGTATCATAGGACTTAAGGTACTCATAATTCCAGGCGAAAACATCTTGGAATTCTTTTAGCAGTTCTATGTATTTCACTTTTTCATTGGGAAGAAAATATTTTGAAACTTTTATCATTTTGGGATCTTCTTTAGAGCCTATGTTACATTCTTCAATGTCTGATTTCAAGGGTTCCATTTTAGGATTTTTAGGAACATTGTTTGAATCAAATAAGTCCTCCAAAGGAGTTAATCCTTTGGGCAAAAAGTTATCTTTCAGATTGATGACTTCAGATTCTTCATCGATTGCTTCATCAATTTCCACTTGTTTTAGGTTTCGAATATCAGATTTTGTAAACTTTGTGGGATATAAATTATCTATCTTTTCATCTTCTACTTTGTTAATTTCTATTTCATCAGTGCAATCATAATCTAATGTCATGTCGGTGTCTATGTTACTATTTACAAATTCATCATCTAAAGTTAGAAAATTGTTAATTTGATGATCATTATCGAACACTTGCCAGTTCTTTTAGTTGTCAGGAATAGCAGGTCTATGCCTAAACTCAGCAGTGTACTAATGGTTGGGCTGAAATGGCAACTTGCAAGTACTAGCAAACATTGCTAAACTGTGAGCTTGCATATTGTGTTTTCTTGGAATAACAACAAGCTTGGTTTCTAAAAAAGTATTTAGTATTTCTACAACTGTTCCTCTATAAAATCCTAATCTAGGATCCCTAGTCATATAAGTAGCATTAATTTGTTTTATTACCAACTCAGAATCTCCCATAATAAAGACTCTTATGGCTCCTAACCTTTTGACCAATTTCAAACCTAACAGAAGTGCTTCATATTCTGCCATATTGTTTGTACATTTAAAGTTCAATCTGTAGGCATGACCCTATGAATGATCATTTTCTAAGTTGTAAATTCATACTCCTGCTCCTGCACCTAGTTTGTTTACTGACCCATCGAATTCAAGATGCCATAGGATTTCATGCTCGTAATTTTCACTGTCTGGAGGAATGAAATCTTTTTTGACTAAAGTATCTAGGTCATCTTTATTATCTAAAATCTCATGAATTTGGACACTTTGATTTGCTTCTGTTACTGGAATTTCTTTTGGTTCTGCTATAGTGTTGTCTGAAATATTTTCTTGGTTAGATTTAGCGTTATAAAGAATGAAAGAATCAATATTAGAATGCATTGAATATATAGGAAAGTTTTGAGGCCTCTCCTATGTACTCACTACATACTTCATCAAAGTTTCTCTATACAGTTTCTTAGGATGTCCAAAGACTAAAATGGTAGCATACAACATGTCAAGTTGCAGAGATCCCTAGAGTTTAGCACCCCAAGATCTAGACAACAACATACCATACTTAGGTGGTATATTAGCAACAACTATGTCCATTAGAATAGTTTTAACAGGGTAGTGCACTAGGGAAACACACGGGTCTTTTATAAGTCCTATGCACTTAACTTGGTTTGAATCAAAGGAAAAGAGGTCTTTGTAGGGTCTGGTGATATCCAAGTTTAGCTTCTCCATAACGGATTTAGGCATAACGTTATGTGAAGCCCCAGAGTCTAGCATGGCATTATGTAAGATTTTATCGTGGATGTTAAGGATAATGTAGAAGGGCGGTATCCCTCCTTCCACTAGTTTTCCATTAACATCAGGTCCGAAAATTAACTCAGGTTGATCATAAAATAGGTTAACAGAGTCTTCATTTTCAACGAAGTTTAAATATTTGCTTATTTGAGATCTGTAAGTTTCATGTTTAACCAGTTCTGTTAAAGGAACTAAGATTTTAAGTTTGGCCACCTCCGCTCCCAAATTGAAAGGCAGAGGGGATTTGTCTATTTGAACATTTGAAATCTTAGCACCTGTGTTCTGAGTGGTCTGTTCTTCTTTTTCATTGCTTGGAGTCTTTTTTATTGGATTTTCTAATGAAATTTCTGGAGATTGTTCCACTGTTTCCTTGAGGGGAACTGAAGTGGAAGGTTTCTCATTAGAAGGTTGGTCATTGGTTACATCTTCAATGATAGGACTTGGAGGATTTTGACTTGGTCTAGAAAGGATTTGCAGGGTTTTTGTAACTGGAGGATTCCGATTTGTAGCTTTTACTTTCTTAGGCTGATTAGGTACTGCTTTTTTCTTTTGGTGTGGAACATCAGTGTTATTTTTGCTCCTCAAATTGTACTGTTTATGGACTTTGAAAATATCAGAGTCATACCCTTTCTTGTAATTGAAAGATTCTCCAATTTGGGTCTGTAACTGTTGAAGCATGTATAGTTCTTGGTCATCCTAAGTTAGAAAAACAGTTTCTTCTTCATCTAACCCCATTAAGTTGATTTTGGTGTCTATCTCAGGGTCTTCTTGATAAGAGGTTTCAGCATAATTCTCTTGGAAAGGTGGTCTAATGTTCTGATCAGGGCCATTTTTACCAGTGTTTTGGTTCCGGTCCTTCCTAAAGTTTGGATTCCTTATTGGAGGTGCTTGTTGGCTATCCCACTGAGTTTTCCTTTCAATGTTTTCTATTCTATCCATAAAATTTTCCATTCCTTTAGCTAAAGCATCCATTTTTTTATCAAAGGGTGAAGTTTCATCTTTCAGGGGTGTTCTTCTCTCGTTTCTAACCCTAGCTCTTTTAGATAGCAGATTAGCTTCTACACTAATTGCAACACTTTGCATATCTTCTAGTGTAGGGGGATTCCTTTCTCTAAGTTGAAAAGCCATATCTGTGTCAAATCCATCTGGAAACTTAATTAGGGCTAAGCTAGGTGGAGGTCTAAGGTCAAGTGGTATTGCATTATATACATTGTTAAACCTAGTGCAGTAGTCCTGAACGGTTTCGTTTGGTTCCCTCTTAAGGTTTTCATATTCAGAAAGAATTTGAAGAGGGTTCTTTTTCTTCTCCCATTTATTTAAAAATTACTGGTAAAAAATATCTAAACTATCTATACTATTAGGAGGCAAAGATTTAAACCATGTTCTCACATCTCCAGTTAGAGTTTGGGAAAAAATTCTCATTTCGACATCTCCTATGTCAATTTCATGCAGTTTGAAATAATCTGTCATTTTCTTTGTGTGTTGTTGTGTAGTGTAAGTTCCAGTGCCATCAAATAAGGTAATTTTACTTTGATAATCTGCTGGTAAAACACCCTGAGGAGCAGGCATGATAAGAGGGGCATATCTGAGTGCCATAGCTCTAAGTTGGACAGGATTGAGAATAGGAGTTGGGGTAAAAGGGGGATTTGGGAAAACAAGGGGAGTTGGGGTAACACGGGTAATGGGTATTTGAAGGGTAGTGATAGGGTGATAGGGGAGTGAAGGTATGAATGGATATGAGGGATGATCTTCAGAAGTGTGGAGAAATGATAGTGAGCTAAAAGCAGTCAAGGCAGTTTCAGAAAGTTCAGGGATTCTATCAGAAGTAAGGGATGACTGAGGGGAATTCAGAAGGTACTAATCAATTGAAAAGTTTTCTCTTTGTACTTCAAGTTTAGCTGTGAAATCTAGATCTAAAACTATGTCCTCAAGTTCACTTTCAGACTTAGTTCTAAATAGGGAATTATCAAAATACTCATCAAAAGGGAGATCTTCTAGGAACAACCACTCAACAAGGCATGAATTGGATCTGAATAAAGGTCCTGTGCTTACTGAACTTTCTTGTCTTCTAATTATTCTCGGAATAAGGTTGGGATTGTCAAATACAAGGGGAGGATTTGGATCATGATTGGCCCTGGTATAGTGAGTTCTCCCTGAAGCCAGATTTCGAGCTTTTTCTACTTCTTTTCTTTTATGAAATTTTGAAATAACTTCTAATAAACCCTTTAATATGCTTAAAAATAGAAAATTTGAATTTCTCAAAGGTTTATTAAGACTGGGGTTTGAGTTCGCCAGTATGGTCGCCACTATGTTATCACTCAAATGTTTTCCCTAGAAGTTATCAAAGAAGGAATAGTCCGAGGTAACCACAAACCTAATCTTTTAGACTTAGGTTCTAGCCAACCTAAGTCCAAGGAGGGATCTATTTTTATAATTTAATTTTGTTTTGGGTAGATTTCAGGCTATTTATTAGTGCTTATGATGTTTTGTTTTGATTAGGTGGTGGGATTAAGAAAACAGATGGGCAGAGCAAGTATTCAAGCCATTGGGCTATGGAGTCAATCAAGAGTGGCTTAACTGGATCTGATCAATCACTAAGGTAAGAGTCCACTGGGCAGGCTAGCACAACAAAAAGCAAATCTGCAGGTTCAAATGGATGAAGTAGTCCTAACCAGGGAAAAGGGCAATGAAGAATCCTTAACTGGGATTAAGATGAAGAAAGGAAGGATGATCAGTAGCAAAGGGCAATGAAGAATCCTTTACTATGGACCAAAGGGGGGGTAAACTATGGAAGTAAGGGAGCAATCAAGAATTCCCAGACCAAGATAGTTTAGTAGAAAACATATAGAAAGTAAATAGTTAAAACAGAGAGCATTTAAGCTAATTCTGAGATATCATTCCTTGTTTACTTTACAGATTTCGTAAGAGACACATATTAATATTTATAACATGACGAGAAAAAAATATTTAAACATGAAGAGATAATACTTATTTCTTCCAACTGTGCACAAGAATCCAGTGAAATCTCCTTAGCTTTATTTCATATCTAGTAAAACCAGTCCATTCTTGAGTAGAATAGCTACTTGGCTTAATATAAAATGCTACAGAAATGTATTTTAATCCACACCTAATTACTTCAATTTGTGAAGTATTTATACAAAAAATGTTACAAAAATATCTCATAACCATATGAGAATTATTCTAGGAAACGAAAATATCTTCAGCATGAAGATAGAGACAAATCGAGAATTGTTTTCTTGCTGTCCCTTTTATTGTGACTGTGCTGGCTGTTGTAATTCGGATATCTACCCAATATCACTGGCCTATTAGGGTAAACATGAGAGGAGCTACTATGACATGACCCAACCTCGTAGGTCCCATTAAGGAAGTGGGGTCAACTGTGGAAGACAAAATGACAACTCAACACATCCTACAGGGGCCAAAACTCACTCAGAGGTTGAGTAACCACCCCAGGTGTCCAAATATTGAGTTGGACCACCTTTTCCTTTCCCTGAACCCTAGCTTTCTCCCACAACAAGGCATCCATGCAGTTAGGAGCCTCCAACCATATGCATAATCCTACATCCCAACGGTTGCAACCCAAAATGTTCAATTCAGAGCATGTGGCCCCATATTCTAAACCTAATTTCCAGGTCAACCTCCAGATGACTACCCAGAACTCAACGAAACTTTCCAGAATCAATAATGACATCAAGACAAAGCTATCCATACCAAATTTGATCAAGGACTTGACCAAACTAGGCCAAACCATGATTGTCATTTCGTCAAACATATGGCAAACATGTAATCTACAAGTTATGAATGCATATTTATACATAGGGGTCTAATACTTATTTGAGAATAGTCAATAAGGTCTAATTCCCTCTCATAATAGTTGTAATAACATCTATTAGCCCATGCATTCATTAACCATTCAACGAAAAATCAAAACACATCAGGAGCGATAGCCAATATACATCTTGTAACCAATATATAACCAGAAAATAAACAACACATACACCATGATAAAACAACCATCAAAGCCACATAATAACAAGTAAAATTACTCTTGATTGATTGGGCTGAACCAAGTTAATGACTTCCATGTAACACTCAACCATTGATTGGGTTGAACCAAATCTATCTTTCAGCCAATCACCCCCATGCAATATTCTAAGCATGAATGTGGAATCTCATGGAATAAACCAAACAAAACCAAACTACGGATTCCAAAGGAGAAACCACCTCAACCCTCAACCAGTGATTCCACCTCGCATTCAGACATCACTAACAACAACTAGATCAGTCTCTACCCAAGTTGTCCAGGGAACCAAATCATTTGTCTCATTCATGGCTCCATGAACTGATAACTCAACCCACAACATTCCATGGATCTAGAACATTTTTCCAGCCAAGGCTCCATGGCTATTAAATCAACCCATGAAGGGCTCCAGAGCATTTTTCCAACCAAGATTCCACGACTAATAAATCAACCCAGGTTGTTCCAGGGCTCAAGAGTGTTTGTCCCAACCAACATCTCCAGGAATTAGTAACTCAACCCACAACAATAACAAACCTGAGTACCAATTAGAAACAACAAGTAAAAAAACCCACAACACCATGGTTATTTAAGAAATGGCAAGGCTATGCAAAACTATTATCAATCCAAGAAATCCTCCATGCCAATGAAATATCATAACCAAATAACCACATGCATATACCATGAATTCCAAAAAATAGCAAGGAAATCATATATGCAACTTGATACCTGCAAGGAAATCCCTATGTAGTTGTTGATCCCATTATCCCCTTGAGATTTCCTTCTTTTCCTTTGCCTTCTTTCTCCAACCCAATGAAAACTAGAGTGCTCCAAGATTTCTCTAAGTGTGCAAGAGTATGAGAGAGAGAATAGAGAGAGAGCTCCAAAACTGAACTAACAAAAGCTAAACCAACAAAATCTGTGAACTGATCCTCGGAAGCCTTTTTATCACTCAGGGATTCTATTTTCTTCATTTTCCCTTATTTTTCCTTCAATTTTCCTCACATGCAATTTTGTGACCTTTCACCTTCCTTTTCTCCTATTTTCCTTTATTTTCATAAATAAAATGCCAATCGATGCCTCTTTTCCTTTGCCAATTTCCATAGCCAATTATTAATCTCCAGTGATCCCAATCACTATGTTTTTTTTTCCAAACATTCAACTTGGAATACGTGTCCCATGACATTGGTTATTATTTTTATTTATTTACATAGGAAATCAACCATGGTTGTTACAAAACCCTGCCCCTTGGGGGAACACCGTCCTCGATTCTCAATGACACTTATAAACCAAAAAACACATGCTTCCTATGGAGCTTTATAACACAACTCGATACAACATTTACATCATATCCATCTGCTAAAAACATAACCAACATATCATGAACACCATACTGCTTATTAGAGATTTATAACATAGCTCGATGTAATATTTACATACATATTTCAAAAAACAACATCAAAACATATTTCAAAAGACATCTTCTCAACCAACGAATATAGAAGGATACATAACCCACATTTGATCAGCCATCTCCCATGTAGTTTCATCGGGCCCAAAGTGCTTCCACTACACTTTAACTTGCTCGATTGCTCGATTCTGGAGTATGAGCATTTTTTGCTACCAAATGCAATGAGGTTCCAGCTAAAATTATCCTTCTGGTTCCACCTAGAATACAGACTAGTCAATCACATGATCATCATATTTCACATACTTCTTAAGAAATGACACATGGAAAATATTATGGACTTTCACTATTAGAGGTAGTGCAAGTCAGTAGGGTTCTCATTGAATCCTCTCAAGAATCTTGAAAATCCCACAATACCAAGGTGCACCTTGGCACATGATCTAATCCTCAAGGAGCTCTTCTTGGATTGATGTGCAATTACACATGTTCCCCAACTTGAAACTCCTTAAACACCCTGTGTCAATCTGCATAAATCTTCTTCATGTCCTATGCTACCTTTAGATTATTCTTGATAACCTGCATTTCCTGTTCCATATATGCCAACATGTCCAGTCCAATAAACACCCTATTCACTAGATCACTCCAATTGATAGGAATGTTACAAATCCACCCATAAAGTGCCTCAAACAGACTCATCCTTAGTGACTCATGATACCTATTGTTATACATGGACTCCACCAGTGGAATATACTCTTCCCACTTTCACTATTGATGCATAACATACATTCTCAACATATCTTCAAGAACCTTGTTGACCCTCTCTATCTGTCCATCTGGCTGTGGATGATAAGTTGTACTGTAGCCCAATTATGTACCCAAACCTGTAAACAACTCTTTCCAAAACCTAGAAGTGAACTTGGCATCTTTGTCTCACATAATCTTCCTAGGAATACCATGCAATCTCACTATCTCCCTAATGAAGACTTGCGCTACCTCACTAGTTGAATTTGTCAACTTCACTAGAATGAAGTGAGTGACCTTTTTCAACCTGTCAACCATAACCATGATGGAATCATGTTGTCTAGATGTCCTCGGAAAACCTGTAATGAAATACATGCAAATGACCTCCCATTTCCACTATTTAATCGGAATCGGCTGCAATAAACCACTTGGACGCTTACACTTTCCTTTTACTTGTTGGCAATCCAAGCATCTCGCAACAAACTATGCCACCTCTTTCTTCAAATTTGGCCAATGTTAGAACTTCTTAACTGTTATCAATGTCTTTTAATATCCCGAGTGACCTAAATAAGACTTAACATGAAATTCGCTCAAGATAAGCTTCTTGAGCTCACTGTTGTTCAACACATAGATCCTATCCCTAAATCTGTTTAAACCATCTTCCACGAGATGATAGTCCACATTTTGTTCACCTGTACCTTGTTTTTGTAACCTATGCTTAAGTTGTTGGTACCTGTCATCCTGCTATCACATTTGCAAGATCTGAGCTCGTAAATATGTCCCATATGAAATCATAGCTACAATGTGATTTACCTGCACTATTCTTCTAAGAGCATATGAAACATTGTTCTATGTTCCCTTAATGTACCTAATCATGAAGTAAAACTCGCTAGTCATAGCCAACCACCTAGCTTTCCTAGCATTCATATTTGGTTGGTTAAATAAGTATCTCAATCCATTGTGATCAATCATCAATATGAACCTCCAGCGAAGAAGATAGTCTCTCCACTTCTTCAATGCATAGATGATTGTTGCCAAATCAAGATTGTGTGTGACATATTTATGCTCATGCTCATTCAATTTCTTTGATTCATGGCATACTACTTGTCCTTACTGCATCAGAACCCCACCAAGTCCTCTCTTGCAAGCATCTATACATACCACAAACTCTTTGTCTAGATCTATAATTTTCAAGAATACAACATTTGTAAGCAACTGCTTCAACTACTCAAAACTAGTTGCACAATCCTTTGTCCATTTAAATTTCTTTCTTTTCCTCTGCAAAGATGTAAAAGGATAGGAAATCCATGAGAATTTCTTGATGAACTACCTGTAATAACCTGTTAACCCCATAAATGATCTGACCTCATCCACATTCCATGATAGGTCTAATATTTTCTGGATGCACTTCTATGCCTTTCTTGGAAACCACATGCCCCAAGTAATCTACCTTTATCTGAAAGAAGTCGTATTTACTAAGTTTGGCATAAAATTGATGCTCTTTTAGTGGTTTTAACACTGATTCTAGATGTTCTGCATGTTCTTCCTCATTCTTAGAATATATCAATATGTCATCAATGAATACAATCACAAACTTGTCCAGATAAGGACACAACACACTATTCATCAAACACATGAAAGTAGTTGGAGCATTTGTCAAACCAAAAGGAACCACAACAAACTCATAATTCCCATACCGGGTTCATAAAGAAGTCTTGTAGATGTCATCTTATTTGATGCATACTTGATGATATCCTGATCTCAAATCAATCTTCCAGAACATTGTTTCTCCCTTCAGCTAGTCAAACAAATCATCAATCCTCAGAAATATGCACTTGTTCTTAATTTTCACCTTGTTTAACTGCCTATAATCAATGCATAACCTGAGAGTACCATCATTCTTATTCACAAAAAATACTAGTGCACCCCAAGGCGACACACTTAGCCTAATGTATCCCTTGTCAAGAATTTCCTTCAACTGCAACTTCAATGCCACCAATTCCGAAGTGCTTATCCTTTATTGTGCCTTTGATGTTGGTGCTACTACCGACATCAACTCAATAGAAAAGTTCACTTCCCTATGAGGCGGTAAATCTGAGATCTTTGTTGGGAATACATTTTGGAACTTCTGCGAAACCAGATACCTCTTCAAGACCTCAACATCCTAAACATATTTACCTTTATCATAGGAAATATGAACTGCAATCAATACACATCCTTTCTTGCTACTATGCTTTTCCTGCACAACTATAACCATTCTAACTAATGTCACCTTCTTCTTACCCTGCAAGATTCTTTGTTCTCCATTGTCATCCAAGCTCTCAATATCCTTTTCATAAAAATAAACCTTAATACTGTGAAGATACAACTAATCCATAGCCAATAGCATATTGTATGATCCCAACAGAAGCACAGTTAGATGTATTGATGTAGACATACCATTCAACTCAAATGCACAAGCTCTTAGTCAATGATGAACTCTTTTCTTGGTACCTGTAGTGAACTGCACTAACAAAGATCCTACATGCACTTCTTTATTCAAACCACACTTATCCACCTGGTTAGGACTAATATAACTATAGTTAGACCTAGGGTCAATAAAAATAGAAAAAAATTGATCACAAAGCTTACCTTCCATATCAATAATAGATGCTTGATGCTCAAACTGCCTATCATCTAACGCTACGTAAATATGAGGAATACTCTATCCAACATCCCCCACTGTTTGTGCCTCCCGACCATTGTAAATATGTGGCCTTCCACCCTAATGTTGTGGAAAAACCCTCCTGCGATGATCCTTTCCACAATTCCAACAATGTAAGGGATTCCTTCCATCACCCATGTTCTACTCCTCAGACTGAAATCCCTATCCTCTTTGAGTTGCATTGAAATTCTTATGCGGTGCTGCATTCTCCTTGTCATCTATATATTGTGGTTTTACTCTCTTCTTAACCCACTTTCCTTTATTCTTCTCATTACCTTTCCAATCCTTCTTAGTCTCAAACCTACACTTCGATTTCTCATAATTTTGTTTCAACTTTCCGATGTATTCATCCAATGATCTAGGCTCATTAAACTCAATCCTGTCTTTCAATGGTATTCGAAACCCACTGATGAATCTTTGAATATTTTTTTTCTCCTCCTTAATATAAGGCACATATCTCAACAACTCCAGGAATCAGCTAGTATAATCCTCATCGGTCATAGATCCCATCTTCAACTCATAGAACTCCTTTTCCTGAACATCATAATACATATCAAACATGTACTCCTTCGTGAAAAGTCTCTTGAACTCATCCCAAGTCAACTCCTCTTCTCGAATTCCTCTCACATTCTTCACATCTTCCCACCAAATGTCTGCTTTCCCTTTAAGACTAAAATTAGTTATCTTGGATTTCATGTTCTCTGAGTAACCATGCAATCAGAAGAACTTATTCATCTCAAGAAACCAAGCTTTTTCATCCTGTGAATTCTTCATTTTTCCATTAAATGTAGGAAGCTTTGCTTTCTTGAAATCCTCTGGAGATTACTTCTTCTCACTCATCCTATACGGATGGTGATGACGATGATGATGTTGTCTTTCTAAACTAGAACTAGAATAAAATACAAAATCATTACCCCTCTTGTCAAGTGTGTCCAAGAACCTACCATCTCTGACTGAATCATCCCTATCAAACATGTATCATGATTGAGACCTGCTTCCATATGCCCCATTAGTCCTTTCATCTTGTCCGTGACTAATCCTAAGTGATCCTTGTCTCTGCAAATATGATAGACTCTGAAGGATCACTGCATTAACCTCTTCTTGTTTCACTTGTGCCCTAGCAAGTATTTTCTGTGATGGAATGATCCTGTCACTCACTGGCTTATGACTCTTGATCTCTGCTTTCAAACTTCTTAATGTATTGCTATGTTAGGGGAGTTCTCATCACCATATTTCTCATATGATCTATAGGGGGAATCACATGAACTGTAGTCCACCATTTTTCTTTTCATATTTGATCCTCTACTTGCTGTAAGCATACCATGTAAGATAAACCAAACATAAACATAATCAACATACCGATTAGCACAACATATATATATATATATATATATATATATATATATATATATATATATATATATATATATATAATGAAATCAACATATCGATCATCTCAACATCGACCTAATCAACCTCTACATGACAACACCACTTACAACAATGACAATCACAATGCATACATAACGAGCACATACACAACTGACATGCATGCATGACAAACACATTCCGCCCATCTAGTCCAAGTGTTGAACCTAAGAGCTTTGATACCATTCTGTAACCACCCCTCCCATATCTACCTAGTCTCACCGGCCTTCCAGGTTAAACATGAGAGGAGGAGATACTATGACATGACCCATTCTCTTAGGTCCCATTAAGGAAGTGGAGTCAACTACAGAACACAAAATTACAACTTAGCACATCCTACGGGGGCTACAACTCACTCAAAAGTTGAGAAACCACCCCAAGTAGCCAAATCCTTAGCTGGACCACCTTCTCCTTGCCCTGATACATCAATCGCTCCCACAACAAGGAATCCATGTGGTTGGTAGCCTCCAACAACATGCATAAGTGTGCATCCTAGTGGTCATAACCCAATATGTTCATTTCAAATCATTTGGTCTCAGATTTTGAGCTTAATTTCCAGGCCAGCCTTTAGACCACTACCTAGAACTTAGTGAGGCATTCCAAAATCGATAATGACATTAGGACAAAGCTATTCATATAAAATTTTATCAAGTACTTGACCTAACCAAGCCTAACCATGACAGTCATTTTGTCAAACATATGGCGAACATGTAATCTACAAGTCATGAATGCATATTTAAACATAGGGGTCTGATACTTATTTGAGAATAGTCAAGAAGGTTTGATGCCCTCTCATAATAGCTACAATAACATCTATTAGCTCATGCATTCATTAACCATTCATCAACAAATCAAAACACATCAAGAGCCATATCTAATATACATCTTATAACCAACATATAACCAACAAATGAACAACATATACACCATGATAGAACAACCATCAAAGCCACATAATAATAATTACAATTACTCATGAAAATGCAAGAGGAAAGAGATATTATTAAGATATTAAAAATCCAACCAAATTAGGGACTTCCACATACCACCTGACCATAGATTGGGCTGAACCAAATCTCTCTTTCAGCTAATCACCCTCGTGCCATATTCCAAGCATGAATGTGGGATCTCATGGAATAAACCAAACAAATGCTCTAGAGGCAAAAACACCTCAACCATCAACCAATGATTCCACCTCAGGGTCGAACATCACTAACACCAACTAGATTGGTCTCTACCCAAGTTGTTGATGGCTCTAGAGTGGGACTAACCAAGTTGTCTAGGGATCTATAGTGGTTGTCCCAATTGTGGCTTCAGGAACTAATAACTCAACCCACAACCTTCCAGGGCTCTAAATCATTTATCCAACCAAGGCTCCAGGACTAGTGACTCAACCCACCAAGGGCTCCAGAACATTTTTCCAGCCAAAGTTCTAGGATTGGTAACTCAACCCAAGTTGTTCAAGGGCTCAAGAGCATTTGTTCCAACCAACGACTCCAGGAACTAGTAACTCAACCCACATACATAAAGAACCTTAGCACCAATAAAAAACAAGTAGAAAAACCCACAACACAATTTCTATCCAAGAAATGGCAAGGCTAGATAAAACCACTATCAATCCAGGCAGTCATCCATACCAATGACAGAGCATAACCAAATAACCACGTTCATATACCATGCATGCAAAAAACTAGCAAGGAAGTCATATATGCAACTAAATACTTGCAAGAAATCTCGTTGTAGCTACTGATCCTGCTATACCTTGCGCTTTCCTACTTTTTCTTTGCCTTATTTATCCAATCAAATGAAAACTAGAGTGCCCCTAGCATGCTCCAACAATGCTCCAATATTTCTCTAAGTGTGTAAGAGTACGAGAGAGAGAGAATATAGAGAGAGCTCTAAAACTAAACTAACAAAATGAAAACCAACAAAAGTTGTGAACTAATAGTCAAAAGCCTTTTTGTCATTGAGGCCTCTATTTTCTTCATTTTCCTTTATTTTTCCCTTAATTTTCCTCACATGCAATTTTGTGACCTTTCACCTTCCTTTTCTCCTATTTTCCATTATTTTCGTAAATAAAATGCCAATTAATGCCTCTTTGCCTTTGCTAATGCCTTTGCCAATTTCCATAGCCACTTATTAATCACCAATGATCCCCATCACTATGTTTTTTCCCAACATTCAGCTTGGGATATGTGTACCATGACCTTGGTTACTATTTTTATTTATTTACATAGGAAATCAACCAAGGGTTGTTACAAATAGCCTACTTCACAAACATATAGTTTCCTACTTAGTTCATTAATGAAGTTGGTTTATGATATGAACAACCATTGTTGAATTCAAAATTCCAACACATTTTTAAACACCATTATTCTGCTTTCAATACTTCCAAGAGAAGAAGTCCATCACAAAAATGGGTTTTCATATATGAATATCAAGATGAGTGGGTTTTCTTATGGTCAAAATTCTGGACTATTGGTAACAACTAAATGATTTGAAAGTGAAGAACATTTAAAAGCATGATTTTTCATAACCTCATTTCTGTCAGCATTTGTTATCCGTATGATGGTTATTTGATACAAGCATATAAAAAAAGGATTCTTTGTATTATCACTAACATTTTGGAAGAGTTATAACCATATTTCCCTGCTAATTGTAAATACTTTAAATCTAGTACACAACTTAAGTTAGAAATGCACACACACACACACACACAATTCATAGGTAATAAAATAATTAGAGCCATTCATTATGGCAACAATATGCTCTTTGTAGAAGTGTGATAGATATCGTAGATTCTTTGATATACACCATTAGATCTAAATGCTTTTAAATTCAATAATGCATATCTTGTATTATTCAAAATATTGATCTAGTGATCCAATTTCTTTGTAAACTTATTCTACTAAATGAATAACTTTCTATAGATCTTAAGATGATCTAAATTGAATTCATATCCATTCAAACCTTGCTCTAAAACTAAGGAAATTTCTCTTCAATTCTACCTTAGAATCACTGATAACTTCGTCTTATTATGTGATAACTCGGTAACCCCGCATGCTCCCTTTGCAACACCAAAGATCTAAAGTTTCATTAATTTAAATCAACCTAATCAATGTCCGTTAGTTTGTCATTTAATATCTGTTCAAACCTTTACAATGATATGAGATATGAGATATAAAGTTTTTCCATTATAAATCCCTAAAGTTGGGGTTCAATTAGTTACTTACTAGATATCCTAGGAATATTTAGTTTCCTTATTCAACACCAATCTGACTAGGAGTGTAAACCCTCATAGTAGGGTTTCCTAGAAAATTGTCCCTAGCTTCCATGAGAAAATTTCCTAGAATAACATGCCCACTGGAGAAGAGTCAATACATGCATGCATGCTTCTTCTATCTTTTGAAACAACAAAATTATCTAAATCTGGAAAAGGTCCCTAACTTATGCATAATGATAGTGATAATGTGATATGTTGGACATTTTCTGAGGAATTACACCTAGCATTCCAAGTAGTGGATTTCTAGTATTCATTATGAGGTCATTTCCTGTAGAGTTAAAGTGTTGTAGGGCATCTATTTGTTACATACATTTGTTGAATATTAGTGCATTATTTCCATATACTAGTCTATTTGTTTCTAGATGTAAAATGAATTGATGAAGTATTACATGAGTGGTGCATTTGACATGACAATGATGTTCCTTTACACTAGGGATTCGATTTTTTTTTTTGAAATTGAAATCAGAAAAAGGGAATAACTGGAATCCACTTCAAAGTCTATGGAGCTTGCTCTAAAGAGAAATAGTCCTTTGGTATATGAACAAGGCAGAGCCAAATATCTCTCTTTGGAAAAGTTGTCCCAACTTGAGGGGGAAGTGGCAAATGATGATGATGTTGATCCAATGAGCTTAAATGGAACATAGCAAGGAGAAGTAGATGAGAATGTGAGAAGTGGAGATTGGTACAACAATAAAACATTGGAGATGTACTTAACAATATTAGATTTCAAATAACACACACACATACACACAATATATATATATCTATATATATATATATATATATATATATATATATATATATATATATATATATATAGATATATATGAGTGCATCTAATACAATATTTATTCAACTAAAATAGCTAAGTCATGAGAGGAGAGGGAATGTATATGTGGTGTTTATTTGAGTGTTAGGCATGCTTTAGTTGAACATCGACACCTTTACTTCCAGC
This sequence comes from Pinus tabuliformis, assembly GCA_031772625.1. NCBI lineage: Eukaryota > Viridiplantae > Streptophyta > Pinopsida > Pinales > Pinaceae > Pinus > Pinus tabuliformis. The sequence goes on from CM062807.1 coordinate 572,749,662, forward strand.
TGTTAGAGATAGTATAATATGAACCTCTAGGCTGGAGGCTGCAATATGAGGTTTTTGATGTATTTCATGCTCAGCAGATCATACGAAACTGATAAGAAAACCACACAAATGACAACGAATTATTAATACTTGACACTTTCTTATTCCCACCTTATAAATTATTGCAAGGGTGGGTTATGAAGAGGTTCATCTCTACAAATAGCCCCCAAACCTCAATATTGTAATAATCCAACAAAAATCCATAAAAAAAAATAGAGCAAAGACCCTGCTATCATTTTGTATTAAAATGATGAGTGCCCACAAATGTAGGTCAATGGAATTGAAGAATACAACTAGTATGGATGCAATGTGGGACTGCAAGTGTGGTTGTTAGAAAATGTTGAAATAAAATTAAAAAAATTGTAGGTGAGAAAGTAGAAAAGAAGGTTTCTAATTGGAAGGTACTTATGCTAATGATTTTACCTGTTAGAGATAGTATATTATGAACCTCTAGGCTTGAGGTTGCAACTGGGAATCTCAAGTAGTTGACCCAGGTGCAAGTCGTGGGTGAATTTGTTCAAATACATAGCCCTGGTCATGGATCTTCCTAGAGTGGTGTAAGTGGATTTCACTGTATTGTAATAATCCCATATTGGATAAGGGCATGATTGTCAAAGTATTGTAGCAAAACAAAAAATAGACAACCACCTAAGTGGCTTTACTGATGGATCAATCACAGGACAAGGAAAGGAAGAAAGAAGCATACCCTTAAGTGAGCACTCGTTTCTTGTCCCTTCTAAGGCAACAATGCATTGTCTTTTTTATGTTGCCTGCACTGGATTTCCCTCTTGTTTTTCAACAAATTTATGAGCGACAACACCATATTCAATATCGCATTGCTAAGTGCCCAATAAACTAATTATCCATCATGATCTCTGTCATGCTCCCTAGAATTAACAAAATATAAAACCATTTATCGCTAATTTCTACCCCATAGATCACTATAAATCATGACACATCAAAGGCACAAATTGGTTAAAATATTTATTACGCAACAAATAAATAAGGAGAAAAATAGAGAACCAGAACCCCAATTCATGTAATTCAATCTATGTTTTGAGCTAACCCTTAAAGTCATGTTAGCTTAAAAATACAATGTTTAGTTTGCACATAACAAAGAAATAATACCATTTTGAAGACTTGAAACCTTTCCTAAGCAAGGAATTGAACGTTTTTCCCATCTAACTATTGCCTGCCTACAAATACAAAACATGAAAGATGTGTATTGAATGGTCAGATATCGGGGGTCAATGGAAACGACAACATTGTCTTCTCTGTAATGATACCAATTAGTAAGTCTTTCTACTAATACTTATATTTGTGAATGGATGTTGGAATCTCCTACCCCTTTTTTTATTTTATCAAAAATGTTTTTCTTTTAAATTTTGAGAAAACATGGTATGAATGACAAACGAGCGTTGTTGCCGAGATTTTCCTCGACTAGTATGATCAACCAGTAGCATTTAATCCTAGATTCTAAACTACAATTTGGTCTAGATTAAACAGGTCATAGTTCCTCTTGGACGATGGCCTAGGCTTCATAACCTCATTGAATAATGCAAAAAGGTAAGCATGCAAAACAAGTTTGGGTCTCAAGGAAGTCCCTTGGTTCTGGGTAAGCAACTGAAGTAAATTCTCATCATAATTTTGAGCATTCTGAAGGGTTTCACATGCTTCATTGGTGTTTCCCTTTGAAGGCCATCGAGTTTCGAAGACTGTAACTTTTATATTAGCATATCCTAGAGCAGATAATGTAGAATGAAAAACTATGCATAACAAGGCACTGCAAAATCGACAGTGATATGTGTAACAAGGCGCTTATTGCTATAAAACTCAATATTATACCAGGGAAATTCTCATGAGTTTTATTAGAATAAAACCGTTTTGGTTTTTCCCTGCAATCTGCTTAAGACAAATATTACGTGTAGATGAAAAAGGTAGACGAAAATGTGAGGTGAACTGATTCAAAAGGAATGCCTATCACCGTATATATATTTAAAATACTTAATAATGCATTTTGTTAACAATATGCATGGTAGATATTTTACTCATTTCTAAATGAATGGATCACCTTCATTTAAAATGACATTGTCTAATTATTGGAAGTTTTGGAGTTTTTGGCCGGAATATATTGAAACATTTTTTGGTGATTTCTTTTTAAGTTAGTCAATTTTTTGTATATATGGATCGAATACTTATAGAAACTCTAAAGCACTGAAATCACGAGAGTTCACAACTAAATCTTGTGATTCCAACAAATCCCTACTAGATTATGAGCAAATTCAGCCAGAAAATATCCAAATAAACCTCTTAATAAACTACAAAATTTAAAATTAACAATAATACAAATTATTTATTTATTTTAACATTATAAAATTACTAAACATATTTAAAATATTTAATTATACATATTTTCAATAAAATTCTTTTTATTTTCAATAAAATTCTTTTTATATTTCAAACATTTTTTTTTTAATAAATCCGAGAATGATTCGTATTAATAAAAGGTTGAATTCTAGGCTAGATCCCCTATATATTCATAGAGAGTTAGTTTAGCATTGCTTTCAAAAGTCCAAAAATTAAGAAATCTAATTCTGAGACTACTTTTATCTACTATACTAAATAGATGTCGACTATGGTAGATTCTTATATTTACATAACATTAGAAGATTCAAAAAATTTCAAGGTTAATTAACAGTGTGTACTCCTAGTGTCCCGTAGAGCTTAGTTGGGATGATGATTTGTTCTATCTTGTTGTACCAACCTGTGTCACTTGTGATCCCAACTAAGCTCTACGGGACACTAGGTGCTATGAATAGGACAAAGGTCCGGTTTCTTCTTTGTATGTGTCCAAAAAATTAATGTGGGCTCCTTTGTTTTATGCTTGTTTTCTGGTGGACGAGCCTTATTACACAATGATATACCACAATCACATGGATGGAATTGACTTTTAACTTTAGAAACCTTAAGCAAAGTCTTTCGGTAGAAATCACATAAGAGAAATTTCTGGCCAACATGTTTCGAACCAACAAGTGTGGCTCATCATCAAAAACCTTATTTGGCTATGCAGGCCATTTAATTTAAAATTAAAACTAGAACTTTTATAATTTGTGGTCATGGAATTGATGAGAAAAGAGACCTTCTATGATCCAATTCCAATTTTCCTTGCTACTTTGTTGGGCAATGAATCTGCCATTGTGTTTCTGATGTCAGAACAGATGTAATAATTCAATTTGTTTGGATATCATAGTTTCGAGAATGAGCCTCTGCCGAATGAGGCAAGAATCCATCAATTGCACTTTTTTTATTTTCCTCATCTAGTAACAATTAACTGACATTTTGATTATTTTCTTTACAAATGCAATGTCCAATCCATGACACCATATGAAATTCTCAGCTTAATTATTAGATACCATTCCCAATCCCTAAAATTATTAAGATTGTATTTTCGTTTTAGAACATAAAACAACACCCCTACCACCACCCCTACATTTTAAACATATTCTTAATAAACAAAACATATAAAAATTATTTATTAAATTTTAACATTACAAAAATATTAAATATATTTAAAATAGATAAGAATTCATTTTTTTAAACCAAATTTATTATACAATCTTTTAGCTTCTTAAATGGATGAATAACCTTACTTTAAAATTAACAATTAATTTAAACAATATTTATTATTTTTAACATTATAAATATTTAAAAATACATTAAAATGATCTTGATTTAAAATTGATTTTGGTAATGAATGAATCACCATTTTAATATAATTTTACAAAATATCTTTAACGTGTGGTTTTCTATTTTTTTAATAATTTTAAAATTATTATTATTATTACCATTTAAAATGAATTATTAATATAAATTATTTTCTCACCAAACATATAGTAGATAATGTTAGGGTGTTAAGGCATTCTCTGTCATAGGAAAAAATCCAACTATGCTAAAAGTTGTTGTGGCCTAAGCTGAGTGTGATCTCAAGTGATAATCCAACTATGCTAAAAGTTGTGGCCTAAGCTGAGTGCGATCCCAAGTGATCTTGACAACTTAGATGCCTCTGGGTTGCAACAACTCAAGCCACTAGTTGTGCAGTTATCTCAAGACTCACATAAACTAGCTAGAAAAAGTATCTATTTATTTTTTAACATTACACAATTTCTGAATTTAGGCTTTTATAATTCATAGTGTTTAAATAATGACTCTTTCAATTAATCACATTAGATTTTTGGGGTTGGCATTTTGAATCATCCACTGTGATTCAACCTCTAGGTATAGATGAAAGACTCGATCTAACACGAAAAATAAAAGCTCTAGAAATTTCAATAAAAAAACCCAAAATAAACCGAAATCACTGAAGCATCTCTATATCTTTTAAACAATATATGTCCTCTTCTTTGAAATATTCATTAAATTAAAACTTTATAAAACTTTATTGGCCACCACAAAGCAACTTTTACATTCAAATAAACATTCACCATAAAAACATTTTTAATTTTTCGTTTTATCATACAAAATCATCTAAATAGATTCAGGGTAGAAGAAAAATAATTTTTATTTTAAAGGAGTTTGATATTTTAGTATTCTCAATGACACATTCAAAATTTTAATGAAATATAAAAGGCAACTTACAAATGCCTCTTATCAGGAAGGGACACTCACAAGGAATCTGAAATGTCATGTTTGGTAAAGTGGAGATGAGAGAGAAATATCAATATTGGTAAAGTGCTGATGTAGATCTCAATATTGTCTAAAGATATAGATGATTATAGGGTTGTGGTATCATTTAAAGATATGCGTATATTCCTTTTTTCTATAAACGACAATGAGTAAGTTGAATGAGTAATGATGACAGTACGAAAAGATAAGTAAATTTTATTATTAATTTTATTATTTTATTATTTATTATATATATGGTTGTCTAGAATATTGTCATCATTTTGGAGTTAAAAAATTTGTAAATTTTAATAATTTTTTTTATTTTTTTATTTTTTATTTATTTAAGTTTTTGTAAAATTAAATATTAAATTTATTTTTTAGAAATTGAAAATTAATTTTTGAATTTTAATTTTATGTGGTTTAAAATTAATTAGTGACCTGTTTTCATAAATTAGAAATATTTGAGGCTTTCTTTTTGTTTTCTCAATAAAACATTGAGGATTATGAAATACAATTAATTATGTAAAATATTTTTTTCATAATTAATATTTTATTTCCATTCATTATCATATTTACTTTTAACAATAAAAAAATTGAAATTTTTTTGGCTTTTTCATTAGTCTATGCCATTTCACTTTTTATTGCCATCTCATTAATTTCTAATTACATTTATTTTCACCATATGCTTACTAGTTTTGAATGGATTTCTAAATATGTTAAAACTCTTACATAGTAAAATATTAGTAACTATAAACTTTTTATATTTCTATAATTTTAATAAAATCCATTCATTGGTCTATTGATTTGGAGTTAATAAAATTTTAAAATGTGTTTTAAATACTAATTTCTTTCAAAAAAAAGAAAAAAGAAAAAAAAAAGAAGAAGTTATTATATTAGATAATATAAAGATAACATTACAAGGTTGAACCTAACATCCCAATACCAGTTGATCACCAAATGATCATCCTTAACTTCTAAATCCCCAAAAAATAAAAAACTACCAAGCCCTTACAAAAAGACAAACTTCTTCACTATTCCTGACAAGGAATTTATCAGATCATAACACCAACTTCCCAAATTAAAATATAGACAAACATTCAAAGTGCTCAACTAAATCACCCTCCCCTTTTGCAAAGTATAATTTTCCTTCCATGAAATCCAATGCTTGTTTGGAAAGCAGATCAACTCCCCTGTTGTATTCCCTGTAGATGTGTTGAATTTTCAACTCCTGAAACTTTGCACTTAACTAACGAATACGGTCCATCCACGATTGTAAAGAGATCAGTTTCATATTATTCTTAAAAGAGAACCAATCCACTCTAACTTTCGAGTCTCCCACCAGCTATAAACTAGAGATCTTCTTGAAACAAGAAAAGAATAAAATACACCATCAAGCCAAAAGCTGTAAATTCCCAACACTGGACATTTTAGAATAGCACTAGCAACACATCTAATTGCCCCTTCTTGAGCTGCACCATTAGAAAAACAAATTGTAGTATGACTCTCCAATAACAGAGGACAAGCTATTCTCGAAACCAGATCACTCTTTTCTTTATCAATCTCCCCTATATCCTGCAATACCTGCTAGAAAACCTTGCCAATAAACAACTCGTGACCATCAAAGATAATTAAATTCTGACACCTCCAAACTTCCCAACTGATGAAGCATGGAATTTCTTTCCAATCACTCATTACCTTAATGCAATTTTGAAAACATACAGGAAATTGATCAATCCCTCATACCTATTGAATCTGAAGAAAAAAATTAAAACATATCTCCATACTTCTTTAGTAAAGGGACAATCAACCATTAAATGTTTAACAATTTCTTTCTCAACTCGACATAGAATGCATCTATTTGGACCAACAACCCCATGCTTTGATAAATTGTCCCCGACCAACACTCTATTCTCAACCAAAATCCAAAAAGATAATTGAATTATTCAAGGAACCTGCCCCTTCCATATCTCAACAAGCCAGTCTTTAAAACCATCGACAGAGTCCTCATTGGATTAGACTTCATACAACAAATTTTCTGATACCTTCCGTCCTTTAACATCCCACGGCCAAACTAAACTATCATCAGAATCTGACAACATGAAACCATAGTGATTAAGACCCAGTACAAAGGCATCCCATTCACCTTTTAAATCCTCTAAAAGGTCGAGTTGATCTACAAATTTCCACTTGAAATTAAGCCCACTTCCATAATCATTTGAAATAGCCTGAGCTAGAAACAAAATTCCTTTTTCATGGAGCTCCGAGAGAAGATCCAAAGATAGTTTAAAGTATGATTGTGCCCCCACTAAAGGATCTACGCCAAGACAAATCTCCCAACCATTACCTGGCTACCACACAATCCAATCAGAAACAATATGAAGAGAAGAAGAAAGAGCCTTCCAACAATTAGAAACCCCTTTGAAATGCTTTCTCCCATCTCTAAACCAATCCACCGCCGATTTCTATTTCAAATATTTTCTATGATTAACATCATGCCAAAGACCAAGAATCATCAACCACCTCCACAAGATCTTAGATGCCAAAGCTCTACCAAAATAAAATAATTTTTTAAATCCCCATCCTCCCTTCTTTTTAGGCTTACAAGCCTACTCCATTTAACCAAGTGAATAACTTCTTGCACTTTGCTACCAATCCATAAAAACTAAACATCCTCCTATGAATATTTTCCAAAATAACTTTAGGAATATTTTCCATAGATAACCAATACACATAAATGTTTTCCAAAATATATTTAATCAAAATGAATCAACCTCCTAACGTTAACCATCCATTACACCAATTTGCAATTTCTTTTTCCACTTTGTGAAGCATCCATATCCAATCATTAAAGGAATAACAATTGGGGTTAAGGAAGAAACCCAAATACTTAAAACCTTCTTCTATAGATTTGACTTCAAAAGGAAAATTTTGATTTAACTAAAAAATCTCTTCATCAAATCAACCAACTTCTATAAGTTGAGACTTCTCATTACTAAAAGGCATACCTGTGGCATTGCAAAACAAATCCAATGCTTCTTTAAACACTTTCCATTCAAGCAAAGATCCTTTCCCAAACAAAATGATATCATCCACAAAGAGCAGATGAGTAATTCTCATCCCATTTTCTATCAATACACCTTCTAGTCTCCCTTCATCAACCAATTTCTTAATGAGTCTACTCAGCCCTTCAACAATGAGCAAGAACAATAGAGGAGATAGAGGAAAACCTTGCCTCAATCCTCTTTCTCCTTTGAAAAAACCAAAAGAATTGCCATTAACCAAAATGAAGAAATTCGTTAATTTAATATAGCCAATTATCCAATCAATATCTTTCAAACCAAGCCCAACCTGGAGAAGAACCAATATGAGAAAGTACCAATCAACTCTATCATAATATTTCATCATATCCAATTTAAGAACCAAAGCTTTAGATTTCTTTGTCTTAATGCTATGCAACTATTCTTGAGCCACTTTGATGGCATCTGAAATTTGTTTATTATCTAAAAAACTGAACTATTCCTTAGACAAACCCTTGGAGAGAAAACAATTAATTCTAGAAGCTATAATATTTGAAAATAACTTATAAACCAAGTTGTGCAAAGAGATAGGCCTAAGTCTTGCATACGATTAAGGTTTGTGACTTTTAGGAATAAGGACTAAAAAATTAACATTTAGAGCCCCACAAACCTTACCATTCAACCTGGATTCCTCCACGACAACCAACAACTAAGGGCCAAAAATATTAAAGAAATCCAAGAAAAAATCGACAATCCAGCCATCTAGTCCACGACTCTTAGAACCAACAAATCCTTTCAAAATAGCCAATGCCTCTTCCAATGAAACTGGATCAACCACCTTCTTTCCTTCTTCTAAAGAAAAAAAAAGTAGGATAGGCTTGAAGAACTTCCAATTGATGCAAGATAAAAATATTTTCCTTAGCCTTAACTTTTTTTTGGAAATACTGCAAGGCTTCCTTTTCTAAATATCACTGTCTGGAAACTAAAGAACCATCCTCCTTCTTAATCTCCCACACAAAATTAATCTGTCTTCTATAATTGGCATAGGAATGGAAAAACTTGGTGTTATGATCTCCACACGCAAGCCAAGAAGCTCTACTTTTTTGCCTCCATGTCTCCTCCTCCTGCTTTAACAAATCCATCTTTCGATCTTCCCTCTTTATCACCAAATATCTGTCATCCTCCCTCACAAACCCTCCAAAATATAAAGAGTAAAGCCTTTCCAACTCCCATTCCACCTTACAGTTAATGTTTTTTTCATCATTCCCACCCAATTAACAAAGATTTTAACTGTTTTAATTTTACAACTAATGAATCCATTTGAGAGGAACTATCCAACATTTGAAACTGATCCCAAAAGGAACAAACCATTTGGTTGAAATCTGGATCAGATATGCATATTGAATTGAATTTAAACGAGTACTTTATCATTTCCTGACGTTGATCAATCTGAAAGACCACGGGCATATGATAAGAAATTTTAACATTTATGACCCACGAATGAAACCTAATATTGTTTCTGCTAAACTATCATCAATTAAGAAACGATCCAACCTCTTAGCCACATTATCCTAGAATGCTATACCACTTCTCCAAGTGGGAAAACACTCAATCGGTTCCACATCAATAAGCCCAATGTCCTCTAACAATTAATTAAATAATGAATCTAAATGATCAAGTTTGGAAGAGGAGCCCCAAACTTCCTGAGCAAATAGAGTAAAATTGAGGTCACCCTAGAATCAACCCCTATTCCTTCAAAATACCATCATTCTTCAAGCCTTCCTAGAATTCCATTCTATTAGTGTAGGGATCGTAACAATCAACCAACTTCAAGCTTCTATTAACATCCTTAACCATTAAGAAAAGTATTTTCAGTAGAAATCACATAGGAGAAAAATTTTCTGATGTGTTTTGAACCAGCTAGTGTGGTTCATCATCAGGACTAGATGAAGATGTAGATCATGGCACATGCTTAAATAGAGAGCGATGTAGAGACCAAAAGATCATATAATGGCTAGTTTATGAAAATTAATATTTTAATAATGAGTATTAAGATCAAATAATATTCCTATAATGACTAGTTTAAGAATAATAATATTATAATTTATAATAATAATTAACATAAAATAATAATAATAATAATAATAATTTTACCCTCCCTTTTGATTGTTTTGTTTTAATTTTAGTCTCCTTTAATTATTACTTTTGTTATAGGACCTTGACTAATTAATGAGGTCTTGACTCCTATTTATTTTATTTTATTCTATTTATTTATTTTTACTATGTTCCCTGTATTTGGTTGAGTTGGATTGTTTGTTTCTTATTAATTTTTATGTTTTTCTATCTTTCTTAATTATTATTATTATTATTATTAATTTTTTTTATCTTAATTATTATTATAAATTATAATATTATTATTCTTAAACTAGTCATTATATTTGCCATTATAGGAATATTTTTTGATCTTAATAGTCATTATTAAAATATTATTTTGCATAAACTAGTCGTTATATGATCTTTTGATCTCTACACCGCCCTCTATTTAAGCCTGTGCCATGATGTACATCTTCATCTGGTCCTGATGATGAACCACACTAGCTGGTTCGAAACACGTTGGCAAAATTTTCTCATATGTGATTTTTACTGAAAAGACTCTTCTTAATGTAATATGGATCACAAAATCCTAAATATCATCCAACATTATCCCTGCAAGAGTCAAAAAAGAATCAAAATTAGCTTTGAGTGGATTCCAAACTAAAATTAATCCACTAGATAGCCCATTTGAGACCACCGTACACATTTTCCAATGCTTCAATAACTTAGAAAACACCTCTCTAGATCTGGATCCACAAACCATAGTTTCTTGAGCTAGAAACACATCAGGTTTCACCATCTCAATTAAGCTCTTGAGGGCTAAAATTTTATGAGTGCCCCCAACTCCCCTGACATTTAGAGACATAACAATCATCTTCTACCCTTGGCTAGGGCCCTCTAAGCTCTAAGTGCCCAGGGACCTTCAGAAACATGAGTAGACTTAATAACATATATGTCTTTCAACATCACTTTCTTTCTCGAACTCATTGTTTTAATTGGAGATAAATCTTTATCTAACCCACCAAAAACAATTGATTTCTTCTCCAAACTATCCTCAGTCCTATCCTTAACATCTTCTTGGGCCACTAAATTAGATAAGGAATTCAAATCACCACTTGAAAAAACCTAGAGAGGGGAACACTTTAAAATGTCTTTATATGAAGGGATAAAAGAATACAAAGATTTCTCAACCACCTGGTTTACCGAATCCACCAAATTTAAATTCATGCAACCCCCTCCAAAGAACTAGACTCCTTGAGATTCCTAGACACTATATCAACCTCATGACTTCCGAAACCTTCCAAACCAATGTCGCGCTTCAGAGAACTTACGCCACAAGAAACACCAGAGCCATCACCAAACTTCCCATTATCAACTGACTAACCATAATTTTTTTATCCTCAGGAATAGAACTAACCAAAACCTTAGAAGAGGAATTTTCTTTACATTCATCATTAGAGACCAAAAAACTTAAATATATTTAAGGCGAAAAAACATACCATTCATGGCAAGAACTAATAACAAACGCCTTATGAAATAGTTTTAAATCCTCCATATTAAGAGAAGAGTACGACACAACAGGAAATTTCTTTAGCTTACCAAGAAAGGAGTCATCATCCAGGGACAGAGCTCGAATACCTGTCTCTAATGAAGGAGAATCCTCTTCTATAGTCTATGATGAAATTTCTTTATTTTAAATCATATCTTCTTCATCAAAGAAATCCACCACATGCTTCTTCTTGGACTAACCCAGACAGTCTTTTTTTCAGATTCCCAACATCTTTACATACTTAGCATCGAAAATGTATTCCCTAATAATCTAATCTCTGAGTGTGAACAAACCATATCCGTTCAATTTCCATCTCAGCTGGAAGGCCCTTATGCATGTTCATCTCGACTATAATTTTTCCAACCCTTCTGTCCTTACGAGATAAAACCTCCTAGTCAACATGAAAAAAATTACCCAATATTCTCAAAAGTTTCATGATTCCAAAAAACCAGCGGACACCTCGACATCAAAACCCACAAATGGTGAAAACAAAAAATGATATTTCTCCATGTCAAACCAATGCGTCCATAATTTTAACATCATACTCCTCGAACCACATAACCAGACCCTACCTAATATATTCTTTGCATCGTCTTCCTCTTTAAACTTGAAGCAAAACCACCCTTAAACTAAAACCATGATTTCTGGAGAATAACCAAGGAAGGATTTCCACTGGTCTTCAACCCACCCTTCAATTTAAAATTTAGATAAGGCCCAATAGCTGACCCTTCTGACCAAAGCACACACAGAAAGAACAAAAACCTCCTTAATACCCACATCTCTGCCCAAAACCATCTTCGGTCCAATCTTTCTGGGCTTCCACAATTTAACAAAACTCTACTTCGAAGAACAAGTAGGCGGCTTGCTCCCAACAACCCCAAATTTCTCACTTCCATTTCATCTTTGAATTCGACTAGAGAAAATAACATCCAGAACTTTCGAAGACTTTCCCAATGCCTTTCCTCTGTTGGCCTCTTCCACATCAAAACGACTCGTCGATAATCCTAATGGACCTCGGGGCAAGAATACAGTCTACTTATTTATTATTTAGACCCTCCTTTGTTAAAGAATCAGTTCCTTTCAATGCTTCAAGATTATTCTCATTAAAAGACAAATTTGTATCACACGCTAGTGTGTTGTTGTCACTAAATGCTTTCCATGCCAGCTCCTGATATTCTTTTTCAGAGTTAAAGACCTCTTCTTGGCTCCACAAAACCTCATCCACCAGATCCATTAAATAGGCCAACTCAGACTTTGACCAATCATTAGCAACTATGACCTCCATGGCTACATCTCAATGATTCGAGATCGAATTCAAGCTCAATTTTAAATACTAATTTCACATATGTAAAATGAAAAATGCAAATATTTAGATAGACAAACCATTGTACTTTCATGCCTGAACAATAGAGCAACAAATATAGATAACTTATGCTATATATAATTTCAATTTTCAATTACTTTTTACTTTTTGTATAAGAGGCGGGTACTAAGAAGCAACACTGCATGTTTTTAATATTAAATTTAGTATAATGATGGAATACAAAATAAATGGTTAAATAAATTAGTATGAGTTTTAAAAATTGGAAAAACAATATTTTTTGATAATTGAGGTGTACTTATTGTTATAAAATAGATTGGATCTCTAATTGTACATAGCGGTATTGTGGTATTATTGTATTATTCACAAGAGGAGGATTGTAAAATTCAATGAAACAAAAGTGGAAATTGTATTTTTTGAATTGAAACGGATTTTCAAAGCCATGTAGATGGAAGAAATATTTGTGGATATTAATTATAATATATAAGAAAATAAAAATAACCATAATTGAATTATTTGATGGATTATATATTTTATTATTGTTTTTTAAAATTTTTGATACTTTTTCAATGTTTTCATTATAAATCTCTTGTGAATTATCTAAGTAACGTTTTATTTTAATTATAATATATTGAGAGAGAGAGAGAGAGAGAAGCAAAGATATCAATGGTTATGAACACTTCTAACATTTGATAAATATATAGAGAGAGAGAGAAAGATTCAAACGAATTTTTTTGAGTTGTAGTTATGTGAAACATATGTGCACTTGAATCATTCAACAAACAAAAAATCAATCCCACAGACAATCTACCCTAACAAAAGTTGGACTATGGCTTCCACGATTAATAGATCATCAAATGACCCTTAGAAGTGGAAAAGGAAAAAACCATATGTAATTTCAAGGAACATAGTTGAGTTGATTCCTAATGGGTGTTCATCTCTTCAGATTGCCAAATTCTTAGAGGCACCATATAAGGGTTCATTTACAAACTTTGTGCCTTAATTTTTTAATACAAGCCCCTAGCAATGTGTTCTTCTACTAGGAGAAAGAGGGAAAGATATATGAAATTTACCATAAGTTAGTGTGTCTTGTCAACTCTATGGCTTGTAAACATGCATAGAGATTAGCTTTTCTTTCAAAGGCATATTCCAATAATTTATCTATAACTCTCATGATTGTGATGTTTCTTCACAATTTCCTAAGAATTTTTTTGGATGAAGTAATGTAAACGTCACATTGTTCAAAGGACTTAGTTGTTATGAACTCCTATAATGTGGTTTTATAGATATTACTCTCAAATCCATTAAGCACTAATCCAAGCACCACTATCCATTCTTTCTAGGGAACCCCAATAACAAGTCCACCATTCAAACTTATGACATTATGCATATTCTATTCCCTTCAAAATCCATTGGAACCTATAAGATAAACATGGTAAATATGTGCTACCTAAATAAGTCACATTGCAATGAAGATATATAAAATCATACATAAGAATAAAATATGCATACATGATGAAATACTTTTTATTATATAAGGCCTTACCATTTGTTAAGACGTGTTTTTTTTTGTGTCATTTGATTGATCCATCACACCATTTATGGTAAACCTTAGCAAATAGTAGTTATAACGCTTAAATTCCAAAAACATAAAATGCATTCACACAATAATTATCCCAATATTGTAAAGAAAACCTTAAAGATCAAGTAATATTGTCAATTACTTCTTATGAAAGGAATCACTCCAGGTGCCAATTAAATTTTTGTCTTATGGTCTAGCCACAAGTTCCCATGTTTCAGTTTTTTCTATTTGATCTAAGTATACATTCATAGCCTTGACCCAATGCTTATCTTCACTAGCTTTGTTAAAACATTCAAGTTCTATTTTGGACATTAATGCTAGATTTGCATGTATGGAAGCGCTGATAAATTTTCTTCTAGTATGAATTCTTGATTCTCTATTTCTGAGTATTTGATTTTCAGGATGAAATTTCAAACATACCTAGATGGAGTTTGTGTTTTTAAGGTGCCATATCTTCTTCATAATATTTCTCTTTTTGTTCTTCCTTTTCTATATCTACACTCTCTATCTCATATGATTCTTCATTTCTTTGTGGCGTTTCTATTTGGGGAAATGCTTCATCTACCCTTAAATCAATACATTCCACTACCTTTCTTAGTCTTTTGTTGTATCACTTGTAGCCTTTCTTATAGATGAGTAACCAAGAAATATTCCTTTATCAGCTCTTGAATCAAAATTTCCTATGTTGCCTTCATTCCTCTTGAAATATCATTTTCCTCCAAAGACTTTTGGATAGTTGAGTGAAATTGATCTACCTTCAAACAGTTCATAGGGGGTCTTATCATTATTTAATTTGAGATGAGCTCTATTTATTATGTAGACAATTGTTTGAACTACTTATTCCCAAAAAATGTTTAGAGCCTTTGCTTCACCCGACATGGCTCTCTCCATCTCTTATATTGATATATTATTTATTTCAACTATTCCATTATGTTGAGGAGTTATGGTTATTGAGTATTGTCCTCTAAGTCCATGCTTCTTACATAATTCATTGAGTTCATCTAAGGTAAACTTTCCTCCTCTACTAGATCTCAAGCATTTTATCTTTACATCCATTTCATTCTCAACTTGAGCTTTGAATATCTTAAAATTGTTAAAGGCTTATAAATTTTCTTTGAGTAAGATGATCCATGTTTCTTTTGTATAATAATCAATAAAGAGCATAAAATATATTTCACCTCTTAATATTTGGGTTCTTGTAGGGCCACAAAAATTTGTATGAACTAATTCCAGTGGCCTAAATGATGACTATTCTTTTGTACTGAATTGGAAAATTGTATGCTTCCCAAACTAACATGGATTGCATATGGAATCATTTGACTTTGATATCTTCAAAATTCCCCTCGCTTCTTCTACCTTGTTTATTTCTACCCGGTTGTCAAAATTGTTATGCTCCATTCTTCTATGTGATAACTAGATTTCATCCGCGTTGCTCATCCAACATTTTTCTTTGGATCCATCGAAAACAAACACATTGCTAGGAGTTTTAATTTCTTTTGCTATCATTTTCCTACACTCCTCTTTCCTTATTTCACATCCCTTAGAATGAAATATGAGGTTATATCCTTGGTAAAAAATTTGGTTGAAACTTAGTAGATCGTGCTTCTGACAATCAACATAGAAGACATTTTGAGCCTTAGACTTTCCATTAAGTATAAAAATCCCTTTAACTTTTATTTTGGCTGGTGCATTTTGCCAAAGGTATGATTTCCTCCTTTATCTTATTTTAGGGAAAGGAATTTACTCATGTCCCCTATCATGTGCTTTGAGCAATCACTATCAATATATGATTAACCTTGTTGATTGTGAGCATATAATGAAAATCTTCATTCTTTAGATTTTTTTGGCTTCTTTTTCCACCTCTTAATGTTTTTTTATTGTTGAATCTTCATGGGAAACAATTTCCTGAGGGGGTTTATGATTTTTCTTCTACATTCACTTGTTTTCTGACCAAATTGATTGCAATTATAACATTCACTTTCATCTAACATAGAAGAAAATGTAGTGTTCTTCCTAGGATAGGAATTCCTATATCTAAGCATTAAGAACTAACCAAATCTAACATTTTCATTCCTAATATATCTAGGGGATCTACAAATTACAACCTTATGACCAGATTTATGACATGAGAAATAGTAGCCATAAAAGATTTTGTACTTGAAAATGTATGGCCTTCATGGAGGAGTGATTTTGTTGAACCCTTTCTGCCTTTCTTGTTGATTGTTGGATTTACCTTTGGTATCATTTATGGAGTTGTTGGGGTCATTTATTTGTTGTTTCTTATTTTTTTAATGCCTATGTTTGTATTGGTAGACCTCCCTTTGAGTGAATTTTCATAACTAATGGGCTATTCCTTTTCTAGGGACTTTGTGCTTGACCCTCCTTTTGAGATCTCATGGTCTTCTTTGTAACCATTACCTACCTTGATTGCCAAAGATCTATGATTATTGAGGATATTATTGATGGTTTTAGAACCCTTTACAAATCTTAAGTTTAGATCCACTTGAGCTCTAGATTTATCTAGATACTTTATTAGAGAAACTACCTCTGCTTCAAGCATATCTCGCAATTTATCTCCCATTCTTAAGCTAATTTGAAAGGTTTTTTTCTTTTTTCTTTTCCTCTTCAAGTTGGGTCTTCATGTGGATGATAACTTCTTCATTTGAATTTGGACCTCTCTTTTCAAGTTTCTTAGATAGATCCTTTCTCAAAGACATATTCTCATCTTATAGTCTTTCACATCTTCTTTGTTTGTATTTTGATGCTTTATTAAGGTTTCTTTAATTATTTTTGTGTAACACCCTCATCCCATTACCCAAGATAACCAGTCCACTGGGGTAAACATGTGATGAGAGGCTACTGTGATGTGATTAAACTCCCCAAGTATAGTTAAGGAAGTGGAACCGAAAAACACAACCAAAATGACCTTTCCCAGGAGCTACAAACCCTTCAAGTGGTAACCAACCCTTCTAGGTGCTTAACCCATGAGACAACTTAGATTTTTACTGTCCTAGAGACTCAGTCACTCCCATGACAAGGAATTCATATGACCAAAGCCTTCCAGTCGCTCCCACAATAAGGTCATGACATCGACTATGGACTTTTCTAGATAGTTCTCGGCCAATGACCCTAGATTCTGTGCTACGTTTCCAGGGCCAGGACTCAGGCCACCGTCCAAAACTTCATGAAACCTTTGGAAATGATAAAGACACTAAAAAAAGGTATTGATGCAAACAATTGATTAATGCCTTGATTGAACCCTACTAATCGTGATAGGCTTTTCGTCAAATATGTCACAAATATGCAATCTATAGGTCATAACATTAGATTTGAGCATAGGGGTCTCATACTTATATGAGATTCGTAAGGAAGACTTATTTCCATATCATAATAGTTGAATTATAATCTATTAGGTCACATATTCATTGTACATTCATTTTCTAATCAAAACATAATGAGAGGTATGCATTAAGTTTGTCATAAAACATACTCATGACCAACATATAACCAACAGACTTAACAAGGCTATAACAACCATAAAATTCACATATAAGAAAATTCATTTACACATGAAATACCAAGAAGAAATAGCTCCTATTAATGAATGCAAAATCCAACTAGGTATGGGACTTCCACAAACCTCTTGACCATAGATTAGCTGAACCAAATATTTCTTTAAGCCAATCACACTTGTGCTATATTCCAAACATGAATGTGGGACTCAAAATCAAACCAAACTAGGTTTCCTTAGGTTTTGCTGCAATCCCCAGTAGATCACTAGGCCGTAAACAAGCATGGATGCCACCAGATTTCTCCACCTACACTGTGAAGAAATTTCCTATCTCCTAGTCTCTAGACTTTATAGTATATCTCGCCTACACCGTTTGAGGATTCCTAGGCCTTATCAAGACTCCACCCTCCAGTATTTACTGTGTATATTATCATGCACCAGTCAAGGATTCCTAGGCTTGATCGAGGGCACATACCTCTAGGCTTTACCATGTATCCCGCCATTCACTATTCAAGGATTCGTAGGCCCACCGAGGCACAGAAAATCTAACTTTACCAAAATCCCAGTCTGGAATAGGGATTCTTAGGCATTGTGTTCTTTCTTTTAGAGACCACCTCACTCATTTTCGAAACCATTCAACAATCCAGATCAATCAAATACAATAGAACCCATCAAACCAAGGTTATCTAGAAATGGCAAGGCAAGGTTGAAGAGCACTATCACACTTGAAAAAACCCATGCCAATGACAACAAGAGAACTAAATACACACATGCATGTACCATGCATGCCAAAAATATCAAGGAAATCACACATGCAAATCGATACCTGCAAATAATCACGCTACAACTACTAGATGTTGCTCTTCCTTGCTTGATCTTTGCTTTCCTTTTCCTTGTTGGTCCTTCCTTTACATTCCTTGATCCAATGCTAGAGTGCTCCAAGAATGCTCTAAGTGTCCAATAGTGAGGGAGAAAGAGAATATAGAGAGAGCTCCAAAATTGAACTGACAAAGGTACCAACTAACCCTCATAAGCATTTTTATCAACAAGGCCTCTATTTTCTTCAATTTTCCATTATTTTCCTTCATTTTCCTCCTCACATGCAACTTGTGACCTTTCACCTTGTTTTTCTCCTAATTTCCATTATTTCCATAAATAAAATGCAAATTAATGCCTCATGCCTTTCCAAAGCCTTTTCCATTGCCTTTTCCAATTTCCTTAGCCATAATAAACCAAATGAACACCCACTCTAGGATGTTTTTCCCAACATTCATCTTGGAATACATGTCCCATGACCTTGTTTATTATTTTGCCTTTATTAACTTTATTACATGGAATTTTGACCAAGGTTGTTATAGAACCCTCCACCTTGGGGGAACACCATCCTCAGTGTTCAATGACACCTACAAACAACAAGACTATTGAAAGAAAAACATAGGAGATAACTCAGCTCAATGCAGTATTTACAATGATCACCCTGCTGAAAAGAAAACCAACATGACAACATAACAACATGACACCCATATCGCTTATTGGAGCTTTATAACACAACTCATGGTGGTATTTACATGCATATACATATGTACATATGCCAAAACATCACACCAAAACATACACCAAAAACATTCACTCAACTAGCGAATAGAGAAGGATACATAGCCCACATCTTATCCACCATCTCACATGTAGCTTCATCAGACCCAAAGTGCTTCCACTGCACTTTAACTTGCTCGATTGCTCAATTTCGGAGCATGATCATCTTTCTCTACGATATACATTGATGTTCCAATTGTAATTCTCCATTTGTTTCCACCTGCAATATGGACCGGTTAATCACATGATAAATATCTTTAACATCTTAAGAAATGACACATGGAAAACATCATGGAATTTCACTGTCAGAGGTAGTGCAATTCGATAGGCTACTATTCCAATCCTTTCAAGAATTTTGAAAGGTCCACAAAATCGAGGTGTCAGCTTGGCACATGATCCAATCCTAAAGGAGCTCTTCTTTAGCTTGATGCTTAAACACACCTGTTCCCCAACCTGAAACTCCTTAAACAACATGTTCTGATTTGTATAAATTTCCTGCCTAACCCATGTTTCCTTTAGATTCCTCTTGATAACCTACATTTTCCATTCCATCTATTCCAACATGTCCAGTCCTATTAATACCCTGTTCACTAGATCACTCCAACTAATGGGAGTATTACAACTCTGCCCATAGAGTGTCACAAATAGACTCATCCATGGTGACTTCTGATACCCATTGTTATAAGCAAACTCAACCAACATAAGGCACTCCTCCCATCTCCTCCGGTGATGCATCACATAGATTCTCAACATGTCCTCCAATATCAAGTTGACCCTATCTGTCTATCCATCTGTCTATGAATGATAAACTGTGATGAAGACCAACTTTGTCCCCAAACCTACAAACAAATCCTTCCAAAACTTGGAAATGAACTTAGCATCCCTGTCTAACACAATATTTCTTGGAACACCATGCAACATCACTACATCTATGATGAATACATGTACCACATCATTAGCTGAATAAGTAGACTTCACTGAAATGAAGTGCGCTACCTCAGTCAACTTGTCCACTACAACCATGACGGAATCATGTTGCCTAGATTCCCTTGGAAAACCTGTGATGAAATCCATGGAAATGACGTCCCACTTCCACTCTAGAATTGGAAAAGGTTGTCGTAGTACACCTGGATGCTTACACTTTTCCTTCACCTGCTAACAGTCCAAACATGTAGCCACAAACTCTACCACATTGTTCTTCATATTTGGCCAATGATAAAACTTCTTCACTACTGTCAACATCTTCTAGTATCCTAGGTGACCTCAATATGATTTTGCATGAAAATATCACAAGAGTCTTCTTGATCTCACTATCATTCGACACTTATATCTTGTACCTAAATCTAACCAAACCATCTGTGGTATGATGATAGTCCACATCCTGACCACCTGTACCCTACTATAACCTATGCATAAGCTCCATCTACCTGCCATCTTGTTTTCCTACCTAAAATATCTGATCCTGTAAGTCTATCCCATAAGAACTCATAGCCGCTATGTGATTCACTTGTATTGTCCTGCTACAAGCATCTGCAACCTTGTTCTACTTACCTTTGATGTACATGATCTCAAAGTCAAATTGACTGATTGTGGCCAACCATATAGCTTTCTTGGAATTCAAATTTGATTGGTCAAACAAGTATCTCAATCCAATGTGATCATTCATCAATACAAACCTCTTGCTAAGAAGATAGTGTATCCAAATCTTCAATGCATGGATGATAGATGGAAACTCAAGATCATGTGTCGGATAATTATGCTCATTCTCATTTAGTTTCCATGATTCATAGCATACACCTATCCTTCTTGCACAAGGACTCCACCAAGTCCTCTCTTGCAATTATATGCACACACCACAAACTCTTTGTCTGGATATGAAATCTTTAACATTGGGGCATTCGTCAACCACTGCTTCAACTATTCAAAAGTTGCCACACATTCCTTTGTCCATTCAAATTTCTTATCTTGCCTCTGCAGTGATGTAATAGGATATGGAATGCAAGATAAGTTCCCGATGAACCTCCTATAGTAACCTTCTAGCCCCATGAATGATCATACCTCACACTCATTTCTAGGAGCTTCCCACTCCATGATAGACCTTATCTTCTTTGGATCCACTGTTATTCCTTCCTTGGAAACAACATGTCCCAAGTAATGTACCTCTATCTGAAAGAAACTGCATTTGCTAAGCTTGGCATACAACTAATTCTCTCTTTGTAGTCTTAACACTATTGCTAAGTGCTCAGTATGCTCTTCTTCATTTTTAGAATATATCAAGATTTCATCTATAAAAATCCTAGTGAAAACTCCATGTATTAAAGTTAAGAAAGGAAAAATAATAACCATGGTGATGGGACACGTATTCCAAGATGAATGTTCAGAAAAACATAGTGATGGAGATCATCCGTGATTAATTAATGGCTAAGGAAATTGGCAAAGGAAATGGAAAAGGATTTGGAAAGGCATGAAGCAATAATTGGCATTTTATTTATGAAAAGAATGGAAATTAGGAGAAAAGGAAGGTGAAAGGTCACAAGTTGCATGTGAGGAGTAAATTTAAGGAAAATAATGGAAAATGAAGAAAATAGAGGCCTCATTGATAAAATGCTTATGAGGATTAGTTCATATACTTTTTCTAGTTCAGTTTTGGAGAGCTCTCTCTCTATCCTCTCTCTGATACTCTTGGACATAGAGTTTTCTTGGAGCACCCTTGGAGGAGTGTGGCATACATGGATATTTGGAGCAAGAAGGAAAAGGAATGGTAGGAAAGTGCAAGAATACATCGGGATCAACAAATACAACGAGTTTTTCTTGTAGGTACTGAGTTGCATGTATGATTTCCTTTCTATTTTTCTCATCCATGGCATATGCATGTGGTTCTTGGTTATGATTTGTCATTGGCATGGAGGAATTCCTGGATTGATGGTGGATTTTCTTAGCCTTGTAATTTCCTGGACAACCATGGTGTTGTGGGTTTTTCCTTTGTCTTATGGCTGGTTCTCATGTTCCTTTGGCTGCGGGTTGAGTTATTAGTTCTTAGATCCTTGGTTGGACAAACGCTCTAGAGCCCTGTAACAACTTGGGTTGAGTTACTAGTCTTGAAGCCTTCATTGCAAAAATATTGTAGAGCCCTTGATGGGTGGAGTTACTAGTCCTCGAGCCTTGGTTAGACAAAAACTTTGGAGCTTGGCAATAATTATGGGTTGAGTTACTACTTCTGGAGCCTTGGTTGGAACAAATGTTGTGGAGCCCTAAACAGCTTGGGTAGAGACCAATCTGATGATGGTTAGTGATGTTCGACCATAAGGAGGAATCAATGGTTGAGGGTTGAGGTGGTTGGCCACTGGAAGCCCTGGTTTGGTTTTGTTAGATGTGTTCCATGAGATCCCACATTCATTCTTTGAATATGGCACATGGTTGACATATTGAAAGAAAATTTTTGTTTAGCCTAGTCTATGGTAGGGTGGTTCATGGAAGTCCCATACCTAGTTGGCCTATGCATTCATTAATAAGAGTTCCTTCTCCTTGGTATTTATGTGTAAATATATTGGTTTATTTGTGGATTCTATGGATTTTGTATCTTCGTTATTTCTGTGGTTTATATGATGGTTATGAGCATGTTTTATGATAGTGATGATGTATGAATCTTACCATGTTTTGATTTGTAAATGAATTAACAATGAATATGTGATGTAATAGATGATAATGTTGCTAATGTGAGAAGGCATCAATTCTTCTTAGTGATTCTCAGATAAGTATGAGATCCATATGCTTAGATTTGTTGTTATGACTTGTAGATTGCATATTTGTCACATGTTTGACGAAATTCCTGACATGGCTAGTAGGGGTCGAGTCAAGTATTTGTTCAAGGATTTGAATTTGTATCATTGTTTCGATGTTACTTTTCATTCTTGGAAGTTTCACGTAGTTTTGGGCAATGGCCTGAGTCCTAGCCCTAAAAATGTGGCACAAAATCCAGGGTCGCAGGCTTTGAACTAGTTGAAAAATACCCTAATCGCTCTCATGCCCTTTCTATGAGAGTGACTAGAGGGCCCTAGTCCCATGAATTCCCATGTCATGGGAGAAAATGATCTCTTGAAAGGGTTGGTTGGATCCTGTAGGTTCTATAGCATGTGTAGAAGGTCAAGATGGTGGTGTTTTGTCGGTTCCACTTCCTTAATTGCACATGAGGAGTTGAATCATATCATAGTAGCCTCTTGTCACATGTTTACCCCAACGGACCAGTTAACTTTGGTAAATGTGGGAGGAGGGTGTTATAGAGTGGTATTAGAGCATCACTGCTAATCCTCTCTTTCATTGTATCAAAGGATTTATATTGCTTTCCTCCCCACTAAAAGGTTTGTTTTACACTTGTCAATGCATGCAAGGGGGATGCAATGATGAAGAAGTTGGTAATGAACCTTCTCTAGTATTGTACTATATGGAAAAAGCTATGAACATCTATAACAATGGTGGGTTTAGGCCACTTTACAATCACATCCACTTTAGAAGGATCTATTTACAATTGTCCACCTCAAACAATGTGATCCAAGTAAACCAAAGAGGTCTTACCAAATTCACACTTAGACATTTTGACATACAATTTTTCTTTATGAAAAACATCAAACACCTTTTTAACATGACTCTATGATCTTCCCATGTCCTACTGAAAACAATAATGTCATAAAGATACACAAGAACAAAATCATCAAGAAAAGGCCTGAAAACATCATTCATCAACTTCATTAGTGCGGCTCGATCATTGCATAATCCGAATGAATCACCAACCATTCAAACAACCCCTATTTTTTCTTGAATGCAGTCTCCCATACATCTTGTTCTACAATCCTAACCTAATTATAGCCACTGCACAAGTCCAGTTTTGTGAAATAGACAACATTTTTCAATTGATCCAATAAATCATCAATGCAAGGGAGAGGGTACCAATTCTTCACCATTATTTTGTTTAGTTCCCTGTAGTCCACACACATCCTCCATATTCCATCCTTCTTTGGCACCAACACGATGGGTGAACCACATGTAGAAGAAACTGGCCTTATGACCCCTTGGTTCAACAATTCCTGCCCTTGTTTCTTTATCTCTTCTATCTCAATGGCTGAAAACCTATACATAGCAATGTTGGTTAAAGGAGCATCCTACTGCAATTGAATTTCATACTAGATCTTATGCTTTGGAGGCAACCCACTTATTTCTTGAAAAATCCCATTATAGTTAGAAAAAAATTCATACAATTATTTTTTATGAGTGGTATGACAACCTTGGAAAGCTTTAGATGTCTGCCCATCTTTTTCTCTCACAACCATGAGCATGCACCCTTTGTTGGAATTGATCAATCTCTTCGTATGACCTGCACTCACAAGGTTGGAACTGATCTTGGCACGATGAAACCTAACAATGTATTCCACCTCATCTTTCATGAGATGATACTTGTTTTCATGGTGAAAGAAAGCTACTTTCCTGTCATACAAATATGGACTCCCCAATACAATGCCACATATATCCAAAGGTACAACATCAAGGTCAACCTCATCTACTAGTTTGGATGCAATCACAAATATAGCTTTGCACTTCTTGGCTACATGTAATTTGGCTTTATCATGCACCCAACCAAGAGGGTAGGGTTTTAGATGAGGCATGGTCTCTAACTCTAATTTCTTAACAAAGGATTTTGAAATCAATGTTTCTTGTGAGCCCGAATCAAACAAGGTTTCCATTTTAGTATGTTTCGTCAGACCTTTAATGTGGAACAATTCAATTGTTTTTCATTCATTAACAAGAGATTCATTTTAAGAACTTGTACTTGCATGCAATTTAGAAATTTCATTAGCATGAAGGGAAAGGGTACCTTGTATGGCCATTGCTATGATGTGTGTCTCGTCACTAGAGTTGGATCCAAGGTCCTACTATACGATTTCCACCATATTTAACAAGTTGTTGCCCACCATATTTTTTAACATGACTCTATGATCTTCCCATGTCCTACTGATCTCCACAAATATATCGAGAAAAGCTTTGAAATTTGGACCCAAAGTTCAGAACTATTTCGGCCCAAATGGGTTTTTTTTTTAGCTTCTGAAACGTTGCAGAAAAAAAGTTATAGCAAAAATGCCATGATGACCTATTTGGAGCAGCGAAACCCTGGAATCCAAAGCTTTGATACCAAATGTTATGAAACCAACTCACAAAAAGATAGAAAATATAGATCAACGCCTTAGAAATAATCCTCTTCGAGGGGGCAACCTCCTTTACATTACACAAATGAACAATTATTGGATGATACAAATGATAAGACCTCCTTTCTATCTATAGGAGTGTAAGGGGTCATAATATAATCAGAGCCGACATAACAATAATAATGTAAGGGAAAAATAATAACAATAGTGGGCTACATGGGTACAACAATATAATAAGGGGGTTGTAATAATAATAATAAGGGGTTACACTAGTAGTATAGGGGCCTAACACTCTTACCACCAAAGCTCTTTTGGCTTCAACCGTGGATGCAAATTACAACAATGTTCATCATCATGGCCTTCCTTCTTTCAATGTCTGTAGGATGGCTTTGCTCCTTCTTCCTTCTTGGTTGTAGTTGACTTCTTGTCCTTTCCCCTTCCTTTTCCCTTGAACTTTCCATTATGAGGTTTGAAAGATGACTTCTTGGGTTGATATTCTTTGTCATCCTTTCCCCTACTTTGAAGGTGAATGGCCTTCACACTAGCTGCATCAATAGTAGTAGGCTCAAATAACAAGAATAATTCCTGGTGTAACTATGTAAAGCACTAATATACTTTGTTACAATTTATGGTGAATGAAGTGAAATGCCCAAATTCAAAGCTTGTTTTCTAAACTCTTTTGTGAAGCTTTGTACATTATGACCCTTTATTTGTCTCAAATACTGCCATTCCATTAAAGCTTATTTTCGATAATCTAAATGATAAAACCAATCTTTTAATGCAGAAACAAATTGGACTAAGAAGAAAGGAGATTACCCAAGTTTTTGCTGCCTTTCTTCAAATTTCTCTCCCACCAAACGATATTGGTGCCACTCATCCGAAGAGATGCTAATTAGATCTTGGCCTCATTCTCCTTGATATGTCTAATCCAATTGTTTAATTTCTCTACATTACATTCTCCATTATATGTGGGAAAATCAATCTCTACATCTAGCTTTAAAAATGGCTTCTAAGATACATTCATATGATGCCTATTAGAATGATGAGAAGAGGAAGAAGAAGAACTGTCACTAGAGGATGGAGAGGGATGTTTAGGAGGCTCTCCTCTTCCACGTTCATGATTTACCAAGGCATGATCATTTGGCTCTTTCTTCCTAGGCTTGTTTGTCTTCTCATATTCTGCAAACAACTTGTCAACTTTCTCTGTAATGGTGAAGAATATCTAGCAATAATTTCACTTCTCATCCATTCGAGCTTCCTCATCTACAATGTTTTGTCTTCATGTTGCATTCCCTGCTTTAGGATCAAAGGATTTGAAATTTCCTTCTCCTCTTTGGAGCTTGTTCCTTGTTAGCATTCACTCATGCAACTTGTATCAAGAAGACCTACTCTAATGCGAAACTTGATCAAGATATTTTACTTCAAGGATGCATACATAATTTCATATAAGAGAGCACGTAACCAAGTGACATAAACAAATGAAAGAAGTGAAATTAAAAAGAAACCATGATATCAAAGGAAAAAAAACAACTTCATAACAGAGTTCACCAGTGTGGGCTACGCCTTCGAGCCGCGTTCAATGTGGGGAGACGCCTTTAAATGGAATCAAAATATATATAATATATTATGTGGCTTAGTTGTCTGAGTTTGATTGTTGACCAACTGGCCCAATCATTTTATTTATTTTTTATTTTTTTATGACATAGTAGTTAAAAACTTCCCATCGATTTCTAAGGGTCACAAGACATTTGAAAGAGGCAACAAATTTGTTGTTGTCGGTGGCCGTATTCTGGCCACCACCACTGTTGAAAATTTTCACTCACTCAACCAAACACCAACCTTGCTAATGTCATGATGATGTCACGATAAGATCACTCTACCATGTGGCACTCTGTCATTGGTCCGTACCACCATGTCACTTTGTTGACATCATGCTGATGTCATCCTGCCACATGTCAACCTGTGATTGGCCTGTATTGTCCTGTCATTGTGCTGATGTCATCATTTTTATGATTGCCATCAACTCTTCCATGTGTCATCCAGTGATTGGTCCTCCTCGATCCATATGACCATGTCACTTTGCTGACATCAACAACCTGTTGAAGCCCCGAAAATTGGGTCTACAACAAGGGGGATACCCACCCGGTCTAGACCTTGGTTAGCAACTCCTTTTCCGTTTGGTATAGTGGGTCCAACTGGGGATATGGGACTAGTTTCCCAATTTATGTGTGTGTGTGTGATGGACTGATATTTCTCTTTCTAACAGTTTCTAAATGGAATACTTCTACTCTAATTCTAATCTAATAATATAAAAATTATATTCTAATAAGCAGAAATATCTAAGTCTACACTAACCCGGGGTGTAACCTTTCTTTTATGAGATCTAAAATGATTTCAATTAACAACTGGTAATAAAGATCATTCAACTGTTATGAGAAAAGAGTTCAATAAGGATGAACCACTTCGTATAAAAAGTTAGACAAAATAGTTGTGAGAAACATATCGCATAATAAGCTATTCACACATTGAGCATAAATAAATGACTATCACCGTACAAAAGTGCCAAATGATAAATCAGGCATTCATACATCAATATATAAATAACTGAACATCAAAATCACTTTAACACAAGGGCAGAAATAGTTAAGAGATAGAAGTACCATTCATAACTAGTCCTACTCATGAGCTTCAAGTGATAACGATTTATCTCTTCTTGATCTAACATCCACTAAGAGTACAAAAGTGCAACATCAGTAGCAGATATCAAATGCAAATATCAATAAATCCTATTCCATTCATTCATCAAAACCTCCTCAGAGGGTACATAAGTGCATGTTTTGGGGATAAGTTTTTGAAGATTTTTAGGACCCTTCTCTAAATGCATGAGAAGGGTTTAAATACTACTAACTAAATCTAAAAATAAATTATTACAAAAATGTGGGATGCCGTTTAAATGACTGTCCTTATTTCAGGAAAATAGAACAAAATTAAAACTTAAATTGAATCTAAAATTAAAACTACTTCTGTATCCGATCCTTGAAATCGCATGCATGCAACATCTGTTTGAGAAGAGTCGGCTAGTTGACTTCCGATTTTAGCTGGGCTGAGAAAACAGAATCGACAAGAGCTGGCGCCATCTTTTCAGCCGAATTGATGATACACTTAAGAGTCATCCACTGGCTATGTGGCTTTACCAAGTATGCCCAGTAATAATCCCAATTCAACTTGGTTAACCCTTGGATTGCTTCTGCCTTTTCTTGGGCCTTCTGCTTCCAATTTGTCTCTATCGTTGCTTTCTTGCAATTTTAGGGGCTTGCAGGTGATTGAGCAATTAGAAGCTTTCCTTTTCAAGAAATGTTTCTCAGCGATGCACATCGCGCATCGAAAACTGCCTCCGTTTCTTGATCCGGGTTTCCTTGATGCATTTTTCACCTTCCAGCAAATATAAAGTTCAAATTTTGTGAAAATAATGATTCCATAAGCTCTTGACCCTGAGTTTTAAACTGTCTATTTCTGATATCAACGATGTCCAGTATCCACTTAACCATGTCCGTGTATGGGAGAATTTTGGGTCTTGCTGCTATCCAGTGTAAGAATGAGCAAGCTAGCTCTGTGATGGATGCCTCAAAAGAACTATTTGAGCCCGTAGTAGCAGTAACTTCCATTACTCTGGGATTCTCCTCTTCAAGCAGATTATACATGCCTTCCCACGTAGCAATTCCTGTGTCTCTGTTACAGGCCGTGTCTGTATACAAGGGTGCCATTTCTTTTTCTTCAGAGCTCGAAGCTTTGGTTTTCTTTCCCATTTTATCCTGCATATTGGTTTGTATCATTCTCTGTTCTCCCTTCCTGCAATTCACAAGTGAAGTGAAAATAATGACAAGGAAGGGTGATGGGAAAGTTTTAAATTCCGAAGATGCATAAAGTATACCACCTTACGTGAGATGACTTTTCGATAAGTACAAAACCATATTCCATTAATAATTGGAAATTAACTCATTTATTAACATTAAAGTGCATAACCAAGTGTCAATTTATGGAAAATACTTTTTTGAAAAACGAGCCCGAAAGATCTGCGATGAAGCGATTTTACGATTTGCTTCACAATATCGCAGATCGAAATATCGCGGAATCACAACGTCACAGAATCGTAACATCGCAGATTTGATCGCTCGTGACATCGCATTATCGCATTGTCGCTGTATCGCAAAATCGCAATATCTTAGATCGCAGGAACATGATATATGGCAATCTTTGTTATTCTTTTTTCTACGAAATGCGATCTGTGATTAGCATCATCGCATATCGGCAAATTAAAGTTTTTTAAATGTAAGTTGTGTTTGATTTATGCGATGCGATATTTTATTATTGCGTATCGCGATCTCGCAATGTTGGAATTTGGTTTGTAAGGTGGTATCCTGTCATCTTTTTGCGATGTGATATTTCCTAAGGAAATATTTTGTCTTACCTTATCATAAAACTTAGATTTTTAGATTTTTCAAGGGGGTCTTCCTAAGCTTATGATGGTAAGTTTTATTCGAAAAGGAAATTTAAGCACTACTTTGATTTTTTTAATTTTTAGTTAAGGGACCCCACTTATTTAGTATTAGGAATAACACTAAATAAGAAGGGGGGTTGTTGCTGGCCACAACAATTGGCGATTCACTTGGAAGAACCAGTTATCTCTGCTGCTCTTTTGAATTTTCAAAACTTCCAAAACAGAAAATTTTCTAGAAAATTAAACTTTACTATAGAAAGATTAAGTACATTATGCTTTTGCCTATCAATGATATTTTGTTTCTTCTTTTTCTCAACTTTGATTATTTACTTCCTCAAGCCAGTCCTTGTATCTACATCAGTCATTACTTGGTTTATAAAGATAAAAACAAAGTCTTCTCTGTAAATCAGTTTTAAATATGCTCATTTGTCGTAGGTAGAGCCTCTGCTGCTAGCAAGCGTTTATAGCTTCGACAGGGTTACCTATTATCCAACAATGATCCTGTATCCTACTTAGAGAAATTTACAATTTTTCAAAGAAAAATCCATTTCCACACCTTTTGCTTTCATTTTCTTTTTATTCTTAAAGAGCAATGTCTTGGTTTGGTAGCCAATTCATGACACAGTCATTCACTGATTTATAACTTTGTTGAACAAGCTGGCTCATGATGAGACCCCTTGTCTTTTGATTTTAACAATCTTGAGTCATTGCCCTGTTGTGGTATGCAGTATTTGGCAAAGTCAACAAGCTATAACATCTATGATCATGATAAGTCAGCTCGTGATGAGACCTATTACTCTTTAAGTTAAAGTGTATCTTTGGTTCATTCTCTGAATATTGTAGTATCCTAGGTGGGGAGGCAATCATTGTTTCCTTAAGACAGCTCTGGACGACAATGATAGAGTTTTTGGGAAAGAGCCTTTCTACAGAGAATCTTCATTTTGTTATTGATACCTTTCATTGACTGAAATAAAACAATTTCTAACTAAAGGTGTTTTTTGTCAAATTTTATACAGTTGAAACTAATATCATTTCTAGGCATATAGTCTTTAACTGTATCTTTCAATAGTAATGATTAATTTTTCAGAAAGAATTCTATTTATACAAGTGAAAAAACAAAATCTAGAAGAGAATTTGTGTCTTTTTCATGAATCTCAAATGTAACCATTTACAACCGATTTTATTATGGAAAGAAAAACAACTACTCTACAAGAATAGAAGAATGATCTTCTATGGAAAATATTTCTTAAGAATCTGACCATTAACAGGTAAAGAATCTCTTCTCCCTGTTAAATCTTGTAACATGAAGGTAGACGGACCTATGACTTCTATGATTTGAAAAGGACCAAGCCACATTCTTTGAAATTTTGTATGTTTTCCCTTTTCCTCATGAGCCTTGTCCCATTTTAAAACTAGATCTCCCATCTGAAAATCTTTTCTGGATATCATATTGGAATCAAAAGAGGCTTTCACCAATGCTTGATGATGAGCGTGAGTAATCTTAGCCCGTTCTTGTTGTTCTTCTAGCTTAATTATTTCTCGTTGCCTTAGTTGTAGGGAAGAAGTTGGTGCTTCATCAATCTATTGAACCAAGGTTAAAGAGGGAATTGTCAGATGTGTTGGAAGAACCACTTCTTTTCCATAAACTAAATTAAAGGGAGAAGTGCCGATAGAGGCTTTTTGCGTTATTCGATCTGCCCATAAATCATATATTAAAGACTTATTCCAATTTTTATGATTTTGGTCAATGGTTCGCTTAATGATTCTCATTAAGTTCTTATTTGTAGATTCAGCTAACCCATTCCCTTGTGGGTAATAATTGAACGAGTATTTAAGCGTGAAACCCCTTTTGAGTGCAACTTCAGTTATTGCATTACCAAAAAAATATGATGCATTATCAAACATTAAAGCGGAAGGTAATCCAAACCTGGTGATTATGAACTGATCTATGAATTCAATGATATTTTCAGCGTTAGCTGTCTTGAGTGGGACTGCTTCTACCCATTTAGTAAAGTAATCTATTGCTGTAAGGATGTATCTATGCTATTTAGAAGAGTGAGGAACAATCTCACCTATTACGTCCAATCCCCATTGATCGAAAGGCTGTTCAATGGTAACTGGTTGCAGTGGCCAGGATAGTTTCTTTTGTCTCCTAGCAGCAGTTTGACAGAATTGACATTTCCTTACGTAGTTATGTGTGTCTTTGAATAATGTGGGCCAGTAATAGCCTGCGCATAAAATTTTGTGAGCAGTTGCATCTCCCGCATAGTGTCCACCTACTGGCCCATCGTGGAGTTCCTGCAAGGCTTTTTTAGCTTCAGCTTTCTCAAGACATCTAAGGAGAACAGAATCATAATTTATTCTAAAAAGAATGTCATTCACGAGTTGATATTGTTTGGATTTTAACCTTAGGGTTCTTTTCTTGGTATGATCGAGGTCTGGAGGAGCATATCCATTCTTTAGATAATAAATAATATTAGCGTATAATGACTCAACATCGTTTAGGCTTACCTCGTACACTTGTACCTCTGCAGATGGATTTTTGGACATTAGCGATGTTCCTGCCAGCATTTTTCAAAAGCCTTGACCTTTTACAATACTTGCTAGTTTGATTTCTACATCATATTCCTGTAAGGCAATAACCCAATTGGCCCTTTTCTCACCCACATCCTTCTGTACTAGAAGATTTCTTACCGCTGGAAATGGTACTATGATCTTGGTATGTGTTTTGAGTAAAAAAGGTCTGAAATATTTAATTGCTTTGAAAACAGCGTATGCTTGTTTCTCCACATCTGAATAATTCAACTCAGCTCCTTGTAAATTGGAATTGAAAAAAGAAGTTGGGGCTTCCGCATTTTCTTGATTTGCTTGAGTGAGTATCGCAGCATATGACCTTTCTAAGGCGAATGTATACAAAATAAAAGGATCGGAAAACTTTGGATTTGCTAAAGATGGAGCATTGATAATTTCTTGTTTGATTAGATTGAATGCCTCATGTTCATCTTGGTCCCATTTAAAGTTTGCGTTCTTTCTAATCAT
Organism: Pinus tabuliformis; assembly: GCA_031772625.1. Lineage (NCBI taxonomy): Eukaryota > Viridiplantae > Streptophyta > Pinopsida > Pinales > Pinaceae > Pinus > Pinus tabuliformis. The sequence goes on from CM062807.1 coordinate 572,782,761, forward strand.
GGCTTGTAAAGGAGATATGATTCTTGAAAAATGTGGAACAAATCTCTTTACAAAGTTAATCTGGCCAAGGAAAGATTGCATGGCTTTCTTGTTGTGAGGTAGGGGTACTGCGGAAATTTCCTTGATTCTGTCAGGATCAATGTGAATTCCAGATTTTGACACTATGAATCCTAGAAGTTTTCCTTCACTTAGTGCGAAAAAAGATTTTTTCGGGTTAAGCGAAATCCCATACCTTAAACAACATTGGAAGATTTGTTTTAAATCTCTGAGATGGTTGTTTCGTTTCTTAGAATAAACGGTTATATCATCCAAATAGATTACCACTAATTTATTAACTAACCCCTTGAATGCAATGTCCATGGCTCTCTGAAATGTGGCACCTGCGTTAATCAAACCAAATGGCATCTTTTGATATGTGTATGTGCCCCATTTAGTTATGAATGTAGTTTTTAATTGATCGTCGGGATGTACCAACACTTGATTGTATCCTGAGAATTCATCCAAGAATGACATTAATTTTGAGCCAGCAACTGCCTGCAGTATTTGTTCCATGGGAGGTAAAGGAAAATTATCCTTTTGGCAGGCCTTGTTAAGGTTTCGAAAGTCAATGCAGATTCTAATATCTCCATTTTTCTTTCTAACAGGCACCATATTGGAGACCCATTTAGAATGTCTAACGGGAAAGATTATTTTGGCTTTTGATAACTTATTGAGTTCAGTTTTGATCTGATTTTCTAAATTTGGATGGATCTTTCTCAAATTTTGTTGGACAGGTTTTTCATTATCGATCATTGGGATAGTATGTTGGATGATGGAGGTGTCGTATGTTTTGAGTTCATCGTAATTCCAAGCAAAGACACTTTTGTATTGTTTCAAGAGATGGATATATGCTAATTTTTCTTCAGGGGCTAGGCCAAGGCCTAGGTTGATATTTTGTGGTTTGGCATCAGTTCCTAGATTTACTAATTCATAATTCAAAGTTGAAATTTGGAGTTTTGAATTGGTAGATCTTTTGAAACGATCTTTCAAATCATAAAGTTCTTCTAATTTGACTACTGATTTAGGTATAGCATTGTTAGTACTATCCTGTTGCAATTGTTGGTCATGTTGGTCTTCGTCAATTATTTGATTGGTGTAGGATCCTTCAGATGTGAGAAAACTCATGATATCAGGATCGTCGTTGAAAATCCTCCAATTGGTAATGTTATTAGGAATAGATGGTCTAAAAATTAACTCAATTGAAAATCGGTTAGGGCTAAAATCTTCTGAAGGAATGAGCTTGGAAGCTACGTTGGCTAAGAGGTTTGCGCTAGCATTCTGGAGTCTGGGAATTGATGAAATATTAAATGCTATAAAGTGTTCAGTCAGATCTTGAACTAAAGATTGGTAATGCTTTAAATGACCTGATAAATAGTGTATAGTATTACGTAGGTCTGTCTGATTACAATTTCAGAATCTCCAAAAACTTGCAGGTATTTGACGTCTAATCTGATTGCTTTGTATAACCCTTGGACTAGAGCCTCGTATTCTGCGGTATTTTTGGTGCACTCGAATTCGAGTCCATAAGTTAGCATGGTTTTATCTCCCTCTGGGCTTACTAACACGCATCCTACTCTTGCTCCTTCGTTAGACTTAGAACCATCAAAAAATAATTTCCAAAACAAAGATTTATTTACAAGACTATCTATAAAATTAATGCATTTAGAACAATCTGTTTGAGAGAAATTTTCTACTTGAGATAAAACATAATGTTCTAAGTAAGGTGAAGTATGAGCATTAAAATTTCCTAGGAAAGAATATACTAAATAGTTGCCTATGATGTTAGAATTATATGCTACTGGTTCATTTTCTCCCTCGAGTTCTGTTACTATGTATTTCTGATGTCGATCGCGCTCAACTTTTATTTGGTTTGGTTTATCATTATAAGGTAGCCACATGTGAGACCATTCGGTTGCAAAGTATCTATGAAGTTTTTCTGACCAATCTCTGCTAAGAATTAAGCCATAAAATTCAAGAATATCAGCAACTAAAATGTCAATAACTTGACATACCTTTTGGTTGGATGACACCCTTATGGTAACCTGATTTAACTCGCCAATCACTTTGACTTGCGATCGATCTAACTGAACTATGCGTACAACGGTTTTTTGTGGTTGAACGTTCAATTTTGCACATATTGATCTTGGTAAAATATTTGATGAAGTTCCAGAATCCACTAAGCAATTATGCACATTTTTATTGAAAATTTCATAAGTAAGGAGGAATGGGGGAGTATGAGATCTCGATCTTCCTCCAATTAATGCGATATCGTTTGGATCAACTTTATTAATCGCATTAGTTGGAGGTCTTCCTATATCATGGGAAGCTTGAGAGATTACAACGGATGGTAAAGGTGCAACTAGTACAGCATGTAATTCTTTCAAAAGTACTTTTTGCTGGTGTTTTAACTTGCTCACTTCAAAAAGAGTAATATTGGCCCTAGTATTTTTCATATCTTCTATGATATTATACTCCATTTCATCCGAAACGATTAGCGTTTTAGATGGAATTGATGTGTCTGTTTGGACTGGGTTGGTTTGAGTCGCTTTGGGTGATGTTTTCTTGGCTACGACTTTATCCTTAGCCATCGAGCTTGTACTCTTTGGCTTAGGTGTAGGTTGAGGAGGATCAAGTTGAATTATGCTGCGAATACTAACCGGGAATGCCTCTTGATCCTCTTCATCTAGGAGGATGAAATCCCACATACCTTGTAACTCTACAACTTCTTCTTCATCGGTATGTTCTTCAGTAGCATTTTCCTCTTCTTCTTCTTCCGATTCAGCATTTGTAATAGCGTTAGGGGGTTTGGAATCGGTTGAAGGACTTCTTTTAAAAGGCCTCTATGGCTTTTTAGAGGAAGTTTCTGCCACTTGTTTCTTAATTTCGACCATCTCGTTAGACATGGTCTTCAAGACTTTTTGTAATCCTTCTAAATCGAATGGATCTTTCGATTGCTTTTTCTTGGGATCTTCTTTGAAAGAAACCTTCTTAGATTTTCGTTCCTCTATCACGTTTTTCTTTTCTAGGGCCATAATATGTTTCTCTACTGCTATTGCTTCTTTCATATTTTCAACTAAAGTTGTTTTGTTAGCCCTATCAACAAAGATTGCTAAGTTTGATGGTAAAGCAGTAATGTACCATTCACTTCACACTTCTTCACTAGGCTGAGAAGCAATAGGAATTTTGTTTAAGATTTTATTGAAACTTAAATTGAAATCTTTGATAGGTTCTCTTGACTCGGCCTTAAGGTTAGACAAGTCATTGATCAGTGTCACTGTAGACCTATCATCACCAAACTTGGTCAGGAACTGTTCTTGGAAGATGTCCCAACTAGTAATAGATCCAGATGGTAATGAGAAATACCATGATCTAGCTGTTCCTTGCAGAGTATAAGGAAAAAGTCGAACAACAGCATCTTCATTAACAACTCCATTGAGATTTATGTATAACATAAAGTTATTTATATGTTTTTCCACTAGCATGCTTGCCTCAAGATTAAACTTAGGCAGCCATTTTTCAGGATGGGTCAGTAACTGACTCAAAGGTGCAGGCATTAAGACTGCCCCTTGATTATTCCATGGAGATTGGGCCATCGCTAAACTACTAACAGAGGAAAGTGCAGAAGATGATCCTTGCGGTTGAGAAGATGAGGATATTACGACTCCAGATGGTTGAGAGGGAGTTGTGGAAGTTCCAGTAGGCTGATGGACAATGATCTGAAGTGGAGGAGTGGATGGTTGACTTCATGGTGAAGAGATTGAGATGGATGACGATGATGAAAGAGTCTCACTATCGGATCCTTTAGGAGACTTCCTTGCTCTCTTCCTAGTAGGTAGAGGTAATTCGGTTGGCTGAACACCAAACTTTTCGCTTTTTGACCTGGTAAGAGGATGATCAGGGTTATGTTGCTAAGTCATGTTTCCTTGAGATTTATCAGATTTTTGAGGAGATATAGAAAATCACTGAAGTTTGTGAATCACAGATTCAACTTCAGGAGGCTCAATAGTAGATTGTTTTAAAATGTCAAGGTTTGTAGCAGCAGCTGTTACTCTAGCGACTTCTGACTCTGGATTTAAATGCAACGGAGAAGTCGGGGGAGATGGTGAGGGTGATTTACTCTAAGAATGGTATTTAGATTTAGATTTACTTGCCATTCACAGTTTGAGTCCCTCCTTCTAGTGCCAAATATGTTGAAGCCCCGAAAATCGGGTCTACAACAAGGGGGATACCCACCCGGTCTGGACCTTGGTTAGCAGCTCCTTTTCCGTTTGGTATAGTGGGTCCGACTAGGGATATGGGACCAGTTTCCCAATTTATGTGTGTGTGTGTGATGGACTGATATTTCTCTTTCTAATAGTTTCTAAATGGAATACTTCTACTCTAATTCTAATCTAATAATATAAAAATTGTATTCTAATAAGCAGAAATATCTAAGTCTACACTAAGCCAGGGTGTAACCTTTCTTTTATGCGATCTAAAATGATTTCAAATAACAACTGGTAATAAAGATCATTCAACTGTTACGAGAAAAGAATTCAATAAAGATGAACCACTTCATATAAAAAGTTAGATGAAACAGTTGTGAGAAGCATATTGCATAATAAGCTATTCATACATTGAGCATAAATAAATGGCTATCACCGTACAAAAGTGCCAAATGATAACTCAAGAATTCAAACATCAATATATAAATAACTGAACATGAAAATCGCTTTAACAAAAGGGCAGAAATAGTTAAGAGATAGAAGTACCATTTATAACTAGTCCTACTCATAAGCTTCAAGCGATAATGATTTATCTTTTCTTGATCTAACATCCACTAAGAGTACAAAAGTGCAACATCAGTAGCAGATATCAAATGCAAATATCAATAAATCCTGTTCCATTCATTCATCAAAACCTCCTCAAAGGGTACAGAAGTGCATGTTCTGGGGATAAATTTTTGACAAATTTCAAGACCCTTCTCTAAATTCATGAGAAGGGTTTAAATACTATTAACTAAATCTAAAAATAAATTATTACAAAGATGTAGGATGCGGTTTAAATCACTGTCCTTATTTCAGGAAAATAGAACAAAATTAAAACTAAAATTGAATCTAAAATTAAAAATACTTCTATATCTGGTCCTTGAAATTGCATGGATGCAACATCTATTTGAGAGGAGTCGGCTGGCCGACTTCCGATTTTAGCTGAGCTAAGAAAACAGAATCGACAAGAGCTGGCGCCATCTTTTCTGTTGAATTGATGATACACTTAAGAGTCATCCACTGGCTATGTGGCTTTACCAAGTATGCCCAGTAATAATCCCAGTTCAACTTGGTTAACCCTTGGATTGCTTCTGCCTTTTCTTGGGCCTTCTGCTTCCAATTTGTCTCTATCGTTGCTTTCTTACAATTTTCAGGGCTTGCAGGTGACTGAGCAATTAGAAGCTTTCCTTTTCAAGAAATTTTTCTCAGTGATGTGGCGCTAATCGCGCATTGGAAACGGCCTCCGTTTCTTGATTCGGGTTTCCTTGATGCGTTTTTCGCCTTCCAGCAGATATAAAGTTCAAATTTTGTGAAAATAATGATTCCATAAGCTCTTGACCCTGAGTTTTAAACTATGTATTTCTGATATCAACGTTGTCCAGTATCCACTTAACCATGTCTGTGTATGGGAGAATTTTGGGTCTTGCTACTATCCGGTGTAAGAATGAGCAAGCTAGTTCTGTGATGGATGCTTAAGAAGAACTATTTGAGCCCGCAGTAGCAGTAACTTCCATTACTCTGGGATTCTCCTCTTCAAGCAGATTATACATGCCTTCCGCCATAGCAATTTCTGCGTCTCTGTTACAGGTCGTGTCTATATACAAGGGTGCCATTTCTTTTTCTTCAGAGCTCGGAGCTTTGATTTTCTTTCCCATTTTATCCTGCGTATTGCTTTGTATCATTCTCTGTTCTCTGTTCCTGCAATTCACAAGTGAAGTGAAAATAATGACAAGGAAGGGTGATGGGAAAGTTTTAAATGCCGAAGATGCATAAAATATACCACCTTACATGAGATGATTTTTCAATAAGTACGAAACCATATTCCATTAATAACTAGCAACTAACTCATTTATTACCATTAAGGCGCATAACCAGGTGTCAATTTGTGGAAAATACTTTTTTGAAAAACGAGCCTGAAAGATCTGCGATGAAGTGATTTTGTGATTTGCTTCACAATATCGCGGATCGCAATATCGCGGAATCACAACATCGCAGAATCGTAACATCGCAGAGTTGATTGCTCGTGACATCGCATTATTGCATTGTCGCTATATCACGAAATCACAATATCGCAGATTGAAGGAACGTGATATATGGCAATCTTTGTTATTTTTTTTCTGCGAAATGCGATTTGCGATCAGCATCATCGCATATCGGCAAATTAAAGTTTTTTAAATGTAAGTTGTGTTTGATGTATGCGATGCAATATTTTGTTATCGTGTATCATGATCTCGGAATGTTGGAATTCGGTTTGTAAGGTGGTATCCTGTCATCTTTTTGCGATGCGATATTTCCTAAGGAAAGATTTTGTCTTACCTTATCATAAAACTTAGATTTTTAGATTTTTCAAGGGGGTCTTCCTAAGCTTATGATGGTAAGTTTTATTCGAAAAGGAAATTTAAGCACTACTTTGACTTTTTAAATTCTTAGTTAAGGGTCCCCACTTATTTAGTATTAGGAATAACACTAAATAAGAAGGGGGGTTGTTGCTGGCCACAACACAACCATACTAATGATGTCAGCATGCCACATGGCACTGTGGGTCTTGCCTGCAAAAATTTTAGTTGTTTTGGGAAAACTTCAGCAAGCCATAACTTTCACATACAGTGTCTGTTTGAGATGTTGTTCATGTCGTTCGATTTAGAACAATGAGCTCTTCAATTTGAGACTAGTTTCACTACGTTTTTAGGACATAAAAAATTTGGCCTTTTAGGATCCTCCTAGATCATTCCTCCCCACTGAGAAGTTTTTGGGCCACCAAAAGCTTTTCAGTCAATTGGCAAGTGAGGGAATTTCTCCCTCACTCTCTCCTTTTCAATCCAATAGGCCTTACTTCGATGGATTTCCTTGAAACCAATACATAGGTATTCCATGTCTCCCCATCATGAAGTCCTAGTTCTCCTATCAAGAATGATATCCTTAGGTAGTTTCTCCAAGTATCCTAGTGAAAAGTTATCCACTTTAGGAACATGTCCAACCTCTTCGGGGTCCATGATAAAGGGAGACTCATAAAGCTTCAAGTTCTCAATGTTCATGGTTGAGTACATCTGCATGTATGCTGGAAAATCAAGACAAAAAGCATTGTCTCCAATCTTCTCTAATATGGTGAATGGAATATAGAAGATTGGTCTCAACTTCTTTTGTTCCCCTTTCATTCTGTCTTTTCTGATGTGGAGCCACACCCTGTCTCCAACTTGGAATTGGTGATCAACCCAGTGCTTATCATGTCGAGCCTTGTATTGGCCTTGACTTTTCTTCAAATTCTCCTGCATTGTCTGGTGAATCATCTGAATTCATTGAATGAACTTTCGTGCTTTGTTTCTATCATCTTGCTCACTAGAATCTTCATCTCTCCCAAAGACCATGTCTAAGGGATCCTTTGGAAAATATCTGAAGCATGTCTCGAATGGTGAGCTCTGATTGGATGAATTCACTACTCGATTGTATGCATTTTGTACATAATGAAGCTTCTCATCCCAGAACTTAGGATGATTTCCACAATAACCCCAGAGTAAATGTATCATTGTGCGGTTAACAATATTTCCTTGTCCATTAGTTCGCGGATGAAATGTCATGATCCTATTTATGTTGGTGTCCATCATTCTCCACAAACTTGTCCAAAACTCTCCAAGGAAATGAGAGTCTTGATTAGACACAATGGATGTGGACAACCCAAAGTGGACCCATACAATTTGAAAGGAGATGTGAAGTCTACTTTGTGGTGATATGATTTTTACAAGGCATTAAGGCACACATTTTGCTAAATCGATCCACAATGACATAAAAATAGTCATGACCTCTCCTTGACAAAGGAAAACCTCCAACAAAATCCATTGACACACTTTCCCATGGACAACTCAGAATAGGGAGTGGTGTGTAGTCTCCCAATTTTTTATTAGTGGGCTTGCAAACTGAACACAACACACATCCCTTTACATATCCAGTGACAATATTTTTCATGTGATGCCAATAACAAAACATCTGAAAATGACATAAATTTTTCCCTAAACAAAATAACCCAACACAAGAGAGGCATGTCCCTCTCTGATTACATGAATTCTTTCATTGATGGGGTTACAAAGTTTGCCAAAGTGGTACAACAATTTTCCCTGCAAATTGTAATTGTCTACCTGTGATCCATGAGTTGGCTTTGCATAAATATCCTTACAATATTTATCATCAACATACTGTTAAGCATAAATTTAAAAATATAAAGAAGCATTTTGCAAAATTATAGATGTAGAAATAGGATGGCGAGAAACAGTATCTGTCACTTTGTTGGTGGTGCTCTTCTTGTATTTTATCACCAAGTGAAATTGTTGGAGGAATCCCATCCATCTGAAATGACATGCTTGTTGAAGCTTGGTTTCCGACTGGAGGTACTACAAGGGCTGTTGACATGTGTGAATGATGGTCTCCTTTCCAATCAAATGATGCCTCCACTTTTTCATGCTTTGAACCAAGTTATACAACTCCTTGTCATATTTGGGGTAATTCACAACAACTTGGGAGAAGGTCTTTGAATTGTAACATACAAGTTTCCTTCGTTGCATCAATACTTCTCCCAGGGCATACCCACTAGCATCTATCTCGATCTCAAAAGGATGCTAGAGGTCATATAAGGCTAAAAATGGTACGATACTAATCTTCTCTTTCAGTGTATCAAAGGCTTTCCACTGCTTTCCTCCCCACTGAAAGGTGTGCTTCACACTTTTCAATTCATGCAAGGGGGATGTAATGATGAAGAAGTTGACAATGAACCATCTCCAATATTGTACTACACCCAAAAATATACGAAACTTTGTAACATTGGTGGGTTTAGGTCACTTTACAATCACATCAACTTTAGAAGGATCTATTTTCAATTTTCCACCTCCAACAATGTGATCCAACCAAAAATGTCTTACCAAATTCACCCTTAGACATTTTGACATACAATTTTTCTTTTTGCAAAGCATCAAGCACATTTTTAACATAACTCACATGATATTCCCATTTCCTACTGAAAACAAGAATATCATCAATATACACAAGTACAAAATCATCAAGAAAAGGCCTGAAAACATCATTAATCACCCTCATTAATGTGGCTAAAGCATTTCATAGTCCGAATGGTATCACTAGCCATTCAAACAACCCATGTTTTGTGTTGAATGCAGTCTTCCATACATCATGTTCTACAATCCTGACCTAATGATAGCCACTGTGCAAGTCCAGTTTTGTGAAATAGACAACATTTTTCAATTGATCTAATAAATCATCAATGTGAGGGAGAGGGTACCAATTATTCTTCACCGTTATTTTATTGAGAGCCCTATAGTCCACGCACATCCTCCATGTGCCATCCTTCTTTGGCACTGACACGATAGGTGAGCTGCATGGAGAAGAACTCCACTTTATGACCCCTTTGTTCAACAATTCCTACACCTGTTTCTTTATCTCCTCCATCTCAATGGCTGACAACCTATACATACCAATGTTGGGAAAAGGAGCATCCTGCTGCAAGTGAATTTCATGTTGGATCTCACACTTTTGAGGCAACCCACTTGGTTCCTGAAAAATCCCATTATCAATAGGTAGTCCGAAATGTTGGGTTCATAAAACTCTATAACAGGTCATTCCTCCTTTATCTAAGACTTCTTCACTTATATGGATTCATTATTTAATAACATCAAGTACTACCATGGAAGGGACATCATGGATAGCGCATCAGAATTCGAGAAAAAGAGATTATCCAGAGCGAAACTCTAAAATACAGCTCATGGATACATCATTAATATCTTCAGAATATCTATTGATGCATCCCTGATGATGGACTCACTTGGTAGTTTGAAACGTTGGGTTCATAAAACTATATAACAGGTCATTCCTCCTCTATCTAAAACTTCCTCACATGTATGGATTCATTATTTAATAACATCAAGTCCTACCATGGAAGGGACATGATGGACAGCGCATCAGAATTCGAGAAATTAAGATTATCCAGAGTGAAACTCTGAAATACAGCTCATGGATACATCATTAATATCTTTAAAATATCTACTGACGCATCCTTGATGATGGACTCACTTGGTATTCTGAAATGTTGGGTTCATAAAACTCTATAACAGGTCATTCCTCCTCTATCTAAAACTTCCTCACCTGTATGGATTCATAATTTAATAACATCAAGTCCTACCATTGAAGGGACATGATGGACAGCGCATCAAAATTCGAGAAATTAAGATTATCCAAATAGAAACTCTAAAATACAGCTCATGGATATATCATTAATATCTTCAGAATATCTGTTGACACATCCCTGATGATGGACTCACTTGGTAGTCCGAAACGTTGGGTTCATAAAACTCTATAACAAGTCATTCCTCCTCTATCTAAAACTTCCTCACCTGTATGGATTCATTATTTAATAACATCAAGTCCTACCATGGAAGGGACATGATGGACAACGCATCAGAATTCGAGAAATTAAGATTATCCAAAGCGAAACTAATTTCCAATCTAATTTTTCTTAAAAATTGCAGAGGTAATAATCTCATTCCATCTTAAAAGGAAAATCAAAGAATCCATTGAAATAGAAAAAAGGAAGAACAACTTGAACTGTGACGATGGATTAAAACTAAGCAACACCTTGAAACCTTTACTCGAAATCTTAAAGAATCAATAATTAACTCATATGCATTATAATAATTTAATCCCTCCCCTCTCATTTAAAAAAAAAAGAAAAAGAAAAAACAACAACAACAAGAAAACATTATCTAACATCCTCCTTAAAAGATAATAAAATAAATAAATAAATGATTATTTCATAACTAATCATTTGATAAAATTAACATAAAACTCGAATCATAATTTATTAATTATAATATTATAAGTAACATATGAATTGAAATTAAGCAAATAGTTGTAATAACTCAAATTAAAATAATTAGAAATCAACACTAGAATTTATATATTCCAATAAAATTATAGTGAATTAACTCACCAAATCTTTAATGGTTTAAATTCTATATAAGACATTCCATTTATGAACCTAAAATTAAGAATTCTTAATAAAAATTAAACAAATAAATAGATGTTTATAAAAATTTTCTTATATAAAAATAAAATCAAAATACTCATATCTTATTATAATCTAGAAATTCACATTATAAATGGGTTGTAATAATTCAAAACTGAGTAAACAATAGAGTTTATATATTCAATTAGATTATAGTAAATTAATTAAGGAAATCCTTAATAATTTAAAATCAAATTTAAATTTCATAATTATTCATTTATTATTCTAAAATTCAGAATTCTTATATATATAAAGACTCATTTGAATAAATTGTACTTGCATGCAATTTATAATTTTTTTTAGCATGAAGAGCAAGGGTATCTTGTATGCCCACTATTGTGATCTGTGTCTCGCCACCAGAGTTGGATCCAATGTCCTGCTATATGGTTTCTACTGTATTTTTCTTGCTTTAACACCAAATATCTTTCACTTCAACTATGGATGCAACTTCCAGCAATGTTGATTGTCATGGCCTTCCTTCTTGCAATGTGTGTAAGACGACTTTTCTCCTGCTTCCTTCTTGGTTGTAGCTGCCTTATTATCCTTTCACTTTCATTTTCCTTTGAAATTTCCATTATGAGGTTAGAAAGATGATTTCTTGGGTTGGTATTCTTTGTCATTCTTCCCCTCACTTTCAAGGTGAATTTCCTTCACACTAGCCACATCAATAAAAGTAGGCTCAAATAACAACAAATAATTCATGATGTAACTATGTAAAGCACCAATATATTGTGTTAGAGTTTCTGGTGAATAAATTGAAATGCCCAATTTTAAAGCTTTTTTTCTAAAATCTTCTGCGAAGATTTGTACATTTTGACCCTTTCCTTATCTCAAATATTTCCAGTCCATTAAAGCCTTTTGTCAATAACCCAAAGGATAAAACTAATCTTTTAATACATAAATAAAATCAGACCAAAAAGAAAGGAGATTACCCAAATTTTTGCTACCTTTCTGCAACTTGCTCTCCCACCAAACAAGAGCGATGCCACTCAGTCAAAGATATGCTAATTGGATCTTGGACTCATCCTCCTCGATCTGCTGAATCCGAAAATAAACCTCAATTTGTCTAATCCAATTATTTAATTTCTTTGCATTACATTCTCCATTATATGTGGGAAAATCAAACTTTACATCTAGCTTAAAAAATGGCTTCTTAGATGCATTCCTATGATTTTTGTTAGAATGATGAGAAGAGGAAGAAGAAGAACTATCACTAGAGGATGGAGAGGGTGGTTCAGGAGCCTCTCCTCTTTCACCTTCATGATTTACCGAGGCAAGATCATTTGGATTTTTCTCCTAAGGCTTGATTGTCTTTTCATATTCTACAAACAACTTGTCAACTTTCTCTACCAAGGTGAAGAAGATATTGCCATAATTTCACTCCTTCTCCATTTGAGCTTCCTCATCTACCATGTTCCATATTCATGTTGCACGCCTTCCTTCGAGATCAAAGGATTGGATTTTTCCTTCTATTTGGAGCTTGTTCCTAGTTAGCTTTTACTCATGCAACTTGCATCAAGAAGACATGCTCCGATACAAAACCTGATTGGGACCTTTTATTTAAAGGATGCATACAAAATTGCATATAAAAGGGCATGTAACCAAGTGACATAAACACATAAAATAATCAGAATTATAAAGAAATCACGAGATCAAAGGAACAAAAACAACTTGATAACAGAGTTCACCCAGTGTGATCTATGTCGTCGAGCCTTTCTCAATGTGGGGAGGCCTTTTTCATTAATTGGCAGCGAAATCAAATTACAATCAATTACAAAATGACATCTTATACCTCCATTTTCTGGAATAGTACTAAAATGCAAATCTCTACAATAGAAACAGGCAACACCATCGAATTCATGGTGTTAAATCATGTCAAATGACTATAAACTTGACCCTGTTATGAGAAAGTGACTTCTGAGGCTCTAAGGAATATTTTATATTCTGTGCAAGATTCTCTACAAAAATATTCTCCCAAGATAACTAGGAATATTTCTTGAAAACTATGCCACGCAGGGCGCGGTTATGACTTAGGGTTCTGTAGGAGTTGTTCCTCCTCTTGCACTTAGTGCCTCTCGGTTCCGCTCAACCTTCCATCATTCAAATTACAAAAATTTGGAGTTGAAATAGTTTTACATAGGCACATATCCCAATGGATCTGTTGGGCGAGTTGTTTTGCGCACTGAAATAGTAGCGGGGTTGTCAACGGTTCCAAACCCACTGAGCCTCCATAGATAAATGACACATTTATTTTAAATGTTGGCATTTTCAAATTTTGGTGTCTGGAAGATATGGGGTAGCTGACGATAGGTCGACACACTGGCCGACATGGGTTTGACACTTTCCGGTCCCCCAATTTATGACAACCATTTTAAACAACATCTTAATGCATATAATATATTATGTGGCTTGGTTGAATGGGTTTGACTGCCATCCAATCGACCAAACCATTTTATTTTTTTATTTTTTTTAAGGCATAGTAGTTAAAAACCACTTGTCGATTTCTGAGGCTAACCAGACATTTTAAAGAGGCGACAAATTTGTCACAGCCGGTGGCCATATTCCAGCCACCACCATTGGTGCAAATTGTCACTCACTTAAACAACCACCAACCTTCCTGATGTCATGTTGATGTCATGCTAACGTCACTCTGCCACATGGAACTCTGTCATTGGTCTGTATCGCCACGTCACTTTGTTGACATCATCCTGCTACGTGTCAACCTTTGATTGGCCCGAACTGCCTTGTCATCATGCTCACATCATTATCTGTATGGCTAACGTCAACCTTGCCACGTTTAATCTGGTGATTTTTCCTCCTCGATCCGTATGGCCACGTCACCCTGCTAACCTTAGCACTCGTATGTATAATTTTAGCATCCTTATTACTAATGTTAGCATGTCACGTGGCATTGTGGGTATTGCCTACAAAAAAACATTCGTTGTTTTGGAAAAATGTTAGTGGGCCATAACTTTCACATACGGTGTTTGTTTAAGGTGTAGTTCATGTCGTTTGATTCAGAATGACGAGCTATTCGATTTGAGATTGGTTTCGATGCGTTTTGACGACTTTAAAAATTTGGCCTTTTAGGATCCTCCTGGATCACTTAATTATAACATAGCCCAATAGCCAATTAAGGGTAAAATTTGTGTCCTCCAACTATCAACTAAAGTTATAGATTTGAACCTTCTAGATCACATTTCCATATCCCCATTTGGTTGGACCATTTTGCATTGATAATGGGGGCTGGCATGGCATACCCTTTAACCATAGTGGTCAAACATGGTAGATCAAATTTCAAGGGCATACATTTTTCATGCAAACTTTAATGGATGTGTTTCCTACATCCTTGGAAGGGTCTCTGAGTGTAGAATAGTGTCATAAGGCCCAAATATTAAGAGGAAAATATTTACCCCAAAAAATCATCATTTAATGCCTTAAAATGTCCCTAGGAGGTTTCAAAACCTGATTCTCCAAACAAGGCCTCAATAATAAAATTTCTCTTGCAAAATAATTCCTCCAATTTTTCCACTCTAAAAGCTCTAAGATAGATGAAAAATAACATAATGATCTAATCTAGATCATACCTCCCCATTTTTGGAGGATTTTGGTCCCCAAAATCTATTACTGAATGAAGTTAGGATATTTTTCCTGGACCTTCTCCCTGGCATACGATTTAGCCTTGCTTAGAAATTGTCATTTCAACCCAATTTATCAAATTCATGCTACCCTTTCCTTGTAGTTATCAACCTATTTTGAAAACTTGTATCCTTTGTTAACTATACGTAGGCATCTAGAGCTAAGTCCTCTATAAAAGGTAGGATGTGTTTCTCTTCCTAATCCAACATGGAAGACTCATAAAGTTTGAGATTATCTACATTCACCATTGAGTAAATACACATATATGGTGGTATATTAAGTCTATAGGAATTATCTTCCACCTTTTCCAATATCTTGAAAGGACCATATTGTATAGCCTTGGTTTTCTTACTTGGACCCTATAGTCTCTCCTTATTCAATTGTAATCATACTATGTATTTCACTCTTAATGTTATCTCTATTCTCTCTTGATCATGCCTGGTCTTGTACTTTTGTTGTGACTTCTTCGGTGCCTTTTTTACTTTTGATGTGACTTATTCATTATTCCTTGTACTTGCAAATGAATCTACCTAATTTTATGAACAATTTTTTTGTTCTTAAGGAATCCTCTATGATATCCACACCCAAACTCCTCCTTGTTTCCAATATATAACATCCAAAGGATAATGTGGCAAATATTCAAAACAATTTCAAATGATGAATTAACATTAGAAGTGTGGAGTTATTTATAATTATGAGAGCAATCTATATAGACTAGATTTTCGTCCCATGCCTTCAAATTCTTTTGATTATAACACATCAAAAGCTACACCCAAGTCCTATTGAATACTTCTATTTGCGCATTTGTTTATGGATGTAATGTTTTATACCTCTTTAACTTTGTGTCCATATTCTACCACAATTTAGTCCAAAATTCACTAAAAAATATAATGTCCCTATCTAAAATGATTTACTAAGAAACCTAGTGCACCTAGACATGTTAAAAGAAGGATTTTGTTTCTTCTTTCCCTTTCATGGTCCTTTTATAGAAAATGAGAATGCATGTCTTGTTGATCCTATCAACTACCATGAACATGTAGTTATATCCCTTATTGGTTGTTGGTAAACCTAACACAAAGTCCATGGAAATGTTTTTCATAGGACATGGTTACAAGTAAGGAATGGTATAGACCCTATATATTGTTAATGGGCTTACTGGTACAACAAAGAAGACATCCTCTAGTAAGCCTTGCCACATCTTCTTTCATTTTATACTATTATGCATATCTTTACATGTTGGCCATTATCTTCCCTACACTTAGATGCCTTGCAACCTTAGAGGTGTGAAAATATTTGATTGCCTACAGTCACTCACCTTTAAGAACACAGAATTTGTCTAGCTTGTAGAGTGACCCAATCCAGAGATTATAGTTAACTATGATATCTCTATAATTTACAGGAATGTAGCTTTACAATTTTTTAAACCCATACTTGAAGTCACATATGCCTCTATGTATGCATCATGGGTGAAAGGTCCCATTGCATCAGATTTTCCAAATCTATTTTTTTTTATTTAGGTGGCCATGAAAGCATGTGAGCCAACTTATTTGTGATTCCATGCTTATACTTGATTAATAAACAAAACTATTTTAAGAAACTTTACCACTTGTATTTTTGGTTTACTATAGCTTACAATGGGCCTACAAGTACTGTAGTGGTTGATGATATGTTTGGATGATGGTCTCCTTTCCCATCAAATACTGTTTCCACTTTTTGACAACATGTCCCAGGGCATAGATCTCCTCATCATAAGTAAGGTAGCTGAGAATTGTCCCATCAAATACTTCAGAATGGTAGTATATATACATTTCTCCCCACATCAAGACCATTTCTATGGCATACCCACTCATATATGTGTCCACTTCGAAGGGCTTATATAAGTTTGATCATGTGAGAATTGATGCTTGGATGATTTTCTTTTTCAACTCTTCAAAGGCATTTTGATGGCCCTTCCCCAATTAGAAACTCTTATAATTTATTATTATAAAGTATAGTGGTGTAGTTATTATTGAAAATTATTCTATGAATTTCCTCAAGTATTATACTACTGCAATTAATCTCCTAACTTCAAAGACATTTGTAGCAACCAACCACTTCATGATGAACTCCATCTTTGTAAGATTTATCTTGAGCTCCCCTCCACCAATCACATATCCTAAATACATCAATGATTGTTTTGAAAAGTCACATTTTTTTTATATTTTCCAATATCTAGTACTTCTTCAAAGTCTAGCACTTTCATTAAGTGTGAAATGTAGTCCTCCCAGGTAGCACTGTAAACTAACATATCATCCAAATAAATAATAATAAATTAGTCTAGATAAGTTCACAATACATAATTCATTAATCTCCTGAATGTAGTTGGTTCATTGCATAGACCAAATGAATTTATTAACCACTCATTTAAACCTTGTTGAGTTTTGTAAGTGGTATACTGGGTGTCTTGATCTTTGACTCAAACTTGGTGATACCGTAATTTTAAATTTAGCTCAATGAAATATTTTTCTTGTTACGACCAATCGAATAGGTTATCAATCATATGTAGGGGGTACCTATCTTGAGAATAATATTGTTTAACACTCTATACTCGATGCACATTCACCAAGTACAATCCTTATTTGGCGCAATTATGAAAGGTAACCCACAAGGTGAAGTACTTGATTTAATCACACCTTTCTCCAACATCTATTTCAACTACTTTCACCTTGAATAATTCAAAAATAACTGGATCTCGTGTTCCACTTCCCACTTAGGTGGTATCCCTTTATAATCTTGGAACAATCCCCTGTATGCATGTACCAACCCTTCCATTGTTATTTTTTATTTTTAGTACACCCTTATAAGGATATATTTTCACTTATTTCCTCATTGCTAGAGTAATTATCACATAAAAATAGTAAAACATAGTTTTTACTTGAATTGATCAACTTATTGGCTCGGTTGGCACTTACTAATGAAATATTAGACTTTTCTTTAAGTGCATTGATGATGAATGATTTCCCATCCTTGATGAAGTGGTATTGGTTGGATCTCCACATGAATATTTTATTATACATATACATGTAGGGACTCTCAAACATGTCTCCAAACATATCAAGTGATACTATGTACAAATATAATTCATCAATATAATTGACACTAACAAAAACAATTATGCTACACCATTTTGTTACCTTAATTTTTGCATCCTTATTTACCCATCCCAATGGGCATGGGCTAGGATGATGTCAAACTACCAATCCAAGTTTGTTGATAAAATCCAATAGTATGAAATTAACTTGTGAACTTGAGTTGAACGAGGCATTAATCCTGGTCTTTTTGACATCTATCTTAATGTGGAAGAGCTCGGTAATCTCCTTCTCTTCATGATGATGAATATTACTTGCGCTCACCTTCTTCTACATTAATGTATAAACAATATTCTTGTCTAAATTTAACTTGATTTCCACCTCATTTCTTAAATATCTGGTGATAAGATTCTTTTTCTTCCCATCCTTCTTCTAGTTCTTTGTGTTTAGCTTTGGATGAAATTTCAAACATTTGTCGTCAGTGTGTCCATCAATGTGGCAATGTTTATAGTGATTTATAGAATCCTTTCACTTGTGTGAAGTGGTGGTTGTATTCTTATCATTCCCCCTTTCTACTTCCTCTACCCTTCCTTATAATATTCCTGATATTATTTATGTTTTGAACCACTAGATTTCCATTTATTTTGGCCTATGTTTTCTAGGTATCATACTTGTACAAAAGCCTCATCCACTATGCTTGGCTTAGACAACATCACTTGTTAATTTAAATAGCCCCCTAGCTACTTAACAACTACGTCTAGACTCTTGGGATATATATTTATCATGATGGCCATTTTCCTTAATTCAATGGTGTACTCTTGTTCACTCTATCTGGATTAGTTCCATCAATTCCATTGGTCCTCTACATACATAATAGGGTAGAAATAAGACTTTATTAGTGTTTTATATTCCTCCCACTTAACTCTTAGGGGATCACCCTCTAGTCTAAGTGTTTTCATATGGCATGCCCACAAGATTAGGACATGGCTCTGTTATCACTCCTCTAGATCTCCAAGGCTGAGGAAGAGTCTGGCTGAGGTAACCACAAACCAATCTTTTAGCTTGGTAGCTAGCCCTACCAAGCCGGAGAGGGCTCTCTCCAAGGGATCACAACCAAGAGGGATGGATATATTAGGGTTTTAGGCTAGATGTAAAGTGCAGAGGGTTGTTTGATTTGATTTTTGCTTGTGTAGTCACAAGGATGAGTGATTTAGGTCAAAGGGACTAGGTTAGGGAAAATGAGATATGATTGCAGGCATTCAAAGGGGCAAGGTAGGTATGAAGCTTAACACTTAAAATGTGATTTGATGAGATGGTTTAAGACTGATGAGGAGTTACGAAGAGCATAGGAGATGTATTCATCGTAAACTGAAGAAAAATGGACAAAGTATGATAAATTTCCCAAAGCATAGCATGAGCAAGCATGTATTCTGCCTATCAACTTGAAAATTATCATATAACATACAAGAAATGGTCTATGAACTGATAAAAAATTCATACAAATGATCACAAAGAAGAAACAATGCTAAACATTCATACCACATGTATCCCAGAAAAATAGCTGCAACTCATCTATTGAAACTGGCCAAAATCTGATACAATAGTCTCTGATCACTAGTATAGCATCCTAGTGAATCCAACCTGTAAAATGACTAAGAAAATACATAATATAGGCCTAAAACCAACTCATCCTAAGCTCAGGGGTCGAATCCATGAGAGGAGGTGCAGTTGTAAGAAAGGCTGAACTGATAGCTAGATTGTAGGGTGCTCAAAGTGACTCATCCCTCACTCTAGAAAACTCATTCATTACATGCCACATAGGCTATCTAACTAATGTATCTACCCTAGATAAAAGTAAAAACATAATGATTACACAATCTAGATTAATTACATAGGTAAAAGTCAACTTGGAGTGAAACAGTGAAAATTGTGGAAGACTGTCAAACGCACAGCGACCTGGTTAAACGCACAACAACCCTGGTCAAACGCACAACATCCTCTTCAAGATGACTTTTGACTGCCTTCTTAATGTCCAAATATAGCCCAGGATAGCTCATTGGAAAGAGTATCCTGTCTAGTTTCCAAAAATTCCCTTGGTTTTCATAATGGGCTTGATTTACGACTCTAAAATTGCAATCTCCTAAGACTACTCAAACACACAACAACCACGCCAAAAAAGAGGAAGAAAGGTGATTCTTTGGTAGTTTTTGACCCTTTTGGCTGACCAGTTTTGCTCCAAATTCTTAGAAAAACTAAACGCTGCATGTCCTAATCATTCTGAATCCAAAAATGATAAACTTTTTCTCACTAGATGCTCCAAACAAAAGCCCAACATCCTAGGTGTTGCGCATTTGACCATGCTGACTGTGCCAAAATTTCTCAAAAAACATAGCAAAACATATCTTGCCAAAATTGTTCAAAAAAGGCCAAAATTGGTGGGCTAATAGCTAGCTATATTTTTGAGGAATGGAGTGATGCCTTGGCAAGAATATCCAACCTCTTTTTCTCCTCTTGCTTGGTCAAGGCCTCAATTTTCGCATGAGCTCTTTTGAGCTTGGCCCTTGCAATTTTGTTTCTCATGGCATAGTGCTTAGCCATCTTTCTTTGAATATCATTGTCCTTCTTGGCCTTGTCTAGGAGGTCCTCTAGATGAACATTCACCCTCTCAAGCCAATATTCTTGGTTTTCATTTACCATCTTGGCAAATTGCTCATTCAAGGTGAGCTGATTGGCTAGTTCTTCCTCCCTTTCCCTTTCTTGCTCCAAATCTCTCTTTAGGACTCTAGTCCTTCACCTTCTTCTTAGCACATGTTCATCAAGTGGCTCACCATACTACCCATATGCCTCATCAAGTAAGGCCTTTTCCTTTTCAACCTCTCTCTTTGCCTTTCTGAGCTAAATCTCCATGAGCTCATGTTTGACCTCAAACTGCCTATTTTCTTGCTTATAGTAGGAAATGATCCATTTGGCCCTTTGCAAGTTGACCTTGAGCTCACCTATGAGTGCATTCTTCTCCTTGATGACAATAGTTGTGCTTTGACTGTCGTCATGCAACTAAAAATAATGCTCTATCTCATGGAGGTCTTCCTCCTGCTGCTAGATCTATGCCTTTACAACTTTTGCCTTACCCTTATGTACCTGCTTTTTTGATGAAGAAGGAAACTCCCCTCCCACAATTAGTGGGGCAAACACTTGCCTTTTCCCTCTTTGATAGTGCCAAGGTACCTAAACCAGCCCTTTTGGGCTTGCTACTCTCACCATGCTCAATATGCTCTTGCCCAGTTCCTTCATCTCTGTCAGGTGAATGGATAGGCTCATGAAATGGTGATGATGGAGGTGAAGGTGTGGTTGACTCATCAGATGAAGATGAATGATGTATGGAATGAGGTGGAGGAATGGAGGTAGATGGATGAGAGGATGAAGGTGCCTCTTGGCCATGTTGAATAGGTGGGACAGCGAAAATCTCATTGGATATAAAAGTGTCCCATGCAATGTTAAGCTGATCAAGGCGGTGTAGGACTATCATCTTGATGAGAGAATGGTGAAATATGCTATGAATTTGATGATTATGATCTTTCCTTCGAGCAATGTATGGCATCTTGTCGATATCCCGGTAAAGATAGTAGGGCAGATTGAGCATTTTGACTCTTGTAAAATGCATGAGTAACCGAATATGATAGGAATAGAGCCTAGAAAACCTGCCCTCACATGTGAAGTACTTCATAATGATTTTCATCATAGGAACAGGTCTGTCTAGGAGGTAAGAGAAAGGGAAAATCCTCATTCTTTCATTCTTATGGCTCGGTTTAAGATATGGCTCATAGTAGCAATAATCCAAATCTGCCTGTTTAAACCATTTTTCCTTAACATCTGGGATCCCAGTAGCAACTGATATGATAGTAGAAGATATGGTAAAGGTGACGCTGACAAGGGTTGCTTGGTTGTCATGGAGGTTGATGATGAACTGTCTGGTCAATTCAGAATGATGCCGAGTCCTTTCCACCTTCTCACAAAACTCAAAACAACCCATATGTTTGAAGCTTGTGACAATGATGGGAGATGCCATGAGCTCTCTAGTGTTGGTTGGCTCATATCTGATGATTTTCCCTCCTTTTTTATATTTCCTCCTCTATTGTTTTTCTTCCTCACTTTGAATTTTGTGTTCTTCTTCTACCATGATTTGTTGTTGTCAAAACCCTAGGGAAATGGTGGAATGGATTGTGGGTATGGGAAATGTGGAATGATATGAGGAGAGATAATGAGGAGGAGATGGGGATGTGTGGAATGAGGAAGGTGATAGGGGATATTTGTTAAGTGAGGGGGAATAGTGATGAAAGCTAGGAAATGTGATTTGAGATGGTGGGAATGTATGACTAGGTTTTTCTCTTAGGAATAACAACAAACAACTTAAACCCTATGTAGGTGAATAATGGAGGAAAGGAGTGAGTAGTGTTTCCACCAACCTAACTTGTTGAAGTAAATGATGATCAACTTGGAAACTTGGTGGCAATGGAGGGTATCTAGGACGTTTTAGCTCCTTCCAGGCGAACATACAACGTCCCCGGTAAAGGCTCAATGACCTGGTCGAACGCGAAGTGACCTCTACAGGAGCGCAACGCAGTTGTAAATAACACTGGTATCTCTAGAAAATGCGTAGCGACCAGGCTAAACACACATCGACCCTGCTAAACACGTCCTCTTGCTCTGTTTTGCCCAATTTTGCCTTAAAATCACCAATTTTCTTTTGTTGAGGACTTTTGAGAGTGCTAGAGTGCAAATGAGGCTTCATGAGTGTCTTGAGAGGCTTTATACTTGAATGGAATTTAATTTTTGAGTTTGCATACCCACTTTCTAATGTTTCTTGTCATTTCTAAATTTTCATACTGATGCTTTTTGAATTTTTGACCTTTTTTCTCTTGACAGGTGGATGATGCTTTGGCAATCCTTATTTTGACTTTTTTCTTGGGATGCTTTTGGCAATGGACTTGAGTATGCAGCTAAAAAGTAACGTATTACATATAATAAAGATAAAATTACATAAACAAAAATTGTTACATCTGTTTGAAGTTATAATTTACAAACTTGGAATAAAATCCCTCCTTGAAATCAAATTTAGGGCTTTCACTAACCATGGTTACATGCTTTGGAAAGCTTTATTTAATTGAAAAAAAAATTATTTTCTTGAATCTCATATTTTTCCGACCTTATGCAGTGAGATGGTGATTTATTGGACCTTGGAAAAATAAAACCTAGGTGACCTAATGGAACCTCATGTTATCACCCTAAAATCTTTGTCTCTAAGCTTTGGAGAGTTGCCTTGTTTCTAGTCATAGTCTTATAAGTTTTGAGTCATCTCATCACAATTAGTGTCATTCTCATTTACAAACCCTTCTTCTAGTCATGGTGTTAAAGGGTCTCTAGGTCATTTCATGCTTTAAGGGTTAGGTCATAAGGTTAGAAGTCTTTCAAGGTCATATCTCTTTTCCAAATAAAGTTTGACAGCCTCATTCCATGTCCTAGAAGCCTCACCATGAGTTTAGAAGTCATATCTCACATCATTTTGGAGAAATTTTCAAACTAGCTACGAATCCACGTTTTCGTAGCACAGACAGTGTAAAAATCCTATTTTGCGCTACGAAATCAGTGTTTTCGTAGTGCGCTACGAAACCCCTGAAGCAACCTGTTTTAGCAGAAAAACTATTTTTACTAGTTAACTTCCAGAAGCTTTCCTGAGCAGTTGAGAACTCAATTTTTCAAACTGAAAGAGGCTTTTCTTCCTAACATGCTGAACTAAAAAAACCTCTTTTAGTTTCTTCAAATACATTCTGAGGTGGGAGGAATTTATGGTTAAACTTGCGCTACGAAATTGTTGAAAGTCAAACTTGGTCTTCTGGTTTTAGCAGTCTTTTTCAAGATTAGTTTCTAGTCACATGCAAATATTTTGGAATTTGGAAAGAGTTTTATCTTCATCAACTCTCCAGCTACAATAACCTATCTCACTTTCTTCATAAGTTTTTCAGTTGGAAGATAATAAGCTTTAATTGAGACACTAATTTCAGAAAATGGATTTTTCCTGTTTGACACGTGTTTTTCAAGGACAGATTTTGGACAGCTGGAGCAGTGTTTTAAAAAACCAAGAGAGGTTTTTGTTCTAGACAACATGGGCTACAAAATAATCCTTCAATTTTGTAAAATGTATCATGGTTGAGGAGATAAAGGCTTTGTCCCACGTGCCAATTTTCAAGGATCTAAACCTAAAAACAGGGAAACATGTTCCCTAATTTCTAGGGTTTGTCATCAGCAGTTGGGTGACCACGTGGGAGGGTTCATCAAATTAGACTTCATGAGGTTGCAGCTGTCAAATAATGTATTTAAATTTTTAGATAAGGTTGTTGTAATCATGATAAGTAGTTACACTCCTAGTTGTATTAGGTCTCTAGGACTGCTAGTTAGCTCTCAAATGCATTTAAAGGTTTGTTTTATGGTTAGAATAGGTGTCACTGATGGCAAATTCGAATTCTATTGATGAGGGATGATGGAATCCTAATTATAAATGCTATATATAGAGCAAGAGGTCGAATTAGCAAGAGGTGGAAGACTTTTTGGCCTAGCTGCTGCTTTATGTTATGAACTATAATCAGTAATGCAGAGAGGTTTTTCTGAACAGATTTGAGTTCTCATGGGATTAATGTTGTCTTCATTTATATATTACTTTGAATCATTTGTAGTAGATCTCATTGCTATTACTTAGAATTCACAACTATGTGCTCTGACTTCTTTTAGAAGTGAGATGACTGTGTCTTTTTGCAGTTTGTGAGTAAACTATCTTTGAACTACTAGCAGTAAGTTTCATTACTATTACTCAGATTTCATAACCCTATGCTCTGACTTCCTTTAGTAATGGAATTATTGTGATGACCTATTTCCTTGAGTGAATTATCTTTGTTTGAAAACCCCATTTTCCTCAGTTGTCATGTCAAGAAACCTTGCCACTGAATTTATTGACTTGTTGACTCCATAGCCCAATGGTAGCAAGCCTTCATCTTCTCAACCTACAAACACACAAAACCAAGATAGAGTTAGCCATCTATATTATCATCAATCAATATCATTAATCCTTTGAGAGAGCCCTCTCAAGCTGAGGAGGCTAATCCTTGGCCAAAAGATTGGTTTGAAATAGTTACACCGAGATAGTCTGATCAGCAGCCTATCAGGGTCCTATTTTGGTGATAACATTTTGGTGCGTCTGCCGGGAGTCTGAATATTATTCATTCCCAAAATCAAGAGGCTGAACTTCTGAAGGTAGCAGGAGCTCAGACATCTTTTTGAGGCTGCAAAACTACCTTGGCGACTCCACACATCAAATAATAAATTGGAAGGTGACTCCATTGCTAAAAGATCAGTAGCTTGATGAAGCTTCAAGATGAGTTCCATTGCAAGAATGAATGCTAGGTATGCTCCTATGAATCGGTCTCATATCCCTGGTTTTCCAAATACTATGCCAAAGGTTGATTGGTTAGATGATCTTCCAATATTCAAATATGAAAAGAAAGACAATGCTGCTCTTTATTTGGTTAGGTTTCATATGCATGTACGCAGTCTTAAGGTTCAGTTCCCTGAAGATTGTATCATGAGGATGTTTATGACCACTTTAGAAGGAAAAGCATGGTCTTGGTATAAAATCTTGGAAAATGGTTCATTATATTCTCTTGCTGATTTCCATGATGTATTCTATGACATGTATAAAGAGTGTCATCCCTCCTTATTGCTGGTCAAAGATTGTTGTAAACATTCTACGAGTTTTATTCAATATTTGGAGGATTGTTATGATGATGATGAGTTTATGGATGAAGAAATTTTAGAAGCTCTTCATAACAATACATTTCAACACCAAGAAGAAAGTATAACATCTCATGAAATGCAGCATGAAGATCAGCAGGGGTTTACTTATGAAAATCATATTACATCCTCTGAGATTGATGTAGAGATGCAGCAGACTTGGCAGGCTTCAGATCATTATGAGTATGAAATTGATTGCAAACACCAAGGAAAAGTTCTGGAAGATAGCTTTTATAACCCTCAGGTAGAGGAAAAGGTTGTTCATTTTTGTAATTCCTTGCAGTAGCTTACTTCAAAGAATGATCACAATAGTGAGGAAAATTACATTGTCTATGAGAATCATGCAGAAAGGCAGTTGGATAGCACATCAAAGGAATTTTGTGTGGCTGAGGATCAGTTGTCTAAAGAGATAGAATGTTATGATGATTATCAAAATAAATATGTTTTCTTTGACCCTATAAATGAATACATGGCAAAGTTTTTCACATCAGTATTTCATTTTCATTTGCATTATGAAGATCATATACATTATAAGTTGATTTGGTCATCTCACTATCATGGTTATTTTGAGGTTGAATGCAGTCAAGAGCCTCCAATATCAGAAAGGACAATTGATTGGCTTTATTGGAAATATCATGTTTCTTGACCTAAAGTGGAAATTGCAGCTAGTAGGTAGGTAGGAAAATGCAAATAAGCTCAAGGTTGACTGAGCATCTGTTTCAGTAGGTGCAGTTTGAATTCTTCATTCAGAAATCATTAAAGGCTTGAGGAGCAAATTGGGCAGAGGTTCAGAGTTTTATTCTAGAGGATGGATAGCGGCACTGGAGCTAAAAGTTCTTAGTATACCACAAGGGCACACTATCCCTAGTGGAGCCACTGTTATCACCCTAAAATCTTTGTCTCTAAGCTTTGGAGAGTTGCCTTGTTTCTAGTCATAGTCTTATAAGTTTTGAGTCATCTCATCACAATTAGTGTCATTCTCATTTACAAACCCTTCTTCTAGTCATGGTGTTAAAGGGTCTCTAGGTCATTTCATGCTTTAAGGGTTAGGTCATAAGGTTAGAAGTCTTTCAAGGTCATATCTCTTTTCCAAATAAAGTTTGACAGCCTCATTCCATGTCCTAGAAGCCTCACCATGAGTTTAGAACTCATATCTCACATCATTTTGGAGAAATTTTCAAACTAGCTACAAATCCACGTTTTCGTAGCGCAGACAGTGTAAAAATCCTATTTTGCACTACGAAATCAGTGTTTTCGTAGCACGCTACGAAACCCCTGAAGCAACCTGTTTTAGCAAAAAAACTGTTTTTACTAGTTAACTTCCAGAAGCTTTCCTGAGCAGCTGAGAACTCAATTTTGCAAACTGAAAGAGGCTTTTCTTCCTAACATGCTGAAATACAAAAAAATCTTTTATTTTCTTCAAATCCATTCTGAGGTGGGAGGAATTTATGGTTAAACTTGTGCTACGAAACTACTGAAAGTCAAGCTTGGTCTTATGGTTTTAGCAGTCTTTTTCAAGATCAGTTTCTGGTCACATGCAAAGGTATTTGGAATTTGGAAAGATTTTTATCTTCATCAACTCTCCAGCTACAATAACCTATCTCACTTTCTTCATAAGTGTTTTCAGTTGGAAGATAATAAGCTTTAATTGAGACCCTAATTTCAGAAAATGCATTTTTCCTGTTTGACACGGGTTTTTCAAGGACAGATTTTGGACAGCTGGAGTAGTGTCTTAAAAAAGCAGGAGAGGTTTTTGTTCTAGACAACATGGGCTACAAAAATTTCCTTTAGTTTCGTAAAATGTGTTATGGGTGAGGAGATAAAGGCTCTGTCCCACGTGCCAATTTCAAGGATCTCAACCTAAAAATAGGGAAACATGTTCCCTAATTTCTAGGGTTTGTCATCAGCAATTGGGTGACCACGTGGGAGGCTTCATCAAATTCGACTTCATGAGGTTGTAGCTGTCAAATAATGTATTTAAATGTTTAGATAAGGTTGTTGTAATCATGATAAGGAGTTACACTCCTAGTTGTATTAGGTCTCTAGGACTGCTAGTTAGCTGTCAAATGCATTTAAAGGTTTGTTTTATGGTTAGAATAGGTGTCACTGATGGAAAATTCGAATTCTCTTGATGAGGGATGATGGAATCCTAATTGTAAATTCTATATATAGAGCAAGAGGTCGAATTAGCAAGAGGTGGAATACTTTTTGGCCTAGCTGCTGCTTTATGTTATGAACTATAATTAGTAATGCAAAGAGGTTTTTCTGAACATATTTGAGTTCTCATGGGTTAATGTTGTCTTGATTTACATATTAATTTGAATCATTTGCAGTAGATCTCATTTCTATTACTTAGAATTCACAACTATGTGCTCTGACTTCTTTTAGAAATGAGATGACTGTGTCTTTTTGTAGTTTGTGAGTAAACTATCTTTGAACTGCTAGCAGTAAGTTTCATTACTATTACTCAGAATTCATAACCCTATGCTCTGACTTCCTTTATTAATGGAATTATTGTGATGACCCATTTCCTTGAGTGAATTATCTTTGTTTGAAACCCCATTTGCCTCAGCTCTCATGTCAAGAAACTTTGCCACTGAATTTATTGACTTGTTGACTCCATAGCCCAATGGTAGCAAGCCTTCATCTTCTCAACCTACAAACACACAAAACCAAGATAGAGTTAGCCATCTATATTATCATCAATCAATATCATTAATCCTTTGAGAGAGCCCTCTCAGGCTGAGGAGGCTATTCCTTGGCCAAAAGATTGGTTTGAAATAGTTACACCGAGATAGTCTGATCAGTAGCCTATCAGGGTCCTATTTTGGTGATAACACCTCAAATGAATGAATTTTACATGGATTTTGACTGATATAAAATATGATGAAATGAGCCTTCATGTTCAATGGAAACCCAGAAGACACATGAAGGAGGGCCCAACAAATACAAACTTTTGAGAGGGGAAGGTGATTTTGGATTTTGGGCTACCAACAGTGAGAATTTTTTTTTCATGATTACCTAAGTGAATAAAAAAATTTCAAATGGGACTATAATATGACATAAAAGA